>OX457081.1:6645595-7845595 GCA_949752815.1 Conops quadrifasciatus
TACGGTCTCGCTTACAGAAAGTACTCGAAATAAGCGAGACTGATTATTTCCTATGACATGCCTATGTTCAAAGTAATGAGTTTTTTACACAGGCTGTAATCAGAAGTAACTACCTCTCAATATTGAATAATGAGTGCATAACCACTTTTGTAAAGCATTGAATACAATCACAGCAGCGAGAAGCAACTTCAAGTTGGGGCTGCAAGAAATAGCGTATCGTTAAACCAAATGGCAGAGCAGCATCTTCTGGCAGCAAAAAATTGCATATCAGAAAATCAAATGTAAAAATTTCGTTTGTTTACAAACAGCTGTGTAAAACAACAAAAATGCGTTTTGCTGCTGTCAAAATTCAAATTAGCTCGACAGCAAATTGAAGATTCAGCATCAAGTAAGGGCAGCAAAATGGAAATAAAACTTTTTTCTCGATCTCCATAAGAGCCCATGTAATTTTGACAGTTGAGAAATGAAGTTGCATCTCGCTGCTGTGATTGTGTTTAATGCCTAATGATTACTTTCTCTGCTAGGAGGCTTCGAAAACAATAAAAAAATGCAATAACAAATAACATAACAGAAAGGAAACTACGCAATTTTTAGATAGTATCTGCATGGAGGGAAAAGGCGTTGGACAACAGATAACGTTGGAGCAAGGCAAGTAGCAGGTAAGGGCCTAAAAATGTGCAAATAAAAAAACGAAAAAACTCCCTCTCTTTCCCTCCTCGCAAATATCAAAAGCATGTTTCTCTGGATATTTACCATCATAGCAGCGCAGGCAGCAGACCGCTGTATAAGCGTCTGAAAGTTATTGGCAAAAAATGAAATAAAAAACTCTCCCTCATTCTTACTGCTCAAACTCCAAAGACCGGCGATAATAATCTAATAATCAAAAGATCTCTGCAGTCAATGCTCGAACCTTTTTGTGTATCTCAAAAGTGCTTTTGAGACGTTTCATCCAGACCACTACTACGAACTTTACCTTTAAAGGTGCACACACCTATGGTTGTCAAAAGTTGCCGTCCTTATAGCGCCGACACATTTATTCAACTGACAATTTTTACCAGTGCAACACACAACGCAACATAACCAAAATGTAACTGAGCTTATTCAGGTTTTTTTCTGGCTTTGTTGCATGTTGGTGGAACAGACGAACTTACTTTGTGGTGTTGGTGCTTTATATAGAGCCTCAGCTGGAAAGCCACACGTGTCTAGTGCGACCACATTGATTCCGTACGGTTGCAACTCTTTGCGCAAATCCTCGGCACACTGTTCCACTGCGACGCGAGTGGCATTATAGGCCACTAGACCGTCGCTGCTGTTCCCATCACTATTGCCAGAGCCCAAGTAAATCAATCGTCCTCTAGTCGGCCGCAAGAGTGCTACAAATGCCTTGGCGACGCGCAATGAGCCCAAAATATTCGTCCTTAGCATCTGTTCCCACTGCTGTACATCCTGGTTTTCGACACGCCCTCGATAGATGCTGCCACTTGTATTAATGACCGCCGCGATGCCGCGTTCGCCGGCATTCAAATGTGCTCCCATCGCATTGGTAGCCTCACGCAAGATATCCTCGCGCGTTACATCCAGCTGCATTGGAATGATAGATCCCGGCACCGGATCCTCGCCACATTCTCGCGTTTTGACCCATCCGTAAAGCAGTTTGGCGGGAAGAGATTCGCTGATATCCTTCATGCCGGCAAACACACGGCAACCCTTGTTGGCCAGATGCGTGCACAGCTGCAATCCGAGTGCAGAGTCGGCGCTAGTTACCAGCACTGTGCCGCCCTGTGTTTCGGAGATACGGGTCTCGGCGGCGCGCACTTTGCAAAGCAAATAAATGAGCAATGCGCCAGCGATGGAGAAGAGCGCTAGAAGTTGGAAGCCCAAAACCAATGCAGTCATTGGTTCCATTATGGCATTGCTGCAAGTAGACATACATACATACATACATACATATGTTATTAGTTAATTAAATATTCGGTTCAATACTTAGAAATTTTGTAAAAAATATATTAATTAAAAGATATTGCAAGTGCTTCCTTCTGCCGAAGGAAGAATTATTAGCGAAGTGTGACTAATAAATATAGTTATAACTTACTATTTTTAAATTTGTGTACTTTTCCTGTCGGAAACCTTAACGAATATCAACAAACATCTCTGAGATAACCTTTAATTTTTAAAACTCATACCAAAGAATATGTAATAAATAGAAGGCGCATCTCATACATGTTTCAGAGCAAAAAAGTTTCTTCGATGGACGTAGCCGTACGTTCATGTTGCGCAACATTCTTCGTACGTCCATAACCTGAGCAACCAGAGGTTTCTTCTATGGTCGTAGCCGTACGGCCATGTTGTGCATCAAAGATATACCAATTTTGCCTTAATTTATGGTGTGTGAAGTCGTTTTTTTATAGGGCTCGATAGCCTAGTGCAGTGGTTGTCAAACTATTTTGGTCGTGGAACCCCCAAATTTTTTGCCAATGATCGCGGAACCCTGAATATTTTTTTAACCAACGACTATTCAAAATTTAAGCAGATATTAAATTAAACAAGTATTATTTTGGTACTTCAGATTTTTATTGAATTAAACAAAACTTAAAAAAACAGTTCATCATAAAAATAATTAATAAAAATACAAAACATAAACTAAAATAAATAAAAAAGTTTTAATGTGAAGAATGCACCTGCTTCCAATCCAATTCCACGATTATTTCAAAATTGGGCGTTATGTTTGATAACGTTATGTTTGATAGCAATTCTTGCCCAATATTAAAGCAAACGGCAACCACAAAGGGGAACGTCAAAAAAATTGAAAGCAATAATTGCCCAATGTAAAACAGGACGTATTGCACCAAAATATTACTTAAATATTACGATGCTTTTGTTTTCAGCCACCTTATTTGAATATTTTTGATTTAATTTGGTGGCCGATTGCAAACTTTCCTAGGAAACTTTCCTAGTAAATGTCAATACATTAAACTAAATTTGTCACGCGGAACCCCTAAATTTGTTCGTGGAACCCCAGGGTTCCGCGGAACACACTTTGGGAACCGCGGGCCTAGTGGCTAGAGTGGCTTGCTCGCAAGCAAAAGGCCTGGGTTCAAAACTGGGTACAAGAGTAGTATAAAAATATATTTTTTCAATTTAAGAATAATTTTTTAATTTTTGTACAGTCTTCTTTTTATTCGCGTGCCAGGTGTTCTTTTTTTGGCTAACGATGTGCAGACGAATGCTGAATGGATGTGTTTGTGTCATTTAGCGTCTGTGTGTCATCGCATGTAGAATGAGCTTTGTGTGGGTATTCTTGAGTTTTCTGAGTTGACGACGCTAGACGTCGGCAATAAATGAAAACGACAGAGGAGAATGCCTTTTTAGCAATAAGAAGAACGTAGCGCAACTGCGTTTTTTCTTATTGAAAAATTAGGGAAAAATGTCGGTATATTCTTTGCGTTTTATCCGGTACATTGAATTGATATAATTTTTGAGAAAAGTAGCCGAATTTAATCTTCAATTTTTATTAAATTAAAACACTTTTGAACATTTGGATTAACTATAAACCTATAATTCAATAAAAAAGGGATATCTGAAATGTTTAAGCTTCTTAAAGTTCAAAAAGTTTTTTAAATGTTCAAGCCAATTTAATAAAGTATTTTATCAATTTAATAAAGTAAGCTTACAAATAAAATATTTATAGTATTTATTAAAAAGAATTAAAAATTTTTTTTGAAAAATTAAATTCCAAAAATTAATAAATACGAGTATTTATTTCTTGTAAACTTTTAAAAATTTTTGGTCTTTTAAAAATTGTCTGGTTTTAAAATGATCCTTAAAAAATTTTGCGATTATTTCAATTTCCAATTTCTCATATCGCGTAACATAAAGAAATTGTCTTTTCAATTTTAAGTTGCAAAAATTTCGAGCTGCGGCCGCAAGCGCCGACAACCTTGCCAACACACGACCAAAGCAAACACAGACGTATAAAATTACCCAACGCAAGCAACAAACAGCTGTTCTTTGCAAAAGCGACTAAACGAAAGGGTAAGAAATGCATTGGGCTCGGCCCATGGAAGAAGAAATAATAAGCAATCAAATGTTGGAAAGGGGAACGAAGAGAGAAGAGAAGAAATTCACAAGAAATTATCGAGCTAGGGCCACAATACTTGTCGTGTGCATTGCCTACGTCCAAAAAGAATACATGTTGCTAGTACCCCTTTGCCTACCGACCGACCGCATCTGTAGCGAAAAATTGAAACATTTTCGTCATGCGCCTTCTATGTACTGTATATTCCTTGGTATAGCTCTAGCTATAAATCACAACAAAATCGAAAGTCAACAGTGTTTTTTATATGTACGCGTGTATTATATTTTATAATTAACTCTATACACCAGTGACGTAGCGAGGGGGAAGAGGGCGGTCCGCCCCGGGTGACACCATTTTAGGGGTGACACCCGAGCAAACTAATCAAATAAACAACGCAAAAGGCGAGAATAAATAAGATTTGGAAATATTGGGTGTGTTTTTAAGCCCGATAGAACTTCATATTGTAACAAGATAATCAAGATAATTCATCTTTCAAGATAATAAATTAAAAAATTTTTTATATAAAACGTTTTTTAAACGATAAGAATTTATGAAAGTTCGTATACGGTGTTACTAAAAGCCTTTTCGCACTGAAAAGTGTCAAACGACAATTAATTCAAAATGTTAGAAAAACTACTAACCACTTTATTTAGGCTCCGGGAAATAACGCCCAAATAAAATAAGGCCCAAATGAAATTTTCAATTTTTTCCGAAAAATGAAATGAAAAATGAAAGCCCAAAAAAATGAAATAAGGCCTAATTTTGCGATAAATGCTGAAATAAGTTAGCTACGAAGCAGCTGTTGGACTTACTGGACTAGGTTAATATACAAATACTTTTCGGCAAGGAGATTGTTTTTCTGGCTGAGGGTTTTAACCCCTGCCACGGCTAAAGGCCGTCGCGCAGAGGGACCCTGGATAGAGGAAGACTTTTCAGCAAAGAAGATGGTTTTGTTGGCTGAGGGTTTTAATCCCTGCCACGGCCGAAGGCCGGCATGCAGACGGAAGGAAGGAAGGAAGGAAGGAAGAAAGAAAAGAAGGCAGGGATTCAAACTGTCGGCCAACAAAACCATCTCCTTGTTGAAAAGTCTTCCTCTATCCAGGGTCCTTCTGCGCTGGCAAAAAGTGTCCTTCTGCGTGCCGGCCTTCGGCCGTTGCAGGGATTAAAACCCTCAGCCAACAAAACCATCTCCTTGTTGAAAATTCTTTCAATTTTCCTTGTTGAAAATATAGAGGGGTGGCACCACCACTTCCGCCCCGGGCGTCACCCTTGCTAGCTACGTCGCTGCATACACATTTTTATACTCAGGGTTTCAGACAGTTTCTCGTCTATCGTCTGTAAAATTATTGTGTGGAGCGCGATTAGTTCACGTTGGTTACGGTCTATTTAGTTATTACTACTAATTAATATTTGCTTTACGTTTCGTTGCCTTATTTAATTATTTTTGTTGTTTTTTTGTGCAAATACTTTGGCAACCATTTGAATATAAATATTTTGGAAATATTCGATCAGTTTACGCTAATTAAAGTAACCTCCCAACTCTCTCTATAATTTTTGAGAATGTATAGAATTTTAATAAACGGTTAGGTTAAATTACAAGTTTTAATCGAAGGTCTTGTTTCTGAAGTACATATTTAAAAGCGTTAGAAATGTGTTTATATCTATTTCACTCCTCGAAAGTGAGCGGAGGGTGAACTAGCTCCCTTCTTGCAGCCATCTGGTGGGCTAGTAACAAGTTAGTAACTAGCTAGATATACTATCAATGTATACACATGTAATAAAATGTTTTCTTTGCTAGCCTAGTTTTAGTAATTTTTAAATATCCGGAAGAAACAAAGGAGAACTAACCCAACAAACCAAAACGTTTGGAAATAAATTTATGGTAAACTTATTTTCATAAGCGACACATTTGGAAAAAAACTTTGAAAATAATTGGAATACGTTGAATTATAATTATCGAAAAATCGAAAAGGCTCCCTGCATAACAAGCTTGTAAATTACTTATAATATAAGTTGTTTTACAAGCATGACTTACAATTACTTTCCAAGACTTTCTTGCAATAATTTTCAAAGCTTACAAGTACATGTTTAAAAAGCTTGTACAAATCTTGTAATGCAATAGTTTTACAAGCATAATTTACAGTTACTTTCCAAGACTTTCTTGCAATAATTTTCAAAGCTTATAAGTAATTGTTTAAAAAGCTTGTGAATAGTTTTGCTTGTAATTCCATTTCTACAATAATTCTCCTTTTTTAACCCTTGTCGTCTGCCGAGGAGACTCAAATTTCAATTATTTTTTAATAAGTCTTTAATAAGTTTTAATAACTTTTTAATAAGTATAAATCAATTATAAAGTCAAACAAGTATTAAGTCAAACAAGTATCAATTTACCAAGTCTTAAATTATGTAAATCGTATTACAATAATAGAATTGTATTATAACAAATTCCAGTTATTTAATTTTGTTATTGCCTCAAGTTGCTTTTGCCTGTTTTTGGCAAACTGAAAGAAGCTTTTCGTGGCTTTCTTGTAATCCTCTTCACAACCATTTCTTGAAAAAATTACCCCTAAAAGTAGATTTAACATTAGCGACAAAAATAATACAAAATAGAATTGTTTTAATATACTTTGAATAGCTTGAGATGTAATTAATTCTTGCACATTTCTCTTCTCCTTTGTGCCATTTCATGAAAAACTTTCAGCAAGACTATCCACAATAATTTTTCTCCAACATAACTTTGGAGTTGTTGTCCAACATAAAGTATAGTCCTTTAATTATATATATTAAATTAACACTAATTAACACTAACTTTTTTCGAAGGCAACTTTTTTTTATTAGGAAAAATTTTTGTGTTTTTTGTTTAAATTTTCAACATAAACTGGGAATTTTGTTTCTTATATATATATATAATATTTTGTTTCTTTGTTTTTTATCCAAATTTTTAGAAGGCTAAGAGTGTTTCTCCAATAGCAAATGTAAAACATTACTGCGTTACTGACGCAATCTTTTTCCAAGTATATTTGGAAAAAGATTGTATCAGTAATATTTTCCCAAGTATACTTGGAAAAAGATTGTGTCAGTAATCTTTTCCCAAATACACTTGGAAATTCATTGCGAATATTGAAATTACAATATTATTACCAAATGTGCTTACCGTAAGTGTCTACTTTGGTTTGCTGGGGAGTTCGGTTCAAATACTTTCACTAAAGGAAATTAAATAAATCAAATAAGTATGCATTTACTATTTCTCTTTTACACTTCTGCCTATGTTTTCCAATGTATAACATTGCAGATTGCGAAGTACACGGAAGAAACCTCAACAATTTGAATGTAACAGTTACCATCAGTCACGTTGCAGTTAAAGTAGCCACGGATTAAGTTCAATGTTTGTGTGTTTGTTTGTCATTGAATGGACGAAGAGTACCTCGAGTACGTGTGGAAAAGGTATACCACACGTTCCAGCGTTAAAGGAGAATCAAACACACGATAGGTTCATGAAGGCGCTTGACTTATTACTTGCATTATGCATGGTCACACTTTGCTGGTTAGCTGACCATATAGCTTGGTTGTCTATGGGCTACGTACAAGAAGATATACCGAATCGAAGTATGTATTTCTTACGGACATGTACATATGTATGTATGTATGTGTACATATGTATGAATACTTATACGCGTTAAAAAGCATCAAAAGGAAATTATTATGATTTTTATATAATTAAATAGCTACATTTGTACATATGTATGTCGAATAGAAAAAGGCGATAATAATATTTCCAAGAAGGGAAATGATAAAGTTGTACAGCTACATACATATGTATATGCAGGCAAAAATTATAGAAATAAAATCCAAAAAAATGTATTCATAGAGTTTTTAAGTTCTAGAAATTGTTTAAAATTTTATTCAAAAGAATAATTTGACATTTGACTTGACATACACACTTCTATATGAATTAGGATGCAATGACAAAAAAACAGCCGCGAATTTTTACTTTATTAAAATATTTTCAATATAGTAGTAGTAGTAGTAGGTTGCCTAGGGTACATAAGCGCCGTTTTGGCTTTGATTAATATAAAAAATCTTTATTTTTACTTTTATAATATTGAAAAAACGCTAGTATTCATCCATACAATACATAAATACATTCAGCCACAGCTCACACACGCACATACACTTAACCTCGTACCTTATTGGCAATGGCTTGTCAATATAGAATGGAAAAAAATGTGAATTAAAATATGGAAACCAGTACGTAATGGTCGTACTTAAAACGGCGTT
The DNA here is from genome assembly GCA_949752815.1 of Conops quadrifasciatus. Taxonomy (NCBI): domain Eukaryota; kingdom Metazoa; phylum Arthropoda; class Insecta; order Diptera; family Conopidae; genus Conops; species Conops quadrifasciatus. Next base: position 6,653,949 of record OX457081.1, read on the forward strand.
GGTCGCGTATTCGCGTATGCTTCCGTTCTCTACAACGCAAATGTGATATAAAAAACTGTCAACGTCAAGAGAGTTTTAAAGGCAAACATTTGGTTTAAACATAGAGATACTCGTATGAAGCGTGTGTCAAAAACCGAAACGAGCTTCCATAATTGAAGAACATGGCAAATGCCACAAATCTCACAGCCAATCGTTGTCTGCGAAGTTAAAAACTTCATAGATAGTTCGCAATAATTCTGTAAAACCTCACCATCGAGTCAAGCCTATGAAGGCCCAGCAAAAAGTTGCCGGCGAATTATATAATGTTAATTAACTTCATGTTAATTTAACTTAATTTTCATTAATTTACGATTTTTATCGATCCATACTAGCTTAGCTACAATAGGCTCTCGATGATGTTGACAATTAAAAATAAAGACAGTTCTGGTTTGCAAGATATAAAATTAAATTTTTGCCCAAAAATTAATTAAATTTTGTATTACTTCTTCATTAATTTTTTAATTTTCTTATTCATTCTACCAAATACCTAATATTAATACCTAACATTTAATACCTAACATTTAATACCTAATTTAAATGTTATGTAAATAAAAGTATTTATTAATGATATAGACGTCACGGCCTAATCCAAGATGTAATGTAATTTAATTTCTGAGCCTTTTAGTGTCTGATACCTTTTAAGTATTGCTAACTTAAGGCCTAACTAAAATATACGTTACATTAACGATGCATTATCGTGGTTATCTATCACCTAAATAATTAGTATAAAGTACATTAGCATAAATTGAAATTAGTAAATTGGCCGCTTAAATTGATAAAAGAGAATGAAAAAATTAATTGTAACATTTATATACAAAAATAATAACAAAAACATTAGAGTACATGCCGCCGTGTTTGTTTGTTAATGGCTGGACGTTAATTTGCTTTTGAAAAGTTAATTTGGTATGTGCACAGCGGCAGATCACGATGGACGACCATGGATCAGACGAAAACTGCAGCAGGCGGCAAGTCGGTCCGTCTCCAAAAAACCCAACTCGTCAGTCACAGTCTGAGCTTGTCATTCAGTCAGTCAGTCATTATTCAGGTGCAATTTACAAGTACGATTATACTGACACAACAATGCCGCCGGGCCAAATGGAACAACGCTTTATTTAAACATTTAAATTGCACAATTTATGGAAACACTTAATCATTAAAAAACTTGTGGTAAAAAGTGAAAATTATACAGAATTAGAAATTTTCTTGTAACAAAATGTTGTTATAATTTTAGAAAAGGATCTATTATTGAAAAAACAACAACGTTTTACAAATTACAGGTATCCTTCCTATAGCACGGTAGATACGTTCCTACAAAGTCCCGTGGTGTGCAAAACCGTGTTATATGAGACTAGAAGCCAGTACAAAAAGAAGAGTAATGTTCCAAAAGATTTGTCCGTCTATCTTTTGGAACATTACATTCCGAACGACAAAATCCCAAAAAAATAGCATTGCATAGCGTTTTTTATTGCTTTTCGTAAAATAAGCGCTATATCCGCAATTTTCCGGGGAGTTGTTTATTGGGCTCCGGAAAATAACGCCCATATGAAATAAGGCCCAATACTGGCTTTATTTCATTTTGGCAAAATGGGCGTTATTTCATAAAAAAATGAAATAAGGCCCACTTTGGGCTTTATTTCATTTTAAGAAATTTTCAAAATTTTCCGAAATATGAAATAAAGCCCAAAAAAAAAAAATTAAATAAGGCCCAATTTTGCGATAAATGGTGAAATGCGTTAGCTACGAAGCAGCTGTTGGACTTACTGGACGGGTTAATATACAAATGCTTTTCGGCACGGAGATGGTTTTATTGGCTGAGGGTTTTAATCCCTGCCACGGCCGAAGGCCGACATGCAGAAGGACACTTAGCCTGCGCAGAAGGACCCTGGATAGAGAAAGACTTTTCAGCAAAGAAGATGGTTTTGTTGGCTGAGGGTTTTAATCCCTGCCCCGGCCGAAGGCCGACATGCAGAAAGATTTTCAATGCAAAAATTTCGGGATTTTTCCGGATTTTGTCGTTCGGGATTTTGGTTTTCGAGATTTCGTTACCAACCCGTTTCAAAAGCTATTAAAAAGATTTTTTTTTTAATTTCATATAAGTAACTTTATTATTTTTTGTTTTTGTTTTGTTTATTAGGAAACAAAACAAAAATATACATTTAATTTAATTTAATATAAACTTAATTTAATAATTTTCTTCGTCATCGCTGCTCAGTACAATTAAACGAGAACGTTTGTTTGGTTTACCTTCACTTTTTCAGCTTTCTTCTAGATTTTGTGCACCTTCTGTCCGTTTAAAAAAAATATGTAAGTTGGCTTTGCTTGCTTGCCCTTTCAAGCTCGTTGTGAATTGTATAATATGGCGATAGCAATTTTGCAGGTCCCTTTTGAATTTTAAGCTTCTTTCAGATGAAAGGTCTGCACTCAAGAAAAATAATTCTAGTTTTTTTGCTAAGAATAGACCTTCTTGTAATTTTTTTATTGTAAAATTATTAATTTTACAATCTTCACTTAAAGAATAACAAGTAAGAGCGTTATCTTCGGCCTGGCCGAAGCTCATATACCCTACACCCGCATCTGTCGAAGTGATAAAGAGTGGGCGGGTGACACCTACTTTTTTCTAATTTACAGGGAGCACATTTTGATCTATTAACCCATCTACAACACCGCTTTTTAACCAAACACCTTATTATATGGTATAGTATATAAGTGGGCGTGTCACGCCCATTTTTGGGAATATATTTAAGTCTAAGATGGTGGACTTGGAAATAAAATTTTAGCTGAAAATTCGGTGTGCAAGCTGAGAAATTGAGCTAAAAGCACGGATGAGTGCATATTTTCTATAAAAAGTAGGCGTGGTCAGATTTTTCCCATTTTAAATACCAAACAGCGTAGGATAACAAAGAATATTCGTGCCGAATTTCATGACGATACCTCTATTCGTTCTCCTGTAATCGTGTCTGTAATTCATCGTCTGTAATTTCCACAGACGGACGGACACACAGACAGACAGACGGACGGATATGGCTGAATCGAATCAGGAGGTGATTCTGAGCCAGAATATATATACTTTTCTATACCTGCCACGCCTCCTTTAATGAGTTACAAACGGAAGAACAAAGTGAATATACCCTCATCCCTTCGGGTGTAGGGTATAGGGTTCGGGTATTTCCCGAAAAAAAGCAGTAAAATAAGCAGTAAAATTTCGGTTATTTCCATATATTGTGTGTTCATAGTGCATAATGTAATTATACCCGAAGGGATGAGGGTATATTCACTTTGTTCTTCCGTTTGTAACGCATTAAAGGAGGCGTGGCAGGTATAGAAAAGTATATACATATATTCTGACTCAGAATCAACTCCTGATTCGATTTAGCCATGTCCGTCCGTCTGTCTGTCTGTCCGTCCGTCCGTCCGTCTGTGGAAATCACGATTACAGTAGAACGAATAGAGATATCGTCATGAAATTTGGCACGAATATTCTTTGTTATCCTATGCTGTTTGGTATTGAAAATGGGGAGAATCAGACCAGTGCCACGCCTACTTTTTATAGCAAATATTCATTAATCCTGCTTATAGTTAAATTTCTCAGCTTTTAGAGCGAATTTTAAGCTAAAATTTTATTCCCGAGTCCACCGTCTCAGACTAAAATATAATCCTGATAATGAGCGTGGTCCGCCCACTTGTGACAAAAATTACTATCACAGGAGAACGAGTAGAAGTATCGTCATAAAAGTTGCCACGAATATTCTCTTCTATTTAATGCTCTTTGATATCGATAATAGAGAAAATCTAACTCTATTGCCACGCCTACTTTTTTCAATAATAATAATGAAATCAAATTCAAGAACTGAATTTCTCTTTCTTAAAATAAGAAAATAAATTTAAATTTTTTAATTTCGAAACGCTGAAAAGTTTAAAAAAAACTTTTTGATTGGGTTAATTGAAGTATATTTTTTTAGTCCAAACATGAAGGAAGCCTATTAAATACTATAACAGGTGATTAATTATTCTTACTATACTAGAACTATAACTATACTTCCTAGTAGAACTATAAAAAGTACTTCCTAGTAGAGATTTTATTACTGAATAATGTGTTAGACTATCATGGTGTTTTTGTTCAGTATTGTTTGACGTTTCATCATGGACAGTTCATCAGACCTATTCACCTTCGCACAGTGTATACAAATTATTCAGCTGTATTTCGTAGGTTTAGAGTAACTTATAGTCCACATAATCGGCCTACTGAACACACAATTCGCTATACCACCGAAAAATTTAAACCTAATTTTCATTATTGGATAATACGCGATAAAAAAAATGGATGTGTTCTAGAAAATATAGACGTAGTGAAGAAATTATAGCAGCGATAGCTCAGACTGTACGCGATGACCGTGATAAACAGCGATGATCGTTTCTTATCGATGCTCGGCGCCGTTCTCAACATGCTTGGCTTATCGTAACAACTAAAGATTTTGGTTTAAAAGCATACAAATGTCAAATCGTGCAAGAACTCAAGCCGGCTGACCTTCCGAATTGTCACAGCTTCAGTCCTTGGGCTCTTGAAAAGCTTGAAGAAGATCTACTTTTTTTGAACAAAATTTAGTGCCAACGTTATACATTTTTTTATTCCTTCCCAATAATAGGTTTTCTTAAGGCCCTCAAAATAGGCGTTTGTTTCAATGATTCGATCCTGAATCTCTTACCACCACACCATTTTTTGAGGTATCGAAACAGGTAATAGTCGCAGGGGGCAAAATCTTAAGAATATGCTAGATGGGGTAGCAGTTTGTAGCCCAATTTATGAATTTTTGCCATGGTGATTACACACGGTAGAACAGGACTTTTTTCTTCGCCAAATGCGGTCGTTTCTGCTTCAAATCAATATCTAATCTTTCCAAATCTTTGAATAATATGCGCAGGTGATCGTTTCCATTTTCAAGGTAATGGATGTAAATGACACCTTGTACATCCAAAAAACCATGGCCATTACCTTTTAGGCCAAAAGATCTACCTTGGCCATCTTTGGTGCACGTTCACCAAGAGAAAAACCCACTTTCTTGATTGTTCTTTGGTCTCTGGTGTGGTGTGATGGATCCATGTTTCGTCTACGGTGACGAAACGGTTGAATATCGCCAAACACTTCTTTGAATTGGTCACACGGTTGCGCTTATGATCGAGTGTGAGCGATCGTCCGATATAATTTCAAGAATTTTATTGACGATTTCTGGCGTCACGACCTGTTTTGGGTGACCTCAACGTTCGTCGTCACTTAGGCTGGTACGACCACAACGAAACTCAGTAAACCATTGAAATTTATGGTGCAGATGGTGTAGATTCCCCATAGTATTTATTAAATCTTTTCTTGGTTTCGATGATGGTTCTTTTACACCAAAAATAATGCTTAAACAGCACACGGAATTAACTGCTATTCGTTAAAATTCGCAATGTTGTCTGCTTTCAGTGTCAAACACAAACTAAATGGCGCAGCTTGCTCAAAATTTAACAGCAGTCTATTAATAGATAGATGTTAATGGGAGCAGTGTCTGAAAAGAAGTGAAGGGAGCAAGTTACTGCGCGGAAATTCAAAAGTCACTCACTTTTTAAGCCGCCCTCGTATATTCTCCGTCACTGCCCACGACCTCTTCCCACTCTTCGACCAAATTGTTGATACCATTTCATCAGGTAGTCTGGTGTCGAAGAAGTTGTTGAGTCAGACGTTGTGGTCCTTAACGTTGTGGAAGGTAACGCCCCTCATTTGGTTCGACAGGGAGCGGAAAAGGTGGTAATCGGTTGGGGCAAGGTCCGAAGAGTATGGCAGATACTGAAGAACGTGGCGATTTTTTTTATTCTTTTGAGTAAGCTTGTGAGGCACCCAGGCTACAAGCCTGGTAAATAGTAAAAAGGCTAGAATTTAATCATGAATATGGTTTAAATTAAATTTCTATTAAATCTTCACAAGTATGTACTAAACAAAGTACAAGTAAGAGCGTTAACTTCGGCCTGGCCGAAGCTCATATACCCCACACCCGCATCCGTCGAAGTGATGAGAAAAGGTGGGCGGGTGACACCTACTTTCAATTTATTTACAGGTAGTACATTTTGATTGATTAACTTATTTACAACACCGGTTTTCTCAACAAACACCTCATTATATGGTATGGTATACCAGTGGCCAGACCACGCCAATTTTCTAAGATGGTGAACACAGAAAAAAATTTTACCTTAAAATTCGCTCTACAAGCTGAGAAATTGAGCTATAAGCAAGAATGAATCCATATCCGCTATAAAAAGTAGGCGTGACACTATAGTATGGGTTGGGAGACCTGGAAAAGTGGCCAAAAGTCACATAATATAGCATTTTTTATTATGTTTTACACATTGGTGTAGGAGCTTCATCAGAAGCTAAAAAAAGTTTTAAAAATCTCGTAAACTTCGTAATTTTTAGTAATGTTGGTTGGTACCGTTTGATTACTCCAAAAAACTCCACTTAAAAAACGTATTTATTATACGCCAATATAAAGTATATGGAATATACTACAATCCTAACCTTCCCAAACTTTCCCATTTTCAGATATGTGCCCAAAAATATGAAAATGGTCTAAGTCACACTTTCCGCGTTCAAAGGTTTGGAGTATATTAAATTAAAATATATTTTAATACTATACTATAATAAGATATTAGCTTTTTTAGTGATTGTGAAACTTTTTGTGTAGTTTGTAAGGAAAGGTGGTTTTTCAAGGCTACAAATTACTTAGACCAGTTTAAAAATTTAAAAAATTAGAAGACATAGTATGAGACGAATGACTTAAACCAATAAAAAGACTTAATGCCATAATTGTAATCAGCGACTTCAAAACCTTATATTAGTACGCAATTGTGCTGTTCAAATCAAAACTCTCTTAAATCGGACTTTTGGCCACCTTTCCAGGTCTCCCGGCCCATAGTGCACTGGTCCGATTTTTCCCATTTTAATACCAAACAGCATAGGATAAGGTACGATAAGAATATTCGTACTAAATTTCATGACGATACCTCTCTCCGTTTTCCTGGAATCGTGATTTCCACAGACGAGCATGGCTAAATCGACTCAGGAGGTGATTCTGAGCCAAAATATACTATATGTATACTTTTCTATACCTGCCTCGCCTCCTTTAATGAGTTGCAAACGGAAGAACAAAGTGAATATACCCTTAACCCTTCGCGCTTATAAAAGCTGCTATACGCTTCAAGTGGGGCATTATGCCTGGGCCACGAAAAAATCGCAACGCTAGAAGCGTTTAGTAGCTACCAGCGTCTTTTATAAGCGTGAAAGGTTCAGCATATACATTTGTTTCAGTCGCTCGACCGCTGACTCCGTTGCAGCACAGAGCGAGTTTGCAATGAGCGATATTTTCGTGGCCCAGGCATAAGAGTTTCGATACTGAAAGTAGAAGAAGCTTAGAAAATACATTGAATGAGTCACGTTTAAAGATGAGGTTTAAGAAGTCAGCGAGGAGATATTAAAAAATTAGAGATTTTGAGTCGATACGTAAAGCCATAATTTAGAAAAAGCCAATAGATCTAACAGATAAAAAGATAAAGAAGAAGGAGAAGATGGCTTCTGAAAAACATGGCACTATTTAATGAAATAAAATCTAACCTAGAAATCTATACAAAAAAACAAAGAATAAACAAATGTTTTAAAAGAAAGTTAAAGAAGAAAAGTAATGATAGAAAAAATATTCATAGAGTGCGCCCCAGTGAACAAAAAGTGTTAAATAATTGAAAATTATTAATATTTTTTATCAGTCCTTAGAAGGAAATAATTGTCTTTACATGTATAAAACCATTTTTATTATTCGATATTACTAAGAGCAATGACTGTATAGTGAATGGTAAATATAGTTTGTGGTATATAAACTATACCATTTTATAGTTTAATCTTATGTAACGATGTTTCCTAAGCGAATGCCAAATTTATAAATATGGCGGCTTTAAGACGTTAATGTGTTACGTGTTAAGGTCGAAGAAAAGAAAATGTGGTATGTGAGAAAGGAGGTATGTGGTATGTACATATATGTGTGTATACCTAACCGCATACTATCAGCAGCAGTCCCAACAATGGTAACAAAAAATAAAATATAAAAAGCCAATAATTTTAAAAGTATTTTAGGGCTCCGGGAAATAACGCCCAAATGAAATAAAGCCCACTTCTTTTTTATATGAAAATGCTTCCTCTATCCAGGGTCCTTCTGCGCAGGCAAAGTGTCCTTCTGCATGCCGGCCTTAGGCCATGGCAGGGATTAAAACCCTCAGCCAACAAAACCGTCTCCTTTGCTGAAAATTCTTACTCTATCCAGCATCCTTCTGCGCAGGCAAAGTGTCCTTCGGCATGCCGGCCTTCGGCCGTGGCAAGGATTAAAACCCTCAGCCAACAAAACCATCTTTGCTGAAAAGTTTTCCTCTATCCAGGGTCCTTCTGCGTGACGGCCTTCGGATAGAGGAAAACCATATCCTTGCCGAAAAGTATATGTATATTAACCCGTCCAGTAAGTCCAACTGCTGCTTCGTAGCTAACGCATTTCAGCATTTATCGCAAAGTTGGGCCTTATTTCATTTTTTTTGGGCTTTATTTCATTTTTCGGAAAAATTTGAAAGTTTCTTAAAATGAAGTAAAGCCCAAAGTGGGCCTTATTTCATTTTTTTATGAAATAATGCCCATTTTGCCAAAATAAAATAAAGCCCGCGTTGGGCCTTATTTTATTTGGGCGTTATTTCCCGGAGCCGTATTTTAGATAAGAAAGAAGAAAAAATATTCAAAATGGAGCAAAGCAATTTGTATGGTGAGTGATGCGTTAATGCGTTCATTGATGCTGCTTCACGTTTTTCAGAAAAGAAAATTGTAACGTTTTCATTATAAAAAATTGTAATAAGGCATGTTAATTTTATAAAATTACATGTAGTTATTAAAAATTTCACTTTTCATCAAATTAACTTAATGCCTTAAACACATTTAAACACATGAAAAAGGTTTTAACACATTTTTAAATTGTAATGCATATTTGTAAAAGAGTGACTAGAAATATTTAAAAAAAAAAATAGCAGTTAATTAAAAACTAGTACGTTGAATGAAGGGAGTTCTAAACCGGTTCTACGAGTAAGACCTGGCCAAAGTAGATGTAATGCGATGACAACAGTAGATATGAGCTCAAGCAAATGGTGTCATTTCACATGTTACTGTCCAAAATCACAATAATCCTTACGGAGGGACCGGAAATGGCCGAAACACTTCGACGAGGCGCAAAAACCCAACTTCTAGACTGTATATTAGGCTGGTCTTTATTTTTCAACTTCCGATTTTTTTTGGTCTTAACCTTCTAAATTATGACACGTAATAAAAAAATGATAAGTACCAATTTTTAGCGAAATCGGATAACGGGAACCCGTGCCGCATTTAAAGCAAAGTTTAAAAATTTAACCACGGCATAAGTGTACCGTAACTTTAATTACACTCACTGCCATTGACAACAGCAAGTGTTTCTTCTTTAGCTCTTGCTGAGAGTTCAAAAAAAATAATACACATTTCATTTTGCAAGTACTAAAAGATTATCGGCAGTGTTATCCCGATGCGAATAAAATCAACCTTAATTAAAGTCGGCATGTATCGACATATATCCAGGGCGATTCGTATAAGATGTATCAAAAGCTTAGGACGCGTAGGTTGATTCGAGACAAAGAAAAAGTCATATTAGGGGGAGGCAATTTTCCCCAATTCAGGCGCCGGAGGAGTTTTTCTAAATACGCAACTTCAAACCATAAAAAAAATCTCGAAAAATAACGGGAACACTTATATCATTCCTGTTTTCTGTTTTTAAAAACCAAATATCCAACCTTTAAAATACTTTTAAAATTTCACTTCTAGGTCAAATAGTTTCTGAGAAAATTAATGTCAAATTTAAAATTTTCAAAAGAAATTTCGAAAAAAAATTTTTGGTCGCAATTTTTTACAAAAAATTACGTGAATAAGTATACTTTTTTTCTGATTCCGTAGTTTTCTAATAAATTCTACAAAAAATGTTTCAAACAGAATGGATCTATGTCTTAAAGTTCTTGAGAAAAATTAAATACATAGTTCCCTCCCAAAAAACACTTTTTGCCTGCAAAGTGCAAAAACTGCAATCAGGTGTACGCAGTTTTCTGCGGCACGACTTGCCGATATCCGATCTCGCTGAAAGTTTGAATATATAGTTTTCTTATCACATGTACAAATTTGAGGGGGTAAAAAAAAAAATCTCACAAAATTTTTTTTACTCATATACATAGCTAAGGATGAATACCACCCTACTGTATATTCATCCATTTCATTCAAAATGTGACCTGATTTTACTAGTTAACAGTTTTTTAAATCTAAACTATCAATCACTCCATGCCTTATATAATTACATACATACATATGTATGTACATAGAAATTGTGATTCGTGATTTTATTTCAGTCTTCTAATTTTTCAACTTATTAAATTGTTAACTAACAAGTGACAATTGTTTCAATTTAGAAAGGTGTGAATTTAAGATAATAAATATGTTTAAACCATTACCGCCAATTATAACAATTGTACGCGATATGTGATACTGCACAACGTATTTTTAAGAGGAAAATATAAGCAAGTTTTTACAATATGCATATTGTATTTTATGTATGTATGTACGTATAGGTATAAGCCTCATACGTGTACATTAAAGTGGTCCTTAGCTATATGGGTAAAAAAATTTTCTGAGATTTTTTTTTCTTACCCCCCCAAATTTGTACATGTGATAAGAAAACTATATATCCAAACTTTCAGCGAGATCGGATATCGGCAAGTCGTGCCGCAGAAAACTGCGTACACCTGATTGCAGTTTTTGCACTTTGCAGGCAAAAAGTGTTTTTTAGGAGGGAAGTATACGTCGTAATTTTCAATTTTCTCAAGAACTATAAGACATAGATCCGTTCTGTTTAAAACATTTTTTGTAGAATTTATCAGAAAACTACGGAATAAGGAAAAAAGTATATTTATTCATGTAATTTTTTGGGTTGGTAACGAAATCCCGAAAGACAAAATCCCGAACGACAAAATCCCGAACGACAAAATCCCGAAATGACAAAATCCCGAAACGACAAAATCCCGAAATAACAAAATCCCGAAATTACAAAGCTAGTTTTTCGATATTCTCCATCTTCTTGAACATTTTAAAACCACTAGCAAACAATTCCAAGAAAGTAATAAAAAATTACTCTTATTTTACTTCTCTAAAAATATTATTATTAAAAAATAAAAAAAAAATATTATTAAAAAAATTTTAGCAGAGCCCTCTCGGAGGCTCTGAGGTGAGGTGATGTGAGGTTTTTTGCATACAGGTTTTTCCGCGTATTTGCAGCCTTTGGCTGCGGCAGGGATCATAACCCTCAATCAGCAGAATCCTCACGGTCATGTGAAGTTTTTTGCATACAAGTTTTTTCGCTTATTGGCGGCCTTCGGCCGCGGCAGGGTTCATAACCCTCAATCAGCAGAATCCTCACGGTCATGTGAAGTTTTTTGCATTCAGGTTTTTTCGCGTATTGGCGGCCTTCGGCCGCGGCAGGGATCATAACCCTCAATCAGCAGAATCCTCACAGTCATGTGAAGTTTTTGCATACAGGTTTTTCCGCGTATTGGCGGCCTTCGGCCGCGGCAGGGATCATAACCCTCAATCAGTAGAATCCTCACGGTCATGTGAAGTTTTTTGCATATTGTAGATTATAACCTTCAGACAACAAAATTCTCTCGATATTACAACTTTGCTTTTCTGCTATTGTAAAGAAAGGCAAGTAGGCGCGTACTTCGCTTCGGAAAAAATTTTGACTTAAATGTCATTTCATTTAAAATTTCATTAATTTAAATTTTATTTCGTGATTTCCGGGATTTCTTATTTCGGTATTAAAAATTTTTCGGGATTTTGTCGTTTCGGGATTTTAAAATTTTTCGGGATTTTGTCGTTTCGGGATTTTGTAATTCGGGATTTTGACTGTCTCCCAATTTTTTGTAAAAAACTGCGACCAACAATCTTTTTTCGAAATTTGTTATGAAAATTTTAAATTTGAGATAAATTTTCTCAAAAACTGTTTGACCTAGAAGTGTAATTTTAAAAGTATTTTAAAGGTTGGATATTTGTTTTTTAAAAACAGGAAACGGGAATGATATGTGTTCCCGTTATTTTTTGAAATTTTTTTTATGGTTTGAAGTCGCGTTTTTAAAAAACCCCTCCTGCGCCTGAATTGGGGAAAATTGCCCCTCCCCCTAATATGACTTTTTCCTTGTCTCGACTCAACCAACACGTCCTAAACTTTTGATACATCTTATACGAAACGCCCTGGATATATGTCAATACATGCCGACTTTTATTAAGGTTGATTTTAGACTGGCGTGAAGTTCGAACCGGCGAGTAGAACCGCCAACGCGAGTAGCGAGTAGAATTAACATATTCCTTATTCCTTATTATACCCTACACCCGAAGGGATGAGGGTATATTCACTTTACTCTTCCGTTTGTAACGCATTAAAGGAGGCGTGGCAGGTATAGAAAAGTATATATATTCTGGCTCAGAATCACCTCCTGATTCGATTTAGACATGTCCGGCCGTCTGTCTGTTTGTCTGTCTGTCCGTCCGTCTGTGAAAATCACGATTACAGGAGAACGAATAGAGTTATCGTCATGAAAGGCACGAATATTCTTTGTTATCCTACGCTGTTTGGTATTGAAAATGGGGAAAATCGAACTAGTGCCACGCCTACTTTTTAAAGAAAATATGCACTCATCCGTGCTTTTAGCTCAGTTTCTCAGCTTGTAGACCGAATTTTCAACTAAAATTTTATTTCCAAATCCACCGTCTTAGACTAAAATATATTCTGAAAAATGGGGGTGACACGCCCACTTATATACTATACCATATAATGAGGTGTTTTGTAGGAAAAGTGGTGTTGTAGATGAGTTAATAGATCAAAAAATTTGCTCCCTGTAAATTAAAAAAAGTAGGTGTCAACTGCCCACTTTTTATCACTTCGACAGATGCGGGTGTAGGGTATATGAGCTTCGGCCAGGCCGAAGATAACGCTCTTACTTGTTCCTTATTAACATATTCATGTGAGAGCTTTCATTAAATCTGTTAATAGCAGAAAACAAAAGCTTCGTCGAAAAAGCGACATCGTCTGGACAGAGTATGGATAGAGCATGTGATACCGTATTGCATGAATATTGGAAGGAAAAAGAAGAAGAAGATTAAGATGATTATGTTGATGAAGAAGATGAAGAAGAAAGAAAAGATGGAGAAGGAGAAAAAGAAGAGGATGAAGATGAAGATGAAGAAGAAGATGATGATGATTATGATGATTAAGAAGATGATGAAGAAAGATGGAGGAGAAGAAGAATATGAAGAAGAAGAAAATAAATTAATCACCTCACCCGTTTGAAAAATAGTAACCAATTCAAAAGGGAGAGAGTTTAGTAATTTGACTTCGGTGGATATCTGCATATTCGTCGCACACTGTATGCCGAATCAATCGTCCAAAACAAAAATTTCTGTAATTAAAGTTACACAGAGTGAAAGCAGATATGTCCCTCTACTTGTCAGAAAAATTTTGGCCACCCAGCTATTGGGATAGTCTTGTAACTTTGACTTTTGTGCGCCTCTAAATCTTTGGGGCACAGTCTATGATTTCTGTCTCAGAGGCTTAAATGAATGTAATGAGACTTATACTGGGTGGAGCCAGGTATCCCCTCACCTCACCTGTGCGAAAAATAGTAACCAATCCGCAAAGGGGAGAGAGTTTAGTAATTTGACTTCGGTGAATATCTGCATATTCGTCGCACACTGTATGCCAAATCAATCGTCCAAAAAAAAAATTTCTGTAATTAAAGTTATACAGGGTGAAAGCAGATATGTCCCTCTACTTGTCAGAAAAATTTTGGCCACCCAGCTATTGGGATAGTCTTGTAACTTTGACTTTTGTGCGCCTCTAAATCTTTGGGGCACAGTCTATAATTTCTGTCTCAGAGGCCTAAATGAATGTAATGAGACTTATACTGGGTGGAGCCAGGTATCCCCTCACCTCACCCGTGCGAAAAATAGTAACCAATTCGCAAAGGGGAGAGAGTTTAGTAATTTGACTTCGGTGTATATCTGCATATTCGTCGCACACTGTATGCCGAATCAATCGTCCAAAACAAAACTTTCTGTAATTAGAGTTACACAGGGTGAAAGCAGATATGTCCCTCTACTTGTCAGAAAAATTTTGGCCACCCAGCTATTGGGATAGTCTTGTAACTTTGACTTTTGTGCGCCTCTAAATATTTGGGGCACAGTCTATGATTTCTGTCTCAGAGGCTTAAACGAATGTAAAGAGACTTATACTGTTATAGAGTTATTTGATTTTACTTCGGAATTCGTCATTATAATTATCATTATCATTATGAGTTATTATTTCTGTTGTAGCGCAATCGACTACGGCAAAGAAGACAGCCTTCTTAAGGCAAAACACCGGCTTCACTGCATTATCATTATCGTTATCAATTATCATTTCTGTTGTAGCGCAATCGACTACAGCAAAGAAGACAGCCTTCTTAAGGCAAAACACCGGCTTCACTGCATTATCACTATCGTTATCAATTACCATTTCTGTTGTAGCGCAATCGACTACAGCAAAGAAGACAGCCTTCTTAAGGCAAAACAACGACTTCACTGCATTATCATTATCATTATCGTTATCTATTATCATTTCTGTTGTAGCACCTTCCACTACGGCAAAGAAGACAGCCTTCGTAAGGCAAAACACTGGCTTTGCTGCGAAGAACATTTATGTAATCAAGTTTTAATAAAACAGCATTTCAAAACTTTTTTGCGGCCGCGGAAGGGATCATAATGTCCTATAGGCAAAACACCGGCTTCGGTGCAATTATTTAATCACGTCTAAACGAAAGAACATTTTATAATTATCTATAAAAATCTTATATTAAGAATTAAAAAATTGAATAATCAAATACCAAAGAAAGAAAAGCGCCAACAAAAATCTATTGAGACTTAATGTAATTAGGAATATCCTATAAAGAAGACAATCAATTGAGATCAATCAATTTATTATATACATATAATGAATTATCTTATAAACAAGATAATCATTTAGTAGCAATATTAGCCCATGAACTGTGAAACTAAAGTGAGTGATATACACTACAACCAGTTTAAATATCTGATCAAACGTAAGAGGTCTATAAGCCAAACGGTTCCGACTACGTTTTGTGGCTTACTGGGAGCGGAGATAAAAAAAAGTTTTTCAAGACAAGTTCAGGTGGTACATTCCATCTTGCCTTGTATCTGCAGGTTCATCACCCAGTGTTCCTGGACTAATCCAACGTCTTCGCAGACATAGACATATAAAAAGGAAAACGAGTCCTACACATTTGGGGAGCTATTTGCGAGCAAATTGGGAATAATTTTATTTATTTTTTACAAATGACAAGATAGGCGACTGGAACAATGACTTGTACAGATTTTTTATACGGATCATTCGTTCGCCGGCAGAAGAAAAACGGCTCCGGGAAATAACGCCCAAATGAAATAAGGCCCAATTTTTTTTTTATATGAAGATTTGAAATCGTAAAATTTGGGTGTTATTTCATTTTTTGGGCTTTATTTCATTTTCAATAAAAATTGAAAATGAAATAAGGCCCACTGTGGGCTTTATTTCATTTTGTTGTGGGCTTTATTTCATTTTTTTGTAAAAATTCTAAAATTTCTGAAAATGAAATAACGCCCAAAATTACGGCGTCGACTGAACTTTAATGTGGATATGCAGAACTTTAATGCATGCAGAAAGACCCAGAATAGATGAAGAATTTTCAACAATGAGATGGTTTTGTTGGCTGAGGGTTTTAATCCCTGCCACGGCCGAAGGCCGGCATGCAGAAGGACACTTTGCCTGCGCAGAAGGACCCTAGATAGAGGAAGACTTTTCAACAAGGATATGGTTTTGTTGGCTGAGGGTTTTAATTCCTGCCACGGCCGAAGGCCGGCATGCAGAAGGACACTTTGCCTGCGCAGAAGGACCCTGGATAGAGGAAGACTTTTCAACAAGGAGATGGTTTTGTTGGCTGAGGGTTTTAATCCCTGCCACGGCCGAAGGCCGGCATGCAGAAGGACCCTGGATAGAGGAAGACTTTTCAACAAGGAGATGGTTTTGTTGGCTGAGGGTTTTAGTCCCTGCCACGGCCGAAGGCCGGCATGCAGAAGGAAGGAAGGAAGGAAGGCAGGGATTCAAACCGTCGGCCAAAAAATAGTAAATTTCTTAAAATGAAATAACGCCCAATTTGGTAAAATGAAATAAGGCCCGCATTGGGCCTTATTTCATTTGGGCGTTATTTCCCGGAGCCAAGAAAAACCATCAAATCTTCCACTTTTAGATGAAAAGAACCAATATACACGGGTGAAAATGGATCTTTTCATAGAGTATGTATAATGCCGAAAGCAACAATATTTACAAATCGAAAATTTTAACATTCTTCTATTCTAACAATTTATTAATTTTAACATTCTTCCAGGTGTTTTTGCCCGCTCTTTGTCACGTCAAATCGGATCAGAGGCACGCATCCATTTTAGAGCTGAATTCCTCTGGTTGCAGTCCGGATCTGAAGTTCAAAGAGCTAAGTCTGGCCGAAGTTAACGATCTTCCTTATTTAAACTTTTTTATCCTTTATTTTCTTACAGAAACAACAATGGGTAACATTGTCAGAAAAGATGAAAGGATTTGCAGAGGACAAGCTGGAACTTGGAATTTGCGTCTCCTGCAAGGATTGCAAACAGCCTTTATTGCCATTCGAAAAGTTCTACAACGAACCACTAAGCGATACCGTAAAAATGGACCGCGATTATTTATCGTAAAAGAGTCTAATTTGGAAGAAGATTGTAAGCTTTTAAAAATTTTTTAGAAATAATAATAACTACTTACGACTTATTTTTTAAACTTCTTACAAACAGATACAAATTTTTGTTTTATGCTATACTCGTTTGTACTGACATCCGCCACCAAGGTTATAGCTTTGTACTACGATAGCCGCATCCGTATATACCGCGAGCGAAACTCATCACTAATTTCACCTTTAAGTCTATTCCTGCCAAGCTTCTTAACTGACGTAAACCGCCGTGTATTTACGTTATTTATCGTAAAAGAGCTCGATCCGCAAGAAAATTTTAAGCTTTTATAAATTTTTAAAGAATAATAATAACTACTTACGACTTCTTTTTTAAACTTCTTACAAACAGATACAAATTTTTGGTTTATGCAATACTCTTTTGTACTGACGTCCGCCACCAAGCAAAGATAACGAGATAGGAAACTGCGTCAACGCCGATCGTATATGTAAAAAAAACGAAATTTGGTAATTAGGTGAAACACGTATAGTGTATGTATGTGTCGTGTATATGTAGTTCACCACAAGACGTCACGTTTATATGATATTTTCTTTGTTTATTATTTTACGAGATAAAAAATGTTTAGCATGTGAAAAATTGTCAGCTATTTCGCAAAGAAATTAGGGTTTTTAATGAAGTTAGATCATGCACTGGACTGCGCAAGTAGCACTTGCTGGGACTGTATACGAACGGGCATCAAGGTTTGACTGAGGAGCAGGATGATTGGCCTGCCACGGCCATGGAAATTTCAGTGCAGGGAACGTTGTTGCGACCTCTGGTATTTTCCGGCCAATCGGAGTTGATGGGTCATGTTTTGAGTGGTACCGCATCGGATCCGATGCCAGCATATCAAGGCACCACCTTGTCGCAAAATCATGAACACTATGTGATACTATCGTCGGGAGCAACGGTCTTAATGCATATACTCGAGGCTCAGTCAATCGATTTGAATAGAAGTGGAGTGGAAATGAACTTACCATTTTGAATCGCAAGGCAAATAGAGAAATTCAGAAAAAGTACTTCGACTAATGATTAAATTATTATTTAAGTATTTTATGTGATGTTTTTGTATTTTTTTCTAGTACGAGCGTTGCTGTACTTGGCCACACGGTTGCTGGATTTACTCACGACCGAGTCGAAAATTTAGACTCATTCATGAACCAAAGATAAGCCTTCAGGCGGATATTGATTTTTATTCCAATAGAAGTCTGCATGCAATTGCATGTAACATTCTGAAGTTACACTCTCGTAAGTTTATCCATTCATCATTCCCTTTGCCTTTTTTGGCTTTCTTTGATTTATTTACACATTTTATTTTATTCTCTATATTTTAGGTATTCTAGTACCAGATCCGTTACTCTCAAAGCTGCCAAATCGTACAGTAAAATGTAAATGTAAAAATTCCAAATACTCGCACAAATCCGCCGGATTAACTTTAGCTTTAAAAGCAATTTTTTTCACACCATACAGCCGAAGAGATGAGGGTATATTCACTTTGTGCTTCCGTTTGTAACGCATTAAAAGAGTCGTGGCAGGTATGGAAAAGTATATATATTCTGGCTCAGAATCACCTCCTGAGTCTATTTGTCCAGTCCATTTTGACTGAGGTCATGTCAAACGGAACTACAACCGAAATGATAACATAACTCGCACTTTGTAGGGCCGCGGATGGTTGGGCTTGGTGAATCGCATGACTATGAGCGCCAACATAGCACCGCCGTAAAAAATACAAGCGGTTAAGCTGAAGAAATCAACGAGAGATTCTATGGTGCTGTACAATACCATAGCCCCGGCAATTATTAACTGCAAAAATATGGTGATTAAAAGTGTAGGTAGAAGGTACTCGTATACTCGTATTTTATGGTTTACACAAGTATGGATAATGTATGAGATAATCAGTGATGCAGGTCTTATGGATGGAGTATCCATTTCTCGAATGTCGAGAGTCAATTTACGTGAAAAATAAGACCAGACGCCGGTGTCAGCCAAAGCACATGAACGTACGACAAAATGTCAAGCAGATGTCCCTCGCGGCTTGCGGCAAAGCACAACCTGTATAATTTTTTAAGTTAAGAAAAAAAAGTATTTTACTAAAGAGCTCAGTAATCACCAACCCTTTATTAGGTTACAATGAATTTTATGATCTGCAAAATCAGGCAGTCCGGAAACAATCCAACTGTACGAAATCAATCAGCTAAAAACGTTATTTTCAACAAGTCCATTTACTTACTTTGAAGTTGAAATATCCTACCAAGTATTTCAATGTTTTTGCCTAAATCTTGTGAGCTGTTAAGTTCCAAAAACAATACAGTTTTATACATATTTCCGGCTACGAAACAAAACAATCCCTTCTAAGAATCTATAAAAATAATAGTTACTTAAACTGCATTTCAATTGATAACATGGTATAGAAGTTTATTTGTTTCAAAAAACCTACTAACAATTCCTGCAACTCTTACAGATTCACCAATTGCTTCAAATTCCCTGAAGTGATAAGACATACCGCCCGGCCGCAGAGAGCGTTCCATTGGCGCTGCCGTATGTACTGTTGGTTACACTGAGGGGCATCAGCCCAGCCATTGCCCCTAACACGGGTTTGCTAAATGTTACCGCAACCGCTTCGGAATCGATCATCTCGACCGGCGACATTGCGGCTAGATATGACATATTGATATTCTTAATCCTTTCGGTTACATAATTCAGTGTATACAAGGGGATACCTGGCTCCACCTAATATAAGTCTCATTACATTCATTTTAGCCTTGTAGACAGAAATCATATACTGCGCGCCGAAGATTTAGAGGCGACAAAAGTCAAAGTTAGAAGACCCTTCCTATAGCTGGGGAGTAGCTTTGTCAGATTATTAGTATTAATAACTATTTTTGGAAATTAGCTGTGTTTTTTCATGAACTTTATAGGTTTTCTCCATACAGAATCGAAAACCCAGGTTTCGTCAAGATTTCTATCCAGATTAAGGAGAAATTCGAAGATTTTCCCACTTTTCGAAAGAAATCAGCCGAGCATACCTAATATGGGCTTGCTTATATATATGGGGATAAACAAAAAAGAGCGGGAAAAATCCAAATAAAAACTGTTTTTAGTTGTTGTAATTCGATGTCAAATAGTTTTTCAAGTTTAAAAATTACATTAAAAAACACAGCTATTAATAATTGAAAGAAAAAAAAAACTTGATTTCCATACAGAGCACCGAACCTGGGCCATTCCGCACGCAAGCCAGATATCTTAACTACTAGACCACAGAACCTTCTAAGAGAAGGTTTATAATACAGAAATAACTTTTATTCATGACTCAACTCTAAGAATGTGACAAAGCTTTTTTTTTAGTACAGACTCTTACCTGAAAAGCTTTTTAAGCTTTTTTTTTAGTATAGGTTTCACCTAACAAGACACCTAACAAGACTGTTCAACGATAAAATAGTTCTCGTTACTCGTTCTGTTAATGGCTAACAGCTCTGTACGAACTTTGTACTATCCGCGCCGGTTCGAACTTCACGCCAGTAGTCGCATCGGGATAACACTGCCGATAATCTTTTAGTACTTGCGAAATGAAATGTTTATTATTTTTTGAACTCTCAGCAAGAGCTAAAGTATAATACAGTTACGTGTAATTACAGTTACGGTACACTTATGCCGTGGTTAAATTTTTAAACATTTAAAATTTTTAATTGCGGCATGGGTTCCCTTTATCCGATTTCGCTAAAAATTGGTACTTATCATTCTTTCATTACGTATCATAATTTAGAAGGGTAAGACCAAAAAAAATCGGAAGTTGAAAAATAAGGATCAGTAGGGTGGTCCTTAGCTATGTATATAGGTAAAAAAATTTTGTGAGATGTTCTTTTTCTTACCCCCCCAAATTTGTACATGCGATAAGAAAACTATATATCCAAACTTTCAACGAGATCGGATATCGGCAAGTCGTGCCGCAGAAAACTGCGTACACCTGATTGCAGTTTTTGCACTTTGCAGGCAAAAAGTGTTTTTTGGGAGGGAAGTATATGTCGTAGTTTTCAATTTTCCCAAGAACATAGATCCGTTCTGTTTGAAACATTTTTTGTAGAATTTATCAGAAAACTACGGAATCAGAAAAAAAGTATACTTATTTATGTAATTTTTTGTAAAAAATTCCGACCAAAATTTTTTTTCGGAATTTGTTTAGAAAATTTTAAATTTGACATTAATTTTCTCAAAAACTATTTGACCTAGAAGTCTAATTTTAAAAGTGTTTTAAAGGTTGGATATTTCGTTTTAAAAAACAGGAAACGGAAGTGATATGTTCCCGTTATTTTTTGAAATTTTTTTTATGGTTTGAAGTCGTAGTTTTTTTTGAACTCTCAGCAAGAGCTAAAGTAGAAACACTTGCTGTTGTCAATGGCAGTGAGTGTAATTACAGTTACGGTACACTTATGCCGTGACTAAATTTTTAAACTTTGCTTTAAATGCGGCACGGGTTCCCGTTATTCGATTTCACTAAAAATTTGTATTTATCATTTTTTTATTACGTGTCATAATTTAAAAGGGTAAGACCAAAAAAAATCGGAAATTAAAAAATAAGGACCAGCCTAATGTACATACATACATACATATGTAAACACTTCTCACTTTATTTATTACACACTTTACATTCTTTGTATAAGTATGTTTTTGTTATTTGTTTGCAAACGTCGTCGACAAAATTGAAGTAGAAATAAACGATGATCTCCTTACAATTCTTTTACTTTCCAGTATATCAGAGGAATATGAATCATTCCGAATAGCCATCGAAACACAGAAGAAATTGCCGAATCCAGAAGCACTGAAAGTGAAACTTTTAGAGGAGTACGACGCTCAAAAGCGCAACATCAACGATGTAACACCAGGTGCCATGATTGTGAATAAGAATACTCACAGAAATTTCAAAAAGTTTGAGAAGCCAGAACAGAAAGAACGGTTTAAATATTATTGTCACTCGTGTGGAAAAATTGGGCACAAAGCAAGAGAATGCAAATCAAGGAATTTTAAGCCAAAGCAGCCTGAACTTAAACTCCACGAATCTACCCGAAATGCTGAAGTTGCTCTCAGAGCACCTAACGGACGAGCAAATGGTGCTTGGACTCTGGTGCATCCTCGCATATGTGCTGTGACAAAAACAAATTTTCTGAAATCAAGCCACCGAAGACCCGGATTTTAAACTTAGCAAACAACGAGTCAACAAAAATTGAAGGCTACGGTGCCGTAAAATTAAACGGAAAGAATGGTATTACTGCAAATTTGAATGAAACACTTTATGTCCCCGATCTCCGTTCAAATCTACTCTCAGTCGCAAAAATTACTGACTTTGGTTATGAAGTCTTTTTCAAAGAAAACGAAGCAGTGATTAATCACCGGGAAACTAAAGAAATTTTGATGGAAGCTCAACGAAATAAGGATCTCTACTATATAGAAGATATTGGGGAGGAATGCAAAATGACAGTCATCAGAATGACAAAAATGGCACGAACGATTTGGGCACCTAAACGAAAATGATCTTAAAGACATTCTAACACATGGTAAAGTTGCTGGAGTTAACATCAATATTAAAGAAAACTTGCCCATTTGTGAGGTATGAATGAAGGGGAAGCAGACGCAGAAACCATTTACCAAGTCGAATTCTGAAACAACCAACATTTTGGAACCCGTGCACACAGATGTTTGTGGCCCCACGCGTACTAACTCTCTAGGTGGTTCCACATATTTCGTAACCTTCATCGATAATAAGACAAAGTGTGGCGACTTGTGTGGCGAAACTCTATTTAAATTGTGGACAGGAAGAACACCAGTTGTAAAGTATTTCAAAAAATTTGGGACAACAGCCTATATGCTCGATAAAACCAAGGGGAAAGGAAAATTCTACCCCAAATCGAAGAAGTGCATTTTTATTGGTTACTCTGAACATTCAAAGACTTTGGGATCCAGTACTGGGATCGAAAACGATCCTCAGAACGCATTAGAAGCACTTCGAAGTCCTTATGCTAACGAGTGGAAGGCAGCTATGATCGACGAATATAAATCTCTTACGAAAAATGCGACCTGGAAAGTTGTCAAATATCCAAAGGACAAAAAGGTCCAAAAAAATCCAAATGGGTAATGCGCAGAAAATATAAAGCCGACGGCTCAATCGATGGAAATCAAAATTGGTCGCAAAAGGTTTCACGCAGAAGCCAGGGGACGATTGTACAGAAACGTTTGCACCTGTAGCAACATTTGGTTCCATTCGTTTGGTTATGGCACTCTCAGCTGAGTTGGCTCTTCAAGTACATCAATTGGATTTTGTGAGCGCGTATCTGAATGGCGATATCAAGGAGGAAATATATATGAGAACGCCATCAGAATTCAACATAATTTTAACCCAAGATAAGCTACAACAATATGCTGGAAAGAAAGTTTGTCTAATTAAAAAGGCGCTTTATGCAGTGGCGTAGCTAGACGGGGGCGGTGGGGGCGGTCAGCCCCGGGCGGCACGATTTCGGGGGCGGCAAATTTTAAAAATTAAATATGTACCTCTAAGAAAATTTTCATATTGAAACTTTATTTTTAAATAATAAATTTATTATTTTATTAATTTCGTATCATAAAAATTTGTATTTAGAGGGTTGGCAACGAAATTCCGAAAGACAAAATCCCGAACGACAAAATCCGGAAAAATCTCGAAAAATCTCGAAATTCTTGCACTGAATGTGTGGCAGGGATAAGAACCCTCAGCCAACAAAACTATCTTCTTTGCTGAAAAGTCTTCCTCTACTCAGGGTCCTTCTGCGACCCAGGGATTAAAACCCTCAGCCAACAAAACCATCTTCTTTACTGAAAAGTCTTCCTCTATCCAGGGTCCTTCTGTGCAGGCAAAAAGAGTCATTCTGCATGGCGGCCTTCGGCCGGGGCTGGGATTAAAATTCTCAACCGACAGAACCATCTTAATGCTGGAAAATTTTTTTCTATCCAGGGTCCTTCTGCCTGCCGGGCTTCGGCCACGGCATGGGTAGTACCCTTGGGTAAGCAGAACGTCGGCTTCGCTGCTTATACGAGTATAATTTTCGCATACAGAGTTTTTGCATGTGGCAGGAGTTGTAATCCTTGGTAAACAAACCGTTGTGTTTGCTGCTAAGTTTACTCTCAGCCAATAGAACTCCCCGAAAAATTGCGGATATTGCGCTTATTTTACGAAAATAATCCCATTTTTTCGGGATTTTGTCGTTCGGGATTGCTAAAAACGGCCGGGATTTTGTCGTTCGGGATTTTGTCCGTCTCCCGTATTTAGATACGAGGGCAGTCCGATAAGTACTTAGCCTCACCACCCGATGGTCGCCACGATCGCAAGAGAAATCAGAGATAACGAGATAGGAAACTGCGTCAAGACCCATCGTATATGTCAAAAAAAAACGAAATTCGGTAATTAGGTGAAACACGTATAGTGTATGTGTGGTGTATATGTAGTTCACCACAAGACGTCACGTTTATATGACATTTCCTTTGTTTATTATTTTAACAGATAAAAAGTGTTTAGCTTGTGAAAATTGTTTAGCTATTTCGCAAAGAAATTAGCGTTTTTAGTGAATTTAAATGAAGTTAAATCATGCACTGGACCTCGCAAGTAGCACTTGCCGGGGCTGTATATGAACGGCTTGCCATTTTGGAGCAGGATGATTGGCCTGCAACGGCAGGCATGGAAATTTCAGTGCAGGGAAGTTTGTTGCGACCTCTGGTATTTTTCTCCGGCCAATCGAAGTTGATAGGTCATGTTTTGAATGAAACCGCATCGAATCCGATGCCAGCGTATCAAGGCACCACCTTGTCGCACAATCATGAACACTATGTGATACTATCGCCGGGAGCCACGGTCTTAATGCAATTGCTCGGGGCTCAGTCAATCGATTTGAATGGAAGTGGAATGGAAATGGAAATGAACTTAGCATTTGGAATCGCAACGCAAATGCAGAAATTAAGAAAAGGTACTTTAATTAATGATTAAATTATTATTTAAGTGTTTTATGTGATGTTTTTGTATTTTTTTCTAGTACGGGCGTTGCTGTACTTGGCCACACGGTTGCTCGATTTACTCACGCACAAATCCGCCGGATTTACTTTAGCTTTAAATCAAAAGAACAATGAAATGTGCAACATATTATTTTTATAATTCAGACTGTATATTTAAATGTTACTACATAATATTGTAGGAAAAATTATTCATCTAATAACTTAAATGTTATGTATCGGATAAACACTTAATGTGGTTGTATGCATAAGTAAATAAATACATGAAAGAACTTAAATTCATATTATTTAAAAGCAATTCTTTTTTACCCTACACCCGAAAGGATAAGGGATAGATTCACTTTGTGCTTCCGTTTGTATCGCATTA
The DNA here is from genome assembly GCA_949752815.1 of Conops quadrifasciatus. Classification (NCBI taxonomy): domain Eukaryota; kingdom Metazoa; phylum Arthropoda; class Insecta; order Diptera; family Conopidae; genus Conops; species Conops quadrifasciatus. The sequence goes on from OX457081.1 coordinate 6,679,340, forward strand.
AAGGAGGCGTCTGCCTGTAAGTCTGTCAGTCCGTCCGTCTGTAGAAATCACGATTAAGGGAGAACTAATAGAGCTGTGAAATTTGGGACGAATATACTTGGTCATAATAGGCTGTTTGTTATTAAATACAATACCAACATGGTTGTTTGGAACACATATGCAATCTTGCGTCCAGAAAATTTATAACTTCACAACCATGTTCGTTATTGAACTTTTGAAATTTAGCTAGAATGTTTAGCTATTGCAGCAAAGATAAAAGGAAAGAAAGTTACTCATAACTACTGAAAATAAAGAATACACCTAAACAAACAAATGGCGGAATTCTGTACATTTAGTTAACATTATTTGTATCGTTAAATACGATATCCATTAATAAAATAGAAGATTTCATCTAAAATTTATTCATTTCGTCAATTGTGGTGAAAAAATCAATGATATTATAAAGCAGCGTTACATTTTACGTTAACAAAAGGAAATTCAGAAAGTACGAAAAAGGTAAAAGTACTTTTTGTAGTACTCGGTGTAAAGAACACAATAATTTTCTATTCTAGGAAGTAATTTGTACTCCGCGAAGCAAGAATAAACGTTTTGTTAACAGTTGAAGCACATTTATGCACTAATATATTTGCTAATTAAGAAAAAAATCAAATTTATTTGATATTATAGCATACCGACAACACTGCTTTGCTACCAGAATTCATAAGAGGCGCAAAAATAGATGCGTTCTATACAAACGGGCAACACTAGTATCGGCAAATTCAATGGCGAGGTGAACAAAAAATTTGAGGGTATACCAACGCCATTTTATGTCTGCTTTTTTATTTTAATTGGATAATCAATTTGATTTTACAATGATTTCTTTTGCTTGAATTGTTCATAGAATAGATCATACAGTTTCTGATATAAAATAGTGGCGGATTTGAGCGCATAAAACAATTTACATTAGATTTTTTGTTGTTAATCTGCACTTGCAATTACTTCTAAACTTAAAATACTTTTACCAAATAGGTTATAATTAAGTAATAAACTATTTAAAAGTAAAATGGATATTAAATAGACTATATATTGGCATAAATAATTAAATAAAAATGTATGTCTTCGAATTCATTACTTATATGAATAATTAACTAAGTTGCTATCTCAAAAAAAACATTTCGACTTAAAAATCTAAATTGTCATTGGGGTCTCAAAGCTGAACCCTCTCCGTTCCGATCACTCTTCATCAGGGGGTCTGATAGTTGAGTTTCTATTTCCAATTACCCCTTCCCCGCGAAGAAACACCCGCAACAAACTTCGGACTATGACTTTCTTATACGAAAAACCCGGTTCCCTTTCCTTGACACTCTTCATCAGGGGGGTCTGATAGTTGAGTTTCTGAGCTCAATTTTCGGCTTTTTCACGAACACTACTTTACGATTAGACGTCAAATCGCAGATCAGAGTTGCAAGCTTTTCGAGCCTTGACGCAGTTTCCTATCTCGTTATCTCTGAGAGAAATTTACTTTCGTGTAGTACATTCTTGTAGACACCTACTGTCAAAGTTTCAGCCGAATCGGGCTCGTAGTTTTGTTTTGACCGCGTGTGGAAGCGGGTGTGCGCGTATTTTAGAAAAATGGAAAAAAAAAAAAATTTTATCGGTCAGCAATATCGGATCTATCTTCTATCTTTTTCTGTTAATCTATATATATAAAAGAAAGTGTCCGAAGCGATGTAATCCCATAACTCGAGAGTGGCCGAACCGATTTTGATGATTTGTACTTTGATGGAAAGGTATTTTCTCAGTACGGGTTTTTTAAAAAAAAAGAGAAAAAAAATCGAAAAAAAAGTTCAAAAAATCATAATTTAAAAATGTCTTATTTTGACCACCCAGCGTGTTACGACAGTTTTTTTTCGATTTTTTTCAATTTTTTTTTCATTTTGTATCTTCTGGATTATGAAAGTTGAAGTGGCCTAGACTTTTCAACGAGTATTACGATACTCGCTCGATGAAAGGTACACAAAATCTATGATTGTTATTTCGCAAGTCAAAAGAACATCTTGATGGTTACGCTGATGCAGACTGGGCTGCAAATAAGTAGACGACAGAAGATCGTATACTGGTTACGCGTGTATGCGTGTTGCATGTATATTAGCAAATTGTGCAGTTGCCTGGGAGTCACGTAAACAAATAACAGTTGTAATGTCAATCACCGAAGCAGAGTACATGTCCCTAACCGAATCATCAAAGGAAGCTGTACATTTAACCCGGCTCAGTCCCTAATATTTACAACTTAATTAGTCCTTGGGGTCGTTCTCGACCCCTAAGACAAAAACCTAGCTTTTTCTACAAATTCTACATATTTGTGTACATAATTTTAGTTCTTTAATAGAGAGAATTCTTAAACGATATAATAAATGCAAAATTTTGTGGGGAAATCTTCTTCTAAGCTTCATGCAGCGGTGTACAAAAGTACTATATGTGCGCTAATACAGAAAGGAAAATTACAAGCCAAACATAGTTTGTCGCTTTGTAAGCATTATATCTACAAGATACATAGATTATATTTGTAAAAGTTGTTTTTTTTCAATAAAATAAAAGTTAAAACGTCATTTTTTTATATAAAATGCACAAATTATTTTACCTAAGGCATGGTGTGGGTCGAAAACGACCCCAAGGACTAATTAGTAAAAATTTTTTTTATATGTATAACTTCCCATCCTGAAAAAATTTTGAATACATATTCTTATGCATTTTACTATTGGTCACAGGTACTGAAGATTTTAGCATCGTTGTTTTTGCGATTGCGAAGTTATTCAACTACAGCAGTGTCTTTGGGGTCGTTTTCGACCCCAAGTACTGAGCCGGGTTAAGACGTGTTTTTAAAAGACATCCTCGAATTGGAACCATCAACAACAATCTACAATGACAATCAAAGTGCTGGACAACTATGCAAAAATCCAATTTTCCACAACCGTACTAAACATGTCAACATACGCCACCATTTTGTAAGGGAATGTGTGGAAAGAGGCAATATCAATATAAAATATCTGCCAACAGAAGAAATGCCGGCTGACGTACTTACAAAGGGGTTGGCATTACCAAAGCACGCAAACTTAATTAAGAAACTGGGTATGACGCCTATCGATGTGTTAATATAATCATAAAGATAATAATATGAGATGTTGTTTAAGGGGGAGTGTTAGATATACATATGTACATACATATGTAAATACTTCTCACTTTACACATTACACACTTTGCATTCGTTGTATAAGTATGGTTTTGTTATTTGTTTGCCTTGAAATATCTAGCTCAATTGTTTTTTCGGAAAATTACTTCAAAAATATAAAACTTCGTTTAAATAAAACTCACATACTTTACTTTACTTTACATATATTGATCTAAGAGTTTATGTTTTGACAATGATTGGAAATGAAATTATTTATTCAGTCAATAGAAAGAAAATTCGAAATATAGTAGAGTTGAACGAACATGGAACGATTCTTTTACTCTCCGGAACTAGTTCCGGGAAACGTCTCCGGAACTATTTATTTGACACTGTTTTTACTGTAAAGCAAAAGAGCTGACATCCCATCACAATCCCTTACTCTTTTTTGATTTTCTATAATTACTGGTTTTATACCATTTTTTTTATTATAAAATTTCTTTAAAAATTTCTTTAAAATACTTAAAATTTGAAATTTTAGTTTTTATAATTTATAGGTGATTATATAAAATAACTGATTATAATAATTAACATTAAAAAATATCTCACTTATTCGCACTCATTCAGTGGACATCGTATCATTTCGGACATGTTTTATTTACATTCATTCTGATATGCAAATAGTTAACATCTCCAGGAGCTATGCATTTTATTAACATCTCCGAGGAACTATTTCGTTAACATCTCTGAGGAACTGTTTAGCTTCGAGAGCTGTTTTCGTTTATGAAATGTTTCCCTGTTGTGACATGTGCATCTTCTTGTTGTTGTTTCTAAGCAAAAAATGGGCATCACAAATGTTTTGCATCTTTTTTTGCTTAGAAACAAAAACAAATGTTGCTCATGTAACCACGCCATAAACAGCGATTTATTAACTGGTTGTCTTCTTCCCTCATTCCAATAAAACCGATTGTCAAAGAATGGGAAAAAGAGAAGACTTTACATTTGCTTGTTTTGAAATAGGAACTATTCGGACATGTTAAAATATTTCAATCGGAACGATTGGAAACATCTCCGAGTGCGAATACGTCTCCGGGAACTATACATGTCCGGAACTACACAACTCTAAAATATAGTTCATTTGTAAAACGGAAGGAATTTTGTAAATGAAAAAACCTAATTGAAATAAAATTTTGTAATAGAAAAAAAAAACCTAAAATCCCTATGCATGGTTTTATTAAAAGAGCCAGGCAACAAAACCAACACCAATCATCCTGCATAGAAAATTTACTTGTAATCAGCACCAAATATATCTACTGACTAATAAATTAAACTTTTCGTTACGAAACACTCATTTGAAAAAGGTAATAAAACCTTAATGAAATAAAAACTAATTAAAAACCAAGTTAAACTATGGGGCAAGAGAAAAGAATATGCGCATTTCTCCATATTTTCTCCCATATTTTAACAGTGATGTCTAAATTATGCAATTTTGTTTACATGCTATAATTTATACCAGTTTTTTAATCTGTTTAATCCGTTTATTTATGTTTTTTTCTCAGCTTTACTTAATGACGATTTCAAGATCATTTTTACGCGCATATGCTTGTTATTCTCATTCTTATTTTTGTTATGATTCCAAGTCGTGAATATTGTTTTACCTGGATTTGTTTTACTATACTTTTCTTTATTTTAAAATATTATATTTTAAATTTTTGTTATAAAATAATTATTACGAAAAAATATAAAAACACTAACAGTCTAATTCATAAAAAATCTTAAAATACTTTTTAAATCTATTTTATACAAAATGCTTTTTAAATTTATCAAAGCTTTAAAACGCACTTATAAAGCAGTCAATTCATAAACGAATTTTAAGAAATTTTTAGCTATGAAAGCTTTAAAAACTGTTTTCAGAGAAAAATTGGAAGTATGGAGTATGGAACTGCAGAGTAAAGTAATTTAAATGAAATAATGAAGCAGGCATTTTTTAAAAATACAATGTCGTGGTTTGCGGGACTCCATTTTCCTTAAATTCTTTTTAAAGCAAACCTTTTTGCTTTATAAATCGAACACAGAGCAAAAAAGCAACTCTAGGGTAGTTTCTCAGTTATTACCATTTAAAGTTGGAAGTTTTCAGGCTGCCGTTTTTAAACTTTTTGAGCTACAGACGTATTTGAAAGCACGTTTTATGCTGATTTTGTGCTTTCCACTGATAATTTACACTAGGACATTTTCGTCGAATTTTACTAGTTATAATTTAAAAAAATATTAAACCCAAAAAGGAAAGAAAGATGCTTAAAGTTCCTCGCTTAAAACAGTTTTGAACCGAGTTATCAAAAAATCGTTTAATATACGTAATGTTTGCATAATTTAAGTGATAAAGACGCTGAAATGAAATGGAGGAAGCGGGGAAAACTTTGCTCTTCTGGGTCCCAGCAACTATTACAGAAATCCTGCCACTTCCAGCCTTAAAATATTTCTACATACATATGTAAATATAATATAAATATATAAAAATATTTCTAGGTCTTTTAAATCAAAAGATTGCGAATGTGCATACTTTAAAGAACATTGTTTTTACTTTTGCGAATTCCTTTGATTTTAACAATGCTTATTGACATTTACGGCCTCCTGGAGACTTCACCTCTTTGGTTATGACTCTCGAAATTTTTAATTTTATGTGGTTGATAAAATTAATGGCATTAATTTTTTGGGAAATCCAAATCCCTAAGAATATTTCAATATATGTATATCCTAAAGTATTTTGCATTAGGCCAAGAAAAGTGTGTGTACAGAAAAACATTTTCTTCAGAAGAACAAATGGTACAACCTCAACATGGTTCAAAATCTAATTCCACGATTCGCGAATGCAATAAAATGCATTGCATTAGATTCATTCCGCGGCTTTATTCCAGTGGACAATAATAAATCTCTTTTTTATATTTTTATATAGAACTTATATATTTTTTAGGCGTATCTATTAATTACGTCCAAAAATATTTATTTCCTGTGAAAAGCCTGCAAAATTTGCAACCACCTAAAAAATTTTCTTTCGTTCATGATTATTTTATTCAAAAATAATTTTAAAGTACGCTTAAAATTGCCTCAGCTCGTTTTTAAATTTTGACTTTTTGTAACTGTTTCATAAAGCTGTTTTTAATTTATGAAGCGTTTAGGAATAATGTTTTTCGAATTTTGTATTTTAAAGGCTTTGTAACTCATTTGTAAATTTTTATGAATTAGACTGTAAATTTGTAAATTAACACTTTAGAGCAAGTAAGTATAGCCATATTTTAAAATTTTTTTTAACGCAATAAAGGATCAATCGAAATTCTGTATAATGGACTTTATGAAACTATTAATGAACTGAAAAAATTTATTTTTTTCATAATTTATAAAAACAAAATGGTGATGTACAGCATTTCTCCGTCAATGCTTTTTAAGAGGTCTGCGGACGGAAAATCTAACTCTTACACTTTTTTCCTTACACGTAGTACATTTTTATACATTGATAAAAAATCTTAAAAAAACATTAAAACAGAGCTTAAATTTTAGAAAGTGATTTTTTTAATGTACATGCTCCAACTGCATCACAGCAAAGACGACCTTCATGAATATGATATAAATCATTTTTGTTGTTTTACTTCACTTTTTTCGTGAACGTCGGAAGAGACTTCCTCGCTTATTTCTCCCCTCGTTAGTTTTATTAAGTCGCTCCTTCTTCACTTTATTACTTCGCAAATTAACCGCAGCCGTGCAGTAAAGCTGAAGTTCGCTGTTTTTGAACTTGAAAGATTGAATATAAAAAAGACTGTTGTTGTTGTTGTTGTTGTTGTTGTTGTTGGTGGTGTTTTAGTTGCTCCTATCGTTATGGGTGATGATGATGATATTGCTCCCATTGTTTTGTGCTGAATTTGTAGCTGTACCGTCGTCTGTTCTTTTTGCCCCAAAATCTGAGGCAAAACTTGCGGGTTGAATGCAATTTGAATGCTTTCCTAAAGGGTAATGAACTCTTCAAAATAAATAGATCCATACATAACCGATAAAAGGGGGAGCAAAGACGTAGAGTTTTTAAATGCGTTAATATTACTATATACATATATATTCATTGAATCAGTCAAGAAAGCAGAAGACTTTAAACAGTTAACAGCAAACAAATTTAACAAAGAGTTAAAGGATGGAGAGTTAACGGAAGGAAACTTTTGACGTTTGAGTTTTTTTTAGTTTAACATTTGGTTTGTTTTGCGTATTATCATAAAGTTTAAATAAAAAGTTTACTTTAAAAAGTCTTTAAATAAAAAACCTGTTTCAAAAATTCCATTGTATAATTTTCATTTTTATCACAACCTCTTTCTGGAAATCTAATGATGGACCGGGCTCGAACTTAACGTTTTTTGAATAAGGTTAAAAGCTAAATGAAAATTAAAACTAAAAGTGTTAATCTTTAATTCTTAATCTTTAACTCTTTCATCATCGAGAGTAATAAAATCTAAACGATTTTTTTGTCTGCTGACAATATCAGGAACATTCGTTTCATTGTTAGCGTGGAATTTTAATAAAGCTTGTTTAGTTGACGGAGTGGCAGACTGACTGACTATGAGAGAGGTTTAATAAGACCTTTCAGACACATACAAAACAACAATATACATATAGCTACCGTCGAACAGTAGAGATTTACATAGTTATAGAGACAATAATATTTCCATGCCTCTAGCGATAGATAAGAATTCTGAAAATAATGTTAGGATTTGGTTACAATCTTGTAAGACAAAAACTTACGTTAATTTTGGCAAAATTCATGACAAGCCCAATTACACCGTTCAAATGCTGCCACATTTGAGAATTTGCAAATCAAAAACAAACTTTACTGATACAAACTGAAGGTGACACTTTTCTCACAAAAACCTTAATCAAAAGCCTACATCTTTATATAGTGAAAATGAATTTAAATATTTTCATGCTGAAAGCGTTCCAAATTTATCTGGATTTAGATTTGTCAACCGTTGATTGTTACCAAATGTTCAAATAAGAACGTGTATAATATACACTTGTGTATGTATGTGTGTAATAGAATCGTTGCAAGCGTTCAATACAGGTTTTTCATAAAATTTGTCATAAAATTTGAAATCATACAGTTTTAAAGTGTAATAAAGTCTTTTTATCTAGATTATCTAAAAACTTTGTAGATAATATATTTCGAAATATGTGGCAGCTAGAAGAAAAAAATAAATAATAAAGTAAAAAGCAATCGACGACAAAGTATAGTAAATATTTATATATTGGAAGCCAAGCCTCAGCAACCAACAACCAATAATAACAAGCAAAAGCACGGTTTACTTTTTCTTTATGTCATTGAAATTGCTAAGTTGTTGGCGTCGACATTTTTTTACCACATTTTAAAATAAGTACGAGTTTCTTTGTTTATTTATCTACATACTCGTATGTATGTATATGTACCCGTATATTGGAAACTCGTATTTCATACAACCTTTCTCACAGTCACGATCATTAAAGAAAAATGTATTATTTACTAAAAATAGTGACAATTCCAGTTGATACTTCACAGCTATTTTTCTTAGGACCGTTTTATTCACTTCAAGTTAAATTTAATTGCGGAATTAAAAAGGGAAATTAATAAAATTCGTTTTATTTAACCTAAATTAAGGCCGAATTGACATTACCTAACTGGACGTTCGAGTTAACATCCGAATTAGCTAACTGGCCGAATTTGGTGAGTTAACGCCCTTAATTGAGGATTTTTCTTGTTTTCGTTTTTGGACTCACAATTAAACTTAGTTTTCTACAACAAAAAAAAAGAAAATGGAGAAAGGCTTCTTTAACAGTTCTTTAACACTTCTTTAACAAACAATCAAATGAAAGTAATTTTGTTTTGCGTTCAAAAATCAGGGTCTTGTTCTTCTGATGCCGTAAAATCTTGAAAATTTTCATACACATTTTTTTGTTTTTAAAATTTTTTTAAGTTTCCAAAAATCTTTGAAATTAATTTTGTGTAATTTTCATGTCTTGTTCTTCTTATGCCGCAGAATGTATTAGAATTTCATAATTTATATGTTTTTAAAAGTATTTGAAATTATTTTTTTTTAAGTTTTTCGACGTTTTGAAGAAATATCCTCGGGAAATTCCTAACATGGAATTAAATTTAACTGACGCCTTATAACAGGCAGTTGAATTTAATCGAGTGTGAAAAAATACAATTTTTAACTGAAGATTGTAATCCCGAAGTTATTTTAACACAAAATTAAAATGAACTGAAAATTAAGGACTTTAATGGAAAGTGAATAATACGGCCCTTAATTTTTATACCCTACACACGAAGGATGAGGGTATCTTCACTTTGTTCTTCCGTTTGTAACGCATTGAAGGAGGCGTGGCAGGTATAGAGAAGTATATATATTCCGGCTCAGAATCACCTCCTGATTCGATTTAGCCAAGTCGGTCCGTCTGTCTGTCTGTCCGTCTTTGGAAATCACGATTACAGGAGAACGAATAGAGGTATCGTCATAAAATTTGGTAGAAATACATATTTAAAAGTATTTGTGATCCTACACTGTTTAGTATTAAAAATGGGGGAAATCGGACCAGTTCCACGCCTACTTTTTATAGCAAATATGCATTAATCCGTGCTTATAGTTTAATTTTTCAGCTTTTAGGAGGAATTTTAAGCTAACATTTTCTTTCCGAGTCCATCGTCTCAGACTAAAATATAATGGGCGTGGTTCGCCCACTTATGACAAAAATTACGATTACAGGAGAACGAGTAGAAGTATCGTCATAAAAGTTGCCACGAATATTCTCTTCCATTTAATGTTTTTTGATATCGAAAATAGAGAAAATCGAACCTAGGGTACGCCTATTTTTTTTAATAATAGCTCAAGTGTCATTGCCGTGCTTACCGTATTGGTGGAAGTTATCTCACAACAAAATGGGCGTGACACGCCCACTGGTATACCATACCATATGATGAGGTGTTAGTTGAGAAAATCGGTGTTGTAAATGAGTTAATATATCAAAATTTACTATCTGTAAATTAAATTAAAGTGGGCGTCGCCCGCCAAATTTTTATCATCACTTCGACAGATGGTGTAGGGTATATGAGCTTCGGCCAGGCCGAAGCTATCGGTATTATTACCAATGAAAGATAGTAATGGGTTTCAAAGAACCAACCCTTTTTAATACCATGACATTAATGTTATCAATTTGTACTGTGTTGACATTTAATTCCTGCAAAGCCAAAACTAACCTCCAGCGTCACTACTAAGTGTGACGTAAGGTTCAACCGAAATAGACATAAAGAGACGAAATAAGTAGATCGTCGATGAACATAGTGAACTGATTCCACTATGACTGCGGGTTGAACGAAATCAGAGTAATTTAAACAAAATGAATATCGAAATCAATTGGTTTCTGTTTAAGACTTCTCGTTTTTTCATATCTTCGGAATTATAATTTTTATAAGCCACTTTTGAGGCTTATATTTTCCATATTATATTTTGCAGCGGAAACGATCCTTTTCAATAAATATGCAGAATTTATTTTACTTAATTTGATTAAGTCAGTCTGTGATTAATTTTATATTCTTACTCAAAGTCAACGACGAACGAAAACGTTCCTGATTTTTTATTGATTCCTGATATTTTGTCCCATCTATTCTGACTGGGCCTTAAGAAAATTGTGGCAAAAAAAAAGCGAAAATTGTGTATGGAATTCGCGCCATTAGATATTGATACACATCGCAAGGGGGGAAGAGGAAAATAAAAAACAGAAAGCAAAAAAAAAATGAAAAGGCAAAACAAAGTGAAAGTCTCAAAGGGACAAGGAACGATATATACAATACATACATGTACATGTGAGTACATGCCGCATATAATATAATGCATAAAAAATTTATCTACTGCCTTTTAATTCAAGTTTGTACTCAATTGAAATGCAAAAATTGGTAAAAGATTAGATCATTTAATATAATCATCATTATATCTTTTCTTCAAACTGTCATACTGGTATACATATAACACCCTCTTACCTCATCGGCACGTTAATCTGTCAGTGTTTGTACATGTTTCTTTTTCTTTCTTTTTTATCATCTCTGTTTACATTGCAATTTGCAAGTTATTTGACTTAAAGACAATTAAGTCAGTCAATCTTTGGAGAAGAAGATACTCTTATGTACTCGGACATATGTATGTATGTACAGTGCACGGGCAGTAATGTGAACACCGTAAAATATGAACACCTCAAAATATGAACACTTTTTATTTTGCATTGACTACTGTAAAGTATGAACAAGACTTGGAAGCTCTAAAAGATGAACAATATGAAACACATTTATATGAATGCTTACATATTGAAAATACATAACTACATGAAATTTTCGAATTTTTTAATTCGGGGAAATCCGTATTATTGAGAAATGTGCGTGTTTGGCTTAAAAATTACAAGTTCACGCGTGTTCACTTTGGTTTGGTTTTTGCTATGAGCTCCAAAAAGTTTTTGTTATTAAAAGAAAAAACAATTACTGATTTTTTGAGTAGGTACACTACGCGTTTCATTCTTATGAAATGAATACTTAAACATTTTAAATAAATATATTTTTGTATTTGGTTCTTTTTTGAATAAAATTAAATTTGGTGTCATAAATGTAAATTTCCATTTTAAAATGCATTATTAGGATAAAATGGGGATATGTTTTGCCTTCAATTTTGTCATTCGCAAAAGTGAACAAATTCGAAACTTTAAATCCGCTTGGTTTTAATTAGTTGACATTACTGCGCGTGCACTGTATGTATGTAGATAACAAAGTGCATAGATAAACAACTAACAAAACCTACACACTTTTTTAGCATTCAGGTGATAAAAATGGGCTCGCCATTAAAAGTGTTCTTGGTCTAATTTCTAAATCACGAATCACGAATTTTTAAATATCTTGATTAGATTTGCTTGTTGGTAGTAATTTTTTCATCTCTTTGATGATTTAAGAGAAATCTCAAAAGAAAATACTTTTTACAAAGATTTTAATGATATTCTAATAATTTCTAACGATTTTCTAATCAGTAGAGAGATCAAGATATATGTAGAAAGTATTAAAAATATATTTCACATATTTCATTTCATTTCATTTATTTTATTTTACTTAAATAAAATACATAAACACATTTTTAATGTTGTTTAAAAATTTATCATTTTAAGTAATGATAATTCAACTGGGGTTAAAATCTTTGCTAGGTCGACGACTTCCTTTAATTTTCGCTTCCTGGCAAATTAATCTCAAGTTATTTATACCAATCTACAAGAAAATCGACCAACAAAAAGAGCTTTATTCTTACGGTTATAACGGTTACGTCGGTTACGCGGTTTCGAATCATAATTATAGAGTTATTTAGAGTTATTTTACAACAATTACAAAGATTTATGGACATCACTGAGGATAAGATAACAGGTTACAAGATGTCCTCTCTCTCTTTCATTTTCTTTGTACGTCAATTAAAAAAAACTCTAAAATGTTAAACGTTCATTAAAGCTACTTAGAAATCACAAAAGAAAGCAATTAATGAACAAATAGCAGAGTAGCAAGCATTTCCGAAAGCTAATTTGCCTACTACTGCTAAACTACTAACATGAACGTAGCGCATTAGCATTAGCGTCTGTAAATTTTTTCAATTGGCCGTTTTCTCTCTCCTATCAAATTTATTTAGCGGATATTTTTTTTAAAAGAGGTTAATGATTGAAAAAATCCCAGATGTCATTGACTTTGGAGTAGTAAAGGGCATGCCCAGAGAAACGGTTCAAGTCGAGGCTTCATTAGAGTTGTCCTCCGATTATTCTCCCACTATTGTTACCATATTCAACTTCCAAGGAACTGTTTCACCTACAGGCGATTCAGCAATGACAGTCACATGAACAAACTGGATAAAATACAAAAAATATCTCAGTGCCCATTACACGGAGAATATGCTGTTAAGAACGCCTGAAGACATAGATGACTCTATTAAAAAATTTGATGCAAATCTTAAGTAAGCTGTTCAACATGCCACTTCCACCAGCCGGCAGGCAAGATATAATAAAATCTATTCAGTAGATGTAGAACTTCTTTTGACTTAAAAACGAAGAGTTCGAAGAGAATGGCAACGTTACAGATCCCCTCGACTAAAAGCTAGGCTAAAAGAATGCACCACAAAGCTTAAGAAACTATTGGAAGATCTAAAAATTGCATCTTTGCAAAAATATCTTCAGGAACTCGACACAACACCACAAACAGATTATTCGCTATGGCGAGGAACCAGAGGACTCAAAAGACCTGTAATAAGTAAACCTCCAATACGAAAATCGAACGGAGGCTGGGCAAGAACCGACACTGAAAAAGGCACTCTTTTTGTTAACCATCTGAGAAAAGTATTTACTTTAAACATATCTGATAATATAGTTCAGCTGTCACCAGTTGATGATGAAGCCGCCGCCCCCCTAAGATTTAGCATTCGCGATGTCGAAAATGCTATTGATGGCTTAAACTCGAAGAAAGCCCCAGGTGCTGATAAAGTCAGTAACAAGATGCTCCTAGAGTTACCCCGTATAGCAAAAAAATAATTCTTCTCATATTTAATGCTATTTTACGATTTGAACACTACCCTACAGAATGGAAGGTATCATTGATTACCATGATTCCTAAGCCCGGAAAAGACCACACGAAAGTGGAATCTATAGGCCTATAAGCTTACTATCTAACTTGTCAAAACTATTTGAAAAAATACTTATGAGTAAGCTGGTTCCCCTGTTAAACGAGAAAGGATGTATTCTGGACCATCAATTTGGTTTCAGGAGAAAACATAGCACTATTGAACACACACATAGAATTGTGAATATGGTGAGAAAAACTTTTGAAGAAAAGAAATATTGCTCGGCTCTGTTCATTGATGTTTCCCAGGCTTTCGACAAAGTTTGGCACGCAGTTCTAATTCATAAGTTGAAGCAATGCTTACCCGCAAACGCTCGTAAGCTACTAGAAAACTATTTAATTGACCGAACATTTATTATAAAAGAAGGTAACTTTCTGAGCTCTCCACAATCGATTAAAGCCGGAGTTCCACAAGGCAGCATCTTGGGTCCTATTTTATATTTGATATATGCTTCTGACATGCCAATAAATAACAATATTCACACATCAACATTCGCCGATGACACAGCGTTTCTAAGCGTCCTCGAAAGCCCCCAGGAAGCAACCCGAAAACTACAGGATTATACTCGTATATGTCAGTTGGAAAAATGGCTGAAACAGTGGAGAATAAAGGTTAATGAACAAAAATATGTACATGTTACATTTACCTTACGCAGGGGAATTTGCCCGCCTATTCAAATCAATAACTAAATTATACCGCAACACTGTGAGGTCAAATACCTCGGTATTCAGCTTGATCGCCGCTTAACATGGAAGTCTAACATAGATGCAAAGCTGATCCAAATGAAATTAAAAGCAGTTCAAATTAATTGGCTTATTGGGAGAAACTCTACACTAAGCCTAGATTGTAAACTTCTACGGATCCAGTTATGGGTTTCTACCTCAGCATCAAATATAGAAAAAATTCAAACGCGACAAAATAAAATTCTCTGTATGATTACAGCTGCTCCGTGGTATGTAAGAAATTCGCGCATTCACAAAGATATAAATGTCCCGATGGTTAAAGCTGTGTTCTCGAAACATGTGACAACATACATAGAGAAGCTTGAGTTCCATCCAAATCCACTAGCCCACAACATTCTAAACTACAGAGGCCACATTCGGCTGAGAAGGAGAGACACTCTTGCTCTCAGCCGAACACGAGTGACGTGAAAGACTACCGCGCAACCAAGTTTTTGTCTAGCATTGGCTGGACATAAATTATTAACAATTTAGAGTTAAGATTTGAGTACTTATTGTTAGTTGAATTTTTTGAAGATACAATAATTAATAAACGTTGGGGAAAAAAAAAAAAAGAGGTTAATATTTTTTTTGGCTTTTGTTTTATTGAGATATTTTTTGTACTTTTTGTTAACAAGACTTTTGTTATTTATTTGGTTTGCGCATAACTTTAAAACAACTTGTTGCCAATAAACCAGTTAATGATCAAAGCAAATCTGCTTTATCTGAAGGAAATATTTCAAGAGGAAATAAAAAGGCACTGCTGCTTATTGCTTTAATACCAGTTTCTCCAATTATTAAAGAAGAAAAAACTTTAATCTTACGACTGTTTCGATATTTTGGAGGAGAAATGTGGTCAGATATGATGAGTTTGTACATGTTTGTACAATTATATATGTACATGTATGTATATAAATTTAAGGAAAATAAAGAAATATGCTACAGAATCTAAATGTCTTGATCTGAGAATGGGCAGCTTAATCAACTTATCCATAACATCAGTTAAAAGTATTCTTTCCATAGAGGTAATGCTCATAAGCAATGCATCCATTGACATGGAAACTTTGACCGATCAAAAATTGGTTAACTTTTCGACTACGCCTCCTTCTGTGACAGTTGCCGTTTCTGTTCTTTATATATTTTCTGTAGGTATTCGCAGTACCGAAATGGAGTATACTACCCAGAAATTTTGAATTATTCTGATTGAAAACATTTTCAGCTTTTGGTTGGCATAGAAATTTTCAATAAGAGGTGTCATTTGGTAATTGCGAACTTTGACTGTTATTGTGATATCATTTGACAGGTAAAATTTGTCCAGGAGATTTTTAGATATGACTTGATACACACTCGCACACCGAATTGAAATAGTGAAAATTCGTTCAATTTTTGATGACGCTGATTTTCTTCCGAAAATTCTAGATAAATAGTCGAACAACAAACAACTGTTGTTGTTGTTAAATGTTAAAATTTTATGAAGATTTTTAAATTTTCAAATACTGAATTGTATTTTTAAACCGCAAATTTGAAACAATATTTTGTCAACTGAGAACTGAACTTTTTATACCACAAAAGTACAAATTTGAAAACAATTGGAAAAGCAAAGAAGCAAAGAATATAATTTACAATGAAGATGTTTGTATATAATTGTGGGCGACCCTGTTTGTTTGTTTTGCCAAATACAAAGTCGGTATATACGAGTGGAGTGTTCGTCTAAGCAGAGAACCCAGATTTGAATACAGCCTGAAACGACTTGCTACATTATGTTCTCTCCAATAAATATGAAAGTATGAACATATTCTCATTCTTCTCAAAATGGAGTCTTAACAAAGTCAATTTTTTTTTATGCCGCTTAAATCGCCCGGTTTTAAGGCGACAGTAAAATATAAGTTACCTTACGGAAACTTGATTGAAGCTAAAGTTAATTGTTTGAAATGACGGTAAAGCCTCTTAACAACGGAAATGTTATTATGGGTGTAACCATGATTTTACCCGAAGGAAAGTAGTTTGATTAAAAATCTGAAATGGGTCATCAAAAACTGCCAATGTCAAAATCGAGTGAGCCCTTCCTTGTATCTTTTGTATGAATGCATAGGAACAAAGTTTAATTTTCACGATATATAATAATGATATATAATGATAATTATATACATACAATGATTGTATATATACATTTTATAATACAATGAAAATGTATACAATGATACATACAATGATAATTAATTAACCCAGGCATGTACATATATTGAGTTACAATATTAATTATTATTATTATAATAGTGAAGTAAAATAATAAATTATAATAAAATTAAAAAAGTTTTCTTCTTCTCTATATATAAAAATTAAAGTCCTGACTGACTCATCAACGTCCAGGCTAAACTCTTGGACCCAGAAAGCTGAAATTTTGCAAAGACGTTTCCTTTATGATGTATACAAGCACTAAGAACGGATATTTCGAAATTCTACCCCTAAGGTGGTGAAAAGGGGTTGCAAAGTTTGTATGAGTAATATTTTATTTGTGGTCAGATTTGCTTGAAACCTAGTCTTAATACTCTTTGATATAATTAATCAAATACATATTTCAGCATTTTTCAAAATCCAACCCCTGAAGGGGTAAAAACGGGTTGCAACGTTTGTAAGAAATATTTAATTTGTGGTCGGAAGCAACACACGCTTTCTAACCATTTAACCAGAATGAGCCACAGCAACGCGGGGACGGGTACATCTAGTAAGTAATAAAAAGTAGTACATATTTATAACGATTTTCTACTATCGATAATTAATAAACGGTTTCTGAGGCTTTTGCATGAGTATGAGAACTAAAATTACCAATAATGTATAAAATTACCTTTGTGTGGTTTCCGGTGGATTAAGTTCAAATAAATTCTTCTGAATTTGAAAGGGAACAGTCACAAACTTCTATAAAAATATGAGCAACAACATCAAAAACAATATTGAAAACAAAGTAAACCGATATGATGTGACTGAACTATAAAGTTAACAAATTCCACTAATACGCACAATATGTTCGCCCGAAGACTCACAAAAAAAATCTATTCTTTAATTCAAAAAACTTTTTTTTTATAAACAAAAATTTAAACTATTATTCAAGAAATACACAAATACACACATTTTCAGTTAGCTTACTCAATTAAGTGGTAACAACATTAAAAACTTGTAAGTAATTTTTAAAGAACCAACTCCCATACACGTTGCGCATTCGTAGAGTACACAACGAAGACTGGCTTGAAGCTGAAAAACAACAAGCCAAGCACGAGCGGCGACGAATCGGTGTATTGATGATCAGTAACTAACGACTGGTTGCAGCTTGCAAGACGTTTCAAGCCGCCACAAGACTAAAGCATTTTCTAAGGCACTCGTATAATCGCCTCGATTCACGTTCTCGCGCTTCATGGGCATGACTTGTTTTTTTAATTTAATTTCTTTTGATTTTGACTTTTGTCATCATCTGCATCGCACATCGCCGTGCCGTGCTGTGGTCGTCGTCATTGTTGTAGTCGTTCATAGCGGAGAACCAGTTTTGAGCAGGTAAAAGTATTTGTAAGAGAGGAGCGCAAAAATGCATGCCAAAGATCATCAAAAATCAATGATTGATTTTGTTGTTTTTTCAATGTACATGTGTATGTGTGTACAATCTTGTTTCTTATGATTCAATGAAGCGTACAATTTCACGAAATGCATTTTATTTTCCTTCAGTGAGGAAATACGAGTAACACGAGATGCAATTATGCTTTGACAGTTTTGTGGACCATGAATTCCTAATTGCTGAAAGAAAAAATGCTGATATTATTTCTAAACCAAAAACCTTTCAAAGATTTTACATTAAGACAATTTTATAATTTTTAAATTGTCATTTTACTAATGAACATTTTCTAAAATTAACAGTTTAATAATGTTTCCGACAGTGTTACCTTTAGAAAAAATTAAGTTTTGCAATAAATAATCTGACATGAGAAATGAAAAAGGATTAAAGATCAATTTAGTTTTTAGAGTACATATGCAAAACATTGTATTCCAGTTTAATGCACAGTAGTATCTAATTTTTAATCATAAGGGTAAAGTGTTTGGAAAGATCACTGATTATTATTGGCATCAACTTATCTTTTAACCGACAGTAAAGATTTTCCGGCGATATACTTACCCTGCAGCAAAAGCAATTAGTTTTGGAACTAACAATTTCACAAGATCTTGCGAACCAAAACTACGAGTAATTGCGCATTAATTATCCGAAACTGACTCAGTTCAATGATACTTGTCAATACCTCACCTCACTTTTGAGTTAACACTAGTGTTAAATAAAACAGCCAAATACATAATTATTTCCGTTTATTTTTAATAATAACTCGAAAATCTTTTTTTCGAAAAAGGTTCTCTTTTCTATTCTATCTCTTTTGCTTGCTGCCCAGCGGTAAATAATACGAAGGCCTTTAAAAATCATCGATGATTTCGTACTGATTATGTCGAGTAATTTCAAAGTAGGTACTTCAGAACGAAGGTAGTTGTAAGCGGGAAACCATGGTTGCTTTTTTGCGGTGATAATTTCTATAATAATCAGTCCGGACTCATGGACCACTTCTTTAAATACGCCACTGAATCGAATAATCCTTTTGCTCTCTCTTCGATAAACTGCATCATGCAATTTTCCTCCTTTTTTTAAAAATTAAAGATTTCAGGCTTTTTCTGCTGCATTTGGACTTTTCTATTCTCATCTTCTTGCTTATAACCGCATTCCGCGATGCCGGTCGCAGCATAAATTGAGCCCAATGGAAGCTACCAGAAGAGATCACATAGGTGATTAAAAGTGGTAGGACTACTTCGAAAAATGTGGCTAAAACTGGCTGGCCACAGCGACTTGTGTCGTTCGAATGCGAAGAAACACAATCGTTTACTGGTTAACCGGTAGAGCAGAAAGTAAATGCGCGAAAATCGTACAGCATGCAACCATAAAAAATATTACATTTTCCATTCAATCTCAGAGGATGTGACAATGACAAAAACCTGAATGCAACAAGTTAATGGAGGTTATTGCAACAAATATTTAATTGAAAACGTTGTACGGCGTACACACATTCTACAAAGAAAAATCATCATTCAGAAATATGTATTAGGATTTCTCCTCATTAAAAAAATAATGGATTCATAGATAAATAGATAAATATTTTCATGTCTATAAGAAGTTATGCCTGTAACTAATAATGAGCTTTATTCGACTAATATTTTTTGGCTAATTTTTCTGACCACAAGCAGAGCATCTCTGAAATCCTAAGAATACTAAAAACAATCCAGGAACTTAATTTTAAAAATACTTGTTTTGCTGCATTGTTAAAGAAATTTATAAAAATCATATAGTACCAATAAAAAAGTAAAGCTCACAACAAAGGAAATATATATGTAATTAAATACAGGGTCCGTTGACCGACTTAAGTTCTGGTAATAAAAAACTATAAATAAAACTGAAAAATTTTTATTGGAAAATTGAAATTTTGGCATCCCACGGCATGCCAGTATCCTTGTCCAACGGCTAATAATTAAAATATCTACAAATCCAATCCAATCCAATTTTAAAAATTCTCACAAGGAATTAAAGAAATCCTACATAGTACCAAAAACCAAAATACGAGTAATATGATTCTCTTTATATCATAGGAGAAAAGGTATGATTTTTTTATTGTGAGTTTCTTAAGACCCACTTAATTAAACGCTATTTTAAAATGAAAATTGCTTCAATGATTCGAATGGCGATTTTTAAACGTTTCTGATTTCGATCCGATTTCATTAAAAAATTTAAATTCTAACTATAGAGATTTTCTAAACTGTTCTAGATATTGGTCAGATATTTTACATAATATCTCAGATTAGATAAATTTTGGAATTCAAGTTTTTATATAGTCTTATAGAGCATAAAATTTGCAAGAATACTGCATTTTTACTTTTTTACCTAAAACTTTCCTTTATTTTTTATGAATTTTTTTTTTTAAACTAATTGAAATATCGTAACAACTAAATTGAATTGGGACATGATAGAATCACTAAAACTATCTCTAGGTATTCTACTTTAGGCCCTGTAAATCTCATTAGCCGAGATTTGGTCTAAGATATCATGCAACGGTGTTTTATATAAAGACTATCGAATTTTATATAACTAACTAATTATTTAATTCTACTAAATGGTTTCATAAAAAACCTCCAGAAAGGGCTTTTAGAAACTTAATTAGTTTTATTTATTCCTTTTCGATATTTTGATTTTTTTATTAAAATATAAAAAATTTTCTAATAATTTCCTTTTAAAAAATAGCATTCGTGCAAAGTAGCTATGCTACTTTGGAATGGAATGGAATTCGTTGTTGTATGAAAAAATTTCTGAAGCGAGCCGTTTTTTAATAACTGTATTTGTAGTTCGAAGTATCAAAAAAGTGATTATGAATTGAAAGGCATATTGTGAGTAAAATTTTATCTCTTTTAGTCAATGTACGCACCTACTCGAAGCGAGAGTATTTGCTGTGAAAATATTTTCAACGATTACTAAAATTGTCCAACGTTTGATGATAAATTCCCTAGTATCTACTCGCTGCAAAATCGTTGCTAACTTATCAACTAGAAAACTAGGAAAAATGATTTTTGAAAACTTAATTTGTACTTCTTTTTTTAATTTCTTAAAAACTTTTAAACCTACAGACATGGTTAAGATATCAATATTTAAAGCAAAATAAGCAGTTTTCACGAAAGTATTGTCTTTTACAGATTGTAATTCAGAATCACCTTAAATCCATTTGGTTTTGCTGACTTTCTGCTATATCTTAAATACGAAATTGAATTCGAGAATAATACTGATACCAAAATATTCTTAAAACATCCCTCTTTAAGATCTATTATACCGCATTCGCCGAGAAAATGTTTACAAGCCCAGCAACGGTGATTTTCTGATATGTTCCAAATATTGGTCAGATATTTTACACAATATCTGGGATTATATAAAGTACAGAGTTTTAATTTTTATATAGACAGATAGAGCATAAAATTTGCAAGAAAACTGCATTTTTACTTTTTTACCTAAAACTTTCCTTTATTTTTTATGAATTTTTTTTTGAAACTAATTGAAATATCTTAACAACTAAATTGAATTAGGACATGGTAATGTCATTAAAACTATCTCTAGGTATTCTACTTTAGGCGCTGTAAATTTGATTAGCCGAGATTTTGTCTAAGATATCTAGCAACGGTGTTTTATATCAAGACTTTATCGACTTTTATATAACTAGTTAATTATTTAATTCTACTACATGGTTTCATAAAAAACTGACAGAAAGGGCTTTTAGAAACATAATGACTTTTATTTATTCCTTTTTGATATTTTGATTTTATATTAAAATTTTATAAAATTTTATAAGAATTTCTTTTTAAAAAATAACATTCGTGCAAGGTAGCTATGCAAAATTCTAAAAAGCGCCATCTATTGGACTTACGATTGGACTTACGAGCAAATATGAAACGATTACTCAACTCTTCCAACGATTGCTAATACATATTCGTTGGTATCCACACGCTACAAAATCGTTGCTAACTTATCAACTAGAAAAGTAGAAAAAATGATTTTGTTCACTAAATTTGTATTTCTTTTTTGAATTTCTCAAAAACTATTAAAGTTGTAACGAGTTTATTTTCCCAGCCGGGGTATCCTCAGCGGCCCCAGTGTCCATAGTAGAGGGATCTCGCAACCCTCTAGGAAATTCACCACCGCTACCGAATTCCGCACGATTGACCAACGTGTCAATCAGTTCACTGGCTAACTGGTAGCTCAGCTCGGACGGGGTATATTGGTTTTCACTTATTCTACTTATATTTCAAGCAGACAGGCAAAGTGCCTGACGACAGAATGTCGCTTACAATCTTGGGTAAATTTCCGGACAGGCCGAATGCCTAGTGACTGAGAGTCACTTCTTAATCTTAATCTAACAATTTTTCATAAAAAAAATAGGCAGAGTGCCTAGCGACAGAGGGTCGCTCACAATTTTAAATTTTGTTTAGTTAATTTCTTAAAAGAAAACTCTCCAGTCAAGCTGGATGGTCGTACAAAAAAAAAGAAAATTAGAATGTGAAAACCTCTCAGTCAAGCTGGTTTGGTTGTACTAAAAAAATAAGAAATGGAAAACCTCCCAGTCAAGCTGGTCAGTCGTACAAAAAAAATAAGAAATTTGAAAACCTTCCAGTCAAGCTGGTCGGTCGTACAAAAAAAATAGGAAATTGAAAACCTTCCAGTCAAGCTGGTTGGTCGTACGAAAAAAATAGGAATGAGAAAACCCTCCAGATAAGCTGGTTGGTCATACAAAAAAATAAGAAAACCTCCCAGTCAAGCTGGTTTGGTCGTATCAAAAATTTTAGTTATTTAGCGAACTGAATAATCGGACCTGGCAAGCAAATCTTAAATTGTATTTTTGTGGTAGGCTATGAACCTACGTCACAATATACAATTGGATCTTACCTGTGATCAGGTCCAATTCTGTTGTTAAAATTCTGTCTTAAGTTACTGTGAGTTTATGAACTCGATGGGAATTATACGTCCGTAAGCAAATGAAAACAAAAATTGATTACTGTGTCGCTTGAATATTTGACATCAGTGTTGTTGTTGGGTAATTAAGAACCTGATTGAAAAAGAAATATTTCTGATTTCTTTTTCGAATTATTTTATTTTATATTATTTATTTAGACATCCATTTTGTCTTAATTCTTGTATTTCTATTTAATGTCTATATTTAAACATTAAATAAAAATATTCTTTCTTGAAAGTGGTTGTCGTGTCCTTGCGATGATACGAACCCTGGCTTTCTAGTTGCGAGACAGAGGTTGTAGCCGCTAGGGCGAAGAATGCTTGCTTACTGTCTAGTTAAGAATTTAGTTGTAACGATTTTTGGTCGTTACAAAGTTACAGACATGGTTAAGATATCAATATTTAGAGAAAAATAAACAGTTTCCAACAAAAGTATTGTGATTTACAGATTGTAATTCAAAATCACTTGAAATCAATTTTATTTGTGTTGCATATTTTCTGCTATATCTTAAATACGAAATTGAATTCGATAATAATAATGATACCAAAATATTCTTAAAACATCCCTCTTTAATATTTATTATACCGCATTCACCGAGAAAATGTTTTCAAGCCCAGCAACGGTGATTTTCTAAACTGTTCCGGATATTGGTCAGATATTTTACATAATATCTCTGATTAGATAAACTTTGGAATAAGAGTTTTTATAAAGCCTTATAGAGCATAAAATTTTCAAGAAAACTGCATTTTTACTTTTTTACCTAAAACTTTCCTTTATTTTTTATGAATTTTTTTTTAAGCTAATTGAAATATCTTAGCAACTAAATTGAATTGGGACATGGTAATATCATTAAAACTATCTCTAGGTATTCTACTTTAAACTCTGTAAATCTCATTAGCCGAGATTTGGTCTAAGATATCTAGCAACGGTGTTTTATATAAAGACTTTATCGACTTTTATATAATTTATTAATTATTTAATTCTACGAAATAGTTTCATAAAAAACTGACAGAAAGGGCTTTTAGAAACATAATGAGTTTTATTTATTTCTTTTTGATATTTTGATTTTTTATAAAAATTTTATAAAATTTTATAATAATTTCAATTTAAAAATTACATTCGTGCAAAGTATGTAGCTATACAAAATTCTAAAAAGCGCCATCTATTGGACTTACGATGAGTAAGTATGAAACGATTACTCAACTTGTCAAACGATTGCTAATACATATTCGTTGGTATCTACACGCTATAAAATCGTTGCTAACTTATCAACTAGAAAAGTAGAAAAAATGATTTTGTTCACTAAATTTGTCTTTCTTTTTTGAATTTCTCAAAAACTATTAAAGTTACAGACATGATAAGATATCAATATTTAGAGAAAAATAAAGTTTCCAACAAAAGTATTGTGATTTACTGATTGTAATTTAAAATCACCTGAAATCCATTTTATTGGTGTTGCAGATTTTCTGCTATATCTTAAATACGAAATTGAATTCGATAATAATATTGATGCAAGAATATTCTTAAAACATCCCTCTTTAAGATGTATTATACCTCATTCGCCGAGAAAATGTTTTTAAGCCCAGCAACGGTGATTTTCTGATATATTCTAAATATTGGTCAGATATTTTACACAATATCTCGGATTAGATATACAAGAAGCTTTAGAGTCTTGATTTTGATAAAGCATGATATAGCATAAAATTTGCAAGAAAACTGCATTTTTAGTTTTTTACTATTTATAAAGCTTTTGGTATAATCATAAAAAATTAAAAAATATTTCTTACAAAACAATGGAATTCGTTGTTGTATGAAAAAATTTCTGAAGCGAGCCGTTTTTTAATAACTGTATTTGTAGTTCGAAGTATCAAAAAAGTGATTATGAATTGAAAGGCATATTGTGAGTAAAATTTTATCTCTTTTAGTCAATGTACGCACCTACTCGAAGCGAGAGTATTTGCTGTGAAAATATTTTCAACGATTACTAAAATTGTCCAACGTTTGATGATAAATTCCCTAGTATCTACTCGCTGCAAAATCGTTGCTAACTTATCAACTAGAAAACTAGGAAAAATGATTTTTGAAAACTTAATTTGTACTTCTTTTTTTAATTTCTTAAAAACTTTTAAACCTACAGACATGGTTAAGATATCAATATTTAAAGCAAAATAAGCAGTTTTCACGAAAGTATTGTCTTTTACAGATTGTAATTCAGAATCACCTTAAATCCATTTGGTTTTGCTGACTTTCTGCTATATCTTAAATACGAAATTGAATTCGATAATAATACTGATACCAAAATATTCTTAAAACATCCCTCTTTAAGATCTATTATACCGCATTCGCCGAGAAAATGTTTACAAGCCCAGCAACGGTGATTTTCTGATATGTTCCAAATATTGGTCAGATATTTTACACAATATCTGGGATTATATAAAGTACAGAGTTTTAATTTTTATATAGACAGATAGAGCATAAAATTTGCAAGAAAACTGCATTTTTACTTTTTTACCTAAAACTTTCCTTTATTTTTTATGAATTTTTTTTTTGAAACTAATTGAAATATCTTAACAACTAAATTGAATTGGGACATGGTAATGTCATTAAAACTATCTCTAGGTATTCTACTTTAGGCGCTGTAAATTTGATTAGCCGAGATTTTGTCTAAGATATCTAGCAACGGTGTTTTATATCAAGACTTTATCGACTTTTATATAACTAGTTAATTATTTAATTCTACTACATGGTTTCATAAAAAACTGACAGAAAGGGCTTTTAGAAACATAATGACTTTTATTTATTCCTTTTTGATATTTTGATTTTATATTAAAATTTTATAAAATTTTATAAGAATTTCTTTTTAAAAAATAACATTCGTGCAAGGTAGCTATGCAAAATTCTAAAAAGCGCCATCTATTGGACTTACGAGCAAATATGAAACGATTACTCAACTCGTCTAATGATTGATAATACATATATTCGTTGGTATCTACACGCTACAAAATCGTTGCTAACTTATCAACTAGAAAAGTAGAAAAAATTATTTTTTTAACTAAACTTTTATTTCTTTTGTGAATTTCTTAAAAACTATTAAACCTACAGACATGGTTAAGATATCAATATTTAGAGCAAAATAAGCAGTTTTCACGAAAGTATTGTCTTTTACAGATTGTAATTCAGAATCACCTTAAATCCATTTTATTGGTTTTGCAGACTTTCTGCTATATCTTAAATACGAAATTGAATTCGATAATAATATTAATACCAAAATATTCTTAAAACATCCCTCTTTAAGATCTATTATACCGCATTCGCCGAGAAAATGTTTATAAGCCCAGCAACGGTGATTTTCTAATATGTTCCAAATATTGGTCAGATATTTTACAGAATATCTCAGATTATTCAAACTTGAGAATCATGGCTGTTATATAACCTTATAGAGGATTAAATTTATAATAAAACTGCATTTTTACTTTTTTTGTTAAAGCTTTTCTTTATTTTTTATGAACTTTTTTTTGAAACTAACTAAAATATCTCAACAACTAAATGGATTTGTGATATGATAAAGGTATCAGAAATATCTTCAAGTATTCTACTTTATGTCCTGTAAATACCATTCACCGAGATTTGGTCTAAGATACTTAGCAACGGTGTTTTATATCATCCCTTTATAGACTTTTATATTAGTAATTAAATATTTAATCATAAGCAATGCTTTCATAGAAAACAAAAAGAAAATGTTTTTGGAAACGTAATCAGTTTTATTTATTTTCTTCAAATATTTTGGTTTTTTTAACAAAAATATTATATAATTTTATTAAATTCTGATTTTAAAAAAAATATTACCTATAAAGTAATTGAAATCGTTGCTAAACGACAATATATACAACGAGGATAAATTCACTCGTTGTATAGACGGCAATAGTTACGTTCCACCACGTGTTACTGGAAAAAATCTTAAGAAATCAAAATATTTATATAATTTAAATTTCTTTTTTAAATTTCTCAAAAACTATTAAAGCTAGAGTCATGATTTAGGCATCAATATTTAGGGAAAAATAAATACTTTCCAACGAAAGTATTGGTATTGTCATTAAAGGATTTTAATTGAAAATCACAAAAAAAGCTATTTTTTTGTTGTTCCAGATTTTCTTCTATATCTCAAATACGAAATTGAATTCGATAAAACTAATGATACCAAAATATTTTGAAAAGAACCCTCTTTGAGATATATTACACCTCATTCGCCGAGAAAATGTTTACAAGCCCAGCAACGGTGTCCAAATCTTAGGTTTAAAATTTTTAGAGTTTTTGCCTATAAAATTTTTTTTCTTGGTAATATTTCAAATATTTTTATTTAGAAACGTTTATGGCCATTCCCTACATAGATCCAGATAGGTTTTTTAAAAGAAAATTAAGTCTAAGTAGCAATATATACGCTTGGATTGTATTCCACTTTTACCGTTATAGCGTCTATACTAAATTACTCAGGCATATAATTTTGATGTCAAAAGATTTGTAAGAGTACAGGCTTTTAGATAATATATACCTATTTGGCCGAGAAAATGTTTTAGTAGCTAAAAACCGTGATTTTCTGATATCTTCCACATAATGGTCAGACATTTTACATCATATCTCCGATTATTTAAGCTATAGAACCTAAATAGCCTGATAGCGAAAATTTGCAAGAAAACTGCGTTTTTACTTTTTTATTTAAAGCTTTCCTTTATTTTTTATGAGCTTTTGAAAATAAGGAAAGGAAAAAAAATTTCCCAGGGGTGTAAACCACCCTGATCGTTGCTAACTATCGTTGCTAATTTCACGGACGTTAATTTATAATATATTTAGCGTCATCTATATACTCCACAAATATGTACATATATTGAAAATAAAATTATCTTTATACACCACAAATATATTGAAAATACCTATTAATTTAATTACTCTTTCCTGTCTTATTAGTTCATGAATTTAAAACCAACATTTATTTCGAATGTTTTAAATTGTACAAAAAAATTTTTAAAATCTGTTGCATGCGGTCTCTTCTCTGAAATTAAAGAAGAATAAATATGAAGTAAATATTAAAAGAACCTTACCTTAGTTAGCGAAACGTCGACTGTCAAAATGTAAACAAACCTTTTGTTGAAAGTTTAAAAGGCAATAGATTGTTGTTATTGGTATGGCTCGCTGTAGATTTGTTCACCACATCAATTCAGCCACTGAGAAAAGAGAGCAGTAGTAATTTACGTCAGACTGCTAGAGTAGGGGAATAGTTGCCAGGCAGGAATGTCCATTCATGGTGCGGTTAAAATCCTTACGAATGCCTGGTGAAGGGATGAAAGTAAAAACAGGGAAAAACTATTCCTTGAATTTGCTGACTACCTGATACCCGTTTGTAAGGGAAACATGTAGTGGTATCGGGAAATTGTTGGTAGAGATTTCATTTGTTCTTGTTTGGTGTCAAAGAAATGCAAAGAAATGTTTAATAAATGATAAGTCTTGTATTTCTTGATGGTAGGCAGACGATAAATAATCAGCATAGGGAATATGTAATAAAGCAAAATTTTGCTACCAACAATTACCAGAGACCAGGTACATATAAGAGGAGTAGAAATCCGCGAAAATTAATAATTAATTTTCAAGGCCAAGAAACGGGTTGGGCTGGAATTTGCAAAAATCAGTTTTCAGAAAACGATTTTATTTCTACTTGAAGCATTAAATTGTATGGTCGTGTCGCGGGGGTTACTTGGTACATGCGTTTTTTTTATGAGGCAAAAATATTAAGTTTTGAAAAAAAGTTTTGGAAAAGTTTTGTTTGAGAAATAATTTTTACGAGTGAGCTGTCTGGGAACGTGCTATTCCATAATACGTGGGTCCAGGAACTTATTAAAGGAGACCGGGAAAATATTGAGGAATTGTTCTGGAGACGGTGCTCACTCGAATCTTTTTGAAGTCTTTTCTGGTAGCAAGGCGGGGAGTCCAAATTTGTAAGATGGTTTAAAGGAAGTAAAAGGTGGGAAATTTAAATTTTTCATATTTTTGTAAAATTAGGGACTCAGCCGCTGGATGCCCAACGCCACTGACCACTGGCGGCACGACAATTACAAGGGGAAAAGCAGAGCAATTGCTATTTTCATACATATTTTTCCCCACACAAGAAGTTATAAAAATTATGTCATGCAATATGAGAAAGTCGTGCGTGCAAGAGTAGCAGGTGATTTCGTTAATAGAGCAGAGCTCTGCTGAGGCGCCGACATAGCAGAAGTATCGTTTAAGTTATATTCGTTGTTCTGTTTATGTTAAGTGATTTAAATTTCTATTGTATATGTTAGTTTGTGTTTATGCAATATTTCTTTTCATATTCATATATTTTTTTTTGTAAAATTTTTCATATTGTTTTTTTTTTTAATTATTTTTAATTCTTTTAATGTTTATATTTCACTAACGTCTTATTTTCTTTGTGAAATAATTAAAAAGGTTATTAGCGTGTGACCCAGTGATCTTTTCAAGATTAGTTTTTTTTAAAATTTTCATTTTTTTTTATATACGTTTTAAAGAGCTCTTTCAGGCGGTAATATTTCGTTTTAGTAATAATCTTAAAATTTGTTTTTTTTGTGTTGGTTTGTGAAGAATAGACCTCTGGGAAAATCGATTTGTGTTTTTTTTTTGTTTTTTTTTTTGGCCAGGTGAATGACCGGCAAAATTTATATGGATTTTTTATATTATATATTGTGAATAAATGATTGGAGATGAGTCTGTAAAAGTTTTGCTTTGGATTGGTGGTGGGGCCAGAGAGGGATGAGGTAGGGATCAACATTTCCTGTGGGTATGTTTGGTGGTGAGGTATTGTTTTTGTTGATGTTCGTCCCGGATACAGTGTGGAGGGTTGGGAACCACGGCCCCAAAACAAATGAGCTAGCCAGGGCAACCACACTGGTCCATGCAATGGCAGGACAAATAATGAGCATCCTGTAACAAAAATGGCGCCCAAAGAAAATAGGACTTCGCGGTTGATCCTTCACAGAGTTTCGTAGTCGAGTGACACAGAGTGGCACTAAGTGCGAGCTCTGTTTGCACCGGTGTATCTGAAGCGCTGTGGACGAGTTACCGCGAGCAAAATAAAAGTAAATTAAATGAATTAATTTGGAGTGTACAGGTTTCGACCATCTCTTCTTGGTGTCTCACAGGTGCCAGTGGCTTAAGAGTAAATCCCAGTATGGAACGGCTTGATTGCACGTAGTTTGGGAGACGCTGGGGATTGTATGGTCGAGCAGAATCGGTGCATATCGTTTATAATGTATTTAAATTGTCTGTTTGGTAACGTGTTGATGATCAGGCGGGTTTTCAGTCTCCGGTGACATGGTATAGGTTAAATTACCAAGGACCAGTAGCACTGGTTGAATGAAAACGCGTCGAAATCATTTTCAATTTCGCGGGTTTTTTTTATTTAATGTTTTTTGTTAGTTTTTCTTTGTGACTTGTAGCCAGCTTATCTCTTTTAGATTAGTGTCACGCTTGGTTGCGAGTTTCATCGATGTAGTCTCGCGGTAGTCACATTCTAGTACTATTACATATTGAGGGAATGTTCGCACTGTGAGAGGATGTCGGTGGAATTCGCAGCGTAGTTATGAACCAAATACGAAGAAGTATTGGAGTTGTTGCTTTTAATAGAGTAGAGCCTGGAGCGTGTCGGCTAGCATCCTGATGCAGTGGCTTAGGCGGATCAGATTGATTGGTAGTTCTGATTGTACATGCTCTGGATGCAGGATTGATCGTTGATGGCTGAAAAAAAGAGATAAGGGAGGTATTAGTGTTCATGGTTACAAAATACTCACGGTTGATGTCTAGGTGTTGTTCTAATCGGAAATCCGATTAGGGCAGTTCAAGAAATTCCATCCTGATCTGGCGAATCCCACTTCCAGTCCAGCGAATATCTGAAAAAAGTATAAGAGAATTGTTTTAGTGTTAGTGTATGCAAATATTTAGTCTGTTCTTTTTTTTTTTAAATTATTTTTTTTATTCGATAGTTAAGTTGTATCACAAGTTGATTGTAGTGTTTTAGTTATTCATTTATTCATCGTTCGAATTTATTAGTTTTTTCCCAGCGGGCCAAAGAGCGCTCCAACACGCATGATGATACGCATTTGAAGTGCGCTAATGCGCTGCCTTTTGGTATGACAGTCTCTTTCCTTTTTTACTCTACATGTCCGCAAAAAATGCGCATTTTTATCGTATCCTGGGGAAGCGAAGAAGATGCGATTACCTATAATTTTTTTCATGGCGTCGTCGGGATTTGAACTTCTACTCTTTGTATTCCAAACCAAGCACACATTCTCTAGGCTACGGACTGCTTTTGTTTTTAAACTTTTTTTTGCTAGTTTTTTTTTACTGGGAAAACTGCGCTATAACTTTTCGAATCAAATTCGAAAATATGCTCTCAATTATTTCAGACATGCCTTTTTATTTCCAAACTTACATCTTTGGAAGCGCTATATTGGCAGCACCTACGGGTAAGAAAAAGATGCGCGTCTCTTTCATTTACAAATGAGAAGCGCTGGCTATCGAGCCCGCTGGGTTTGTTGTATGTTATTTTTTTTATTTAAGATTACTTCTGTTTTTTTTTTGGTGCGATTGTTATTATCATTTGAATATAATAGTAATAGTGATTTTTATTATTTTTGTAGCTACGCTATTATAATTGATTTTAATTTTGTTTGAGGAGGTCTGAGCTCAATTTCAAGTTTTTTTTAAATTCGGAAAAAGGATGTCGGTGAACAGTGCAGGAAAGGCGGCAGAAGCGGGTGGTCTGGAAAGCGATTTTTATATTGATTTGTCGGAGACCATTATAAGGCCCCGGGTCACATTTGCACCGACTAGTCAGGAAGCGCCTCATGTGGAGCCGAATGTTGAATTGGCCAGTGCAGGTGCGGGCCAGTCTTTAGCATTCGGACAGGCCACTGAAGGATCTAACAATCCACATGCTGGTAATGCCGGCATAGATGAGCGGTGCTCGGATGAACACAATCGTAATAGTCGTGACTCAATTAGTACTGAGAATCAAGCAAGTGGTAGTAGAAGTAGTGTTGTTTCTGCGGAAATTTTGGCTTCGTTGGATGCGTCAATTGGCAGAAAGGTCCAAGAGGGAATCAAAGCCGGTATGGCTGAAATCTTGTTACATGTAAATGAAATTATTAAGCCACTAGTGAACAGCGGAGACGTGAGGAATGTAGTCGCCGGAAGGAATGATCTGAGTGCATATCGAACGAATTGGGATTCGGTTTCGCCAAATGCTCAGCTAAATGCGACAAATTGTTCTCATGGTAATCGGAATGGCGGTAATAGAAATAAGGCGAGTTCTAGTTACGTCGCGAGTGGCATCGGAAGTGAAAATCCGAGGAATAGGTTAACGGATTATGGGCAGGTACCGCAACCGAGTGCAAGTGGTTACACGCAGACACCATTTAGCCAGTCTAGACCGAATGTACCAGGCCATGCGAATTGGAATTGTAATAATAAAAACGTTTTGAGGTCGAATGGTCAGTATATGATCACAAATGGGTTAAGGATGGATAAATGGGGTTTGGTGTTTGAGGGTAGAAAGGGTAGCATGCCTGTTAAAGACTTCGTCTTTCGCGTAGAACACCTTCAGTTGGTGTACAATTGTAGTTGTGAGGAGGTATTGCGAGATTTTCATATTTTGTTGTCAGGGGAAGCTAAAGAGTGGATTTGGCTCTTTATTAGATCCAATGCTGCTCCAAATTGGCCTACATTGAAATGTTGCGCAGATTTCAGTCGTATCGTAGCGACTTCGAAGTAATGAGGGACCTTGCAGGACGGAAGCAACAACCCGGAGAGTCGGTGGACGAGTTTTTCCACGACATCTGTAAGATTAAGTCACGTCTACTTAACCCGTTGCCAGAATACGAGGCCGTGAAAATGATTAAAAGAAATTTAAGGGAAAATATCGCGAAGATAGTATACTCAATGTATGTTAATTCTGTTGAACAACTTCGCGAGGAATGCAGTGAAATAGAAAAGAATTTTGTGAAGCGTGAGGTTAGAAGTTGGCCGAAACCTAGTAATAGATATGGCCGACAGGTAAATTAACTCACTGTGCAGGATCCGGATGATGACGGTGAGGGAGCGTGTGGGGAGGCCCTGGATGTAGACGCAGTGTCCGTTCAGAACCTGGCCAGTGCAGCTAAACAGTCTGACAAATCATTGATTTGCTGGAATTGCAGACAGCCTGGTCATGTCTACATGGATTGTGAGTCGGCGAAACGTAGCCTATTTTGCTATAAGTGTGGCACGCCAGATGTAATCACTCCGAAGTGTAGTAAGTGCGCTGCGGAAAACTGGAGGCGGAACGCGGCGAAGGCGGGGCGACCGCGCTCTCAAGTGAATCCCGCGGAGTAATGAAGAAGTTGAAAGAGTTGAGCGAGGGCAGTCCCAATTTAAACGCTGACAGCACTAAAAAAGATAGAGTTAATATTTTTGATAAAATTAAAGTTGCGAATACAGTTTTCAATAGCAATCGATTCAAACCATTCGAGGAGAGGGTAGCCAACTATTATAAAGTCCGCCAGAAGATATTTGATGATAATGTCATGTCTAAAAAAGTCCGGAAAGCCCGTGAGCGGTACGCGAGTCGAAAACAGCTGAGAAGACAGGTGGTCGAGTCCATCCGTTCTGGCGAGAAAAGCGATCCGAGACCGTTTGCCGAAGTTACTGTTGAAGGTTTTAAAGTGAGAGGTTTGCTTGATTCCAGAGCTTCGGTAAGCTTGCTGGGAAAAGGTTGCCGAGAATTGGTAGAGAGATTAGGTGTTGAGGTTAGACCTTTTGTTTCCTTGGTGAGGACAGCTTCTGGTCATCCGTTTGATGTTATAGGTAGAGTAGAGCTGCCGGTAGAATATAAAGAGAGAATAATTAATATTATGTTTTATTTGTGTCCGTATATGGAACAAGAACTGTACCTTGGTGTGGATTTTTGGAGAGCTTTTGGTCTAGGCAAAGATATTTTGGGGTCGGTAGACGA
Source organism: Conops quadrifasciatus (assembly GCA_949752815.1). NCBI lineage: Eukaryota > Metazoa > Arthropoda > Insecta > Diptera > Conopidae > Conops > Conops quadrifasciatus. The sequence continues at coordinate 6,713,491 of OX457081.1, forward strand.
AGTGAAAAATGGCAGTGATGATGAAGTCTGTGCGAAAGAAAATCATGAGGAATTAGCAATGCATGAGCTTACCTCCGAACAACAAGAGCAGTTACAGGCGGTAGTGCAGCAGTTTCGTACGTTTGAGCAGCATGGTCTGGGTAGAACTAAGATGGAGAAACATACCATTGAGCTGGTTGAGGGTGCCGAGCCCGTTAAGGAAAGATATTTTCCGATATCCCCTGCCATCCTGTAACAAATCGTTGGCGTAAAATTCGAAAGTCTTCTTGCATTAATTTTTTGTTGCGCTCACTCACTTCGCTACAATTGTATCACCAAAGATCGGAATCCTATCACCCTTGTTATGGGTGACCGTAGTACACAGTCTCCTAAAAATCTTGACTGAGGAAGGATTCCGGGTGGTGTGCTATGCAGATGACATAGTGATCATAGTCACTGGAATGTATCCTCAGTATTTATCAAGGAGAATTCAGGAGGCACTGGGGATAATTGCCAATTGGGCTAAACCCAGAGGGCTGTATGCAAACCCTGAAAAAACAGAGATATGCCTTTTCTCTAGAAGGAGGAAAATTCCTAGTTTCGTCCCCCCAACACTAGAGGGCAAAATGGTGAAGCTGAAAGATAAGGTTAAGTATCTAGGGGTTATCCTAGACAAAAAGCTTAACTGGAAAGAGCATATTGAAAGCAGAGTAACAAAAGCCTATAGACTATGGGCTATCTGCAAGAGATGTATAGGCCCCAGATGGGGACTAAGGCCGGAAATAGTCAGATAGCTATACCTAAGCGTTATCCGCCCAATACTAACATATGCGGCAGTAGTTTGGTGGAACGCACTAGGTATCAGAACCAACGTGAAACCGCTGGAGCGGGTACAAAGGGCATGTTGCATTGACATGAGTGGTGCACTTGTCACCACATCTACTAAGGCGCTGGAGGTAATTCTTTCCATACGACCAATAGATATCCAGGTCAAATATGAAGCTGCAGTAACAGCGGCTAGACTTAAGGTTTTAGGCTCTTGGTTCTATGGGGGCCGCACTACCGGACATCAAACCATAATGAGCCAAATGAATATAGAACTCTTGGCTCTGGAATGCGACCGCATCCAGGAAATCTACTCTAGAACTCCAGTAGAGACCACAATCCCGAAAAGGGAAGACTGGAACTCCGGATCGTTTGAACAAGTAGACCGAGACATCCATGTATACACGGATGGATCGAAAATGGAAGGGCGCACCGGAGCCGGTTTCTTTTGTAAAAATAATGAATTTGGAAATAGCATCAGGCTAGATGATTCCAACACAGTCTTCCAGGCAGAAGTGTTTGGCATCATGGATGCAGCAATGTGGCTATATAATAACAGCCTTGCAGGCTGTTGCTGTAAAATTTTTTCAGACAGCCAAGCGGCTATCAAGGCTATAACAAACGACCGGACAACCTCGGAATTGGTGCGTAGCTGTAAAGAAGCTATAACACTTCTAAGCCAAAAGTACAAGATATATTTGGTATGGGTGCCGGGACACTGCAACATAACAGGCAATGAAAGGACATACAGGACATAACACATAACATAACACACATGACAGGACACTACATAACAGGATGAGCTTGCGCGAAGGGGAACTCAACTAAATGAGGTTACCGCTGCAGCCAAAAAGCCTTTCCAATCCATAAGAAATGAAATATCGGCATGGGCGAATGATACGCATTTGAGATCATGGAACGAGTCGACGGGCTCCAAAGTTACTAAACTGCTTTGGGGAAACCCTGACGCAGCCCAAACGAGGAAACTTCTATCAAGAAGTAAGGCTGAGCTCAGGAAGATCATTGGTATTCTGACGGGGCATAACGAACTCAGAGGCCACCTGCGGAAATTCCGGAGGTTGGAATCTGATATTTGTAGATCCTGTCAGGAGGAGCCTGAGACCCTAGAGCACTATTTGTGCGACTGTCCTGCATTCGGCAGGATAAGGTTACAAACATTAGGCTCAACACAGCTTGCCACCCTTAAGGATGTTGGTAGTAAGGGATGGGTCGCAATTTCAAGCTTCGTGAAATGCACGAGGCTATTTGAGCAAAGGCTACATCAGCCCTGATTCATTCCCCTTCCTTTTCCTTCCTTCCTTTCTTATACGGAGGTGCACAATGGGCCATTGGCCTAGGTGTATCCAGTACTTCACTGGATGACCCATAAGGTCCCTCTAAACAACCTAACCTAACCTAACCTATCACCAAAGCTGCCTGATTTCACTATATTCGTTTCGAAAAAGTTGTTCCTACTACTACTTGCACCTCAAGCCTCGATTCCTCAATTAAATTTCAATGTTGGAAGAGTTGCTGAAGTATTTTAGTTTCAATTGCGTGCATAAGGAAATTTTAAAGGATGAGTATGCGTTATACACGTATATATGTATAAATCGGTTGGTACTAAATTCTTAAAATTTTTAGATTATCAAGCGTTCAATTTAATATAGAAAAATTGTATAAAACTGTTGACTTTATAATCTGCAGTGGTGGAGTTTCCATGGGTGATAAAGATTATATAAAACCAGTTTTAGACAAAATAGGCTTCAAAATTCATTTTGGACGCGTAAACGTGAAACCAGGGTAAGCATTTGTTCTTATATTTTATTTATAAAATATCCTTAAATATTGTATTTTGCTTAAAAAATTGAATTAACTTATTTTCGCTTAACTTCAGTTGTTGACTCTTTAATTTTTTACTATGTTACATCATTGATGTAAGTCAACGGTTCTCAGATATGCATATAATGCGATTTCTTTTTTTATCTTATATGGTCTTTCCATACTATTATAAAACCTATTATAAAACCAACCACTATTATAAAACTAATAAATTTTCATGGAAATTGTTGTAAGTTCTCCGCAAAACCACGAAGATTTCTGGTTTTAGCATTTTTTAACCCTGTTTTGAAGTTCGAAAACTAAACGCCATAGCTTTTTCCATAGTCTCTTTCTATAGTTAATATGGTAGATACAGATAAATATTATCTGTATCTATTAGAGGTCTGCATGAGACGTTTTGAATTCGAAACTGACATAGCAACATTTTTGCGTTGATGCAATGCTTCCATTTAATTTTGAATCAAGCCGTGACTATCGGAATCATATGTGGTAATGTTTTCAGCAGCGCTTCCAAAAGTCACGGCTTGATTTCAAAGCAATGGAAGCGTTTCAGACAACTCCTGAAACTTTCAAAACGCCTTAAACAAGCCTTCGAGCCCACGTCTCATGCAGCTCTCTACTTAATATTGTACAGAAAAATATTTTATCTGGTAAACAAACAAAACATTGGTTTTGCATACAAGAATAACAACAGCAGGGGGCGAAACCCCGTAAAACTAAAAATATAACAAGTTTTGTATAGAAATACTTGACACTTGATCGATATTCAAAAGCCTAAACCAAAACCATTTTATGAAAACCATATTAGACTTCCCTTATTATGATTTTGGGAACGAATTTCTGTCGTCTCTCGTCATATTGGGTTTTTTCTACCCCGAAAATTATTGCTTTAGATTTTCGTTCTGCCGTGATTGTAATTCTCTACAACCGATTATGATTTTCACAGGCTGAAACAAATGGAAATATCTGAAATTCATTTTTGTAATAGACTTTATAATCATAATTAAATGAGTTTGGTTGTTGTAACTTTTTCAGTAAACCGATGACGTTTGCGTCACGCAATGAAAAATACTTTTTTGGACTTCCCGGTAATCCGGTTTCAGCGTTTGTAACATTCCATCTCTTCGTCTTGCCAGCCATCCGATGGGTAGCTGGTTGGACACGGGATAAGTGTGAACTACCATGTATACAAGTAAAGGTAAGTGAGCCGTATGAATAAAAATATTACAATTTTGATAATATTACAAGAAGTTATCTCTTTTGACATTTTCTCGGTTAATACGAGTATATTACAATTAATGAAATTCCTTATCAAAATCAGCTAAAAAATAATGCGATATCTTTGGATCCACGTCCGGAATACATGCGAGCTTCTATCACGAGCTCAAACGGTGAGCTTTTAGCATTGGTCGATCAAAATCAGGTAAGTATAGATATTTTTTTTATGATTCTCACATAAGTTTACTTTTCGCAAAAATGCTAATTTCACAAAAATGTTATACGATTATCTATATCTATACTAATATTATAAATGCGAAAGTAAGCCTGTCTGTCTGTTACCTTTTCACGGCTGAACCGCTGCACCGATTTTGGTGAAATTTGGTGTGGAGATAGCTGGAACCCTGAAGAGGGACATAGGGTACCTATTTTATAAAAAGTCAACCTCTAAATAGGGGATAAAGGACTGTAGGGAAATTCAGTCTCAATTTTAAATTAAGTTAAGTTAAGTTGTCGTGTATATCATATGTACGAGTATGTACATATACATACTGCAAGCAAACGACTGTGATGTGTACATATGTATATCATTCAATAAAACTAAGTTAGAGCGAGCACTATTCCACGCGAACGAAGTTGGGGGCAACAGCTAGTACTTATATATAACTTATCTTCCGACTAAACCCATTCTCTGTTTTTCTTTTAAAGATGAGCAGCCGTTTGCAGAGCATCGTGGGCGCTGCTGTTCTGCATTGCCCGGGTCGTTCCGACAATAAAATTAGTCTTTTGGCTGGCAAAAAATTGAAAGCTTCTGTGTTGCGCTATGATTTCATATCGAAATATGAATAACGAAAAGCCAGGAATTAAATGAAACAATAGTTTTTTCTAATAATACAAAATTTATGGAGAAGAACATACCTTTTGAACAATTTTCTTTAGAAAAAAATCCAATCCAAAAAGTCCAATAAATTCTATATTTTAATTTTAATGTGTGATTGTTCTTGGTGCTTATAAAAATATATGTTACATAACTATCGTATAAAATACGTTTGACTTTTATAGAAACAAATATACTCGGATATTTTCCGTTTTTACAAGCACTTTTAATTGGCAATCTTTTATTGCTTATCAAAATATATTTTAATGTTAAAAGTAATATCATTGATAATTATTAAATAATTCATTTTCAATTAGCTATGGATTCAAATAAAGCTGGTTTCGTTTCCTTTTTATACAATGGGTAAAATATATATGTATTTGTAGATTTGTTTTTAAGGTTTGCGTTAAAAATTATTTAGATGATTCCTAATTTGTTCCATTGCTTTAAAGTTTTCGCTTAACTAAAAAGAAAGAAAAAATTAGTGCTTCTCTACACCTTTTGCACATTACCGCCACTCTCGCTTAATCTAGTTAAACGCAACGAAGATCTGCATGGCAACATAAAATTGTATTTGCTGTTCGGTACAGACAGCTGATAGCGTTCCTGCGGCCGAGCATCCCATAGAGCACGTTCAATCACCTGCAGGGCATTCGCGGTCAAAACATTCGCGGTGTACTGAGTTGGCGCGCCTGCACAGTCTGTCCTGGCTAAACGAGAATATGCGACCGTTATACTACAAAGTTATGGCTTAATTACATGAAGAAACTGTTGCGTTGTATGAATAGATGTGTTCAATCAAATACGTCGGTAAGCTTTAGAGGTCTGCATGGAATGTCTCGAACACACGAATACACAACTGCAGTACAGCACATTTCGAATGGAAATTTTAATCCTTAACTCTAAAGTATAAATGTCGACTAGAGTCGAATGAAACCGAGTCTCCATACGTTTTTGTACGAATGGAATTAGGATAAAACCTAAAGAAGAAAATATGATCCATTCAAATTTCGAATGAATCGTGTATGTACGTATTAGAGGTCTGCATGGGATGTCTCTAACACTCAAATACCCTTGAATACACTACTGCAGTACAGCACATTTCGAATGGAAATTTTACTCCTTAACTCTAAAATTCAAACGCCTACTAGATTCAAATGAAACCGAATCTCCATACGTTTTTGTACGAATGAAATTAGGGTAGAACCTAAAGAAAACAAGTAAGATCGTTATCTTCGGCCTGGCCGAAGCTTATATACCCACACCTGCATCGGTCGAAGTGATAAAAAGTGGGCGGGTGACACCTACTTTTTTTAAATTTACAGGGCGCAAATTTTGATCTATTAACGCTTCTACAATACCGCTTTTCCTACCAAACACCTCATTATATGGTATAGTATATAAGTGGGCGTGTCACGCCCATTTTTGAGAATATATTTTAGTCTAAGATGGTGGAATCGGAAATATAATTTTAGCTAAAAATTCGGTCTACAAGTCAAGAAATTGAGCTAAAAGCACGGATAAGTGCATATTTTCTATAAAAAGTGGGCGTGGCACTGATCCGATTTTACTCATTTTCAATACCAAACAGCGTGGGATAACAAAGAATATTCGTGCCAAATTTCATGACGATACCTCTATTTGTTCTTCTGTAATCGTGATTTCCACAGACGGACGGACGGACAGACAGACAGGCGGACGGACATGGGTAAATCGAATCAGGAGGTGATTCTGAGCCAGAATATATATACTTTTCTATACCTGCTACACCTCCTTTAATGTGTTACAAATGGAAGAACAAAGTGAATATACCCTCATCCCTTCGGGTGTAGGGTATAAAAAGTTCATTTCGAATGAATCGTGTATGTACGTATACATTATGTATGTACACATTGTATGTATATCCTTCTTCATTGCGGACGGCAACAGGCTTCGAAAACAATAAAAAAATTAAATAACAAATAACACAACAGAAAGAAAACTACTTAATTTTTAGACAGTGTCTGCATGGAGAGAAAAGGCGTTAGACAACAGATAACGTCGGAGCAAGACAGGCAGCAGATAAGGGCTTGAAAATGTGCAAATAAAAAAATGAAAAAAACTCCCCCTCTTTTCCTCGCCGCAAATATCAAATGCATGTTTTTCTCGATATTTGCCGTCCTAGCGGCAGGCAGCAGACCGCCGTAGAAACGTCTGAAAATTATAGGCAAATAAAAAAATTAAAAAAACTCTCTATCTTCTCACTGCTCAAACTCCAAAGACCGGCGACTACCTCTTTCGATTCCACTAACAAAAACTTCAGCAAATAGATAAGCAACAAAAAACTTTCGTTTTTTCCCTAGGCGTAAAGTAAAAAAAACGTATTTCTATGGATTCAACCAACAAAAATGAATTGACGAGATATTAACATTTCTTTATTCGGTGCCCGTCCAATTCATAAACAACGAATAATCGTTTTCTTCCGAGTCGTCTAGTGTAGAATTGTCAGCAGAGTATTCGTTCAGTCTCATTCGATTCGAATAATTAAAAGATACTCTGCAGTCAATGCTTGAACCTTTTTGTGTATCTCGAAAGTTCTTTTGAGACGATCCATGCAGACCTCTAATTACCACATGCCTCCGACAGTTACGGCTTTATTCGAAATCAAATAGAAGCACTGCAGTCAATGCAAAAATGTGAGTTTTAAGCCTTCAAGACGTCTTGTGCAGCCCTCTAATACATACACATTAGAGCTGTGCACAAGCCGTTTCGAAAACAGCTAGGAAAAAATCGACAGGAGTGCTGTTTTGTGACTGCCGTATGAAAATCGCAATAAACAACAAAACTGTGGTGCCTTTACCCAACCGACAGTAATTTTTAGTGCTTGTTCGAAAATTTGCAGTTGCAGTTTTACTGTTGATGCATTTCTATCTCGTTCCCTCTGCTTAAACTCCAAAAGAACGAAAGAAAAGAAAACAACTCTCCCTCTTTTCCTCCGCTCAAACTCCAAAGGAACAGAAAAACAAGAATTTGCGCCGCTCGCCACTCCGTCGATGGTGCTTTGTTTTCACCAGAAGCGTCTGAAAAGTAATTAAGAAATTAAGAAGAAAAAACTCTCCCTCTTTTCGCCCGCTAATACTTCAAAAGTATACTTATTCATTTTTCCATGTAATTATCGTATTTTTCTCACTTTGTTTTTATTGTAAATGGTCCACAAATTGTGGTCCCGAACAACGATTGAAAACAATGAAAAAATGTTCTGCTAAATTTTCGAGAAAAACGATAAAGAGCGTTAACTTCGGCCTGCCCGAAGCTCATATACCCTACACCCTAATCTCTCGAGTTGATAAAAAGTGGGCGGGTGACACCTCCTTTTTTTTAATTTACAGGGAGCAAATTTTGATCTATTAACTCATCTACATACAACACCGCTTTTCCTACCAAACACCTCATTATATGGTATTGTATATATACCATATATACCTCAAATGGGCGTGTCACGCCTATATTTGAGAATATAGTTAGTTAGTTAGTTTAGGTGGCTCCAGACCCCGAAGTCTGTGGGAGAAGGGCTAAGTAGCACAAATGTGCCGTTTTATTGCCACAAAACTGAATAACCTATATAAGCAGAATGGGAGATTGTAAATAGAAAAGCAATTAGTTACCAGACTGCATTAACCACTTCGTCCTATTTATAAATAAGATGAAGCTATCAAGTTTGATTGCTGAGAGATCCTTCAGGTTTTTAAAGAAGGGTTTTCCGAGGCAGATTATTCTGTTTAGGGATAAAGCTGGACACCTGCAAAGGTAATGCTCCACTGTCTCCTCCTCGTTAGCATCTCCACAGCTACGACAGAGTGAGTTGTGATTGCATCCCAGCCTTTCTGCGTGTCTTCCTATCAGCCACTGACCGGTTAACACCGCAACTAGTCTAGAAGCATCTCTCCTGGCCCTGGACAGGAGATAAGTAGACCTTCCCATCTCGTAAGAAGGCCAAAGTTGTCGAGATATTTTGCAGGTGGAAAGCTCCTTCCATCTGGCGGAAGCCAGATTTAGGTATTGTTTCCGAATATTTGCAATAACCGCCGTGAAGGGGGGAGCTATGTGGGTAGCTAGATGAGTATCCAAAGCTGAGCCCCTGCTAAATGCCCCTGCGTAAATGCTCCTATGCCCGGGAACCCATAACACGATGGACGCCCTCTCACTCAGACATTCCAGGGTGTCTTTGCAGAGTTGGACTGATTTACATTTAGTCTCTACAGCCATCAGCGCTTTAATGGCAGCTTGACTGTCGGAGAATATTCCGATCGTTTGATTAGGGGAAGTGTTAAAGTTAAGGACGGCTTTGCAGGCCTCCATAATAGAATATTTAGCTTTGTCGGCCAGGTCTCTATCCACCACTCTACCAGACGCCTCATTGGCCAATATATGAACAGCCTTGAAGTAGCGAGATCTCATGACCTTGCCTGCAGATTTTTTACCCCGAGCGGATGGGCTTCGACTGGCCTCAACCGGAGGTAGCTTTTTAAACAAGACAGTCTGGTTGACTGTGTCCTGGCTAGAGGCAAGAAGCTCTTTCTCTGAAGTAGTACCGCAGTTTTGAAATTTTGGCTTAAATTTACCGTTTTGCACAGCTCTAATTTTGTTATTGTTGTTGTTTTCGGTCCAGACCCCAACAAACACAACATTTTTTATCGCTCCCTCCTGGGGGCGGGACTGGAGACCTTTGAAATTTGAAATTTAAGCACCCATATCTCCAAAACTACAAGAGATATGCTAACGATATTGGTACCGTTAAAAAGTTAATAAAAACACTCTTAATTCATAACATTCATATACATTCATAACATTTCATAAAATTCATAACATTTTATCGAAATACTTTAAGTCTTTGAAATAAACGCAATTTACTGTTTTTAGTACTTTTTTTCCCACAAAAAAATTTTTTCCAAGAAAAAATGTGTAATTAACCCACATAATTATCCAAAAATTTAAAAAGCAGATGCTAATACCTTATGTAACAAAATCAAGAGAGGACAATTTTCTGTTTGGCGCGCCAGCTTAGTTCAGCAGGCGTGGTCCATACCTCTGTCACAAAATTTAATGAAATTTTAAAAATAATAAAGGGACTTACACGAGGGAAAATGATACCCCTTGCGTCCCTCCTTGTTCCAAAACCATCTCAACGATTCATCTCTGAATCATATCGCCTCATTGCGCATCCAAGCCCTCCCTCTTCCCATACCTAAACCTTTATTGCTTCATTGAAAAATCCATCAGCAACAGTAGAAAATTATCTTTAATTCTTTAAAAATTTTTGTTTACAAAAATAGAATCCAAAGTAATAAGGAAAAGATTATGTCTCAAGGGACCAATAACCATTTAAGTATTAATTAAGGAATATGTGGAGAACATTACAACAACAGTCAATTAATATTTCAGAAATTTAAGATATAATTCGAATTAAATTCAAATCCGGACATTTCCCAAAACTTACACGGTTTTATTATTTCACAATTTTTTTTTATAAATCTGTTTTTTATATGTTTGCTTACCTTACGCTCCTTCCGCCGACTGTGCACAACCGTGAGGAACTGCAAACTGAAAATAAATTGGTAGCTTTTCTATTTCTAATAAGAACCGTATCAATTAAGGAATATGCGGAGAACATTATAACAACAACATTATAAAAAGTAATAACAACTCAAGGATTCGAATTATTCGTCAAGTAGTTTTAATTTGAAAGTAGTTTTAAGTTCAAAGTAGTTTTAATACGTAGGAGCTTGATGATTCAAAGAATCTCAATACCAATTAATCAAAGTGGCGTTAAAATTATTTGCGATATTATAGGCAAAATTACATGCGATGTACAAAAATTATCAACAGATCAACAAATGATGACAACGACAAATAGTGGCCGCGTTAAAGATGTGATGCTCGCTGCTGGGAATGCTCAAACGTCCATCGGAAGATCTCCTTTTCAACGATTTGTGCATATGTCTCCGTCTGCACCAAGGGTCTTCTGACCAATCCGGAAGATGTCGAACTTGCGTATCTCGAGGTTACCGTGGTCTTATTCAACTACACGTCTTCGTTATCTTAACTTTGATTTTATCGTTTATCATATCATTTATCATTTATTTATCATTTGCCACTTAAGTTAATTTAAAATTGTTCTACAAGATTTCAAGCTTTCGTAAGTTCCATAAGCTTTCGAGTAACTTTCATATTTTTGTTATTGAAGGATGTTTAAGAAGTTGGTTTCTTTCAATGGACGAAGCCATCTTGCGTCGTTATTCGGTCAGAAATTTAACCTTGAACAATTAACACTCAACACCTCAATTTCCAACTTGCTTTGGGGAGCTTGTTGATTTCGACCTTGTTGCACTTTATTTTAATCCTTCTCTTTTGGATTTTTTTTTTTATGCGTGGCTTTCACCACTTCTTCCACTAATCGACAACGCAAATTCACAAATACGTCGTTCAAGCTCTCGTTTTTTTTTTTTTTTTTCTTCCACATGAGCCAATTTTCTGAGGCAAAATTTAAGGAAATTGCTTTTGTTCAATTCTGCTCAACTCTTTTTGAATAGTTTTATTTTTTTATTAACAACTTCCGTCTATTTCGAACAACTTTTATTTTCACAAATACAAAATAAAATTGTTGTTTCCACAAAGAATACTAATACAATTTGCACATCAAAATTTCGGCGACAGACAAGAAACTCGAACCAAACTCGACGACGTTGTTTCACAGACTCCTCTTTTTGCGTAGCATGAATCTCTCTCTTGCAAATTTTCGTATTAGCCCAGGTGCAAAAACATCGAAGCAGGCGGAAAATAAATAAATTTGCAAATGTAGAATCAGCCCAGGTGCGCAAAAATCGAAGTAGGCCGCCTACGCCTACTTGGAAAATGTTACGAAAATTTGATAATAGTCTTCAGAAAATACTATGCCCCGGTACACTTACTAAGAAAATTTATTTAATAAAATTTGGTGCTGGATTTACGGAGAAAACTAATTTTTAAATTGAAAACAAACTACTTTCTGCAATTAGCTTATTATGCCTTTCTTCAGTAATGCGACTCTGGACACTATGGCATGTTGTTGTACTGGTTTTGGTGCTGTTAGCTTTGAATTGATGTTAACTGCGACGCTATTGCAAGGTATTTTTGAATAAATTGAAAATGAAAAATTTTTAAGAAAACATCGCGCGATTTTTTCTTAAAAATTTTTCGCCTGCAGCGCTAATTATAAAACCTTCAAAATAAACTGCAAATGAATATGAACATTTTTTTTATTCAGTTTGCTTTCAAAAAAGCAATTGAATCGTCTCGAAATTGCATAGCAAACAACAACAAAGAGACGATTTTTGTTGTTGTTTGCAATGCAATTTCGAGGCGATTCAATAGTTAGTGACTCTCAAAATACCCCTTAAACTTTTAAAATGCAACTCAACGTTGCATACTTGGTAAAGTCGTACTACTAAAAGTATGCATAGTACTAAAATTTCAAAAGAGTACTTTATACTTACGTTAAAAAATTAGTTTTCTCCATAAATCCAGCACCAAATTTTATGAAATAAATTTTTTCAGTAAGGCATTAGCATCTGCTTTCTTAATTTTTGGATAATTACTTGGGTTAATTTTTTTGTGGGGAAAAAAAGTACTAAAAAGAGTAAATTGCGTTTATTTCAAAACCTTTTTGTTTTAATTGGCTCGTAAGTCGACTTATGCAGCTCTCTATTAGATATCCAAATACATATCAGCTTTATTTAAATATCAAAACTACAAAAGTTTAGGGGGTTATTCCTGAACGCCCAAGACTTTAACTCCCATGAATTCTCAGTTATATTTTCTCATTTTCGCTGAACAGATGGTTTGCTATTTGAAAAAGAAGAAGAAGAAGCAAACGAGTCCCGATTTGACGTAAGTTGTTGGTTTTCTTACGAAACATACGAATTCCAACCGCTTTTAGAACCTGATGTGATTCGTTTCTAAGAGGGTTATTCCTGAACGCCCGGAACTTTAACTCCTATCAATTCTTCTTAATTATGCTGTGTTATTTTCTCTGAACAGATGCTTTGCTTTCTGAAAAAGAAGAACAAGCAAGCGAGTTCCGATTTGCCGTATGTTGTTGGTTTTCTTACATGCTTTTCAGGTCTGTAGATGAAAACATACGAATTACAACCGCTTTAAAAACCTGATGGGATTCGTCTCCAAATGTCTGCAACGCCCATCGGAAAACCATGCGCCTGCATACAACTATCAAAAAATTTGTGCATTATTTTTCTAAATACTTATAAAAACTCATTCATATAAACTTTATTACTTCAATTTGCATTAATATATAGGGGGTTATTCCTGAACGCCCGGGCCTTGAAGGCCCAGGAGTGACTGGCGAGTCCCATCAGTCAAAACATACATATTCGAGCGTATGGGATGGTTCTACGTAAGGATTTTTGTTTATTTTTCTTTGTCTCTCATTTGTTGTATTTCACTATACCAACTCAGACGAAACATTATTACCAAGATTGAAGTATTTTACATATTCCTTTAAGTAATTTTTAAAAATGTAAAGATTTTGCAGCGAAAATTCGCTTTAGTGGTATCTGGCAACATCGGTTTGCTGACATGTCTTATCAGCCATGTGAGCACAGAAACCTAGGTCAGAGATAAGGAGATAGGAAACTGCTGAAGTTTGCTAAAATGTGCAACTCTGACGCAAAGTAGTGTTCGTGAAATAGCCGGAAATTCAGCTCAGAAACTCAACGTTACTCAAAGTTACGTGCCCCTGTTGTCGGTGAGACGGGTTACAACAAGAGAAACTCAACATTACAGACTTTGATAAAGAGTGATCGGGACGGAGAGGGTTCATCTTTGAGACCCCAATGACAATTCAGATTTTTAAGTCGAATCGTTTGTTTTGAGATAGCAACTTAGTAAATTATTCATATACGTAATGAATTCGAATACAACAATTTTTATTTATTTATTTATGCCAATATTTAGTCTATTTAATATCCATTTTACTTTTAAATAGTTTTTTGCTTAATTAGAAGCTGTTTGGGAAAAGTATTTTAAGATTAGAAATCATTGCAAGTGCTGATTAACAACAAAAAATCTAATGTAAATAAGCTGTTTTATAAGCTCAAATCCGTCACTCTTTTATACCAGAAACTGTATGACCTATTCTATGAAGAATTCATGCAAAATAAAACATTGTAAAATTTCATTGATTACCCAATTAGAATAAAAGAGCAGACATAAAATGGCCTCATGTTTTCGTTCACATCGCCATTGAATTTGCCGATACTAGTGTAGCCCGTTTGTATAGAACGCTTCTATTTTTGCGCCTCTTATGAATTCTGGTACCAAAGCAGTGTTGCCGGTATGCTACAATATAAAATAAATTTGATGTTTCTCTTAATTAGCAAATATATAAGTGCATAAATGTTCTTGAACTGTTAACAAAACGTTTATTCTTGCTTCACGGAGTACAAATTACTGCCTAGAATAGAAAATTATAGTGTTCTTTAGCACCGAGTGCTACAAAAAGTACTTTTACCTCTTTCGTACTTTCTGAATTTCCAGTTACATTTTACGTTTTTGTTAACGTAAAATGTAACGCTGCTTTATAATATGATTGATTTTTTCACCACAATTAAAGAAATGAATAAATTTTAGATAAAATCTTCTATTTTATTTATGGATATCATATTTAACTATACGAAACATGTTAACTAAATGCACAGAACTCCGCCATTAGTTTGTTTAGAAGTATTCTTTATTTTCAGTAGTTATGAGCAACTTTCTTTCCTTTTATCTTTGCTGCAATAGCTTAAACATCCTACCCAGCAAAACCAGAATAACCGAGTCGCACACACTATTGCATTATTTTCACGAATCACTAACCCAGTCTCACTATTTTTTGACAATGGTGGCTGAGTGGGAAAGAGATGTCGATATTAACGTGGCTGAAATGGATTTTTTCTCATTCTGCCATTACAAGTGCCAGAAAACCAGCGCAGAAAAAAAATCAACGTGAAAAGGAAAGTTGTGTTTGAAGTGTTATTTCCAAAAATTAACAAAAATATATAAAAAACTTATACAAAATATCTTTATTTTCAGCTCATTAGATGTTCTGAAGTTTCCTGACGAAATCAACTACATGAAACATGTCGGCCTTTTCACAAACTTGTGCACAGTTACTGCTCTATTTTGGAATACAAAGCTGCTTATATATCCTTCATTTCTATGGAACTCCCGAAGATTGTTGTAATTTCATTTTTATTTAACCTATTTGTTTAATTTCTTTAAAATAATAAAAAAGAACATGATATTTACCATAATTTGCATTTTATTAGTTAAAAATTGGAAATGGTATCGCAACCTGGTATTTTACCGGTTAATTAACTGGTAGCGCTACCAGAGTGCGAATGGTGCGAAAGAGTACACTATATGCCCTTAAGAAAATAATAGAAACTTTAACCGAAACTTCGGGTAGCGCTACCAGGTAAATAACCGGTGAATTACCAGGTAGCAGTCTTGCAGGGTAGCAAAGTTTCTCAAAGTTCGATAATCTTGGATCTTTGCTCCAAGATGCAAGATTGCATATGTTTGCTGTATGCTGTTTAATACCAACAGCCTATTATGACAAAGAATATTCATCCCGAATTTTATTTTCTATTCCATGCTCTATTCGTTCTCCCTTAATCGTGATTTATACAGACGGACGGACTACTAGACTTACAGGCAGACGCCTCCTTTAATGCGTTACAAACGGAAGCACAAAGTGAATATATCCCCCACCCTTTCGGGTGTAGGGTAAAAAAGAATTGATTTTAAATAATAAGAATTTAAGTTTTTCGATGAATTTATTTACTTATGCATGCAACCACATTAAGTGTTTATACGATACATAACATTTAAGTTATTAGATGAATAATTTTTCCTACAATATTATGTAGTAACATTTAAATATACAGTCTGAATTATAAAAATTTCATGTTGCACATTTCATTGTTCTTTTAATTTAAAGTTAAGTAAATCCGGCGGGTTTGTGCGAGTATTTGGAATGTACCATTGTACTGTATGATTTGGCAGCTTTGAGAATAACGGATCTGGTAATAGAATACCTAAAATGTAGAGAATAAAAAAAAATATGTAAATAAATCAAAGAAACCCAAAAAGGCAAAGGGAATAATAAATGTATAAACTTACGAGAGTGTAACTTCAGAATGTTGCAATTGCATGCAGAGCTTCTATCGGAATAAAAATCAATATTCGTCTGAAGGCTTATTTTTGGTTCTTGAATGAGTCTAAATTTACTTTAGACTCGTGCGTGAGTAAATCCAGCAACCGTGTGGCCAAGTACAGCAACGCCAAAGTAAATTTAATTTATTAATTTAAATAAATAGTCAAAGTAAATTTTCTGAATGGGAGCGCATCAGAATCTGGAATAACAAAATCTTGAATTGACCAAAAATCTTCAAAAATGAAAGTCTTGAAAAAAAAATCTTGAAAGTAAAAAATCTTGAAAAAAAAATCTTGAAAGTAAAAAATCTTGAAAAAAAAATTTCGAAAGATAAAGTGAATCTTCAAAAAATTTGGGGTTAAATTGAGCACTGCTATCTATTTGTAATATCTTTCATTGATATTTTTGGATACAGGCCGCGTAGAAATACCCTACATGAAAAAACAACAGAGGATCCTGGGGATTGGGGTTCTGATCCCTGCCCCGGCCGAAGGCCACCACGCGTATGAAAAAAACTTCACATGACCGTGAGGATTCTGCTGATTAAGGGTTATGATCCCTGCCGCAGCCGAAGGCTGCCAATACGCGGAAAAACCTGTATGCAGAAAACTTCACATGACCGTGAGGATTCTGCTGATTGAGGGTTATGATCCCTGTCGCAGCCGAAGGCTGCCAATACGCGAAAAAACCTGTATGCAGAAAACTTCACATGACCGTGAGGATTCTGCTGATTGAGGGTTATGATCCCTGCCGCAGCCGAAGGCTGGTAATACGCGGAAAAACCTGTATGCAGAAAACTTCACATAACCGTAAGGATTCTGCTGATTGGGGGTTATAATCCCTGCCGCAGCCGAAGGCTGCCAATACGCGAAAAAACCTGTATGCAGAAAACTTCACATGACCGTGAGGATTCTGCTGATTGAGGGTTATGATCCCTGCCGCAGCCGAAGGCTGGTAATACGCGGAAAAACCTGTATGCAGAAAACTTCACATGACCGTAAGGATTCTGCTGATTGGGGGTTATAATCCCTGCCGCAGCCGAAGGCTGCCAATACGCGAAAAAACCTGTATGCAGAAAACTTCACATGACCGTGAGGATTCTGCTGATTGAGGGTTATGATCCCTGCTGCAGCCGAAGGCTGCCAATGCGCGGAAAAACTTGTATGCAGAAAACTTCACATGACCGTGAGGATCATAACCGTCAGATCCCTGCCGCAGCCGAAGGCTGCCAATACGCGGAAAAAACCTGTATGCAGAAAACTTCACATGACCGTGAGGATTCTGCTGATTGAGGGTTATGATCCCTGTCGCAGCCGAAGGCTGCCAATACGCGAAAAAACCTGTATGCAGAAAACTTCACATGACCGTGAGGATTCTGCTGATTGAGGGTTATGATCCCTGCCGCAGCCGAAGGCTGGTAATACGCGGAAAAACCTGTATGCAGAAAACTTCACATGACCGTGAGGATCATAACCGTCAGATCCCTGCCGCAGCCGAAGGCTGGTAATACGCGGAAAAACCTGTATGCAGAAAACTTCACATGACCGTAAGGATTCTGCTGATTGGGGGTTATAATCCCTGCCGCAGCCGAAGGCTGCTAATACGCGGAAAAACCTGTATGCAGAAAACTTCACATGACCGTGAGGATTCTGCTGATTGAGGGTTATGATCCCTGCCGCAGCCGAAGGCTGCCAATACGCGGAAAAACCTGTATGCAGAAAACTTCACATGACCGTAAGGATTCTGCTGATTGAGGGTTATGATCCCTGCCGCAGCCGAAGGCTGGTAATACGCGGAAAAACCTGTATGCAGAAAACTTCACATGACCGTAAGGATTCTGCTGATTGGGGGTTATAATCCCTGCCGCAGCCGAAGGCTGCCAATACGCGGAAAAACCTGTATGCAGAAAACTTCACATGACCGTGAGGATTCTGCTGATTGAGGGTTATGATCCCTGCCGCAGCCGAAGGCTGCCAATACGCGGAAAAACCTGTATGCAGAAAACTTCACATGACCGTAAGGATTCTGCTGATTGGGGGTTATAATCCCTGCCGCAGCCGAAGGCTGCCAATTCGCGGAAAAACTTGTATGCAGAAAACTTCACATGACCGTGAGGATTCTGCTGATTGGGGGTTATGATCCCTGCCGCAGCCGAAGGCTTCCAATACGCGGAAAAACCTCTATGCAAAAAACCTCACAATTCCGAGAGGGCTCTGCTAAATTTTTTTTTTAATTTTTTAATAATAATTTTAGAGAAGTAAAATGAGAGTAAAACATTTCATAACATGAACGAAAGCGACCTAATAAAATCGTTTTACATAAAATTTTTCAAATATATCCATAAATGTACTTTATTTATTTGCGCAAATTTCTAGATTTTTGTTTCGAAATTTTTTTTTTAAGATTTTTTTTTTCAAGATTTTGTTTTCAAGATTTTGAATTCAAGATATTGAAATTCTAGATTTCGCTACCAACCCGACTGAGCCCCAAGTATACGCATGAAGACCGTGGCTCCCGACGATAATATCACATAGTGTTCATAATTTTGCGACATGATTTGGTGGTGCCTTGATATGCTGGGATCGGATCCGATGCGCTACCACTTCAAACATGACCCATCAACTCCGATGGCCGGAGAAAAACACAAGAGGTCGCAAAAAGTTCCCTACATTGAAATTTCCATGCCTGCCGTGGCAGGCATCCTGCCATCCTGCTCCTCAGTCAAATATTGATCATCACTATTCACACAAAATGACAGGCCGTTCGGTATACAGTCCCAGCAAGTGCTATTTGCGCAGTCTAGTGCATGATTTAACTTAATTTAAATTCATTAAAAACACCAATTTCCTTGCGAAATAGCTAAACAATTTTCACAAGCTAATCCATTTTTGTTCTCTTAAAATAATAAACAAAGAAAATGTCATATAAACGTCACGTGATGCGGTGAACTTCACATACAGCACACATATGTATGCTATACGTGTGTCCCCACTTACATTTAACGACGAAATTTAGTTTTTTTTAAACATAAAATTTCGCGGGAACAGAGTTTCCTATCTCCTTAACTCTGCCTAGGTGTAGAGAAGAGACTTCATTGTAGAGATGGGTAGGTCCGCATCTTAATGTGTCCCGCACATACATACATATGTCCGGTCGCGAACTTGTTTCCTACCACTCCGAAAAATTTTCTTTAATGTGTCCGATGTGTCCGGACTTGACACAAACTTTATTTCGTGAGAATTTGGTGTGTTTGCTGAAACTGTCAAAACCTATTTTCTTTAAGGTGTCCGGACACATCAAAGACACAAACTTTAGAATGTAGTGTGTTTGCTGAAGCTGTCAAAACCTATTACGACCTGTTTATATGCGAGTTAAAGAATGCTCAAGCGTTCGTAAAGAAAGGAACCTCTTGTTTTTCATTCTTGTTAAAATTATTTGTTATCTATTAGCTTATAACTATTAGTGTCCAAAGCACATTCATAGTTACAATAATACTATTTTTAGTATTTATTTAAGTTTTTAATAATACTGAAACCAAACAAACACTGCAATTTATTATTTGATAGCTATATCTCACTTAACCTAATGCCGTGTGTTCGGCGGAATGGTGGCATAAAAGAAAAAGAACGGACACATTGGAATTGGAAAAGCAAAAAAATTTAATTGGTCCGCGGACATGTGTCCGGGACATGTGTCCGGACCTTAAAAAACCTGTTTCATGTCCGATCCGGCTCCGGACTCATTAAGCACAACCCTACTTCATTGAAACTTTGTTTCGGCTGTGTTGATGGCTATAAATAAACGCGAGGAAAAGAGATAAAGTGATTAGAGCTAATGTGTCATGGCCTCCTGAACTAGCTCAGTCAAAAATATCGCAACAGGGAAAGGTCCTCAACCCGCCATGACAGGTCATTGGTCACAAACAATAGCCCACATCCCGCCTAAGCGGAACATGGGCTTTTAAAAACTACAAAAAAACAAAACAACAATAGCAAACCAAATTCACGAACAGACATATTCACGCACTCACACATCCTCACACAAACATCACACCTCCCCGGTCCTTCCTCCCTTCTCTTTTTCCCACAAATAATTAAAAGCTTAACACATTATTAGATCATACATAACAAAATTGAAATTTATTAATCTCTATGTTTGATTAAAAATTGAGTTTTAAATTTACAAAATGATTACAAATTTACTGATTTAGCGGAAATAAAAATTTAAAGTGCAAAGAAAACAAAAACAAATAAATTTAAAAACGGAACTAGCGAGCAGAGAAAGTATCAAAAGCACAAATTCTCAAATAAATTAAAATCTATAAAATATAATTGCAACCTCTCAGTCCCTCCCCTCTGAAGAGCTCTTCATGGACAGGCAACACAATAATAAAAATAAATGAAATTCTACCAAAATTCTCTGACACTCCTTCACGTCCTGCCCAGGAAACATTTTTAGGAGCGTTCATATTTAGGAGCTCAAAAAAGACTCCTTTTTCGGAAGAAAATATGTGTGCTCCAAAAAAGGACTCCGAAAAGAGTCTCATAAGATTCAAATATGAATGTACAAATTTATGACTCCGAAAAGACTCTTTTTTATGAACCACACCTGGGCACATAATATTTTGACTCCGAAAACAAACTTTTTTGTGAGGAAAATATGAGCCTTAAATTTTTTTTTCAAAAAAATATTGAAAAACTATACACTCTAATTTAGGACTCCGAAATGACTCATATTTATGTCTATATTGTGAGTCTACTTAATTTCTCTTTTTTCAAACTTTGCTTTTTAAGTAAAAAAATTTACTTCAATTGAAAAATTATAATTTTTGATAAATTCATAGTTTTTTTTAACATTATCTTGAGGTGTCACTGGTTTTTGTTGATCCACATGTTCATCATCTTCCGGCGATTTGCGACCTTCTTTGAAACGCGTAAACCACTCATGAGCTCATTATAAACTCACCATTAACTTTTTTCAACAATTCGTGCGTTGGGAAGGAAAATATATATATGTACATACATATGTACATATTTCAATCTTTTATTAAATTAAGATTTAATTTATAACAAAATATTATATTTAAAAAAGCCTAAATACATTTTACAGCATAAATATGAATATTTTTGGAGTCTGGAACGATTCAAATTGTTATCTTATTTAACACTCTTTTCAGCGAGCTGTCTAGGAGGAAAAAACGCACATACATCTCTAAGTCTTTTATGAGTCCAGAAAAGCCGAAATTGCAAATTAATCATAAAATGCTCAGAAACGATTCATAAAAGGCTCCGAAAAGATTCATAAAATGCTCAGAAAAGAATCATAAAAGGCTCAGAAAAAGATCATAAAAGGCTCAGAAAAGAATCATAAAATGCTCAGAAAAGAATCATAAAAGGCTCCGAAAAGATTCATAAAATGCTCAGAAAAGAATCATAAAAGGCTCCGAAAAGATCCATAAAATGCTCCGAAAAGAATCATAAAAGGCTCAGAAATTATTATTTTTTTTTGAAATTTTAAACTCCCAAAACGCACAATTTTATGAGCCTTTTCTGACTCTTATTTAGGACTCTTTTCTGAGGACAGTCTAGGAAGGAAAAAACGTTCAGTTCTGACTCTTTTATGTGCTCATAAAGAGCGTATTTGTTCAGAAATATGAATCTTTTCTGAGTCTAAAAAGACTCATATTGTTTGCTGGGAAGATTTCATAGTACATACATACATTCATTTACATAATTGTTGTTTGTGCCTTTATACATTTGATTTTGTTAAGTTTGCTTAAATTTTTTTTTTTTTTAATATTTACTCACATATGGTTGTATGCGTTAACTTTTGTTTGTAAACACCCAGCAAACAATATGAGTCTTTTTAGACTCAGAAAAGATTCATATTTCTGAACAAATACGCTCCTTATGAACACATAAAAGAGTCAGAAATGAACGTTTTTTCCTTCCTAGACTGTCCTCTCAAAGGAGTCCTAAATAAGAGTCAGAAAAGACTCATAAAATTGTGCGTTTTGGGAGTTTAAAATTTCAATAAAAAATAATAATTTCGGAGCCTTTTATGATTCTTTTCGGAGCCCTTTATGATTCTTTTCTGAGCATTTTATGAATCTTTTCGGAGCCTTTTATGATTCTTTTCGGAGCCTTTTATGATTCTTTTCTGAGCATTTTATGAATCTTTTCGGAGCCTTTTAGGATTCTTTTCGGAGCCTTTTATTATTCTTTTCGGAGCCTTTTATGATTCTTTTCTGAGCCTTTTAGGATTCTTTTCGGAACCTTTTATGATTCTTTTCTGAGCATTTTATGAATCTTTTCGGAGCCTTTTATGATTCCTTTCGGAGCCTTTTATGATTCTTTTCGGAGCCTTTTATGATTCCTTTCAGAGCATTTTATAAATCGTTTCTAAAAATTTAATGAATTTCTAAGCACTTTCCAGGCTCCAAAAATATTCAATTTTATGAGCAACTTCGGCTTTTTTGGACACATAAAGGACTCAGATATGTGCTCTCCTAGACGGCTCGCTGAAAAGAATCAGAAAATACTCATAAAATTTTGAGTTTAAAACTTCAATAAAAAATACAAATATTAAAAATTTTTTTAAAGGAAATATTATTTTCTGTATTTCATTTAAAAGTGTAACAATATTAATAACAATATTAATTATAATATTATTAAATGTAATAATATCAACTAACGGAAATATTATTTTCTATATTTCATTTAAAAATTTAACAATCAGAATAATTAACAAAAGAATAACAAGAAAATTTTGTTGAAAAAAAACACGAAACATTTATGGATTCTTATTAAATTTATTTTGCTTGTATTTTATTCTGTCAGCTGCCGTTTGAAACCATTTCATGGACACGACCTTGAACTCCGTGTCAAGTTTAAATTTTCGGCAAAAAGCACCTGTAAAGAGTAAAAACGAGATATGTATGTATTTACTAATGTAACCAATTACATACATAAATCATTCATATAAGATTACACCCTTATGGGCGAAACACAACCAAAGCGAAAGCGATAGCGACAAGCAATAAGAGTTGTCAAACGTTGGATGGCGAAACAAAATAATAGTCGCGTTAACCGAGTTCACATCGTATATAATTGATTTACTTACCTACAAATTCTTCTTTTAATTCCTGTTATTTTAAATTTGTACTTTTAACTTTTTCACACGCCTTTAACCTTTTAACTTTTACACACGCTTTCTTGAAAACTTTTTCAGCAATTTTCAATTAATTTTGGATTGAAGTAAATTTTTTGACATTAAAAGCAAAGTTTGAAAAAAGATAAATCAAGTAGACTCACAATATAGACATAAATATGAGTCATTTCGGAGTCCTAAATTAGAGTGTATAGTTTTTCAATATTTTAAAAAAAAAAATTTAAGGCTCATATTTTCCTCATAAAAAAGATTGTTTTCGAAGTCAAAATATTCTGTGCCCAGGTGTGGTTCATAAAAAAGAGTCTTTTCGGAGTCATAAATTAGAGTGTATAGTTTTTCAATATTTTTTTGAAAAAAAAATTTAAGGCTCATATTTTCCTCATAAAAAAGATTGTTTTCGGAGTCGAAATATTCTGTGCCCAGGTGTGGTTAATAAAAAAGTCTTTTCGGAGTCATAAATTTGTACATTCATATTTGAATAATATAAGACTCTTTTCGGAGTCCTTTTTTGGAGCACACATATTTTCTTCCGAAAAAGGAGCCTTTTTTGAGCTCATAAATATGAACGCTCCTAAAAATGTTTCCTGGGTAGTCATTTTAGAATTCCACACAACACAATTCTCGCTCAATCTTTTTCTTTTCTTAAATTTTCTTAAATTTGAAGTTTAGGCATTTCAAAAATACAATTTCAAGGCAATTCAATTTCAAAAAATCACAAATACAATTTCCATACAATTTCAGGCAATAACTCCGTTTGTTGTTGCTTTTTTAAATGCTGTTTGTATATTGCCTGTCTGACAAGGTATTTCATAAGCTGAAAATATACAATTGCCAGACAATCGGATATGTCAATGTAGACGACACCTAAAAATCAGTTGTTTTCATACAATTGACTTGAGTATTGGGCTCTTTTTCTTCTGTAAACTTCAAATTTCTAAAAAATCTAATAAATAATCATTCTATCATTGCAAAAAATATCAAAAAATCATGGTTACCATTATCGCAAAACTTCGAAATCACACATAAAATGTTCACATTTTTAAAAATTTTTTAAAAGCAGACGTAAAATACTTAAAGCTAGCATCTCTAGTCAATAGTACACGACGTTTTTTGACGTATTTAAGACAATCCAGACAATTTTGAGACAATTCTGGAAATTTTCTTCTGAAATACTTGGGTCGTCAATTGCCTGACAATTTCAAGTCTCATATTGCCTGTCAATATTGCGATTATGAAATCTTTACATAACTCAAAATTGCAAATCAAAAAGAACAAAATGCGAATTTACATCGAATTTAAAAAAAAAACAATCGAAAGCATGTATATACATAAAAATATAAAATAAAACCAATGCAGAATTTATAAAAAAGAAACAAACGAAATAAATACGATAATTCACATAAAAAATTAACTACTATTTAATTTCTGAAAACTTTCAGAAACTCCTTCACAGGAACGAAAGTGGAATAGTGTCAATTTTTACTCTGACCACAAAACTGCAACACGGTTCTATTCAAACTTAAAATTTTCAAATAGGCATGGTGACCAGCTTAATATCAATTTGGCAAATTTTTCTTTCAATTTCTTTCTCAAATAAAATTTTAAACAAAAATTTGTGTGATACTGGACGACTATCTCCTGTCCTTCTATATAATATATAATAGTACAGGACCACTTAGCTGATTCCACATATTTAATGGTCTGGTATCCAGCAGTGCAAGAGAATCCCGCCAGATCACGTTTTAATACTCCAGGAGTTAATTGCCGATGCGGAAGGATAGAATATACTTGAATTGTAGTGATGCCCGGAAGATTATGGACTTCTTTAGGCCACCTGTTAAAGCTCCTCGGCTGCTTCTCGCAATCCGCACTCCTTTCAGGAATCCAAAAACAACTTTTTTCCAAAAAAGTTTTACTTTTTCTTTCTTTTATGAAAAATCAAAAACAATTTCAAAATTCAATTCTTATGAGCGCGACGGCCACCAAACTTTATTGATTGAATGCCTTTTCTATTCTCCCGAGGCGCGACCGGTTAATTCTTCGGTTCTCTTTCGGCGTTCCTTCGATAACCTTGACTAATTCGGAAAGCAATCGAAGACGTCTTGGACTTCGCCCTCTCGAACAATTAAATATATAAAATAAACTACATAAAAGTTTCCCGCCTTTTCACCCTATTTATAATAAAAATATTTAATTTCGCGCGAAATCTTCCAGAAAGTTCCTGGCTATTTAATTCCGTATATTATTAACAAAAATGTAATAAGCATATGAATTTTACAAAATATTTACTTTTGTTAGTGCAAAAAACATTTCCTTATACCGCCCCTGTACCAGGCGCACATGAAACTTAGCACGACTTTCGCTTTCTGCTTGTCTCTGTACTACCAACTCCACAACCACATTCATAAAATCGATTTTCATTCATCACCGAAGCTAAACCAACAAAAACACTATGTTCCTCCTATCTGGCAACTCCGCAACAACACACTACACACTACTATAACCTATAAATACAAGACGAGTGCGAAGGAGGGTATCGTCTGAGAGCGCGGAGGTTCGAAATTTAATCATGAGATTCCATAGTTGGATAAACAAACAAATTTATTTCTGTAAATATATGATATCTGCACATTTAAAAAGAAATTATCATAAAGAAAATATACCGCGGTTGAAACCTGTCCTCTCAGGCGATGGCACGATAAAGAAAGAAGAAGGCGGCGGAAGTCAGCCATTGCAACAAAAATGACACAATAACACAAATGTCAAACAAATGTCACAATATTTTTAGGGCCGTTCGTTCACATTCATTGCAACAAACAAGTCACAATAATTTAGGGCCGTTCGTTCACATTCCCTCCCCCGTGAGTCGACCCCCGTGAGTAATTTAGGGCCGTTCGTTCACATTCCCTCCCCCGTGAGTCGACCCGGACGATTCACTCTCATCGAGATCAAGAACGGCCAGTTTCGATGTCGGGCGGTGCAGATTTCCAGTCTTCGTCCGCACGTCAGCACTTCTTATAATTCCATCAGCTCCCGGATATACTCGCACCACTATGCCGCGGCACCATTGCTTTCTGGGTACACTTGCATCACATATGAAAACCAGATCGCCTTCCCTTAACGGTTTGGTTGGCATGCACCACTTGGTTCTTCTTGTTAAAGTTGGTAAGTATTCCGCGACCCATTGCTTCCAGAAACTGTCTCGCAATTTGCCACTGCCTACGCAGCACACATGGTTTCTCGGAAATTTCCTCTGTTCCTGGTGTGCAACTTCTAAGTGGATTGCTCGTACCGTTAAACAAGTGAACAATGCCACCCATCGTTTCTCTTTGCGCCGACCAATCGTGACTTGAATTGGACCAAAATAATCTAATCCAACATATGAAAATGGCCTGACAAATGGTGTGCAACGATCTTCCGGGAGGGGGCCCATCACCGGCTGCTTCGGTTCTGCTCGTACTGTTTTGCATATATTGCAATCCGCTATTACCTTTCTAAGAAGTCGCCTCAATCCAGGTATCCAGAAACGACGACGAATCTTGCAAATTGTTGCTTCGTGGTTTGAATGCTTCATCAAGCAGTGTTGATGAAAAACGATTAGTCTAGTATATGGGTGCTTTGTCGGTAATATAATCGGGCGTCTCATGTCATACGGCCCTTTGACCGAACTACACTTTCGTCGTCAATATATGGCGTCAAAGTAAATAGCTCATTTCCTTTCTTCAAGTAAACATGATTTTGAATTTGATGTATTTCTTTTGAAAATGCTTCATACTGAGCTTGGCGGCATAACACGTGTTCGGATTTTCTTAGCTCAGCGGCAGTGAGACTATTCTCTACGTTTGTTTGCAATTTACGGCATCGATTTGCAAACCGTAAAACCCACGCCATTGTGCGTTTCAATTTATTGTATAACGAAAAACGTTCGAAACTTATCAAAGAATAACTTACGGTTAATAGTCCAAACTTAAACGGCAATTCTTCCTCATCATCTTCTACGCTTACGTTGACCACACCAGTGGGCCACGAACTGCATTCTCTTCGTAGAAACTCCGGGCCCTGTAACCAACGGGCCGTTGCTTCAAACTCAACTACTTTGCCCTCGTCGCCTCGTCCGCAACATTTTCAGCCGTCGGTACCCACCTCCAGTTTTCTGTTTCTGATGAAGCTATAATCTCCGCTACTCTGTGCGCAACAAATGGTTTAAATCGTCGATTTCTGGATGCAATCCATTTAAGCACCGTTTTAGAGTCGCTCCACATTATGACAGTCGCCTTCACTGAATGACCTTCCAGAATTGTTCGCATCAGACGCACTCCGAGGACTGCCGCTTGGAGTTCGAGTCGCGGCACCGTAATAATTTTTATTGGAGCGCATTTAGTTTTGGCGCTCACAAAGGCGACCTCTATGTCACCATCTTCAGTAACTGATCTCCAAAACGAAACTGCGGCAAACGCAGTTAGCAGTTCTTCTCCTCACTTGCGTCTACGAAGGTGTGCAGTTGGAGTTCTTTCGGCGGTCATTTTCTAAATAATTGTCGAGGGATTTCAATATTTGTTACCTTCAAGATATCCTTTAGCCATCTATGCCAGGCGACACAAATGTAATGTGGAAGCATTTCATCCCAGTCAATCTGATGCTTCCATACTTCTCGCATTATCAGTTTCGTGACTATCATAAAATTACAGAGAAATCCGAGAGGATCGAACACCGACATAACGATGCTCAAGACTTCTCTCTTCGTGAAGCGTCTGGTGCCAGAGATTACTTCGTCGCTAATCTTGTGGAATCTGATTTTGTACCTAAAGGTATCGCTGTGTGGCTGCCAGAACATTCCGAGGATTTTCTCCATCGAAGGATCATTTTGCTCCATACGCCTAGCTGCCATATTACCTTCCAGAGCGTTAACGACTTCCGGCGAGTTAGAGATAAAATTGCGCAACTCAAACCCAGCATTTTTATGTATCGCGCGTACTTGTTTGGCGATGTCAATGGCGCGTGCCGAAGTGTCGAAACTGTCGACGAAGTCGTCGACGTAGTGATGTTGCAAAATCGCTTCGACTGCCCGAGGATCGTGATTATGATGACTTTGTGCGTTTAGATTCTTGACGTGTTGAGCTGAACAAGGCGAGCTTGCAGCGCCAAAGGTCATCACGAGCATTTCATACACTTCCACAGCGCGCGTAGAGCACATATACCGTGGAAGTGTATATCCCATATACCGCGGTTGAAAACTGTCCTCTCAGGCGATGGCACGATAAAGAAAGAAGAAGGCGGCGGAAGTCAGCCATTGCAGCAAAAATGACACAATAACACAAATGTCAAACAAATGTCACAATATTTTTAGGGCCGTTCGTTCACATTCATTGCAACAAACAAGTCACAATAATTTAGGGCCGTTCGTTCACAGAGGGCAATGCAATGAACTCTACACAAATCCATGTTGGACACTACAAGGAATTCACAATAACGTGACTCAAGAAACATGGCTGTCAGATGTTGAACTTCTTTGGTTAAGTGATTTTTGTTTATTCAAATAACTTTAGGTGACAAAGCAGCACACAACAAATGTCGGAGATTGTTGTTGGTGTAAAAATGGCCGCCTGTAAGCAAGACCGTGCTTTGAAGTATTTTTTTAATGGTGCGCAATTTGGGTTAAATAATTTTTTCATATTTGATGCATATTTTGCAAAATACATTAGATATAAATGAACGTTGATGTAATAAAGTGTATCTGAATTTGTTTTTATAAGTATTTAAAAAAATAGTGCACAAATTTTTGGATAGTTGTATGCAGACTAGGGTGGTCCTTAGCTATATGGGTAAAAAAATTTTGTGAGATTTTTTTTTCTTACCCCCCCAAATTTGTACATGTGATAAGAAAACTATATATCCAAACTTTCAGCGAGATCGGATATCGGCAAGTCGTGCCGCAAAAAACTGCGTACACCTGATTGCAGTTTTTGCACTTTGCAGGCAAAAAGTGTTTTTTGGGAGGGAAGTATATGTCGTAGTTTTCAATTTTCTCAAGAACTATAAGACATAGATCCGTTCTTTTTGAAACATTTTTTGTAGAATTTATCAGAAAACTACGGAAAAAAAGTATACTTATTCATGTAAGTTTTTGTAAAAAATTCCGACCAAAATTTTTTTTTCGAAATTTGTGTAGAAAATTTTAAATTTGACATTAATTTTCTCAAAAACAATTTGACCTAGAAGTCTAGTTTTAAAAGTATTTTAAAGGTTGGATATTTCGTTTTACAAAACAGGAAACGGGAATGATATAAGTGTTTCCGTTATTTTTTGAGATTTTTTTTTTGGTTTGAAGTCGCGTTTTTAGAAAAACCCCTCCTGCGCCTGAATTGGGGAAAATTTCCCCTCCCCCTAATATGACTTTTTCCTTGTCTCGACTTAACCTACACGTCTTAAACTTTTCATACATCTTATACGAAACGCCTTGGATATATGTCAATACATGCCGACTTTTATTAAGGTTGATTTTAGTCTTGCAAAATGAAATGTTTATTATTTTTTTGAACTCTCAGCAAGAGCTAAAGTAGAAACACTTGCTATTGTCAATGGCTGTGAGTGTAATTACAGTTACGGTACACTTATACCGTGGCTAAAGTTTTAAACTTTGCTTTAAATGCGGCACAGGTTCCCGTTATCCGATTTCACGAAAAATTGGTACTTATCATTTTTTTATTACGTGTCATAATTTCATAAAGATAATTTAAAAGGACCAAAAAAACGGAAGTTGAAAAATAAGGACCAGCCTAATGCTGGATTTACATCGTATGAATCAATTGATATGATGTATGAATTCTACTATAATTGCTAAAATATATAACTATAGTTGAAAGAGAAATATTTGCAAACGAGACAGATATATTAGTTGCTATAACTCAAACAAACAAACAAACAAACAAACAAACAAAGTGGCATTTTCATTCATTATTAAAAAATTAAAAATTTTACAATGGATATGTTTGGATTGTTAGACGAAGATTTTTTAGATTGTCTAAGTTTTTGTCTTTTTTTTTTTAATTTCTTCATTCTTTGCGCTTTCAAGATTTTCTATTGGATCGCTATTAAGCACCATAAACTTTTTGATCTAAAATTGGAATGGTTTTATTTAAAAAGTTAACACAATAATTTATTTATTTTAGACTCCATTGGAGGACATTATATATATATGTATATATATATATATATATATTCACATATCACAATATAGAATAAACCAAAATAATTGTAAAACGTACTCGCGTGTATGTAAAATATCATCTAAAAACGTCATTTTATCCGCAAAAGGGAAATGTTTCTTCTCTCCGCTGGAACCACTTCGGGAACCAAAGTCCTTCCACTGGCTATAACGGTAGCGCAACGAACTCAACTTTTTTCCGGCAATTTTAATGTTTTCTTGGGTGATTGGAATTTCTATAAAGAGAGTTATTTAATTCCGTAAAACGTACTCGCGTGTATGTAAAATATCATCTAAAAACGTCATTTTATCCGCAAAAGGGAAATGTTTCTTCTCTCCGCTGGAACCACTTCGGGAACCAAAGTCCTTCCACTGGCTATAACGGTAGCGCAACGAACTCAACTTTTTTCCGGCAATTTTAATGTTTTCTTGGGTGATTGGAATTTCTATAAAGAGAGTTATTTAATTCCGTTAAATTAAAGCAATAATTTATTACCAAGTTCCTCTATAACTTCTTGCCACCATTTTGCACGCTAAATATTGTCAGGCTTAGCACGTACCAAATCAATGAATGAATTTTTTTTATATAAAAGAAAATTTTTAGATAATATCAATTCAATTATTAAAGAATTATTTATCGTACAAAATAAACATATGTAGACTAAAGGCGATATCCTCGCACTGCTCTACCCAATTTATTTAATAATTTCATTAACAATTAAATTTAACACTACTCTAATTCTATTTACCAATAATAAGATGCGACCAATCTTCCGAATTCATTGCTGACACAACAAAAAAAAACACGAAACGGTTTAAATAATTTCAGAGATACGACGTTCAGTGTTATTACAATTTCAATAAGATTCAGTTACTTTTATGGAGAATTTATAAGACGTCATACGATTGATACAAAAAGTAAGCTAAAAGTTTTATTACTTTTTATATACAATTTTATAGCAATACGGTTCTCTCGCTTACTCCAATGTTAAAACACATTTGACTTCGAGTGGACTCTCATTCTTTATACAGCGTATTGTTATGTCACCGTGTGAAACTCATAACCCATTCTGGCTCTTGTCAGCTAGCTCAACGGACAGGGTGCAGTTCCTAACCCAGCCAGAATGAATCACGGGCATAACAATAACCTGCTGGAAACAAAACAAAACAAAACTCACGACACAAAAATAAAGAAAAAAAAACAAATTTGACTTCCATGGTACCACGATCCTCATCATCTCCCTCACTACCGTCGCACAACCCCCAAATAATCGCAATCTAGAACGGATTCATTACTAGAAATTCATACATAAAATATTTATTGTAAAATGGTTTATCAATAAAGTACAACTATCCGGGATTATAACACAACAGTTCAGATAAAACATATATACTTAATCTGTTGACAGAATATCATTATGAAGAGCAACACTCTAATTTTGTGGGAGTGGAATCTTTAAGCCGAATCTATCTTATTTCGACGTCAACACCGAAAACACGACCGGACTTAATTATGACTATTCGCCCTAATTCCTACAGAGCTCTGAAGAAAAAATAGTGGCTACTGAGTTTAATAATGCGGTAAATCATAAATCGCAATTTGACACGTTTAACGATGACAACCCCGCTTTAACCTTCCTCTCCCTCACACTTGAATTAAATCGCTAATCTGCTTGTTTACTGCATGAAATCCAAAAGTGACAATCGTGTTACTCAACAAAATTCCTAGACAAATTCTTAGACACATAAATAAGTACAACTATCCGGGATTATAACACAACAGTTCAGATAAAACATATATACTTAATCTGTTGACAGAATATCATTATGAAGAGCAACACTCTAATTTTGTGGGAGTGGAATCTTTAAGCCGAATCTATCTTATTTCGACGTCAACACCGAAAACACGACCGGACTTAATTATGACTATTCGCCCTAATTCCTACAGAGCTCTGAAGAAAAAATAGTGGCTACTGAGTTTAATAATGCGGTAAATCATAAATCGCAATTTGACACGTTTAACGATGACAACCCCGCTTTAACCTTCCTCTCCCTCACAC
This sequence comes from Conops quadrifasciatus, assembly GCA_949752815.1. Lineage (NCBI taxonomy): Eukaryota > Metazoa > Arthropoda > Insecta > Diptera > Conopidae > Conops > Conops quadrifasciatus. Next base: position 6,745,899 of record OX457081.1, read on the forward strand.
TTGAATTAAATCGCTAATCTGCTTGTTTACTGCATGAAATCCAAAAGTGACAATCGTGTTACTCAACAAAATTCCTGTAATTCATAATTACAAAATAAACGCTAACAATGTATTATTTTTCCAAAAATTTACAATAACAACAAAAACTATATTACGACGAACTCTGCCATAGACTGCTGAGACGCCAGAAATTTCAAAAAGCTGGTGGCGAATTGATCATCAAAAAACTTGCAATCGCAATTGGTGTCTTTCTTAACCTCACTAAGAGAGTTTTACGAACTAATACTCGCAGGTGCGTTGATTACTGGCTACGCCGACACTTAAAATCTCCCATACTTCGATAAAACGACATAAAAACGTTTACTTATCTTGACGTGCTGCTACTACCGTCTCTTTGGGCTCTCAAAATGTTGTCCACTTGGTGGCCACAATTGGGTGTCAGCGAACCCTCAGTTGGTGTTCACACGAGACGTAGATGACGTACCGCAGGGCACTTCGTGTCGGAGAAAAAATACAGCGCAGCCAGAACTCCTAATCTTGGCAACTCCCAATTTCCTCGAGTATATTCGTTTAGCTTAACTAGCCTGAACTCACACCAAAAGCCTTCACAAATTCAGCGCTCTTACTTCCAACTTCTCAAAATACGACAGAACCCTCAGGTTCAACGTTCACGTCCACACGCTTGTACAGTCTAAATCAGAATCCCGTTTCACATTCTATTCTTTTCCTCTAAACCTATGTTCCGCTTCATTCGTTCCCTCACTCTGACCTTGGAATTGATTATTAAAAGAAAACAAAAATAATATCGTTCTACTGAGAAACCGGCACTTTTCCATGAAAACAAGTTCTCTAGAGCTCAGAAAAATTTCTGTAGTTTTGTTTCTTTTTTAAAACAAGAGAAAAAGTAAAGCAACTACCCAGCTTCCACCGCAACAAAACTCTGTCGTAGCCGAGTCTCTGCAGGAGGATAAGACAGTGTGCTGGGGAAAGCAGTCCAGTTGCCTTCGGCGCCCAGCGTAGGCTTCCGCCCACCACCCTGAGCACAAGAGTCTACGCTTACCACCTGAGATGGCCGGGCTACCTACTCAACTACGCCTAAAAATATGCCAAATCAAACTTATTCTATCTACAAATTCCCGCCTACGGAACTACTCTGAACGTAACTCTTACTCACTGCTTTATATCTTTTGTATGAAACGTCCCAAGTGGTTTCCCAGTCAGCGTTTCCAATCGGTACATGTTATTACCGACGGCTTCTGTGATACGGCATTTCAAAAACTTCTTACAAAACTTCGCATTTATATTGCGTCGAAAATCACTCTGCCCAAAGTTCCTTCTATACACTTCTTGGCCTGGACAGAACTTGACAACACGCTTGCGTTGATTGTACCTACGAGCACTCCTCTCATATGCCGTATGTAGATTATCTTCCACCCTTTCACGGACTAGTGCTAATTTGTCCTCTCGATTTAGCAATAATAACTCACTATCACTCATGGAACCCAACTTGCGAGCTAATTTATAATCTGAACCGCTGGTGAACATATTACACCCGAACAACGCGAAAAATGGAGTGACCCCTATCGCCGCCTGAACTGAATATCTTAGGGCGCACTCGATCTCTGGCAGGTAAAGATCCCAGTCTCGCTGATCATCCTTCAAATATGACCTAATAGCTGTTAACACTGATTGATTCACGCGTTCTGAGGCGTTCGACTGTGGCGAGTACACCGCCGTTTTAACATGATTAATTTTAAACCGGTCAACCATCTTCGGTCAACCATCAACTCTCTAGAGACAAACTGTTTGCCATTGTCACTATGGATCGTTTCAGGGACCCCAAATTTATAAAATATCTCATTCGTTAAAAACTTTACAACACTCACTGCTGTCGCCTCCCTCATGGCATTCAGAAACATGAATTTACTAAAATGATCCACCACGACAAAAACACAAGTGTATCCCTTCTTCGATCTAGGGTATTTCCCCAAGAAATCTACATACAACTTCTGAAAGGACGCTCAGTGACAACCTCTCGCCCTATCCCTGGACAAAGCTCGTGGTTCACCGATTTCGATTCTTTACACACAACACACTCATTTATATAGTTTCGTACCTGAGAGGTCATGTTCGGCCAATAATAAAACGGCCTTAGCTCATACAGCGTTTTCGCTATGCCTCCATGCGCTCTAATCTCCGGCTCGTGAGCCTTCGCAATAAGACCTGCCGTCAAAGACTCAGGAACCCATAATTTCCAACTTAACTCAGAATCTATTTCATTACGGCTAAACTTGGTACGCTTATAAATCTTTCCCTCAACTACTTTTAGGTCTGGCAACCTCTCCGAGTTCTGATTCACCGTATTAATCAAATCCATATACTCAGGAGATTCCCACTCACACGTATCAAAATCTAACAGCCTATCTGCTTCAATATCTAACTCTTCCACGCATCGCGAAAGCGTATCGGCGACTACATTATCCGAACCTTTCCTGTGCTGTATCTCAAAATCAAACGGTTGTAAAAGAAGTGACCAACGGGCCAAATGAATATTCAAGTCCTTAAGCGACATCAACCACTTTAAACTTGCGTGATCCGTAATTATAGTAAAAGGCATTAGCTCGACATATGGCCTGAAACGTTTCACCGCGAGAATCGCCGCTAGGCACTCTTTTTCCGTAACACTATAATTACGTTGGTGCCGGTTAAGTTTGTAGGAAAAGAAGGCTATCGGCCTCTCTTGGCCCTCTTCATCAATCTGAAACAACACCGCCCCAATTCCTACGCTAGAGGCATCACATTGTATATAGAACCGCTTCTGAAAATTGGCATGCGTCAGTACCGGAGCAGAAGTCAAAGCTTGCTTTAGTTTAACGAATGCTTTCACAGCTTCAGGGGTCATATTAAACTTTTTATTGGTCTTTTTGAGCGTATCCGAAAGGGGCGCAGACAACGACGCAAAATTATGTATAAAACGCCTGTACCAGCCGGCAGTACCTAAGAAGCTTCTAACTTCTCTGACCGACTTCGGACATGAAATCCGTTGAATGGCTGTCACCTTCTCAGGGTCTGTCCTAAGAGAACCTTTTCCAAGAACAAAACCTAAATACCGCAACTCCCTGAAACAAAAACGCGATTTCTCCAGCCCTACCGTCAGGTTCGCCCGCTTAAGGCACTCAGCTACCTCACTCAACACCCGTATGTGCGAATCGAAATCCGGTGCCACAATCAACAAGTCGTCTAGATAAACAAAAACGTTAGTTTTGAGATGCTGTGGAATCACCTTGTCCATTAGCCTGCACAGCCGCTGCGCCGCATTGCACAGCCCAAAAGGCATGACCACAAACTGGTACAAGGGACGTCCTGGCACTGTAAACGCCGTATATTTTCGGCTATCCGACTCTAGCTCCACCTGCCAAAAAGCATATTTAAGGTCTACGCTGCTAATGAAGTGAGTAAAATCAACGCGGCTTAGAATGCCCTCAATGTTAGGAAGCGGATAGGCATCTTTTATAGTTAGGGCATTAAGTTTTCTAGCGTCCAAGCAAAATCTATTCTTGCCTGGTTTTCTCACCAGCGTCGTCCTATTGTTCTACGGACTATCGCTTTCCTCAATCACTCCTAACCCAAGCATCTTATCAACTTCCTCGTAGATAACCTGTTGTACTGCAGGTGAAACTGGGTAATGACGATCCTTAAAGGGTTGAGCTCCTTCAACTAACTCTATCGTGTGTTTTTCTAAAGGTGTTCTCCGCAGTCCGTCTTTCTCAAAGAAACTAAACTTCTCCTTTACCGACTCCAGACGCGCTTGCTGCTCAGCTGTCAGAATATGAGCTCCCGGGTCGCTTGTAGTGCTAACTTCTTCAACCTTGAACTGACTGCTATTAAAAATTTCCTTCGCAACGCCAAAAGTTCTCCAAAAGTCCACCCCTAAGTACAGCTCCTGTTCAAGATACGGGCACAGAAAAAACTCTATCCGATTAGTCTTGTCTTTAAAGCGTACGTCTGCATCTATCTTGCCGAGTACTAGGTGTTTGCTCCCACTAGCCGTGCTCACTTTAGCAAAGAATAGTAGCACCTGCCAATTACACCGTTCTACCAGCTCCCTACACCCTTTACCTAGCAGACTAACCGATGCACCGGAATCTAGAAGCCCTTTCATCACTTGCCCACTAACACTGACTTCCACGAACGGTCTAGGGTCCTTTCTCTCACTCGACGTAACCGCGGCCAGTAATAACTGCCGGAGCGATTTACGCCGCTGATATCTTGCGCGGGCTTGCTTAACCTTCCTGGAGACTTCACGATTGCCATTTACACTTTCCCCTCCAAAGATCCGTTTCCTAGCTTGTAAATAATCCTCAATTTTCTTCCCTAATGGTTTCACCTCTCTCACATCGTTCTGTACAGCGTTACTTTCTGCACATCTTTTCAAAATTATCTTTTTCGCGGTCTCCCCGCTACAACGCGCTGCTACGCCCTTCAATTTTTTCATTACTTTGCTTGCGGGACTTGGGCCAGAGGCTGGTTGCCCCGCTGCTGCCACACCTCTCGGCTCGTTTCCCTGGATACATGTCGGACAATTGGGTGTTATAACACTCTGCAAGCCGCACTTATAGCAGAAAATGCTTCTTTGCAACGACATGCACTCCATATAGGCATGACCGGGTTTATGACAATTCCAACAAGTTAACTTCGACTTTGGCGGAGGCTGTTTCCGCTTCTCTGGGCCCTCAACTGTAGGAGATACTAAACTGGCTTCATCTTCTGAAAGCTCAATCTCACTTATGTTTCTCGCGAACCGAGGCTGCTGCAGCCCACGTACCTCTCGGCGTAAGAACCACCGTTCAGCTTCCAGACACTCCGCGCGCAACTGCTGCACGGTACAAACCTGTATTGGGTAAACAATCCGGGCTAAACTTTCTCTCAAGTTTCTCTTGACTATTTTAACAACCTCACCGTCGGATACGGGATTCAACAATCGCCCGCGTAATTTTTGCACTGCTTGAAAATATTCATCTATTGACTCATTGTTCAATTGCCTACGTTCCACTAAGTCTCTGTGCTAACAGAGCTTGACGCAATGCTCCCCAATCCGGAAGATTATTTCTTCTGACATAGAGCCAATACCAATCTTTAGCTTCTCCCGCTAACAAAATTTGAAAATCACGTAACACTTGGGACCATGCACAACCGTACTGAGTCTTTAAATGTTCTACTCTAAATATGAAATCTTCTACTGGCAACTGGTTCTGATTGCCATCAAAAACTACGCCCCACTTATCCAACTTGACGCCCTTCGAGTCACTATCAAGCTGCCTGTGCGAACTGTCCATTCTGCTACCATGGCCCGCAGACAACTCTGCCTTTCCTCTGCCAACCCGTTCCTTTGGGTTGTCCACCCCACCTGCGGATTCCTCGACAGATCATATACCTGCGGCATATACCCGCCACTACGGTAATTTTCCACACCTTCACGCCCATTCCCGTTCCGATTCGGTAACCAATTATTTCTTTGCCTATTATTATTATTTCCAAAATCAGACATCTCTTCCCTGTTCGGAACTTTCCCATCGGACACTATCTGTCTTGTCTGCATATTCTGATTCTTAGATACCTCGTCTTTCCGTTGGTCGTTATTAACTACTAACCTTTGGAACATAGTATTGACTTCCAACATTACGCTTCTTAGCCCTGTCTGAAGACCTTCTTGGATCTGCGCCGCGATTGCGTGATTAACGGACTCACGCCATTGATCGCATGCATCGTTCACCATTGATGCCAATCACGTTCGTCCATCATGGTAATATCACGGTCGCCCGATATTTCACTTCCAGACACGGCCACCTACGGAGCGCCAACTGTTGCCTCCACTAGATACTCCATTCCCCCCGGGACCTGGCTCACTTTCTGCTTGGGTACCGCGCCTGTCGATTGTCCTACTGCTTGTTTCTTAACACCAGACGATCCTGACGACTTTTCTTTCGCCGGCTCACTAGTTGTGTTCCTCGTTACAATTGTTCCAGACAAATCTGCAGTCGTTACCCCACTAAACCTTCCTGCTCCTTGTTCTTCCATCCCCCTATTACACTTGTTCAAATGTTGCAACGGGGTATTAAATCTGACCTCCTTTGGAAAAGGTGAAGACCTATTCAAATCGAACTGCTGGTTTCTTTTCTTCTTAAGTGCCCCTCGCGTTCGAACTCTTTCAGACATGCCCTTTCTCAACCCGGAAAACTTGGATATTCCACCTACTCTCAAGTTTATTCCCTCACTATTCAACACCAACCACGATTACCCAATACAACAAACAAAATACTCTTTAAAATCAATTACAATTATTACAAAAATTGTTTCTACTAATAACCACCAGTTGTAGACTTCAACAATATCAATCTTATCTCTGGGGGTCATCCAACAAAAGTTTAGGAGAGATAAGTCCATGGCACCAAAAAAAAACTGAACGTTATTTAACTTTACATATTACCGCAAAACTCCTGTCATTGGCAAAATCTCACTCGGTGTACTCCTCCCAAACAATGCAATTAAATTTGACCATAGACGTCTTTTTAAGCCACTTGTTTAAGAAAAGCGCACGAGTGAGAATCTCCAATAAAAAAACAACGCAAAATATTTGTTAGTGTTTCGTGGGTGAATCTCATTCACAACGCCTTTCTTAGTCGAAACAATCAGGGCTTCTTCCATATAAACCGGCGTATCCCTAAGCCTTGGATTTAAAGAAAAACGCCGCGAGCTAAAATTACTACAGCGCCGCTGTGTCCTACAGACGGAAGCTGACGCATCCCCGTTCATGAAACTTCCCTGAACTGATGCAATTGGGCACGACCTAACACCGTCCTCCCAAGCCATCAGTCCCGGAAAGCTCCGTGAACGAAAGCCTATCCGAAAACATGACCATTCGAGTTGACGTCGACATACCCAAAACTTAAAGTTACTATATCTAGCAGTCGTACTAATACCTAAATATACATATATCGCCTTACGCGAAAAAAAAAATGCTGCGGTTGTGCCATTGTTGTTCCACAGATGTTCTCTGACCACGCCTATCACTCGTGCATAAAACTTAGTCCTGACTTTTTGCTTAGCGTGCTGTTCCCTTTCCTGGCATTCCACCACGCGACAATCGACCCTTGACACTGCCTAGAGATTTTGTAATTCACCCCGGTCTGGCCTATTACAAAAACAAGGTATAAAACAGGAAATTAACTTGGGCTTAAACAATCTCCAACCTTTCATTATTCACAAAATTGTCTCTTCCACGTCTAATACCACGTTCATGTACTTCCATGATTTGAAGCCGCAATTAATGCTGTCCTTACGCCAAACTGATGCGAAAAATGGATTGCGGTGGTCGAAATCACGCTACCAGCGCTACAGTGACCAAGTAGGAACCGATCGAGCTCGCTTTTACCGCCTGTCGCAATCGCCTGGATTTTACCACAGATAAATTTTCCCTTACTTTTATTTTTGTTGCACTTGGCCTCCCAGCGACACTTATTATTTCCTGGTTTAACCTCACTCTGGCTGTTCGCACGTTTTCTGGGCCTAATGCGAAAAATTTTTGCCGAGTTTCGGGCTCCACTGGTGACTCGAAATTTTCCCCAGTGCCACTTTCAAGAATGAAATTCTTCCGCTCGAACTTAATTTGCGGGCAGACTAATTAATTCAATGCCTGACGTATTGCAATTAGCCGCGCAAGTTAAGGGGTAATTTCACCGCCTATTCTGTGCAAGTTAAAAGTCTCTCCGAAAAGTACTATTCTCGCTGCTCAACAAGCTTGCTTCGCCATTACTCGAATGTTCTTAAAATGGTGTCCGCCTTTTAGCATGATCGCGTTGCCAATCATACGCTTACCGAAACTCACCATAAATTTAGGGGAACTACATATCATGCATGGTGTAAATATCAAACACTACCCTTTCTTTGCTTACAGAAGATACTATAATTTTCGAACAAACTCGACTGGTCTCACCCGGTGCTATTGACTATGACGTGCATGTCCACATCAAGCCACCTGGTTAAAACCGGTTGCGCCTATTGGACACGGCATCAGATCACCCACGATCTTAAACGGCACACTGGCACCGCCTATTCCATCTAGATTTTACCCTAAAGCGCCATATTGTTATGGCGCCGTTCTAGCCTTCTAGAACTAAAACAACAAAAACAAAACTGTCGGTTAATACACCAAAAAAAAACAAATACTCTGCTACTTCGTCTGCGGTTGTTCATCCGCAGTGTTTCCTTCACCTGGTGCAATTGGATTTGGCATTCAATAACCCATCCAAGTCACCAGGTTTGGGAAACCCTGCGGAGGAAAAACCGCGACGCGACTTTTTCAATTTGGGCGCCATATTGTTATGGCGCCAAACTAAACTCACAAAAAAAACAAAATTTTTTTTTTTAATAAATTTAAACAACAAAAAAAAAAACACTACTCCTCCGTCCGCAGTTGTTCATCCGAAGTGTTCCCTTCCCCCGGTGCAATTGGGTCTGGCTTTCATGACCAACCCAAGCCACCAGTTTTGGGAAACCCTGCGGAGGAAAAACCGCGAGGCGAATAATTTCCATTGGGCGCCATATTGTTATGTCACCGTGTGAAACTCATAACCCATTCTGGCTCTTGTCAGCTAGCTCAACGGACAGGGTGCAGTTCCTAACCCAGCCAGAATGAATCACGGGCATAACAATAACATGCTGGAAACAAAACATCTTTAATCCCAGCAGGAAAATTCAACTTTACTCACGACACAAAAATAAAGAAAAAAAAACAAATTTGACTTCCATGGTACCACGATCCTCATCATCTCCCTCACTACCGTCGCACAACCCCCAAATAATCGCAATCTAGAACGGATTCATTACTAGAAATTCATACATAAAATATTTATTGTAAAATGGTTTATCAATAAAAATTAGACACATAAATAAGTACAACTATCCGGGATTATAACACAACAGTTCAGATAAAACATATATACTTAATCTGTTGACAGAATATCATTATGAAGAGCAACACTCTAATTTTGTGGGAGTGGAATCTATAAGCCGAATCTATCTTATTTCGACGTCAACACCGAAAACAAGACCGGACTTAATTATGACTATTCGCCCTACTTCCTACAGAGCTCTGAAGAAAAAATAGTGGCTACTGAGTTCAATAATGCGGTAAATCATAAATCGCAATTTGACACGTTTAACGATGACAACCCCGCTTTAACCTTCCTCTCCCTCACACTGGAATTAAATCGCTAATCTGCTTGTTTACTGCATGAAATCCAAAAGTGACAATCGTGTTACTCAACAAAATTCCTGTAATTCATAATTACAAAATAAACGCTAACAATGTATTATTTTTCCAAAAATTTACAATAACAACAAAAACTATATTACGACGAACTCTGCCATAGACTGCTGAGACGCCAGAAATTTCAAAAAGCTGGTGGCGAATTGATCATCAAAAAACTTGCAATCGCAATTGGTGTCTTTCATAACCTCACTAAGAGAGTTTTACGAACTAATACTCGCAGGTGCGTTGATTACTGGCTACGCCGACACTTAAAATCTCCCATACTTCGATAAAACGACATAAAAACGTTTACTTATCTTGACGTGCTGCTACTACCGTCTCTTTGGGCTCTCAAAATGTTGTCCACTTGGTGGCCACAATTGGGTGTCAGCGAACCCTCAGTTGGTGTTCACACGAGACGTAGATGACGTACCGCAGGGCACTTCGTGTCGGAGAAAAAATACAGCGCAGCCAGAACTCCTAATCTTGGCAACTCCCAATTTGAAAAAAAAAGAACCGATCGAGCTCGCTTTTACCGCATGTCGCAATCGCCTGGATTTTACCACAGATAAATTTTCCCTTACTTTTATTTTTGTTGCACTTGGCCTCCCAGCGACACTTATTATTTCCTGGTTTAACCTCACTCTGGCTGTTCGCACGTTTTCTGGGCCTAATGCGAAAAATTTTTGCCGAGTTTCGGGCTCCACTGGTGACTCGAAATTTTCCCCAGTGCCACTTTCAAGAATGAAATTCTTCCGCTCGAACACTAATTTGCGGGCAGACTAATTAATTCAATGCCTGACGTATTGCAATTAGCCGCGCAAGTTAAGGGGTAATTTCACCGCCTATTCTGTGCAAGTTAAAAGTCTCTCCGAAAAGTACTATTCTCGCTGCTCAACAAGCTTGCTTCGCCATTACTCGAATGTTCTTAAAATGGTGTCCGCCTTTTAGCATGATCGCGTTGCCAATCATACGCTTACCGAAACTCACCATAAATTTAGGGGAACTACATATCATGCATGGTGTAAATATCAAACACTACCCTTTCTTTGCTTACAGAAGATACTATAATTTTCGAACAAACTCGACTGGTCTCACCCGGTGCTATTGACTATGACGTGCATGTCCACATCAAGCCACCTGGTTAAAACCGGTTGCGCCTATTGGACACGGCATCAGATCACCCACGATCTTAAACGGCACACTGGCACCGCCTATTCCATCTAGATTTTACCCTAAAGCGCCATATTGTTATGGCGCCGTTCTAGCCTTCTAGAACTAAAACAACAAAAACAAAACTGTCGGTTAATACACCAAAAAAAAACAAATACTCTGCTACTTCGTCTGCGGTTGTTCATCCGCAGTGTTTCCTTCACCTGGTGCAATTGGATTTGGCATTCAATAACCCATCCAAGTCACCAGGTTTGGGAAACCCTGCGGAGGAAAAACCGCGACGCGACTTTTTCAATTTGGGCGCCATATTGTTATGGCGCCAAACTAAACTCACAAAAAAAACAAAATTTTTTTTTTTAATAAATTTAAACAACAAAAAAAAACACTACTCCTCCGTCCGCAGTTGTTCATCCGAAGTGTTCCCTTCCCCCGGTGCAATTGGGTCTGGCTTTCATGACCAACCCAAGCCACCAGTTTTGGGAAACCCTGCGGAGGAAAAACCGCGAGGCGAATAATTTCCATTGGGCGCCATATTGTTATGTCACCGTGTGAAACTCATAACCCATTCTGGCTCTTGTCAGCTAGCTCAACGGACAGGGTGCAGTTCCTAACCCATCCAGAATGAATCACGGGCATAACAATAACATGCTGGAAACAAAACATCTTTAATCCCAGCAGGAAAATTCAACTTTACTCACGACACAAAAATAAAGAAAAAAAAACAAATTTGACTTCCATGGTACCACGATCCTCATCATCTCCCTCACTACCGTCGCACAACCCCCAAATAATCGCAATCTAGAACGGATTCATTACTAGAAATTCATACATAAAATATTTATTGTAAAATGGTTTATCAATAAAAATTAGACACATAAATAAGTACAACTATCCGGGATTATAACACAACAGTTCAGATAAAACATATATACTTAATCTGTTGACAGAATATCATTATGAAGAGCAACACTCTAATTTTGTGGGAGTGGAATCTATAAGCCGAATCTATCTTATTTCGACGTCAACACCGAAAACAAGACCGGACTTAATTATGACTATTCGCCCTACTTCCTACAGAGCTCTGAAGAAAAAATAGTGGCTACTGAGTTCAATAATGCGGTAAATCATAAATCGCAATTTGACACGTTTAACGATGACAACCCCGCTTTAACCTTCCTCTCCCTCACACTGGAATTAAATCGCTAATCTGCTTGTTTACTGCATGAAATCCAAAAGTGACAATCGTGTTACTCAACAAAATTCCTGTAATTCATAATTACAAAATAAACGCTAACAATGTATTATTTTTCCAAAAATTTACAATAACAACAAAAACTATATTACGACGAACTCTGCCATAGACTGCTGAGACGCCAGAAATTTCAAAAAGCTGGTGGCGAATTGATCATCAAAAAACTTGCAATCGCAATTGGTGTCTTTCATAACCTCACTAAGAGAGTTTTACGAACTAATACTCGCAGGTGCGTTGATTACTGGCTACGCCGACACTTAAAATCTCCCATACTTCGATAAAACGACATAAAAACGTTTACTTATCTTGACGTGCTGCTACTACCGTCTCTTTGGGCTCTCAAAATGTTGTCCACTTGGTGGCCACAATTGGGTGTCAGCGAACCCTCAGTTGGTGTTCACACGAGACGTAGATGACGTACCGCAGGGCACTTCGTGTCGGAGAAAAAATACAGCGCAGCCAGAACTCCTAATCTTGGCAACTCCCAATTTCCTCGAGTATATTCGTTTAGCTTAACTAGCCTGAACTCACACCAAAAGCCTTCACAAATTCAGCGCTCTTACTTCCAACTTCTCAAAATACGACAGAACCCTCAGGTTCAACGTTCACGTCCACACGCTTGTACAGTCTAAATCAGAATCCCGTTTTACATTCTATTCTTTTCCTCGAAACCTATGTTTCGCTTCATTCGTTCCCTCACTCTGACCTTGGAATTGATTATTAAGATCTTCTCACCTAAACTGAATCTATAACTTTGGCTTGGTGAGAAGATTCTGTCATAAAGCTTTTTCCAGTAAAAATTCAGGAAAACAGTGAGAAAACTGAGTCTGTAAGCTTTTTCTGCGAAAAGTTTCTCGTCTGAAACGTCAAATCTTCTTACGGTTTCAAATTCAGTGAGTTTATGAAATTCTGCAAAAACAGAGTATCTTTTAAATGATTTTCATTTAACACGGTTTGCAAAATAAGCGCTAATAAGGAAAATATTAGTAGAAATATTTTTCGAGCAATTTCGTAGTATTTTTAGAAGCAATTTTATATTTAATATCAATAATTTTATACCTCACACCCGAAGGGATGAGGGTATATTAATTTTGTTGCTCCGTTTGTAACGTTTGTATACAAAAGTATATTCTGGCTTAGAATCAACCCCTCAGTAGGTTTTTCTAGGTCGTAGTACGGATCTGAAGCTAAAATTACATCCCCTTGTTGACCGTATCGCTAAAAGTCATCTCACAAAAATAGGTGTGACACGCTGACTGGTATATCATACCATATAATAAGGAGTGTGTTGAGAAAAGTGGTGTGGAGTTAATAGATCAAAATATACTATCTATAAGTGAAATGAGAGCGGTAAATGACAAAACACGGTTGCTATGTGAGTCCTAAAATCGATTGAATATTGCCACCAACTGCTGCAATTGCTGAATATTCAAAGGATATTTTTATTAATATTGCGGTCACTCTGTACAATGGCTCTTGAGCAATAAGAAATCATTCTTAATGATAGCATAAATTTACATTCCATTATTCGTTGTTAGAAGATGCATTATCCTTCATACACAAGTGCAACAAGATTATTAGTAATCCCTCTGCTGTTATTATCAAGTACGTAAGTGATGTTAAGAACATCCACAATTCAACATACAGTTCTTATCCCAGTGGAAAACAGGTCCCGTTGTTGGCAATTTAGTTAGCTTCTCATCTCCGCCTCCCTTAAGCAACTTTAGCTTTACAACATCAATTGGAGGTGCTGTAAAAATATTTTATACGCTTTAACTTTTATAATTATAAGAACTAAAAAAGGAAGCATTGTCCTAATTGTGATAAACTTACGTCGAGAAGAAATGCACGAATTTTCTAAATGAATGCGAAGACACGTCTCTTTGAACTGAAAAATTTCGATGCAAATTTAGAACAAAATCGAAATGTTGTATTTTTTATTAGATTCTGACAGCTGTAAACAACTATTCCAGTGAAAAGTTTTTTAAAATATCATTTTTCTCTCCGAAAGTTACAGACTCAGTTTTTTTTCCAGTAGTGAGAAACGATGGAATTTTTTGTTCCACTTTATCTCACTGTGAGACGTTCTCGCCAAGTTACAGAACATGGGCACTGGCGTTTAGTTAAAGGCATGAACCATAGAGTAAAGCTGTAAACCCAATGGCTGGATGCGTGACGCGACTCAAGTTACCCTCATTTACGCTCTTCATAAGAGCAGAGATAGAGCCTCCGCCAGAGATAAGGAGATAGGAAACTTCGTTCCCGCCAAAAAATATGTCGAACAAAGACTGAATTTCTTCGTTTATTTTTACGTGGGGACACACGTATAGTATATGGGTGCTGTATGTGAAGTTCACCGCATGTCGTCACGTTTATTTGACATTTCCTTTGTTTATCATTTTATGAGAACAAAAATTTATTAGATTGCGAAAATTTTTTAGCTATTTCGCAAAGAAATTAGGGTTTTTAATGAAGTTAAATCATGCACTGGACTGTGCAAGTGGCACGGCAAGTATTAGGAATTATTAATTCCGACCAGCAATGATGTCATTCGTCAAGAGCAACTGCGCGAGCTAATGGACAATACCAGCATAACCGATCATGATGGCTAAGTTGCGTGATTATGTGGAGTTGCAACTACTGGAAGTGGTGATGGTGGCGGCGGCGGCGCATCACAAATTGGTAAAAGCTTACCACCACATCATGGCTACAGGTAGAGTGAATGGCATGCTTGCGGAATTTTGAATTTCATAATTTTTTGTGGATTTTTAGGACTTTGGCTTAGCCCTTTTGCCAAAAACTCCATACCGCCAAAACAGAAAGTTATGTCCATACTAGAGAAGGCCAGAAGTGCTATGGACGAAACGTACGGGTATGTTTTATGATCAAAATATATGTATATTCTGTCTTCTTTGGCTAATAAAAAATGTCAAGTCGACTGAATTTAGAGACCGAAAGATGTGAATTTTTATTGTGAAAGTAAATTTTCCTTCCTTTCATTGCAGACGAGGTTACGACGAACACGTTGCTTACAAGCAACAAGCTTATGATAGCTATAGCTACGGACATGCTCCAACAAATGTGGCTCCTCTGCACGGACCGCAGAACAGTAGTATTAGCGTATCTGGCATAGGTGCACGCGGCCCTTATGGCACACCCGAATACGAACCGGAATATAATTGCAGATTATTATAAGCAAAATTATTCATCTAATAACTTAAATTTTATGTATCGTATAAAAACTTGAATGGTTGCATGCATAAATAAATAAATACGTCGAAGGACTTAAATTCTTAAGGCATTAAATTCTTATTATTTAAAAGGAATGCTTCTTATACCCGAAGGGATGAGGTTATATTCAATTTGTGCTTTCGTTTGCAACGCATTAAAGGAGGCGTGGTATAGAAAAGTATATATATTCTGGCTCAGAATCACCTCCTAAGTCGATTTGGCCATGTCCGTTCGTCCGTCTGTAGAAATCACGATTAAGGGAGAACGAATAGAGCTATGAAATTTGGGACGAATATACTTTGTCATAATAGGCTGCTTGGTATTAAATACAATACCAACATGGTTGTTTGGAACACATATGCAATCTTGCGTCCTGGAGATTTATAACTTCGCAACCATGTTCGTATTATCGAACTTTTGAAATTTTGCTAGGATGTTTAGCTATTGCAGCAAAGATAAAAGGAAAGAAAATGACTCATAACTACTGAAAATAAAGAATACTTCTAAACAAACAAATGGCGGAATTCTGTACATGTAATTAACATTATTTGTATCGTTAAATACAATATCCATAAATAAAATAGAAGATTTCATCTAAAATTCATTTCTTCAATTGTGGTGAAAAAATCAATCATATTATGAAGCAGCGTTACAGTTTCCATTAACAAAACGAAATTCAGAAAGTACGAAAAAGGTAAAAGTACTTTTTGTAGCACTCGGTGTAAAAAACACTATAATTTTCTATTCTAGGAAGTAATTTGTACTCCGTGAAGCAAGAATGAACGTTTTGTTAACAGTTCAAGCACATTTATGCACTTATATATTTGGTTATTAAGAAAAACATTAAATTTATTTCATATTGTAGCATACCGGCAACACTGCTTTGGTACCAGAATTCATAAGAGGCGCAAAAATAGGTGCGTTCATTCACAAACGGGCAACACTAGTATCGGCAAATTCAATGGCGAGGTGAACGAAAATATGAGAGTATACCAACGTAATTTTATGTCTGCTCTTTTATTTTAATTGGATAATCAATTTGATTTTATAATGTTTTAATTTGCGTGAATTGTTAAAAAAATAGGTCATACAGTTTCTGGTATAAAATAGTGGCGGATTTGAGCGTATAAAACAATTTACATTAGATTTTTTTATGTTAATCTGCACTTGCAATGATATTTAACCTTAAAATACTATTCCCAAATAGGTTCTAATTAAGTAAAAAACTATTTAAAAAATGGATATTAAATAGACTAAATATTGGCATAAATAAAAATTGATGTCTTCGAATTCTTTACTTATATGAATAATTAATTAAGTTGCTATCTCAATACAAACGATTTGACTTCAAAATCTGAATTGTCATTGGGGTCTGAAAGCTGAACCCTCTTCGTCCCGATCACTCTTCATCAATTCGCCACTCAACACATATGCATTTTTGCTGGAATTTCACTACCACTTTCACAAAAAATTGCAAAAAACTCGTACTTCGCTTCAAAAAAATGCAAAAAACTCGTACTTCGCTGCAAAAAAGTCGGACTTCGCCGCGAAGCATGTATTGCATGCACGCATGCAAAATTTAATTTAGGGGGTGCCTTTCGAAACGTTAAAAAATATATTTAAGAAATTAAAAATTTGTTTATGCTTATAATATATATATATATAATATAACTTTTATTTTCTCATAATGCTAATAAATGTATACTCCCATTTTACAAAATGTTTGTAGATTTAATTGTGATAAATGTATTTGTTGCCTTAATTTTATGCGAATTCATCGTTTTTATTATGCTTCTATTTTTAAGCAATGGTATAATGCAATACAATGATTCATAATTTTAGGATGGAAAAAATGGCGACCGCTTTGTCAGCCCTTCTGACAAAAAACCCCCCTCAGACAAAAAACAAGCAATCAGTGTTACTTGATTAACCGTTCTAAACGCAGCCATATCAGAGAATACATTCTCTGGCCATATGTAGGTAAATCAAATATTTTTTAACTTTGCCTACAATTAGTGTAGGCAACAGAATCTACACTAGATTCTGAAACAGAATCTTTTGTATTTGTATAAATTTCTACCTAAAGTCTTTTATCTGTATTGCTCAATAACATCATTGATTTTACTTTTTAGTCTGAGTTATAAAACTGACATTTATAAGAAATTGACATTTCTTGGACCGCGTTAAATCAAATTAAATTGTGTAAAAAGGGAATGAAATCTTTTTTAAAATCGCGTTAAATCAAATTCACATAAAAACAGGTATAGGTATATTTTAACATTATATGTTGTAAATCCAACGGAGGGAAAAAATTCTCTTTTGTGCGCACTATTTTAGATATCAGAAACTTCACCACCTTTGTTTACGTACAATTAATATTATAAGTCTAATCAGAAGTGGATCTTCTGAGCGCAAAATACTCGTAATTCCAACTTTTAAGAAAATCGAATAAGATAAGTTAAAAGAGAAAAATAATAAGAATAGTAAAAACTAATAAGCGTGAAATAAGACGCTAAGGTTAAAGTGGTATACTTTGTTTCTAAAAGTTCTTTTTCTTTTAGTGTTTTAAAGGAGGCTAGATTGTCTTCAAAACAAACAAAAAATGGGAAGAAAATGTGTGAAGAACTGCCCCGGGAAATCAAGGATGTACGTCTTCCCTCACCGGATCTCCGACTATCAAAGGTTAGTGCCTTTTTTTGATCAACGGTTCCTTCAAATCACGTTTGAAGGAACGCACAATTTTGAGTCTTTTCTGACTTATTTAGAAATCTTTTCTGCGAGCAGTCTAGGAAGGAAAAAACGTTTATTTCTGACCCTTTTATGTGTTCATAAAGAGCGTATTTGCTGGGAAGTAAACTAAATAATATACATAGGAACATACATTCAAAATTTTTAAATTTTTTCTTGAATATCCGAGCATTCTTATTTTGCAATTATTTGTCTCTATATTGCATGTATCACTATTTTAAAAGCTTGAAATTGTATTTTCGTGCTTAGAATTATCTTCTCTGGCTATGAAACTCATTTTGATATCTAATATGGAGACAGTCGGAGCACTTCCATACCTACTTTTAAAATAAATTGTAGATAGTCATGTAGTTATTTGCTATACTAACATTTCATTTGATTTACTCACATTCCCAATTTTTATTTATTTATATTTTATATATGTACATATTCATATTCATTCATATTTGGATTTTTATAAAGTATTTCGTATTTGCTTCTTCGTAAAGTAACTCGTAACTGTTTCTGACGAGTTTTTATTCACACTTGAAAAACAGTGCGATGGTTATAATCTCGTAAAACCACCCCAACAATTTATCGCCTATATAAAAAGCTTAGATGATAGGTTCTGTGAGGTTTTCAATAAGGGCTGCCACGATATTGGGGTTGGCAAGTTTTTATTTAATCAAATGGTAGATATAGTGCCTGCATACTCCTGTTGTTCAAAATCCGACCCAGAAAGTCTTCTCACCCTTTTCATTCGGATTAGAATATATTTTCTTTTAAAATTTCTAAATAGACAGGCAAAGGAACCTAATTTAAAAAACAAAATCTTGTGTGTCAGGCATCTTTAAGTGTTCGGGCTGATTTTCGAATCCCTCTGCCTTTACATTGCCTTTTCTCACAACGCCCTTTTTACACCTCAGTAACATATGTAAGTTTCAATTAGTATTAACTTTTATAATGGTCTTTATCGTGGCCCTTTAAATGTTTTCTTCTATATTAGATATTGGTCGAAAATAATTAAAATAGATCTTGTTTTCATTTTTTACTTTCCTAGGCTTGGACTTAACTCACTAACTGTTTTTATTTTATTGAATGTATTTATTTTATTAATATTGGTGAATTGTAGTTCTTTATAATGCTTTTATAACACTTGCTTTGTAAATAATCATTTATTATAATAACTATAAGTGTGTACGGGTGCAATAGGCCTACAGGGGAACCAAACACCTTAAAAAATTGGTAACGCGCTGCAATGCATACCTCCTCGGTGGCGTGGAAATGCGTTATTTCTGTAAAAAACATATTTGCCTTTGTTCAAGTAAACACGTTTAAAACACTTTAAAAGCTTATTTTATCGAACTTCAGACTTAACCCTGCAAGACTGCTACCTGGTAATTCACCGGTTATTTACCTGGTAGCGCTACCCGAAGTTTCGGTTAAAGTTTCTATTATTTTCTTAAGGGCATCGGGAAAAAAGTACCAGAAACTATTGTGTACGTGTGATCGTGTATCCCTTTCTTCCCCATGCATCAAATCCATATGCGTAAATGTATAGTGTACTCTTTCGCACCATTCGCACTCTGGTAGCGCTACCAGTTAATTAACCGGTAAAATACCAGGTTGCGATACCATTTCCAATTTTTAACTAATAAAATGCAAATTATGGTAAATATCATGTTCTTTTTTATTATTTTAAAGAAATTAAACAAATAGGTTAAATAAAAATGAAATTACAACAATCTTCGGGAGTTCCATAGAAATGAAGGATATATAAGCAGCTTTGTATTCCAAAATAGAGCAGTAACTGTGCACAAGTTTGTGAAAAGGCCGACATGTTTCATGTAGTTGATTTCGTCAGGAAACTTCAGAACATCTAATGAGCTGAAAATAAAGATATTTTGTATAAGTTTTTTATATTTTTGTTAATTTTTGGAAATAACACTTCAAACACAACTTTCCTTTTCATGTTGATTTTTATTCTGCGCTGGTTTTCTGGCACTTTTAATGGCAGAATGAGAAAAAATCCATTTCAGCCACGTTAATATCGGCATCTCTTTCCCACTCAGCCACCATTGTCAAAAAATAGTGAGACTGTGTTAGTGATTCGTGAAAATAATGCAATAGTGTGTGCGACTCGGTTATTCTGGTTTTGCTGGGAAGCGTTTACTGCTTTACGTCGCAGATTTGTCATTAAAATAAATACATCTGACGCGAATCGTTATGGGACATACGCGTATTCTCTGCTCCGCACAACCAACTTCGCAACGTCAAACGTCGCTCTCTCGCTTGACTTCGCCCTTAAATAAAAAACGCAGACGTTAGCGAAGTTTGTTCACATTTTTCATTTATGTATCAACCGTTCCGTACCTGGCATCCTCCTCTACCAACCTTTTGACAAGCAGAATTAGCGAATACTTCCACCACTTCGCTAAACGAAGGAACAATCAAAGTGAAAATTAAGGTTTTTCGATGAAAGGTGGCAATACGTTTCTTCAATACAAACAAAAATTTCTCAAAAACAACGAGTGGAAGTTCGACGTCAAAGAGAGAATTGAATTGAAGCATTCGTGACTTCTAACTTCTAACGTCAGAGCTCTCGTCAAATCGTACTGAAAAGTTGACTGTAGACGTTGCGAAGTTTGGTTGTGCGGAGACTCTAAATCCGCCAGATTCACTTTACCTTTAAATTAAAAGAACAATTAAATGTGCAACATGATATTTTTTTAATTAAGACTGTATATTTAAATGTTATTACATAATATTGTAGAAAAAATTATTCATATAATAACTTAAATGTTATGTATCGTATAAAAACTTAATGAGGTTGTATGCATAAGTAAATAAATACATCGAAGAACTTAAATTCTTATTATTTAAAATCAATTTTTTCCCTACACCCGAAAGGATGAGGTATATGTATATTCACTTTGTGCTTCCGTTTGTGGCGCATTAAAAGAGGCGTCTGCCTGTAAGTCTGTCAGTCCGTCCGTCTGTAGAAATCACGATTAAGGGAGAACGAATAGAGCTATGAAATTTGGGACGAATATTTTTTGTCATAATAAGCTGTTGGTATTAAACAGCATACAGCAAACATATGCAATCTTGCATCTTGGAGCAAAGAACCTCCGAACCAGAGATAAGGAGATAGGAAACTGCTGAAATAAACCAAAAAATGCAACTCTGATGTAAGTGTTTGTAAAAACCTGAAAAATGCTTCTCAGAAACTCAACTATCAGACCCCCTGATGAAGAGCGTTAAGGAAAGGGAACCGGGTTTTTCGTATAGGAAAGTCATAGTTCTTGTTTTGTTGCAGGCAGAGATAAGGAGATACGACACTCGATGACTCATCTCAAAAAATTTCGTTTGACGCGTATTTTTTATACTCTGTTGAATTCACGTACACAATATGTGAAAGCTTGCCCTATTGTTGTTTTTGCTTATTGTCAATTTCATAGCGAATCGTTGAAATGGGTATCGAGTATGTTGAAAAACTTTTGTTCACCATCGTTTACAACAACATTGTGCAACAACAACCGCAAAAGTTGGACCTCAAGCACAATTTGTGAAATTAAAATTTTGTAGTTGGACAGTCGAATTACTAATTTTCTAATACAATTATTTGTTGATTACTGAAAATCTGTAAATAAAAAGTCTATTAGTAGCAAAAGCACCACAGTAATAAATACAATGCGTGAATTTGAAGTTGAACATCCCGCAGCAAAATTGATGAAAATGGCCAGCCAGATGCAAGACGCTGAAGTGGGAGATGGCACCAATTTTGTGGTTATATTTGCTGGGGCATTGTTAGAGGCTGCAGAAGAATTGCTACATCTATAACCACATTGGATTCCTATGAAAAAGCATTGGATAAGCCAGAGAGAAACTGGTTTGTCATGAAAATAAAGATTTCCGCGACATTTCAAAAGTCAAAGAATATCTAACTGCTGTAATTACGTCGAACCAATATGGACAAGAAGAATTCCTTATGAATTGACATTTTAGCTAACTGCTTGACATCCAAATTTGATTCCCTCGTTTGACTCGCGCTGTCAATGCTACTATATTACCCCGAATTACTGGGTTATTGCGATAAAGTGTGCCTTGAGGAATTAGGTGAAACAACAGTTGCTGTTTTCAGGTAGTCAATAATAACGAAATATTACTAGTTTTAAATTAATATACTTAATATTACTTTGCAGAAAAGAAGGCGTCGATTTACGTATTGCTACAATTGTCGTACGCGGCGCTACCGATAATTTCATCGGTGACATTGAACGATCCATTGATGCTGACGTTAGTAATTTCTACGGACCTTCTCGAAATGGCCGCTATGTACCCGGTAGAGTTGTGTAGTTCCGGACATGTATAGTTCCCGGAGACGTATTCGCACTCGGAGATGTTTCCAATCGTTCCGATTGAAATATTTTAACATGTCCGAATAGTTCCTATTTCATAACAAGTAAATGTAAAGTCTTCTCTTTTTCCCATTCTTTAACAAGCGGTTTTATTGGAATGAGGGAAGGAGACAACCAGTTAATAAATCGCTGTTTATGGCGTGGTTACATGAGCAACATTTGTTTTTGTTTCTAAGCAAAAAAAGACGCAAAACTTCTGTGATGCTCATTTTTTGCTTAGAAACAATAACAAGATGATGCACATGTCACAACAGGGAAACATTTCATAAACGGAAACAGCTCTCGAAGCTAAACAGTTCCTCAGAGATGTTAACGAAATAGTTCCTCGGAGATGTTAATAAAATGCATAGCTCCTGGAGATGTTAACTATTTGCATATCAGAATGAATGTAAATAAAACATGTCCGAAATGATACGATGTTCACTGAATGAGTGCGAATAAGTGAGATATTTTTTATTGTTAATTATTATAATCAGTTATTTCATATAATAACCTATAAATTATAAATACAAAAATTTCAAATTTTAAGTATTTTAAAGAAATTTTTTTAGAAATGTATATAAATTTTCTAAAAATAGTTTGATAAGGTATAAAACCAGTAATTATACAAAATCAAAAAAGAGTAAGGGATTGTGATGGGATGTCAGCTCTTTTGCTTTACAGTAAAAACAGTGTCAAATAAATAGTTCCGGAGACGTTTCCCGGAACTAGTTCCGGAGAGTAAAAGAATCGTTCCATGTTCGTTCTCTCTCCGGAACTGTTAAGCCCAACTCTAGTACCCGGTGCTTGGCCACTGAAATTGAGCTTGAAACCCATCTGGCTGCCTACGCTGACACACTCTCCGGAGTGGAGCAATATGCTGTGCGAAAATTCGCGGTTGCTTTGAAAGTATTTTCCAAGGCATTAGCAGATAATATTTTAAGTTATTTTTAGGCCTATCTAAAAGGAACATTATTATGCCTGCCAGTAAACAATTCCGATAAGATTAAAGTGTAGAATTTTACAAATAAAATCGATTTATATTAAGAAAAATTGGGCTTTTATCATTTTTATATTTATATACTTTACTTCAGATATATGTACAAATTATCTGTAGTTTAATCTGTAAAAATCGCTTGTTTCGGAACGGATTATATAATGTGTTAAAAGGAAATGGAATCTGGCTAAGAAAATTTAGGATTGTAACAATATTTAATAAACTAATTTCTGACTGCGTGCCAAATTGGGCTGCAGACATGTTAGTTAGTCCCTCACGAACACGGCTCAACCTCTGCTTCACTGATTTGCAACTTCTTGGTGAGCATTTCAAAAGACATTTCCGGATTACTCTCAGCCAACAGCATGAATGTCAGCAAGCGCATTTTCTTCATGTTTTGCTTATGATTGAGGCCCTGGGACGTTACAAACTCCTTCTGATCCTCATAGAATTGTATATACGATGGCAATTTATCCGACACAAGAATCGGGTAGATCGTGTATTATGTCCCCTTCTAGGAAACACACTGGCTTAAATGCCAGCAATGTATTCAATAAAAATTGTTTGGAATCAGCGAAGGCAGTGACAATACATTTCATACCATCTTCGCGAGAAACACAAGCCGTTTCTGCAGTACATGTTTCTGATAATTTAAACATTACTTTGGCGTAAAGGTCAAGATTTGTATTCTTAGTAACATCATGCAGAAGACTTTAAAGTTTTTGCTTTTGTTCGCCGGACGGAGGACAATTGAAAAACGGGGCTATAAGATGATCTACTCCGAAGAAGACTTCCAAAACTTGGTCGCATTGTTTGGCAACTTGCGCAAGATGTTAAAAACATGATAACGTTGAGGCGATGTGGTATCCAAATTATTGAATAAGCGCCGCAATCTAGAAGAAAATAAAGAATATCAAAAGAGAGACCATAAGCTATAATATATGTTTTTACTTACGATTGCAGACAAACTTTTGCAAATGTCGCAAATTTTTGTACCGTGTTTTGACAATTATCATTTTCACCACACATAAACAAAAAAGGTAAAATTTTTGCAGTCAATATAAGCGGGTGCGATGGAGTAGGATGTCCCCCAAATTTTTTATTTTCAAAAGTTTATATATAAAATATCTAATTTATAGTATACATTATGGGGTCATTCAATTTGTTGCAGTAAAACACTTTTATTTACCAATTTTTTCTTATATAACAGAAGAGTCATATAAGAGATACATATATTTTGTATTATTATTATTAGTCAAATAAACTGCGACTGCATAAGTTTCTAGTTTCTATTTACTATTTATTTATTTTTTATTTGCAAGGAAACAAAACTCGGAAGAAAAGTCATTAACAATTATTTAAAACAACGAAAAAATTGACCACAGTTTTTGACGTTTTGAATTAGAAACACCCCCTAGAATCGATACCAATGCAAAAGAATTTTGGCCGATTTTGCGATTGTATCGAGAAAAATGCATGTTAGTAACGAGTGTCTCATCTCATAATCTCTGCTCTAAACCTACACTTTGTATTACTCGTCTTAAAATTAAAAATTTTTAAGAAAAATCGCGCGATTTTTCATAAAATTCCCCAAAAAAACTATACAGTTTTCGGAAAAATGTTATATCAAAGAAATTGAAGGTCTTTAAGAGGGCTTTCTAACGGTACTTATATAATCGAAATAACTTCTCTGGTTTATGAGTTTAAGGCAGATCAATTCCAAACTTTAGAGGGCTATAACTCGTAAACTAGAAGAGAGCGATAAAAACCGATTGCTTTATAAGAAGCAGCTCAATAAACAACAACAACAACAAAAAATGCAAAAAAATTGGGGCATGGCTCAAACGGTAAACTTAAGCCATAAATTTTACCGCTCCATTGGTAAAATGGCGACTATGGTAGACCCAAGCATCGAAGGATGACAGTGCTCCTCCTGAAACGTCACAACAATTTGCTGTCAAAGTTCGGACATGGCTATTGGAAGACCCTTTATGTATTTTGAGACATTCATACATTTGTATGTAAACCTATATTTCAATTCTTGTTGTAGCAGAGTACCTGTGAGCGCAATTGCTACCAGAGATAACGAGATAGGAAACTGCGTCAAGGCTTGAAAAACTTGCAACTCTGATTTGCGATTTGACGTCTTATCGTAAAGTAATGTTCGTGAAAAAGCCAAAAATTCAGCTCAGAAACTCTACATTACAGACCAATGATGAAGAGTGTCGGGGAAAGGGAACGGGGTTTTTTGTATAGGAAACTGAATGTTACGTGCCCCTGTTGTTGTTGAGACGTTCGCGGCGGAGGGGTTACTACAAGAGAAACTCAACATTACAGACTTTGATGAAGAGTAATCGGGACGGATAGGGTTCAACTTTGAGACCCCAATGACAATTCAGATTTTTAAGTCGAATTGTTTGTTTTGAGATAGCAACTTAGTTAATTATTCATATAAATAATGAATTCGAAGACATCAATTTTTATTTATTTATTTATGCCAATTATTAAGTCTATTTAATATCCATTTTACTTTTAAATAGTTTAATACTTAATTAGAACCTATTTGGGAAAAGTATTTGAAGGTTAGAAATTAGATTATATCAGATTAACAAAAAAAAAAATCTAATGTAAATTGTTTTATATGCTCAAATCCGCCACTATTTTATACCAGAAACTGTATGACCTATTCTATGAAGAATTCAAGCAAAAAAAATATTGTAAAATAAAATTGATTATCCAATTGAAATAAAAGAGTAGACATAAAATGGCGTTGGAATACCCTCATATTTTCGTTCACCACGCCATTGAATTTGCCGATACTAGTGTTACCCGTTTGTATAGAACGCACATATTTTTTCGCCTCTTATGAATTCTGGTACCAAAGCAGTGTTGCCGGTATGCTACAATATAAAATAAATTTGATGTTTTTCTTAATTACCAAATATATAAGTGCATAAATGTGCTTGAACTGTTAACAAAACGTTCATTCTTGCTTCACGGAGTACAAATTACTTCCTAGAATAGAAAATTATAGTGTTCTTTACACCGAGTGCTACAAAAAGGACTTTTACCTTTTTCGTACTTTCTGAATTTCGTTTTGTTAAGGTAAAATGTAACGCTTCCTTATAATATAATTGATTTTTTCACCACAATTGAAGAAATGAATAAATTTTAGATGAAATCTTCTATTTTATTTATGGATATCGTATTTAACGATACGAAACATGTTAACTAAATGTATAGAATTTTAGGTAGTTATGAGTAACTTTCTTTTCTTTTATCTTTGCGGCAATAGCTTAAACATCCTAGCAAAATTTCTCAAAGTTCGATCATCTTGGATCTTTGCTTTAAGATGTAAGATTGCATATGTTTGCTGTATGCTGTTTAATACCAAAGAATATTCGTCCCAAATTTCATAGCTCTATTCGTTGTCCCTTAATCGTGATTTCTACAGACAGACGGACTGACAGACTTACAGGCAGACGCCTCCTTTAATGCGTTACAAGCGGAAGCCCAAAGTGAATATATTCCTCATCCTTTCGGATGTAGGGTAAAAAAAGAATTGCTTTTAAATAATAAGAATTTAAGTTCTTCGATGTATTTATTTACTTATGCATACAACTACATTAACAGTCTAATTCATAAAAATTTACAAATGAGTTACAAAGCCTTTAAAATACAAAATTCGAAAAACATTATTCATAAACGCTTCATAACTTTAAAATAGCTTTATGAAACAGTTACAAAAAGTCAAAATTTAAAAATGAGCTGAGGCAATTTTAGGCGTATTTTAAAATTATTTTTAAATAAAATAATAATGAACGAAAGAAAATTTTGCAGGAAGTTGCAAATTTTGCAGGCTTTTCACAGGAAATCAATATTTTTGGACGTAATTTATAGATACGCCTAAAAAATATATAAAACAAAGATTTATTATTGCCCACTAAAATGCCCGCGGAATGAATTTTATGCAATGCATTTCATTGTATTCGCCAATTTAATTCTAATTCCTCGGATTTTGAACCATTTGTTCTTCTGAAGAAAATGTTTTTCTGTACACACACTTTTCTTGGCCTAATGCAAAAGACTTTAGGATATGATACTACTGAAATATCCTTAGGTACTGGATTTTCCAAAAAATGCTATTAATTTTATCAACCAAATTAAATTAAAAATTTCGAGAGTCATAACCAAAGAGGCGAAGTCTCTAGGAGGCCGTAAAGGTTAATTAAGCATTGTTAAAACCAAAGGAATTCAGAAAATAAAAACAATTTTTTTTCCGCATGCACACAATGGCGATCTTTTGATTTAAAAGATCTAGAAATATTTCAGACATATTTTAAGGCTGTTAGTGGCATGATTTCTGTAAGAGTTGCTGGGACCCAAAAAAGCAGCAAAGTTTTCCCCGCTTCCTCCGTTTCATTTCAGCGTCTTTATCATAGAATTACGCAAACGTTACGCATCATTTTACGCATCTTAAACGATTTTTTGCTAATTCGGTTTTAAACGAGGCACTTTTAGCATCTTTCTTTCCTTTTTGGGTTCATTATTTTTTTAAATAGTAACTGGTAAAATTTGACGAAAATGTCCTAGTGTAAATTATTAGTGGAAAGCAGAAAATCAGCATAAAACGTGCTTTCAAACAGAGATAACGAGATAGAAAACTGCTGAAAAATGCTAAGAAATGCAACTCTGGCATAAAGTAGTGTTTGTGAAAAACCTAAAAATGCTTCTTAGAAAATCAAACTTCAAACCCCGTATGAAGAGTGTCAAGGAAAGGGAACGAGGTTTTTCGTATAGGAAAATCATAGTCACCACCCCTGTTGTTGATGGCACGTTCACGGGAGAGGGGTTAACATCAGACCTCGGATGAAGTGTGTTCGGGACGGAGAGGGTTCTGCTTTGAGACCCCAATGACAATTCAGATTTTTAAGTCAAATCGTTTGTATTGAGATAGCAACTTAGTTAATTTTTCATATAAGTAATGAATTCGAAGACATCAATTTGTAATTATTTATTTATGCCAATATTTAGTCTATTTAATATCCATTTTAGTTTTTAATAGTTTATTTCTTAATTATAACCTATTTGGGAAAAGTATTTTAAGTTTAAAAATCATTGCAAGTGCAGATTAACAACAAAAAATCTAATGTAAATTATTTCATACGATCAAATCCGCCACTATTTTATACCAGAAACTGTATGACCTATTCTATGAACAATTCAAGCAAAATAAAACATTGTAAAATTAAATTGATTATCCAATTAAAATAAAAGAGCAGACATGAAATGGCGTTGGTATACCCTCATATTTTAGTTCACCTCGCCATTGAATTTGCCGATACTAGTGTTGCCCGTTCGTATAGAACGCATCTATTTTTGCGCCTCTTATGAATTCTGGTACCAAAGCAGTGTTGTCGGTATGCTACAATATCAAATAAATTTGATTTTTTTCTTAATAAGCAAATACATTAGTGCATAAATGTGCTTGAACTGTTAACAAAACGTTTATTCTTGCTTCGCGGAGTACAAATTACTTCCTAGAACATTAAATTATTGTGTTCTTTACACCGAGTACTACAAAAAGTACTTTTACCTTTTTTGTACTTTCTGAATTTTCTTTTGTTAACGTAAAATGTAACGCTGCTTTATAATATCATTGATTTTTTCACCACAATTGACGAAATGAATAAATTTTAGATGAAATCTTCTATTTTATTCATGGATATCGTATTTAACGATACAAATAATGTTAACTAAATGTACAGAATTCTGCCATTTGTTTGTTTAGGTGTATTCTTTATTTTCAGTAGTTATGAGTAACTTTCTTTCCTTTTATCTTTGCTGCAATAGCTAAACATTCTAGCGAAATTTCAAAAGTTCAATAACGAACATGGTTTTGAAGTTATAAATCTTCTGGACGCAAGATTGCATATGTGTTCCAAACAACCATGTTGGTATTGTATTTAATACCAAACAGCCTATTATGACCAAGTATATTCGTCCCAAATTTCACAGCTCTATTAGTTCTCCCTTAATCGTGATTTCTACAGACGGACGGACTGACAGACTTACAGGCAGACGCCTCCTTTAATGCGATACAAACGGAAGCACAAAGTGAATCTATCCCTCATCCTTTCGGGTGTAGGGTAAAAAAGAATTGCTTTTAAATAATAAGAATTTAAGTTCTTTCATGTATTTATTTATTTATGCATACAGCCACATTAAGTGTTTATCCGATACATAAGATTTAAGTTATTAGATGAATAATTTTTCCTACAATATTATGTAGTAACATTTAAATATACAGTCTGAATTATAAAAATAATATGTTACATATTATTATATACATTATATAATACATATATATAATACATTTCATTGTTCTTTTGATTTAAAGCTAAAGTAAATCCGGCGGATTTGTGCGTGAGTAAATCGAGCAACCGTGTGGCCAAGTACAGCAATGCCCGTACTAGAAAAAAATACAAAAACATCACATAAAACACTTAAATAATAATTTAATCATTAATTAAAGTACCTTTTCTTAATTTCTGCATTTGCGTTGCGATTCCAAATGCTAAGTTCATTTCCATTTCCATTCCACTTCCATTCAAATCGATTGACTGAGCCCCGAGCAATTGCATTAAGACCGTGGCTCCCGACGATAGTATCACATAGTGTTCATGATTGTGCGACAAGGTGGTGCCTTGATATGCTGATATCGGATCCGATGCGGTACCACTCAAAACATGACCCATCAACTCCGATTGGCCGGAGAAAAATACCAGAGCTCGCAACAAAATTCCCTGCACTGAAATGTCCATGCCTGCCGTTGCAGGCCAATCATCCTGCTCCAAAATGGCAAGCCGTTCGTATACAGCCCCGGCAAGTGCTACTTCCGAGGTCCAGTGCATGATTTAACTTCATTAAAATTCACTAAAAACACTAATTTCTTTGCGAAATAGCTAAACAATTTTCACAAGCTAAACATTTTTCATCTGTTAAAATAATAAACAAAAGAAATGTCATATAAACGTGACGTCTTGTGGTGAACTACATATACACGACACATACACTATACGTGTTTCACCTAACTACCAAATTTCGTTTTTTTTTGACATATACGATGGGTCTCTAAGCAGTTTCCTATCTCGTTATCTCTGCTTTCAAATACGTCTGTATCTCAAAAAGTTTGGTGACGGCAGCCTGAAAACTTCCAACTTTCAATGGTTATAACTCAGAAACTACTCTAGAGTTGCTTTTTTAGTCTGTGTTCGATTTATATGGCAAAAAGTTGCCTTTAAAAAGAATTCGAGGAAAATGGAGTACAGGAAACCATGACATTGTATTTTTAAAAAATTCCTGCTTAATTATTTCATTTTAATTACTTTACTCTGCAGTTCCATACAGTGCGAGAGCAATTGTCGTGTTTTTTTAAATATTTTAATTTAAAAAAATTTTTAATTTTCATGACATTGTCTGACATATTCTCTCTTGAGTTTCCAATTTTTCTCTGAAAACAGTTTTTAAAGCTTTCATAGCTAAAAATTCCTTAAAATTCGTTTATGAATTGACTGCTTTATAAGTGCGTTGTAAAGCTTTGATAAATTTGAACAGCATTTTATATAAAATAGATTTTAAAAGCATTTTAAGATTTTTTTATGAATTAGACTGTAATGCTGTAAACACAATCACAGCAGCGAAAAGCAACTTCAAGTTAGGGCTGCAAGAAATAGCGTATCGTTAAACCAAATGGCAGAGCAGCATCTTCTGGCAGCAAAAAATTGCATATGAGAAAGTTAAATGTAAAAATTTCGTTTGTTTACAAACAGCTGTGTAAAACAACAAAAATGCGTTTTGCTGCTGTCAAAATTCGAATTAGCTCGACAGCAAATTGAAGATTCAGCAGCAAGTAAGGGCAGCAAAATGGAAATCAAATTTTTTTCTCGATCTCCATAAGAGCCCATGTAATTTTGACAGTTGAGAAATGAAGTTACTTCTCGCTGCTGTGATTGTGTTTAATGCTTAAGTGTTTATACGATACATAACATTTAAGTTATTAGATGAATAATTTTCCTACAATATTCTGTAGTAACATTTAAATATACAGTCTGAATTATAAAAATAATATGTTGCACATTTCATTGTTCTTTTGATTTAAAGCTAAAGTGAATCTTGCGGATTTGTGCGACTATTTGGAAAGTACCATTTTACAACTTTTTGATTTGGCAGCTTTGAGAGTAACGGATCTGGTACTAGAATTCCTAAGATGTAGAAAATAAAAGAAAATTAAATCAAAGAAACCCAAAAAGGCAAAGGAAATGATGAATGTATAAACTTACGAGAGTGTAGCTTCAGAATGTTGCAATTGCAAGGCTTATCTTTGGTTCTTGAATGAGTCTAAGACTCGTGCGTGAGTAAATCCAGCAACCGTGTGGCCAAGTACAGCAACGCCCGTACTAGAAAAAAATACAAAAACATCACATAAAACACTTAAATAATAATTTAATCATTAGTCAAAGTACTTTTTCTAAATTTCTCCATTTGCGTTGCGATTCCAAATGTTTCCAAGTTGATTTCCATTCCACTACCATTCAAATCGATTGACTGAGTCCCGAGTATACGCATAAAGACCGTGGCTCCCGACGATAGTATCACATAGTGTTCATGATTTTGCAACAAGGTGGTGCCTTGATATGCTGGCATCGGATCCGATGCGGTACCACTCAAAACATGACCCATCAACTCCGATTGGCCGGAGAAAAATACCAGAGCTCGCAACAAAATTCCCTGCACTGAAATGTCCATGCCTGCCGTTGCAGGCCAATCATCCTGCTCCAAAATGGCAAGCCATTCATATACAGCCCCAAGTGCTACTTGCGAGGTCCAGTGCATGATTTAACTTCATTTAAATTAGCGTTTTTAATTTCTTTGCGAAATAGCTGATAATTTTTCACATGCTAAACATTTTTTATCTGTTAAAATAATAAACAAAGGAAATGTCATATAAACGTGACGTCTTGTGGTGAACTACATATACACGACACATACACTATACGTGTTTCAACTAATTACCGAATTTCGTTTTTTTTTGACATATACGATGGGTCTTGACGCAGTTTCCTATCTCGTTATCTCTGATTGCTACTGAAGAGGAATGCCTGTCAACATCAATGTTATAAATTTTAAAATATTCGTTGGAAGCTAAAAATTTAGTTTCAAAAACTGAGAAAAAATTCTAAGAGCTCCAAAAGCAAATGTGAAATTTTCTAAAAACAAAATTAAAATTAGTTTCAGAAAAAAATAATTATAATTTATTGAATTTATAGTGTCTTAGCCATCCGGAATAACTTCCCAAGAAAACGGCAATAAAAGTAGAAACTGAAAAATCCCGTAACTCAATTTACGGTCATTTGTTCGTGTTTTTGGTGGTCTAAGCAATTTCGTATTTCGGATTTTGACAGCAAGGCTACGAGACGGAAATTTTTCGTTTTCATATTTTAATTTTTTTATTTATCATCGCATATTTCATTAGTTTATTTTTAAAAAAAAATCTATTAAAACTATTTTTCCGTTGGAATAAATATAAAAATTTATAGTGTAAAATTTGCTGTAAATACAGATTTTCTTTGGATAATTTGTTGTACAAATTAGTAGAATTGAACGCAACGAAATATCAAATGAAAAAAGAAACCGCGTGCAAGAAGCGAAGTTAGCTAAGAATTTCAAAATTCCAGTATACGAAATAGTTAAGTTTTCTGATTGCTGCGATTGGGAAAAAAGTGTCATAAAGTTTTGCAATTGAAAGCAAGTCAATTGGTCGTTGAATACGATCCTGGTGCTAATCCAGAGGGCTTGCGGAGGAGTGATAAAAGCTGCAACTCTTTGTAGTGTGCAACTGCAAGAAGCCCTGTGTCGTCAAGCCAATCAAGGAATCAATATTATAAAATAAAAAAATGGAAAAAAAGGCCCATAAAACGTCGCTCATTAATAAGGATTCACCAATATCGGACAGCAATGCAAGCGGCATTCATGGAACAGTGACGACTTCATCGATTAGCAACCATCTTCACCATCAACATCATCAGACCCATCAATCTCAGCATCAATCGAATGCGCATTCACATAACCATAATAGTACCAATAAGTCTAGGCATCGAGCGAACAACAACAACAACTGCACCAATCATTACAACACCATAATTGATGTAAAGTCTTATGCAAATACCGCTCCTGAGCATTTAACTTTGAGCAACAAGACGGTATCAACAAGAACCAAAAATGAAGGTGAGTCAGTCGCGGTGGTGTTGGTTAGACGAAGATGAGGTGTTTTAAATGTAAGGGGGTTATTTCTGAACGCCCGGGCCTTGAAGGCCCAGGAGTGACTGGCGAGTCCCATCAGTCAAAACATACATATTTTGAGGGTATGGGACGATTCTACGTAATGATTTTTGTTTATTTTTCTTTGTCTGTCATTTGTTGTATTTCACTATACCAACTCAGACAAAACATTGTTACCAAGCTTGAAGTATTTTACATATTTCTTTAAGTAATTTTTAAAAATGTAAAGATTTTGCAGCGAAAATTCGCTTTAGTGGTATCTGGTAACATCGGTTTGCTGACATGTCTTATCAGCTATGTTAGCTGGTATACAGAAACCTAGGTGTAGAAAAGAGACTTCAGTGGAACTTTGTTTCGGCTGTGTTCGTGGCTATAAATAAACGCGTGAAAAAGAGATAAAGTGATCAGAGCTAATGTCGAAGATTGTTGTTGGTGAAAAAATGGCCGCCTGTAAATAAAAACGTGCCTTGAAGCATTTTTTTTTTGGTGGTGCGCAATTTGGGTTAAATTCTTTTTTCATAATATTTTGTGCATATTTTGCAAAATACATTAGATAGAAATGCAAATTGAAGTAATAAAGTGTATCTAAATGTGTTTTTATAAGAATTTAGAAAAATAATGCACAAATTTTTGGATAGTTGTGTGCAGACGCATGGTTTTGCGATGGGCCTTGTATGACATGTGAGAGACGCATCACATCAGGTTCTAAAAGTGGTTGAAATTCGTATGTTTTCATCTACAGACCTGAAAAGCATGTAAGAAAACCAACAACATACGTAAAATCGGGACTCGCCTGCTTGTTCTTCTTTTTCAGAAAGCCAAGCATCTGTTCAGCGAAAATAACAAAACATAATTGAGAAGAATTCATGGGTGTTAAAGGCCCGGGCGTTCAGGAATAACCCCCTAAGTTTCCAAAAATTTTAAAATAAAATAACCCTTTACATAGAAGAAGCCTGAGGTTCTAATTGCAAAATTTGAAATTCTGAATTTTCATAAAAACAATAAAACTTAAAAATATCCTATATATCTTTGTAGAGGCTATACATGACTTGCGTCATCGCATACCCGATATTGAAAATATTTTTGATGTGCATAGTCGAATCGGTAATGGCACCTTCAGTACTGTTCTTCTGGGTACTCTAAAGAAGGATCGGGAGTTACCAGAAGCAATGCGGCGCAAGTTTGCTATTAAACATCATATACCCACCAGTCATCCGGATCGCATAATTAAAGAGCTCAAATGTATGGTCGAGATTGGGTAAGTCGCCCTTAAAATTTCGACACGTTTTATTCTTTTGGAATTATAGAGGCCGATTGCAAGAAGCTGTCACTTGACTTTATCTTGTGACGCAAATTTAACGATTGTGTCTTGTGCTCTGACGTCAATTTAGTTTATAGACGTAAGCGTGCAATAGTTGTGTTCGCGGATGCATATACAGTAGATACTCTGTTCACTTAATTTGACTATGTGAACAACCATAACATCCACATATATTTGTATATTTGAACGGGAGAGGAAAATCTCTCCAAGTTTGCAAATAATATTCATCTCATATGCTTACCAGGTCGCGGCATACCAGCATTCTGTAATGCGAACTAGAGAGCTGCATAACTCTACTTACAAGCCAATTAAAACAACAAAAAATTTCATTGTCTTCTTGATTTTTTGATTTCATAAACAAGTTTGATTGTATAAAAATTTTGCAAATCCAATAAAAACAGGACAACAAAAAATACTGGACAATACATGCTTGAATTGAAGACAAGGAAAAAGATAGTCATCGCGTTTTTGAATAATAAAGCAAGAACAGACACACTTACACCCTTATTCTCAGATAAGATACCGTTTCGAAAATCCTCTTTTTGTTGTTGTTTAGAATACAGAACGACGATTTTCGAAACGATATCGTCTCTTAGAATAAAGGTGTAAATGTGTACTACGGAAAACGAAAAATACTCTGCCAACGAAAAATTAATGGCGAGAAGAACGAAATTTCTAGTTTCTTTGTATCCTTACTTGCCGATAATCTTTAGACCAGAGGCACTGAAAAGAGAGGCAAGTAAAGTAGAAATTTCGTTCTTCTCGCCAGTAATTTTTCGTTGACGCAGTGTTTCTTCATTGGTTGAAATTCTCCTTTGTTGTAATTTTACTTTGTTGTTACATTATTCATTCGTGTGTTCAATTCAAAAACGAAGCTACACTCTCTTTGTTTTACTATTCCTATTATACGAGTATTTGTGTTTTGATTGGTTCCGGTTGCCGACTCATTTTCTTTTGACAGACCTGGTGAAGTGTGATTCTCTGGAGATTTGACAAAGACATCATTCCGATTTTTCCTCTTGCTTATGTTAACATCTCTGTTGAATGAACATACATATCTAAATTAGTCCACCTAGGCGAGCGCCTACTGCACATTTGTCCATAAATACTTACGTATGCGCTGCGTGCCTAACTCTTAATTTTTAAGTGTATCAAAGTTAAAATTCAATAGTGATGGAATGAAAACTGTAATCAATGACCATCTTCGCACACAATACTTCCCCTCCGACCAATTGATCATTGTAAACACATTTTGATACATGTGACCTCAGCATTCTGTTCAATCGATTAACCTCACAAAAGATTTTAAAATAACTGTGTTTGCGTCACAAAAAACGCTTCTGACGTCCAAGCTTATAACGTTGAACACTATTTTATTGCATACATATTGTTTCCGAGTGTGTGTGGGTGAAGGCCAATAATTTTAACTTCTTTTCGGCTATTTTGAGGCCTCTAACAGACAGTTTTTTAAAGCACAAAACATCCGTGGTTTTGTCAATTTTTATTTTAATAATTGTTTTAATGTATTTTTCTTAAATATTGCCACTTCTAAAATTGTTGTCTTAAAATTTTAGTGGCACCGAAAACGTTGTTGGCATTAACTGCACAATACGGCATAACGAATCTGTCGCCTTTATCATGCCTTATATGCAACATGATCGCTTCCATGAATTTTTCAACAAAATGGAACTGTCTGAAGTTCAGTGCTATATGAAAAATCTGTTTATAGCACTGCGACGTGTGCACAAATTCAATGTCATCCATCGTGATGTCAAGCCCAGTAACTTTCTTTACAATCGACGCAAGCGGCAATTTCTTCTGGTTGATTTCGGTTTAGCGCAGCACGTACCTCAAACAGCCTCTATGTCCGCTATTGTTGCTAAGAGTGTGTTAGATGGCAAACGTGCGCGGGAGCAGGATGAACCGACGTCGCCACCGGCTGTACGTGGAGATACTACCGCAGCCGGCCCAGTCGAAGTAAGCGGTTCTGTGAAGCGGCTGAGGGCCACTGGTCCACAAGGTGATCAGCAAGTTCCTGCCACCATGGCAAACACAACACCAATTGCCCGAATCGCTAATGGCGCTCTTCCGAACGGTTCGCCGTTCAAAATGCCGCTTAAGCAGTTGAATGAAATCTCAACTCCGGCAGGGAAAACGACAATGGTTGTTGGAAGCACAAACAACGGTTCTGTTAACAGTCATGGTATTTACAACACTCCAGTTAGCAGGTAAACTATAGCTGCACTTTCCTCGTACATGAAGCACACCAGTTTTTTAGTCTTATTCAAACATTATAATTTTGGTTCATTGTAGACAAATAAAGTCGACTCTTCTTGGTGCTTCGGTTGCGAATCGCCTGCAGCAAAAGGTGCGTCAATCTGCGGGCGCTGGTGGTACTCAGTCACCCTGTAATGTAGGCAACGATTCTGCGCACACGCCACCAGCTAATTCCTCTTCAAAAATGCCACAACTTTCCAACGACTCATCTGCTAAGTATGGTACAAATCGCAGTCTTGCTATTACGAACACTTCAAAATGCTTCTGTTATGGTGCTCCGCAAGTATGCAATATTTGCTTAATCAAAAAGGAAATTCACGCTTCGCGCGCGGGAACACCTGGCTATAGGCCGCCGGAGGTGCTGCTGAAGTATCCAGACCAAACCACTGCTGTCGACATTTGGGCATCTGGAGTAATTTTGCTGTCGATACTATCTTCTGTCTATCCCTTTTTTAAGGCTCCGAATGATTATGTGGCCTTGGCCGAGATGGTTACTATATTCGGAGATAAGACCATTCGTAAGACTGCTTTTGTACTTGACAGGCTGGTAACGCTTAGCCAAAAAACCAAGCCACTTGATTTACGCAAACTATGCGTGCGTTTTCGAAATCGCTCCAAATTCAGTTCACCGGAACTGCTCAAGAAGTACCAGAATTCAGAAGGCACTTGCGAGGTGTGCAAAAATTGTGATCAGTTCTACTTTAACTGCCTCTGCGCTGAAACACACTACTCCACAGAGCCACTCGCAGATGACGATCCCTTTCCAGCCAGCACTTACGATTTGCTCTACAAGCTGCTCGAAGTGAATCCGCACAAACGCATTACCGCCGAGGAAGCTCTGGAGCATCCATTCTTCAAAGAGCAACCAAAAGAAATTCCAAAAAAACCATCTCGAGAATAATGTACATATTTTTAAAATGTACAAATGTTTTATATGAGTTAATGCGAGTGTGACCAATACTGTGTGAGTGCGTGCGATGGGCGTTGTAGAAAATATATTTTTGTGTTATGGGGAAATTATTTGTTTGAAAAGAAGTGAGCAGTGAAATCGACAACCTCGGTAAACATTTTAAAAAAGGGTTTCGAGGACAATTCTTAGAGAGCCAGCGAAAACAATCTGTATTTGCACAAAGCACTGACGTAGATGCTCAATTAGCGTCTTTAATTCGAATTTGCTGTAGTAATTTTTCATTTTGCCGGCCATTATGGAAATGTAAAACATTTTTTTAATTGTATTTCGAGCTAGTGTTTTAAACACTAAGCAATTTTTTTAAAAAGAAAAAAAAAATTATCCAGTTTTTTTATTATTTTAAAAATGTCATAAATAATATTTTATTTAATGCAAAATTGTTTGAAAACAAAAGATTTTATTTGCTTTTTCGTATAAAAATGTAAACTATGTATATTTTACGATGCGATGTTTTTAGATGACATTATACGAAAATATATTATTATATTGTCATGTTTTCATTATGTGAAAATACAAAATGCGTAAAATATGCATCTGTGTGAATGTAAGTACGCTATATTTAAAAGAAATTTTTAGAAGTTGTATAAACAATGCTAGATTTAATTTTATTTATATTACTACATTTTTATATCACTTGAAAATATAAAATGATATTAGAATAATGTGTATTTGCATTTGTTTGTTTTGCAAGCGAGCCCGCCCGCAGCATCCAACCCCGTCGACGTAAATGGGGCGAGGTCCTTTAATTATTTTTTTCTCGGCCGTACTTAGGACATACACTAGCGCACTCCTATATAAAATAAAATAAACGTTGTGCTTTCCTTACAAAGCAAGGAAAAAGGGAGAGATTTTGTTAGAAGAAAAAAAATCGGCGACATATCTTCCAGTTTGAACAGATTTTCCTTGCTTTGTAAGGAACTTGATAGCGCCGTTATACTCGATTTTTTGTTTGAAAATATGGATAACATTGATCCAGACGAAATGTTATTCCAATGGCGCTACCTGCCATACGGCGACGGTGACCATCGACTTATTGAAATCAAAATTTGGCGAAAAGTTGATTTCGAGAAATGGACCTGTCAATTGGCCTCCAAGGTCGTGCGAGTTGACACCTCTCGATTATTTCCTGTGGGGTCACGTGAAGTCACTGGTCATGCTTATAAACCAGCAACAATTGACGCCTTGGAGGCCAACATTATCCGTGTTATTTGTGAAACACGGCCAGCAGTACTCGAAAAAGTGACTCAAAATTGGACGTCCAGAATGCACTACGTCAAAAACAGCCGCGGTGGCCATATGACCGAAATCATTTTCCAATGTTAATGCCATGTCTTAATCTTTCGAGTGAATAAAACAATTGTGTTATTTTTTACCATTTGAAGTTTTATCGGGCTTAAAAAAACACCCTTTACCATCCAATCCTGCCATTTCGCGACCTTGAATAACTCCCTCACAAAATTATTGTTGCATGTAAAAATGGCATTCATAATCTGTTATCATAATAAGCAGTAAAAAACTAAACGCCAAAACTACTAAAGTTCAATTAACTGCTGTTTATTACCAAACCATCCTTGCGAGTAGGAAATTATGGAACATATTTACTTTAGACAAGTGACTCCAATTTTTTTTTTTAATTTTTTCTTGTTAGTGCTCCTTTTCCTGACCCCAACAAGCCAAAAAAAAATGTTCGCTCTCCCTTGGGGGCGGGGCTAGAGCCCTTTGAAATTTGAAAAAAAACCCTTAATATCTCTAAAACTGTAGAAAATATTTAGATGCTATTAGTACCGTTAGAAAGCTAATAAAAACGTCGTTAATTTATGTAAATTAACTTTTTATCGAAATATGTTTAGTTTTATAAATAAACGCAATTTACGGTTTTTAATACATTTTTTTTGATAAAATAATTTTTCCCAAAGAAAAATGCGTAATTAACCCAAGAAAGTATACTAAAAATAAGATAACATATATTTTAAGCTTTCTGAGGAAATTTATTTCATTCAAATCGGTGTAGTACTTACGGAGAAAACGTATTTTTAAACGTAAGTATAAACTACCAATTTAGAATTTTACTACTATACATATTTTTAATAATGCGAACGTACTGAGTTTGCACCGTTGGGTCTTTTAAGCTATGGCGCCAGTTATCGTTTTTCTTGGGATTGTTGTTGTAAACTGGAAACAATATTCAATTTGCGATTTGTTTGTGTGGTTATTAAGCATTATGTATGAGACAAATATAAATGAAATATTTAAAATTTTTCAATATCAATAAAGCGCCGCAGGCGAAAAATTTTTAATTTTTAATTCATATGAAAATCTAAAGAAATAGCGCCGTCTATTGTCACTTTGTTACTAACACCACAACACCCATTACGGCAAACATAATTCATAGTACCAGAGACGCATTATTGTAAAAAGGTATAAGATAATTTCAGAAAGTAGTTTCTTATCAATTTAAAAACGAGTTTTCTTTATAAATACTGCACCGATTTTAACGAAATAAATTTCTTCAGAAAGCTTAAAATATATGTTATCTTATTTTTAGTATATTTCCTTGGGTTAATTACACATTTTTCTTTGGAAAAAATTATTTTATCAAAAAAAATAGTACTAAAAATTTAAGGTTGCGTTTATTTATAAAACTGGACATATTTCATAAAAAGTTATTTTACATAAATGAATGACATTTTAATTAGCTTTATAACGGAACCAATATCACCCAAACAGCTTCATAGTACATAGTTTCGGAGATACAGACGATTTTATTTCAAATTTCAAGGGGCTCCAGCCCCGCCACCGAGAGCGACATTTTTTTTTTTTTGCTTGTTGGAGTCAGGACCAAGAGCACTAACAAAAAAAAAACAAAAAAATTTAAGCCACTTGCGTAAAGTCGAAATTATTAACAAATATTAATCATTTAAGACCTAATTCGTTTTGATTATCTCTTCAATTTTTTCTTCAATCTGGATAGTCTTACCAGCTGCTACTTCAGCTTTTGATGGCTGCGTCTTTATTACCCGCTGTTTGGCTGGAACATAGTTTCCGTGTCCAGCAGCACGTTCAGACTCGTCTATGCTATACGGCTCCGCTTCCAAAGCTTTCAGGCGGCGCTTGTGTACCTTGGTGCGGAAATGTGATTGCATAGCGTGATCATCGATAAAATATTTCGCACAATGTACACAATAGAATTGCGCAAATCCAGGTTTCTCCAAATCTACTTCCTGATCGATTAGTTGTGCGCTGTTGGTACGCATATCTTGGTCGATTTGATCAAGGTCACGTCTACGGTTACGCACACGCCATCTGCGTTTAAGATGCGTATCACCGTAATGCATCTTTTTTCGCTTCTGCACCATTCCCATTTTGTATTAGGTTTAGTATTATTATCGCTATACAATTATTCTGACTGCACTTCACACGTGGTTTCTGCTGTAGTATATCAATTCAAGATCTACAATCTTATAATATAATAGCAATTAGTATGCCTTTAGAGATGAGCGATATTTCAGTACCGGTGACCAGAGATAACGAGATAGGAAACTGCGTCAAGACCCATCGTATATGTCAAAAAAAACGAAATTCGGTAATTAGGTGAAACACGTATAGTGTATGTGGCGTGTATATGAAGTTCACCACAAGACGTCACGTTTATATGACATTTTCTTTGTTTATTATTTTAACAGATAAAAAGTGTTTAGCATGTGAAAAATTATCAGCACTTTTGCAAAGAAATTAGCGTTTTTAGTGAATTTAAATGAAGTTAAATCATGCACTGGACCTCGCAAGTAGCACTTGCCGGGGCTGTATATGAACGGCTTGCCATTTTGGAGCAGGATGATTGGCCTGCAACGGCAGGCATGGAAATTCCAGTGCAGGGAAGTTTGTTGCGACCTCTGGTATTTTTCTCCGGCCAATCGGAGTTGATAGGTCATGTTTTGAGTGAAACCGCATCGGATCCGATGCCAGCGTATTAAGGCACCACCTTGTCGCACAATCATGAGCACTATGTGATACTATCGTCAGGAGCCACGGTCTTAATGCAATTGCTCGGGGCTCAGTCAATCGATTTGAATTGAAGTGGAATGGAAATGAACTTAGCATTTGGAATCGCAACGCAAATGCAGAAATTGAGAAAAGGTACTTTAATTAATAATTAAATTATTATTTAAGTGTTTTATGTGATGTTTTTGTATTTTTTTCTAGTACGGGCGTTGCTGTACTTGGCCACACGGTTGCTCGATTTACTCACGCACAAATCCGCCGGATTTACTTTAGCTTTAAATCAAAAGAACAATGAAATGTGCAACATATTATTTTTATAATTCAGACTATATATTTAAATGTTACTACATAATATTGTAGGAAAAATTATTCATCTAATAACTTAAATGTTATGTATAGGATAAACACTTAATGTGGTTGTATGCATAAGTAAATAAATACATGAAAGAACTTAAATTCTTATTATTTAAAAGCAATTCTTTTTTACCCTACACCCGAAAGGATGAGGGATAGATTCACTTTGTGCTTCCGTTTGTATCGCATTAAAGGAGGCGTCTGCCTGTAAGTCTGTCAGTCCGTCCGTCTGTAGAAATCACGATTAAGGGAGAACTAATAGAGCTGTGAAATTTGGGACGAATATACTTGGTCATAATAGGCTGTTTGGTATTAAATACAATACCAACATGGTTGTTTGGAACACATGCAATCTTGCGTCCAGAAGATTTATAACTTCACAACCATGTTCGTTATTGAAATTTTGAAATTTCGCTACAATGTTTAGCTATTGCAGCAAAGATAAAAGGAAAGAAAGTTACTCATAACTACTGAAAATAAAGAATACACCTAAACAAACAAATGGCGGAATTCTGTACATTTAGTTAATATTATTTGTATCGTTAAATACGATATCCATGAATAAAATAGAAGATTTCATCTAAAATTTATTCATTTCGTCAATTGTGGTGAAAAAATGAATGATATTATAAAGCAGCGTTACATTTTACGTTAACAAAAGAAAATTCAGAAAGTACGAAAAAGGTAAAAGTACTTTTTGTAGTACTCGGTGTAAAGAACACAATAATTTTCTATTCTAGGAAGTAATTTGTACTCCGCGAAGCAAGAATAAACGTTTTGTTAACACATTTATGCACTAATATATTTGCTAATTAAGAAAAAAATCAAATTTATTTGATATTGTAGCATACCGACAACACTGCTTTGGTACCAGAATTCATACGAGGCGCAAAAATAGATGCGTTCTATACAAACGCGCAACACTAGTATCGGTAAATTCAATGGCGAGGTGAACGAAAAATTTGAGGGTATACCAACGCCATTTTATGTCTGCTTTTTTATTTTAATTGGATAATCAATTTGATTTTACAATGATTTCTTTTGCTTGAATTGTTCATAGAATAGATCATACAGTTTCTGGTATAAAATAGTGGCGGATTTGAGCGCATAAAACAATTTACATTAGATTTTTTGTTGTTAATCTGCACTTGCAATTACTTCTAAATTAAAAATACTTTTACCAAATAGGTTATAATTAAGTAATCTTCTTCATTATATCTTTTATTTTGTTACTCTTAAATTTATATTCTTTTTTTTTGCTACAAAAGAATTCATTCTTAGGGCAATTCCTGTTTATATAATTAAAATAAATAAATAATAAATAATAAACTATTTAAAAGTAAAATGGATATTAAATAGACTAAATATTGGCATAAATGAATAAATAAAAATGTATGTCTTCGAATTCATTACTTATATGAATAATTAA
Organism: Conops quadrifasciatus; assembly: GCA_949752815.1. Lineage (NCBI taxonomy): Eukaryota > Metazoa > Arthropoda > Insecta > Diptera > Conopidae > Conops > Conops quadrifasciatus. The sequence continues at coordinate 6,789,683 of OX457081.1, forward strand.
CTAAGTTGCTATCTCAAAACAAACATTTCGACTTAAAAATCTGAATTGTCATTGGGGTTTCAAAGCTGAACCCTTTCCGTTCCGATCACTCTTCATCAAGGGGGTCTGATAGTTGAGTTTCTGAGCTCAATTTTCGGCTTTTTCACGAACACTACTTTACGATTAGACGTCAAATCGCAGATCAGAGTTGCAAGTTTTTCGAGCCTTGACGCAGTTTCCTATCTCGTTATCTCTGCCGGTGACTTTGTCACTGTTTTTGAAGTCACTGGTCACTGTAGCGACAGAAAAATATTTTTACCAGTGACAGTGACAGTGACAGTGACTGCTTTCGTTTCACAATACTCACACACAAATAATCGTTTCTGTCACTGACTTGTTACACAATATTCACACACAAATATTCGTTCCTGTCACTAGATTACTCTGGCGCCATGAATTCGCTTGCGTATTTTTTTCACGTACATATTGTAAAAAAATCTACAGTTGCTGCTGTAAAATATGTAGATGGTTATAAGACATTTTTATTTGATCGTATATATTATTATTATTAATTATTATTATTAATTAATACACCATAATTGGGAACAGATTCAGCACAGTACAAGCTCTTTAAATTTATTGCTTTTGTAGTTGTTGTTGTTGCTGGCGCTAATCGCAATAACATTTTTGGTCGCTCTCGTCTGATTTAGGAGTTTTAGCCCTTTAAAGTTTGAAAATTTATTGTCTATATCTCCTATACTGTAAAAGATATCCGGATATGCATACCATTCTGATGGTATCAAAAGTATCTTTTATTTATGTAAAATACAGTAAGAGTTACTTGAGTTATTTTCATACATATTGCAGGGCAGTATTCAGCAGAGATAACGAGATAGGAAACTGCGTCAACCAGAGATAACGAGATAGGAAACTGCTTAGAGACCCATCGTATATGTAAAAAAAAAACGAAATTTGGTAGTTAGGTGAAACACGTATAGTGTATGTGTCGTGTATATGTAGTTCACCACAAGACGTCACGTTTATATGACATTTCTTTTGTTTATTATTTTAACAGATGAAAAATGTTTAGCTTGTGAAAATTGTTTAGCTATTTCGCAAAGAAATTAGTGTTTTTAGTAAATTTTAATGAAGTTAAATCATGCACTGGACCTCGGAAGTAGCACTTGCCGGGGCTGTATACGAACGGCTTGCCATTTTGGAGCAGGATGATTGGCCTGCAACGGCAGGCATGGACATTTCAGTGCAGGGAATTTTGTTGCGAGCTCTGGTATTTTTCTCCGGCCAATCGGAGTTGATGGGTCATGTTTTGAGTGGTACCGCATCGGATCCGATATCAGCATATCAAGGCACCACCTTGTCGCACAATCATGAACACTATGTGATACTATCGTCGGGAGCCACGTTCTTAATGCAATTGCTCGGGGCTCAGTCAATCGATTTGAATGGAAGTGGAATGGAAATGGAAATGAACTTAGCATTTGGAATCGCAACGCAAATGCAGAAATTAAGAAAAGGTACTTTAATTAATGATTAAATTATTATTTAAGTGTTTTATGTGATGTTTTTGTATTTTTTTCTAGTACGGGCGTTGCTGTACTTGGCCACACGGTTGCTCGATTTACTCACGCACAAATCCGCCGGATTTACTTTAGCTTTAAATCAAAAGAACAATGAAATGTATTATATATATGTATTATATAATGTATATAATAATATGTAACATATTATTTTTATAATTCAGACTGTATATTTAAATGTTACTACATAATATTGTAGGAAAAATTATTCATCTAATAACTTAAATGTTATGTATCGGATAAACACTTAATGTGGTTGTATGCATAAATAAATAAATACATGAAAGAACTTAAATTCTTATTATTTAAAAGCAATTCTTTTTTACCCTACACCCGAAAGGATGAGGGATAGATTCACTTTGTGCTTCCGTTTGTATCGCATTAAAGGAGGCGTCTGCCTGTAAGTCTGTCAGTCCGTCCGTCTGTAGAAATCACGATTAAGGGAGAACTAATAGAGCTGTGAAATTTGGGACGAATATACTTGGTCATAATAGGCTGTTTGGTATTAAATACAATACCAACATGGTTGTTTGGAACACATATGCAATCTTGCGTCCAGAAGATTTATAACTTCAAAACCATGTTCGTTATTGAACTTTTGAAATTTCGCTAGAATGTTTAGCTATTGCAGCAAAGATAAAAGGAAAGAAAGTTACTCATAACTACTGAAAATAAAGAATACACCGAAACAAACAAATGGCAAAATTCTGTACATTTAGTTAACATTATTTGTATCGTTAAATACGATATCCATGAATAAAATAGAAGATTTCATCTAAAATTTATTCATTTCGTCAATTGTGGTGAAAAAATCAATGATATTATAAAGCAGCGTTACATTTTACGTTAACAAAAGAAAATTCAGAAAGTACAAAAAAGGTAAAAGTACTTTTTGTAGTACTCGGTGTAAAGAACACAATAATTTTCTGTTCTAGGAAGTAATTTGTACTCCGCGAAGCAAGAATAAACGTTTTGTTAACAGTTCAAGCACATTTATGCACTAATGTATTTGCTTATTAAGAAAAAAATCAAATTTATTTGATATTGTAGCATACCGACAACACTGCTTTGGTACCAGAATTCATAAGAGGCGCAAAAATAGATGCGTTCTATACAAACGGGCAACACTAGTATCGGCAAATTCAATGGCGAGGTGAACTAAAATATGAGGGTATACCAACGCCATTTCATGTCTGCTCTTTTATTTTAATTGGATAATCAATTTAATTTTACAATGTTTTATTTTGCTTAAATTGTTCATAGAATAGGTCATACAGTTTCTGGTATAAAATAGTGGCGGATTTGATCGTATGAAATAATTTACATTAGATTTTTTGTTGTTAATCTGCACTTGCAATGATTTTTAAACTTAAAATACTTTTCCCAAATAGGTTATAATTAAGAAATAAACTATTAAAAACTAAAATGGATATTAAATAGACTAAATATTGGCATAAATAAATAATTACAAATTGATGTCTTCGAATTCATTACTTATATGAAAAATTAACTAAGTTGCTATCTCAATACAAACGATTTGACTTAAAAATCTGAATTGTCATTGGGGTCTCAAAGCAGAACCCTCTCCGTCCCGATCACTCTTCATCAGGGGTCTGATGTTACCCCTCTCAATCCCGAACACACTTCATCGGGGGTCTGATGTTAACCCCTCTCCCGTGAACGTGCCATCGACAACAGGGGTGGTGACTATGATTTTCCTATACGAAAAACCCCGTTCCCTTTCCTTGACACTCTTCATCAGGGGTCTGATGTTTGATTTTCTAAGAAGCATTTTTAGGTTTTTCACAAACACTACTTTATGCCAGAGTTGCATTTCTTAGCATTTTTCAGCAGTTTCCTATCTCGTTATCTCTGGCGTCAACGCCAGTCGTATATGTCAAAAAAAACGAAATTCGGTAATTTGATGAAACACGTATAGCGTATGTGTCGTGTATATGCAGTTCACCACAAGACGTCACGTTTATATGCCATTTGATTTGTTTATTATTTTACGAGATAAGGAATGTTTAGCAAATGAAAAATTGCCAGCTATTTTGCAAAGAAATTAGGGTTTTTAATGAAGTTAAATCATGTAATGGACTGCGCAAGTAGCACTTCCTGGGGCTGTATACGAACGGGCATCAAGGTTTGACTGAGGAGCAGGATGATTGGCCTGCCACGGCAGGCATGGAAATTTCAGTACAGGGAACGTTGTTGCGACCTCTGGTATTTTTCTCCGGCCAATCGGAGTTGATATGTCATGTTTTGAGTGGTACCGCATCGGATGCGATGCCAGCATATCAAGGCACCACCTTGTCGCAAAATCATCGGGAGCCACGGTCTTTATGCGTATACTCGGGGCTCAGTCAATCGATTTGAATGGTAGTGGAATGGAAATCAACTTAGCATTTGGAATCGCAAATGGAGAAATTCAAAAAAAGTACTTTAAGTAATGATTAAATTATTATTTAAGTTCTTTATGTGATGTTTTTGTATTTTTTTCTAGTATGGGCGTTGCTGTACTTGGCCACATGGTTGTTGGATTTACTCACGCATGAGTCTAAAGTAAATTTAGACTTATTCAAGAACCAAAGATAAGCCTTCAGACGGATATTGATTTTTATTCCGATAGAAGCTCTGCATGCAATTGCAACATTCTGAAGTTACACTCTCGTAAGTTTATACATTTATCATTCCCTTTGCCTTTGTAGTGACCTTCTACATATATGTATATAGAAAATATACTCTATACTTCTATATATATATTCGTGTTCACATTATGTAAATATACTTTCAAATACTTTACTTTAAATTTGTTTAAAAATAATTTTTTCTTTGACTTTTCAATTTATATAAAAGATTTTGATTATGAAAATTTTTATTAAAAATATAATATTAAATCGAAGCAGTAATAAAATAAAATCTATGTTCTGTTAAAAAGGAAATAAAATATGTGCATATAAGTTTAAGACAATAATTTGCAACCACAAATTGGCGATCCTAACAACGGAACCTGAAGAAAAAGAAACAAAAATAAGCAAAATATAATTCACCGAATGGTACAAGGAATCAGCGCTACCAACGGTATCGAACTGTTGTTGTACTGCTGTCCATATCATAGTGCACCACTGCAGAGATTGCTCAATCACCATACACAATCGAAGCTAAACGAAGCCACGCAGAGCACTGCTTAAGTCAAAGGTGCCAAATCGAAATTCTTTGGCCTAAAGTACACAACACAGTCGATACGCCTCATCTCTTCAACCGTGATTCTCAAATTCCTGACAACGACCCACACACAACAACGAAGGTACATATTTTGCCGGTGCATCACTATCAACAACCAAAATTGCCGGAAACATCACCTTCATTGACACCCAAAACCAACGATCCATCGAAGATTAACTCATCGCTCCCAGGCAACAATTGTGTGTTAACAAGCCCGACGTCAGCAGGATCAACAGATAAGCTAACAACAGATACATACGAAATTCAAATTATTATAATAACTAGTTAACCATATCGTATTTAAAAACACTATTCCATTAATCTCTGTAACACTCTTAATTCAATATTATCATTAACTAGTAGTGATTTTGAAACAATCCCTGTATTTACGCTACATATACCTTATAAAATACCTTCAGTGATACAATTATTAACATTTCACAATGCCAGTCTCACGATCTCACACTCGCACACGTTCAAACACAGACATCATAAATGATGACAACACATCACTCAATCACAATCAAACAGACGACACAAACATAATAAACCTACCTCAACAAAACTTCATACATTCACATACCACACTTACACAAAAATCAATTAAACTACCACAATTTTGGGAACAATGCCCAGAAGCATGGTTCGTACTCATAGAAGGACAATTGTACATTAACAATATAATTGACGACAACGTCAAGTTTCAAAATGTCCTAATTGCCCTTCAACGCGAGAACATTTTCAAAATATTAGATGTAATCAACCATCCACCCATTACGAATAAATACACAATCATTGTCGCGGAACGCTGTGTTTGAACGTGCCCATCGCGGTTTGCTCTCTTTCTCTCTCTATGTTTGCTGGTCTGACAATGTTTTTGTTCTTTGCTTCCGTTATTCGCTGATGGCCTTGAATTCTTTTCGGCGGTAAGATATCAAGTTTTTGCTAATTTTGAGTTTAGTCGTCAGCCAGCCAGCCGGGGGAGAGCAAACTGCGGTGAGTACATATTTTTTCTTCTGAACAAATTTTATTGTCTTTCTTGCTATTTGAAACTTCAGTTTGTAATCATTATTATTATTCAGATTAAACCCTGCCTGCCAGGCCGATTCGATAATTTTCGGTAGCCTATTTTTGATTACTTTTTCATTTGGGTTAAAAGCAGAACCCCTGCAACGACGACACCTTTTTTAATCGCAAGTTCATTTTAATTGCGTGCATATTTCGATTGCATCGCACTACACGAGTTTCTTTGGTCAACTGACTTCGACCGATGCAGAGGACGCCGCCGCCAAAACGAAGTCAGAGGCTCAAGGAAAAAAGATAAACTCAAATGAACCTAGCCGCTGGAAACTGCAGCCCCAGCACGGCCAATTGCCCAGCCGCCGCGACAACTTCAACAGGCGCCATGGCCAGCGCAGCACTCGCATCAGCCGACAGCGCAGCATTATCATCTGCCAATAACGCCACTGCATTACTCGCCGCCAATGCAACGCCAGCACCCGCAGCCAGCGCCACTCTAAGCAGCAACGAGATTGCACCAAACAACAGTGAAACGAGCGCAGCCAGCGCCGACGCATCCTTACTCACGTCAATGCGAAAGCAAATAGAAGCTTTACAAAGCGAATTAAGACAGGCAAGGCAAAGCCAACGAACTGCCGCCACCTATAATACAGTGCCGCCTACAGCCGTCTCTTTCACTCTGACATCTTCACCTTATATTCCGCTAAGCACGATGTCGGTGTCGACACACCAAGATGTAGTCGTCTCAGCAACCGCCTCGCCTTGGTCAACTGCGGGAGGAAGAGAATCGCCAGCACCGTGTCATTCATATCAACCAATAACGCCATCCCTCTCTACCGCGTACTACTCCACATCAAGTGTGTTGCCCGGATCAATATGCACTCAGACAAGTAACTCTATGAGCGTCACTAACAATCAGCACTCGCATCAGATCACTCCGAGGAAACTTGTTGACCTCCCGAATTTTTCTGGATTGCCCGAAGACTGGCCAGGCTTCTATACAGCCTTCTTGGAGTCAACCGCCGCCTACAATTACTCAAATCTTGAGAATAACCAACGTCTTCATAAGAGCTTGACGGGAGAAGCCAGAGAAAGCATAAAATCACTATTAATTCACCCTAATAATGTGAGTGCCCTCATAGAGCAGCTCAGGACTAGATTCGGCCGTCCAGATATTTTGATCCGGAGTCAGTTAAACCAGGTGCGCGACATACAGCCGATCGCAGAAAACGCAATCACTCGCATCGTCTCATTCGCGACCAAAACGAGAAACCTGGCAGCATTTCTCGCAACGGCTGGTGGACACCAACACTTGACCAATCCAACTCTTCTGGAGGAACTGGTCAATAAACTGCCTATGAGCAAAAGGGTAGAGTGGGCCAGACATGCCATTAGTATAAAGCCGTAAGCAACGATCGTACACTTCAGTGAGTGGGTAAATGAGCTTGCCAACGTAATCTGCACCGTGCAACCCATTGAGGCACGAGAGCCAAAGAAACGTTCCGTATTACACACCGTCGAGAGTCAGCGAGCTCGCGGAAGCTGCTCCATATGCCAGAGTCAACACGCAACTACCAAGTGCGAACGCCTAACCAAGGCAACGGTAGCAGAGAGATGGAATCTGGTGAAAAGTTGCAGATTATGTTTCACTTGCCTGAAACCTGGGCATGCAACGCGCGAATGTCGTGCTCGTGCACGATGCTCCATTGACGGCTGTCAAAGGAGGCATCATATGCTTCTTCATGAGCAGCCAATTAGCAACGACTCAGCGCCGCAGCCGACGCCTCACGTCACTCTGTCGACGGACCGTGTTGCACAGGATGAGGCCGTTCTCACCTGCTCAACGCGCGCTTTTACCGAAACCAAGCTGCTATTCAGAGTCCTACCGGTGACACTCTATGGGCCGTGCAAAAGCGTGAATACTTACGCACTTCTGGATGAAGGCTCATCTATTACTATATTGGACGATGCCCTATCAAGAGAATTGGGCCTCCAAGGTAAGCAATGTCAACTGGATATGCAGTGGTTAGGAGGACGAGCAGCGCATGAGGATTCTGCGGTGGTGAACGTGTACATCAGTGGTCTTGGTATGAAGAAGAAGCATATGCTAAAAAATGTGTTTTCAGTATCGAGTCTGAGTCTGCCAGTTCAAAGCTTGACTGCAAGGGATGTCGAAGATGCATACACAGCAGGACTGCCGGTGCATTTGTACGATAACGCCGAGCCTAAAATTTTGATTGGCTTAGACCATTGTCACCTGGGAGTGCCTATAAATACATTGAGTGCAGGAACAGCTAATCCTTTCGTGGTGCAAACGAAATTGGGCTGGGTCGTGTTCGGTCCGTCGTCTGATGGTGCGACCTTAAATCCTACGTGCCTGTTTACAAGGGAACAAAGCTACAATTCTCTGCATGAATTAGTTGCTGATTACTTTGAATTGGAAAGTTTTGGCGTTAGACCTTCGCCGCCGGTCATGAGTAAGGAGGATGTCAGAGCGAAAGAGATACTAGAACGAACTACGAAGAAATTAAACGGTCGTTTTCAAACAGGACTCATATGGAAATGGGATAACTTCGACATGCCTAACAGTTACCCAACAGCGCTGAAACGATTGACGCAAATAGAGCGGAAAATGAAGCGTGACAGAACCTTTGCCGCCAAGTACAACTCTGTCATCGAAAGTTACGTTGCAAAGAATTACGCCCGGAAGCTGCAGCCAGCAGAGATTTCTATCAGCCAGCCAAGATGTTGGTTTTTGCCGCACTTCGGTGTTTTCAACCCGAACAAGCCGCTCAAGTTCAGACTAGTGTTTGATGCTGCCGCCGAAACACAAGGAAGGTCGTTGAACTCGTTTCTTCTCAAAGGTCCACAGAACCTCCGCCAGCTGCCTGCTATACTATTTCATTTCCGCGAAGGAGCTGTTGCCGTGTGCGCCGACATAAAAGAGATGTATCATCAAGTCACAGTCCAACCAGCGGATAGATGCTCTCAACGATTTTTATGGCGTGGTGGTAATGATTGTCACCCTCCAGATGTCTATGAAATGTCGGTTATGACATTTGGAGCTGCCTGCTCCCCATGCGCAGCCGAGCACGTGAAAACTGTAAACGCTCTGGATCATCGTCGCCAGCAGAGTGAGCGAGCTGTAAAAGCAATCATCGATTATCATTACGTCGATGACTACGTCGACAGTTTCAATACTGTCGAGCAAGCAATCGACGTCTCAAAAGAAGTTCGTGACATTCATGCAAGCGGTGGATTTGAATTGCGAGGATTTACTTCAAACTCGCCGCAGGTGGTAGCAGCTCTTGAAGGTGAGTCAAAGGGCTTAGAATTTCATGGGAACGACAACCCACACGCAGAAAAGGTACTAGGGATGTACTGGCAGCCGCAATCAGACCACTTCAAATACGATTTAAAATTTCATCGAGTTAAAGACGACGTCATTGCTGGTAACAGATGCCCAACGAAAAGAGAGCTACTTAGTGTGGTGATGTCAGTATTTGACCCACTAGGTTTCCTAAGCCACTTCACCATTTGTGCCAAATCGTTGATGCGAGAGGTGTGGCGCAGCCAGATTCGATGGGATGAGCCAGTACCTCAGGCAGTTTTTGAGATGTGGGACCAATGGCGTAAAAGACTGCCGGATGTGGTCGCCTTCAACGTTCCGCGATTTTATTTCCATGCGATCGCTTCGACAAATCCGCAATTACATGTCTTTGTAGACGCTAGTAAGGAAGCCTTCGCCGCCGTGGCCTACTGGCGATATAGAACAGCCAGTGAAGTACGTACCAGTTTAATATGCGCAAAGACGAGGTGTGCACCTTTGAAACGTATGACGATTCCGCGCCTGGAACTTCAAGCCGCCGTATTGGGCTGCCGCATTGCGAAAACAATTTTGGAAGAGCATATATTGAAAGTCGACATGGTTTATTTGTGGACTGATTCGACAACAGTCGTTAAATGGATTAACAGCGAGCATCGCCGCTACAAGCCGTTCGTAGCACACCGAATAGCCGAAATTTTGGATTCCACGCAGCCATCAAATTGGAGATGGCTTCCCACAGCTGAGAACGTCGCTGATGAAGCAACGCGATCGAATGGACGCGCCCAGTTAAATTCGTCTTCGCGCTGGCTCCAGGGACCCGCATTTCTGATGCAAAGTGAATGCATGTGGCCAGTAGCGACTGACACCCACCAGCCGCTGGCAAACGATGAAGAGGAGCTCTGCCGCCGATACACCTTGGTCTCAGTAAGTAGTAATACGATTGATTTTAACCGATTCTCGCATCTTGGTAGAATGCTGCGGGCAATGGCTTGGGTGAAGCGATTCGTCAACGTTTGCCGCCGACAAAACGAATGCAGCACGTCACATGGTCTTACAGCATGGGAGCTAGAATCCGCCGAAAATTTAATTTGCCGAATAGTTCAACGTGATCATTTTGCCGCTGAGATTGAAGCCATCAAGAGTAGAAGTGGCATGCGCCGCAGCAGTCTGCTGCACAATTTAATGCCGTACATCGACGATGAAGGACTCTTACGAGTAAATGGGCGCATTGATGCCGCCAGCTGGCTGCCGTACAGTGTAAGGCGCCCGATCATCTTGCCCCCTGACCACCGTTTTACTGGTCTCGTAGTATTACATCAGCATTGTTTGTTTAAACACCAGAATTCAGAAGCAGTAATATGCGAAATTCGACGCAAGTATTGGATACCGTGCATCCGCAGGTTGGTACGCAAGGTACTGGCGAGCTGCCGTGTGTGCAAGCTGACGCGCGCTCAGCCATACCAACCGACTATGGGTCCTTTACCGGAGGATAGGTTGTCGCCGTACGTTAGACCGTTCACGTACACTGGTCTTGATTACTTTGGACCAATTTCGGTTACCATTGGCCGACGAACCGAGAAGAGGTGGGTAGCGCTCTTCACATGCTTAACAATACGAGCCATCCACCTTGAGGTAGCACACGACTTGTCAACGGACGCGTGCATTATGGTGATTCGGAATTTCATAAATCGCCGTGGTGTTCCTACCAGAATGCGATCAGACAATGGGACCAATTTTATAGGCGCCAAAAATGAGGCCACCAAATTTCTGGACGTGTTCGATTGTGGTCGCCTGCAAGACGAGTTGTCTTCAAGGGGAGTTGAATGGTTGTTCAGCTCACCCGGAAACCCGTCGGAAGGAGGAGTCTGGGAAAGAATGGTCCAGGCGGTGAAGAAAGTTTTACGCCAGACTTTAAAGGAAATAGCGCCAAGGGAACACACTCTACAGTGCTTCGTCATAGAAGCTGAAAACGTTGTGAATTCACGGCCACTCACACATTTGCCCGTACGGCCGGATCAGGAAGAGCCGCTTACGCCTAACCACTTCCTGTTAGGCTCAGCCAACACGGCGAGGACACCAAGCGTGCGAGAACCAGGGACTAATCCGCACCACCTACGTAAGCAGTGGCTTATCGGACGTCAGCTCCGAGATGCTTTCTGGAAACGCTGGATATTGGAGTATCTGCCGACTCTGACGCGCCGGTCTAAGTGGTGCGATCGTGGGAAGTCGCTAGCCGAAGGTGATCTAGTGCTCATTTGTGACGTCAATTCACCAAGGAATAATTGGAGCCGTGGCAGAGTTGTTAAACTCTATGCTGGTACCGATGGAGTGTTCCGAAAGGCCGATGTTAGGACTTCAAAGGGAGTGGTGCGTCGTCCAATATCAAAGCTCGCTGTCCTGGATGTCGTTAGTGAATCGTGATCGATTCACGGGGGCGGGGATGTCGCGGAACGCTGTGTTTGAACGTGCCCATCGCGGTTTGCTCTCTTTCTCTCTCTATGTTCGCTGGTCTGACAATGTTTTTGTTCTTTGCTTCCGTTATTCGCTGATGGCCTTGAATTCTTTTCGGCGGTAAGATATCAAGTTTTTGCTAATTTTGAGTTTAGTCGTCAGCCAGCCAGCCGGGGGAGAGCAAACTGCGGTGAGTACATATTTTTTCTTCTGAACAAATTTTATTGTCTTTCTTGCTATTTGAAACTTCAGTTTGTAATCATTATTATTATTCAGATTAAACCCTGCCTGCCAGGCCGATTCGATAATTTTCGGTAGCCTATTTTTGATTACTTTTTCATTTGGGTTAAAAGCAGAACCCCTGCAACGACGACAATCATAAAAAGAGCATTATGCGAAAGATTTTCTCTCAGCCAAGAAAAGAAACTAGAAAAACTTTTTTCAACAACAGAACTCGGCGATCGCTTACCGTCAGAACTGTTTCAATACATGACATCATTAACCGGTTCTGATCCAATTGTAAGTCGCGAACTTTTATTCAAATTATGGTTACGTAAACTACCATAACAAATACAAATACATTTAACGACCAACAGTGATAAAAGTTTAGAAGAAAACATCACAATAGCGGACAAAGTTTTCGAATTGATTAATAAACCTCAAAATTCTTCAACGATTGCAAATATCCATAACAACGTCTTGGAACAATGCATACAAAACCTCACACAAATGACTGCCGCCATATATCAAAACCTCAACAAAATCACAGCAGACATAAATGAACTCCAAATTAGATCAAGATCCAGATCCAGGAACAGATTTTTCCACAACGAACGGAACTTTTCCAAATACAGACAACCAACACCAACACGCAATGAAAACAACATAATATGCTGGTATCACAGAAAATTCAAAAATAAAGCTTACAAATGTATCAAACCGTGTAATTTTGAAAACATTAATAACGACCAACCAAAATCACAATCTCTAAACTAAGTAGTACCATCAACACGGTGGCTGATGATGGAAACACAATAATTAACCCTTCCCGCCGCCTCTTCATTTATGACAAAATTAATAAATTAAATTTTTTAATAGATACCGGTGCAGCAGTTTCTGTTATCCCATCTTCCAAATTTAAAATTTTCAAAAGAAACTCTGACATCAGTTTAACAGCTGCTAACGGCTCAACCATTCAAACGTTTGGATCCAAACTTTTAAAAAATAACTTAGGTTTACGACGTGACTTCGAATTTCCATTTCTTCTAACAAATATTTCCACACCAATAATCGGTGCAAATTTTTTAGAAAAATTCGGCATTATCGTCGATATTAAAAATAAAGAAATTATTGATACAACAACAAAATTAAAAGTTTCTGGTTTTCAAGGTTTTTGTGACATATATTCATTAAAATATCCAATCACTGAAAACATATTCACGAAACTTCTTAAAAACTTTCCGTCTCTTACTTCTGAACCCGATTATACAAAACCTACAAAACATAATACAGTACACACGATTAAAACAAAAGGAGCTTTACCTTTTACTAGACCAAGACGCCTCGATCCAATAAAATTAAAAATAGCTAAAACAGAATTTGAATATTTGGTCAAAACTGGTATATGCAGACCATCTAATTCTGCAATCGCTTCAGCCTTACATTTAGTTCCAAAAAAAGAACCAAACGATTGGCGTCCATGCGGCGATTACAGAATGCTAAACTGCATTACCATTCCCGACCGTTATCCTCTGCCACACATACACGACTTTAGCATTAATCTCAAAAACAAACAAATTTTTTCAAAATTAGATCTCGTTCGTGCTTACCATCAGATTCCAATGGCAACGGAAGACGTACACAAAACGGCGTACCCAAAACACCATTCGGCATGTTCGAATTTCTACGCATGCCTTTCGGATTAAGAAACAGCGCACAAACTTTTCAACGCTTCATAAACGAAGTATTATTCGGTTTAGATTTCGCGTTCGCTTACGTAGATGACATTTAAATAGCTAGTGACAATGAAAACCAACATTTAGAGCACTTACAAACTATCTTCACACGACTTCAAGAATACGGTATTAATATAAAACCCACTAAGTGTATATTTGGTGTACCATCATTAAATTTTCTCAGTTATGAAATCTCGTCAAATGGAATACAACCTTCCAAAGAACGAATCGATTTAATTGTAAACTTTGAAAAACCAACTACTATTACCAAACTTCAAAAATTTCTAGGTATAATCAACTACTATCACAGATACATTCCGATGTTAGCTGCAGAACTAAGTCCTCTGCACAGCTTGTTAACATCTACAACTAAAAACAAAAATAAAAACAAATTAATAAATTGGACAGACGAAAGCACAAATGCATTTAACAACGTCCGATCACTTTTCGCAAAAAGCACTCTACTCACACATTTTAACAACAATAAACAATTATCCCTAGCCGTAGATGCATCGAATGTCGCAGTCGGAGCCGTCTTACAACAATCCACAGAAAAATATTGGGAACCATTAGCATTTTTTCAAGAAAACTGAGTCCTAGTGAAATTAAGTATTCAACTTTCGACAGAGAACTGTTAGCAATATATAACGCCATAAAGCATTTCAAACATTTTCTTGAAGGAAGAAATTTTATCGTATTTACTGACCACAAACCCTTAACATTTGCCATAAATTCCAAAACGGACAGATCACCAAGGCAAACACGACACCTAGAATACATAGCGCAATTCACAAACAACATTCAATTTATCTCCGGAAAAGACAACACAGTAGCCGACACTCTTTCAAGACTCCCAGAAGTCAACATAATTTCCACACAAGATATTAACTTTTCAACACTATATAAAGAACAACAAACAGACGAAACACTCAAAACACTCATAAGGCTTACAAATGCTAAACACAACCTTAAACAAATCCTGATCCCAGTCTTGAATATTAAAATTTGGTGTGATACCTCTAGTCAATCCTCTAGACCCTACGTTCCAACTTCCATGAGAAAAGTAATTTTCGAAAGAATACATTCACTTTCACATCCTGGAGTCCGCGCAACTAGACGTTTGATACAAACAAAATACTTTTGGCCAAACATGCGAAAAGAAATTAATGATTGGGCAACCAATTGCATTAACTGCCAAAAATTCAAAATTAACGTTTACACGAAAACTCCCATTCAGAAAATCGAAATACCGTCAGGTAGATTCGAACATATACATATGGATCTGGTGGGACCTCTACCAGTATCAAACGACTACAGATACATACTCACTATCATAGACAGACACACTCGTTGGCCCGAAGCCTATCCACTTAAAGACATTGCAAGCGAAACAATAACAAACACTTTTATACAAAATTACATCCCGCGTTTCGGAGTTCCACTCAAAATCACTGTAGATCAAGGCAGACAATTTAATTCAAAATTATTTAGTGAAATGACAAAACTAATCAGCGCTCATAAAATACACACGTCACCATACCACCCACAAGCCAACGGTATAGTAGAACGTTTTCATCGAACACTTAAAACTGCAATTATAAGTTCAAACGAAACCACTCATTGGTCAAAAATTCTACCGTTAATTCTCTTAGGCTTACGAACTACAATCAAGGAAGACATGAAATGTTCTGCCGCAGAATTAACTTACGGTCAAGCACTGAGATTACCGGGAGAACTAATAACTCCAAATAACGATAACACTGATGACATGAACGAAACATTACACATCCTGAGAAAACATTTTTCACATGTACGCTCAAAAATATTTCATCATAACAAAGATAAAAGTTACGTTCCAAAAGAACTTAATACTAGGAATTTCGTATTTATCATATACGATATACAATACGGAAATACCATTAAATCAGTTTCAATTGACTTATTGAAACCAGCTCACACTACACTTGAAAATACACCAATAGAAAACATTCAGAAAACAAAAAAAATTACTTTTAACATAAATGAAATAATTTAACAATTATTTATAACAAAGAAAAAGAAATCTTTTTCAAACAATACATTCGTTTCACTGGTATGTATATTATATGTATATAGAAAATATACTCTATACTTCTATATATATATTCGTGTTCCTTTATGTAAATATACTTTCAAATACTTTACTTTAAATTTGTTTAAAAATAATTTTTTCTTTGACTTTTCAATTTATATAAAAGATTTTGATTATGAAAATTTTTATTAAAAATATAATATTAAATCGAAGCAGTAATAAAATAAAATCTATGTTCTGTTAAAAAGAAAATAAAATATGTGCATATAAGTTTAAGACAATAATTTGCAACCACAGCCTTTTTGGGTTTCTTTGATTTATTTACATATTTTCTTTTATTCTTTACATTTTAGGTATTCTAGTACCAGATCCGTTATTCTCAAAGCTGCCAAATCAAAAAGCTGTAAAATGGTACATTCAAAATACTCGCACAAATCCGCCAGATCCACTTTAGCTTTAAATCGAAGAACAATGAAATGTGCAACATATTATTTTTATAATTCAGACTGTATATTTAAATGTTACTACAGAATATTGTAGAAAAAATTATTCATCTAATAATTTAAATGCAGGTCTTGAAACTTTTATAACTTTTATTAAAAAAGTCTCTGAATAAGAGTTATTCAGTGACTTTTGTTTTTAAAAGTCTTTCATAACAGTTATTCAAAGACTTATTTTTAAAAGTCTTTCATAACAGTTTCATAAAAGTCTTTGAATAACTCTTATTCGAAGACTTTTAAAATAAAAGTCTTTGTACTTTTTTGGAATAAAAGTCTTTGGATAACTGTTATTCAAAGACTTTTATTTTTTAAAGTCTTTTATAAAAGTCTTTTCTTGATAACGTGGTGCTCAAAACGACTGAGGCTTTTTACACGTGGTAGAGGTGATTGACGACCCCTCCTGGGGATAGGAAGTATCGTGAAACAGATTTTTGACATAATGGGCGGTGGGTGGGGCCACCACAAAGGGTCATACGGGGGTGCAAGTTAACAGTTAACTTTTACTTTTATTTTTAAAAGTTAAAAGTTAACTGTTAACTTTTACTTTTAAAAATAAAAGTTAAAAGTTGATTTTTATTTGAAAAATTTTTTTAATAAGAGTTATTTTCAGGCTCTGCTTAAATTTTATGTATCGTATAAACACTTAATGTGGTTGTATGCATAAGTAAATAAATACATCAAAGAACTTAAATTCCCAGTAGTTCAAAGCTTCGTCGAAGACATTGTCCTCGAAGACATCTTGCAAGACAAATTCCTATTTGTCTGCAAAATTTTTCATTGGCGACATGTTTAGGGAGACGGAATGCAAGCTGTCCCCAATCGAACATTGTGAGGGACACGTCCTACTAAAAAAATTGAAGTAGATTTGAAAAGTCATAATAACAAATGCTCGTTGCTATGCTTAATTTTCAATTTTTGGTTGCTAGCAGGACAACCTGCAGGACGTGTCCCTCACAATGTTCGATTGGGGACAGCTTGCATTCCGTGTCCCTAAACATGTCGCCAATGAAAAATTTTGCCGACAAATAGGAATTTGTCTTGCAAGATGTCTTCGAGGACAATGTCTTCGACGAAGCTTGGAACTACTGGGGAACTGACATGTATGCATGTATTTGTGTAAATAAAATAATTTTTATTAAAAATGTCTACTTTGATTAAATTTACACTTACTGTCCTCATATCGGTTTGTCAGCAAACATTAATTTTTTTGAAAACCGTAACACTTAGAACCATACGGTTTTCAACATTTTAACAAGAATTTCTTAGGATATTTTGTTAAAGAAAAAAAAATTTCTTACTTACGTGTTTTTCCTTTTTTCTTCGATTCAACAACTGTTTTTACGTGTTTTCTATACATTTTTTCCCCTAAACCGGCTAAACGGGGGGAGAAGCAACCCCGCTCCCATACAATTTTTTTCTTGTCACAACCTAACAAATACAAAAAACCAAAAAAATAATTTTGTCCAGCTAGCTTGTTCTAGACGAATCACTGTGCGTCGTCGGGATTTGCACTTCTACTCTTTGTATTCCAAACCAAGCACACATTCTCTAGGCTACGGACTGCTTTTGTTTCCAAACTTTTTTTTGCTAGTTTTTTTTTACTGGGAAAACTGCGCTATAACTTTTCGAATCAAATTCGAAAATATGCTCTCAATTATTTCAGACATGCCTTTTTATTTCCAAACTTACATCTTTGGAAGCGCTATATTGGCAGCACCTACGGGTAAGAAAAAGATGCGCGTCTCTTTCATTTACAAATGAGAAGCGCTGGCTATCGAGCCCGCTGGGGAATATTTCACCAACACATACAAGTGACAGGCCAATCAATATATTCAACAATATACATATACGGAATGTTTTCACTTGAACTGTGCAATACAAGTGGAATTTTCCATTGTTCACAAGTTCGTACAGTGTTGGAAAATTTCTAACAAAAAAAAACAATGGTAATTTTTTTTTGCTAAAATCTAAGCGAAATTATATAAAATAACACAAATATCACTCTACATATAATTCGCGATGAATGTTCTATATTTTGGTAACGTTCATAACTTTGTTTTTCGCGAAAAAAAACAATTTTTTTTAGGTTTTTATTTATTCAACATAACTACAATAATAAAAGTTTTGCCTCCTAGCACTGAAAATGTCATCTTGAGCTCAAACTGCAGTAAAAGCAAAAGACGATTCGAGTTTCGTGAATCTTGGAATGCCTCGTTCCCTTTTTCGTGCCTTTTTTTCCGAGATAGTTTAACGATTCACCTCGAATCTCAGAATGCCTCTGTAAGCCTTTACATACGTATTCTGAGATTCACGAACTATCGAATCGTCTCGAAATTGCATTGGTTGCATTCAGGACAACAAGCTGTGTTGGCTTTTTCTCGTTTTTTTGTTTGAGGGGGTTAGAAAGGTCAGAAGGGCTGACAAAGCCGTCGCCATTTTTTCTAGCCAAAAATTTGTATGCTGGATCTGCTCAGAACTTTCTTCTCTGTCACTAATTTTCAGTGTTTTGTTTACTTCTCGTGTGGCGGCCACGTGGAATTTGGCATAAAGTGTTGTTGTTGTTTAAATGTTGTTGTTTTTCAGCAAAGACTCAGCAAACGTATTCAGAGCACATGATTTATTCTGACAAGAAAAAGCCAACACAGCTTGTTGTCCTGAATGCAGCCATTGCAAACAACAACAAAAATTGTCTCTTTGTTGTTGTTTGCAATGCAATTTCGAGACGATTCAATAGTTCGTGAATCTCAGAATACGTATGTTAGACGTGAGAGAGCTTTGCTGCCGGCTGTCGCTGCAAGGTTGTGTTTATGGATATTGCTACTGCTGAAACTTCAGTAGTTGAACTTATCGGATATCGATTCTACTGGACAATGCGCACTCTCATCACTACCATCTCATAAAAAAATTTCCGAACGTTTTATGCCGGTGGATTTTTGCACGTGCGATTCGAACAAAAATTTTTCTACTATTAGACTTTAAATAAATAATAAAAACCTGAAAATGGTGAGTGAAATGCAGAATCATAAAAAACAAGTAGAATTTAAGAACATTGAAATTTTCATACTTCGAGATACTTCGATTGAATTTCTAACCCCCAAACGATGTGAATACAGCAACCATATATGTATGTGTGTATCAATATTTTTCCCAAGATGAGCTTTTTAATTTGTGCCTGAATTACGTTATATAGGCACACAAAATATATATAACTTCTCTTAAATTTCTGTTTAATATTCATTGAATTCATTAACTCTCTAAATGCAGGCTGCTGCTGCTATTAAAAAAATTATTCCTTTGCTGGACCGTATACTTGTACAAAGAGCTGAAGCTGCATCTACAACAAAAGGTGGGATTGTGCTACCAGAAAAATCTATAGGGAAAGTTTGTCAGGGCGTTGTTATTGCTGTTGGACCTGGATCCAAAAATGTAGTATGTGAGACTATCTAATATAACGTATTCGATTGAACAATTTTTGTGGTTATTTTAGACAACCGGTGCTATTATTCCAACAAGTGTTAAGGAAGGGGATCGAGTCTTGTTGCCAGAATACGGTGGCACTAAGGTCGAAATGGATGACAAGAAGGACTACATTCTGTTCCGAGAATCAGATATACTTGCCAAGTTGGAATAACCAGGGACAACGAAAACATGAATTTCGTTGTTAGCTGAGTTCATGTGCATTTCTTTACATTTATATTAGTTCATAAATATGGTTAGCATGTTTAAATTTGTTGCAAAAGAAACATGACAAATAAAAACTAAAAACTGCGCTTTAAATACTTATTGATCTGTTGAGCTTATAAATTTATTTCTTTTGTCTGTAAATCTGTCGGCTTGTTAAAAACGGTGTTTGAAGAAATAATGGTACAAACCTTATATAAATTTGCCACGGTTTGGAGTTCATCGATGTGGCAAGTGAACCATTAAAATATTGACTGGTTGGTATCGTCCGCTTTGCGAACTTTATGGTGGAACCTTCAAGCAAATCTGAAGCGTCCCATTCAAATGCCAAAAACAAATTTATGGAAAATACATTTTTACCTTAAATGGGCCAAATAAGTTAGGAAATCACATAGAAGCATGAAACCAACTAAATATTTTGAATTTAAATAAAATAGATAAACGAAAAATTTAGACAAATGATTATTTATATATGGCTTTTTAAAGTGAAGTAGTGTTGAATGATTTTACAACCCCGCCCATATTCCTCGCTTACAGCCAAAACACAACCACACAGCAGCAGCGAGCAGTGTGTATAAAACAATTGTGTATAAAAGCTTATAAAAAAAGCTTATAAGCTATAAGCTTATAAAAGCTTTAAGCTTATGGGGACAGCCACTGCGCCAGCTACTGCAGAGAACATAGATTCTATTCCAGCATCAGCCATTTTGTTCAAAGAGCGAGAAAAATGTTGCGCACCTTTTATATAAAATCCCGACAAATTTTTATAGAAAAAGTGAAGGAAAACCAGGCTTAAGTTTACCGTTTGAGCCATGCTCCAATTTTCTTGTTGTTATTGTTGTTGTTTTTTGTTTTTGTTTTTTGTTGTTGTTATTGTTTATGGAGCTGATTCTAATGAAGTAATCGGTTTTTGTCGCTCTCTTCTAGTTTACGAGTTATAGCCCTCTAAAGTTTGGAATTGATATGCCTATAACTCATAAACCAGAAAAGTTATTTCGATTATATGGGTACCGTTAGAAAGCCCTCTAAAAAACCTTCAATTTTTTTCATATAACATTTTTCCGAAAAATGTATAGTTTTTATGCAAATCGAAATTTTTCATTTTTGGAACTTTTTTTTTACATTTAATAATTTTTTTCGTTTCAAAGTGTGTAATTAACCTATTAAATCTTTGGAATAACAATAAAGCTGAGACCGTAAGCTTTCTTTGAGTATTTTTTTCATTTTTATCAGTCAAGTATTTGAGGAGGAAATAGCTGTTAAAGGTCAGAAGAACGTAAGTAAAAACTACTTTTTCCATTATACTACTACAGTCTAAACCTACACTTTGTATTACTCGTCTAAAAATTAAAAATTTTTAAGAAAAATCGCGCGATTTTTCTTAAAAATTTTTCGCCTGCGGCGCAGATTCAAAAAATTTTCTTATTATGTAAAAATTTAAAATATTTTTTAAAAAATTACGTGAAACCAACAATAGATTAATAACTTAATAGTAGTAGAATGGAAAAAAGTAGTTTTTACTTAAGTTCTTCTGACTTTTAAGAGCTATTTTCTCCTCAAATATTAGACTGATAAAAATGAAAAAAATAGTCAAAGAAAGCTTACGGTCTCAGCTTTATTGTTATTCCAAAGATTTAATAGGTTAATTACACACTTTGAAACAAAAAATATTATTAAATGTAAAAAAAAAGTTCAAAAAATTAAAAATTTGGATTTGCATAAAAACTATACAGTTTTCGGAAAAATTGTATATCAAAGAAATTGAAGGGCTTTTGGGGAGCTTTCTAACGGTACCAATATGATCGAAATATCTTCACTGATTTATGAGTTATAGGCATGTCAATTCCAAACTTTATAACTTTAAACTATAACTTTTAGGGCTATAACTTTTAAACTAGAGGAGAGCGACAAAAACTGATGGCTTTATTAGAATCAGCTCCAAAAACAACAACAAAAAATGCAAAAAAATTGGGGCATGGCTCAAACGGTAAACCTGTTCCGAAAACCATATGATTTTGACTTAAAAAAAGAAATTTAAATAAATTAAAAAAATTGTTACAATTCAAATTCAATATGAATTTTGAAGAAAATTTAATTGAAGAAGTGCGTCAGAAGAAGTTTTTATGACTTGATTTCTGAACATTATAAAAATGTTGCTCTTAAGTATACAGTTTGGCAAGATTTTTTGACGCTTTTAGGTGTTCCAAGTAGAAATAAATATATAAAGAAAAAGTGTCTGCAAAAACGAAAGAATAGAATTCAGAAGTGTAAACAAACAGAGGACTTGCTGTTGCAGACACTGCTACAACATATAGTTTTACTGGTGCGTGAGAGAGAGTTGCTGCTGCAGTCACTGCGACGTTGTGTTTTGGCTGTTAACGACAAAGACGCCGGAATGGAACTAGTTCGTTAAGTGTGGAGTACCTGTAAATATTTTCATCAAGAGTACAATTGAACAGCCCATATTTTTAGTACTTATGTAAATTTAGTTTTAGTACTGCCATGCAATCCTTATTTTGTGATGTGACACTTTCAACAATCTTTTTCCAAAACGATTCTGTTGTCAATTTGTTAAACGACCTGAAGAAGTTAAGTGGTGTGTTGGTTGTGTTCGGTTGCTAGTTTATAAATATATACAAATTGATACCGCAAGGAAAGCTGATATAAGAAAGTGAAAATAAAATAGTGCAGTGGTTAATTAGTTTGCTGTGCCTGCTTGCAGCAAACTTTAGGCGTTCCTGCATTCCTCCGTGAAGTCAATTGAAGGGCAAGAGGAGTTGCCGCGGTTTGTTATTCTCACATCGACACTTCGCTAAGGTAAGCAAGCTTTTTATTGATATCTTATCTATTCAAGGCTTATCGGTATAATCCGCATTTGGGCTTAAGTTTACCGTTTGAGCCATGCCCCAATTTTCTTGCATTTTTTGTTATTGTTATTGTTTATGGAGCTGATTCTAATGAAGTAATCGGGTTTTGTCGCTCTCTTCTAGTTTACGAGTTATAGCCCTCTAAAGTTTGGAATTGATATGCCTATAACTCATAAACCAGAAAAGTTATTTCGATTATATGGGTACCGTTAGAAAGCCCTCTAAAAAACCTTCAATTTTTTTAAATAACACTTTTCCGAAAAATGTATAGTTTTTATGCAAATCGAAATTTTTCATTTTTGGAACTTTTTTTTTACATTTAATAATTTTTTTCGTTTCAAAGTGTGTAATTAACCTATTAAATCTTTGGAATAACAATAAAGCTGAGGCCGTAAGCTTTCTTTGAGTATTTTTTTCATTTTTATCAGTCAAGTATTTGAGGAGGAAATAGCTGTTAAAGGTCAGAAGAACGTAAGTAAAAACTACTTTTTCCATTATACTACTACAGTCTAAACCTACACTTTGTATTACTCGTCTAAAAATTAAAAATTTTTAAGAAAAATCGCGCGATACACTTCGAACCTACACTTTGTATTACTCGTCTAAAAATTAAAAATTTTTAAGAAAAATCGCGCGATTTTTCTTAAAAATTTTTCGCCTGCGGCGCAGACTCAAAAAATTTTCTTATTATGTAAAAATTTAAAATATTTTTTAAAAAATTACGTAAAACAAACAATAGATTAATAACTTAATAACTTAATAGTAGTAGAATGGAAAAAAGTAGTTTTTGCTTAAGTTCTTCTGACTTTTAAGAGCTATTTTCTCCTCAAATATTAGACTGATAAAAATGAAAAAAATACTCAAAGAAAGCTTACGGTCTCAGCTTTATTGTTATTCCAAAGATTTAATAGGTTAATTACACACTTTGAAACGAAAAAAATTAGTAAATGTAAAAAAAAGTTCAAAAAATTAAAAATTTGGATTTGCATAAAAACTATACAGTTTTTGGAAAAATGTTATATCAAAGAAATTAAAGGGCTTTTGGAGAGCTTTCTAACGGTACCAATATGATCGAAATATCTTCTCTGGTTTATGAGTTATAGGCATGTCAATTCCAAACTTTAGAGGGCTATAACTTTTAAACTAGAGGGGAGCGACAAAAACTGATGGCTTTATTAGAATCAGCTCCAAAAACAACAACAACAACAAAAAATGCAAAAAAATTGGGGCACGGCTCAAACGGTAAACCTGTTCCCGCATTTGTTTACGAGATCGAATTTCTACTTACGAATTTCGATCTTGACGTGGTGTAAGCAAAAGGCGGGCGGGCTGGCTATTAACACCTTTAATGTCAGCAATTTCCATCTATAACATTTGTTTGTGCCTAAACGATCTTCCACGATCTTCCAACGATCTGTGATGTAATCGTTGATTGTCCATACTGTGAGAAATTAACAATTTTCGGCTTATATTTACTTTACGCAAGTGGCTCCAATTTTTGTTTTTTTGTTTTTTTTTGGTAGTGATCTTGGTCCTGACCCCACCAACAAGCCAAAAAAAAAAATGTCGCTCTCTCTTGAGGGCGGGGCTGGAGCCCCTTGAAATTTAAAATAAAATCGTCTGTATCTCCGAAACTATGTAAGCTGTTTGGGTGATATTGGAACCGTTATAAAGCTAATTAAAATGACATTCATTTATGTA
This sequence comes from Conops quadrifasciatus, assembly GCA_949752815.1. Classification (NCBI taxonomy): domain Eukaryota; kingdom Metazoa; phylum Arthropoda; class Insecta; order Diptera; family Conopidae; genus Conops; species Conops quadrifasciatus. Next base: position 6,814,062 of record OX457081.1, read on the forward strand.
AAAATAACTTTTTATCGAAATATCTCTAGTTTTATAAATAAACGCAACCTTAGGTTTTTAGTACTATTTTTTTTTGAGAAAATAATTTTTTACAAAGAAAAATGTGTAATTAACCTAAGGAAATATACTAAAAATAAGATAACATATATTTTAAGCTTTCTGAGGAAATTTATTTCGTTAAAATCTGTGCAGTATTTATAAAGTAAACCCGTTTTTAAATTGATAAGAAACTACTTTCTGAAATTATCTTATTATACCTTTTTGCAATAATGCGTCTCTGGTACTATGCATTGTTTGCCGTAATGGTTGTGGTCGTGTTTAATAGACGGCGCTATTTTTTAAGATTTTTATATGAAATAAAAATGAAAAATTTTAAAGAGAAATCGCGCGATTTTTCTTCAAAATTTTTCGCCTGTGGCGCTAATCTAAAATTGAAAATTTTAAAAATGAAAAATTTTTATGAAAAATGAAAAATTTTTCGCCTGCGGCGCTTAACTGATATTACAACATTTTAAATATTTAATTTATATTTTTTTCATACATAATGCTTAATAACCACACAAACAAATCGCAAATTGAATATTGTTTCCAGTTTACAACAAAAATACCAAGAAAAACGATAACTGGCGTCATAGCTTAAAAGACCCAACGGTGCAAACTCAGTACGTTCGCATTATTAAAAATATGTATAGTAGTAAAATTCTAAATTGGTAGTTTATACTTACGTTTAAAAATGCGTTTTCTCCGTAAGTACTGCACCGATTTGAATGAAATAAATTTCCTTAGAAAGCTTAAAATATATGTTATCTTATTTTTAGTATATTTTTTTGGGTCAATTACACATTTTTCTTTGGAAAAAATTATTTTATCAAAAAAAATAGTATTAAAAACATTAAGTTGCGTTTATTTATATGTTCCCAATTTTCTATTCAAACCGTGCTAACGCTCCTAAATCAAAAACATGCAGGCATTTAGAAATTGCTGATCGCCTATAATGTCATTAGCCAAAAGCTCAATCCGTATTATTTTGGCTACGGCTGGGAGTTTTGAGTTGAAATATTTAAGAGAAGAATAATAATTCTATTAGAATCCATCCAATGGCACAGTTAGAATGCTTAAGGATTATAAGGATATTAAAGGAAATTTTGAGGTTTAAATGCTACTTACGAGTATGTGGGTTATAGTTTTAAAAGTTTAAAGTTTATGTAAGCTTATGGATGTTAAGTGGTGTTCAGGTGATCAGCATTAGAAGGTGTTCAGATTCAAGTATAACTTATAACCCCAGTATAACTAACACAGTAATCCTAATTATTTTACACAAAGGGCCAAAAAGGTAATCAGTCACACCGTAGTAACACCGTACGGAGTGCAACACCGTAGTAAGTTGCACTTTTTATTATGAGTTTTCATTTGAAAATCATAAATCATAAATTCGACAATATGTCAATTGGAAAGGCGTTGAGGCGGAGAGCAACAACATCTGAAGACACCTTCACTAATTTGCTTCTCGCAATTGCGGATTCACTTTTCTCCTTGTGCCTGCACAAAAGCGGTTAGGCAACACACGTCGTTTGTCACAAAACTAACGACGACATATTGAACACAGAAAGCCACACAAGTGCAGTCAGTATTGTCAATACTTTGACCGACCCTTCATGTCTGCACGTGGCGCGGCGATTGTGATGGTAGCGGATATTCTCAGTCGCATATCCTTGAGTGAACTATAAGTTGTTTCAGGGGGAAGGAAGTGTACTCGCAGCTGTACTTAGTTTGAAACAAGGCCATTCAATACACTCTTTTTGTGGTAATTTTCGGGCTTTATTTCGTACCCTTTTCTAGAATGAGTGTACGAGTATGTACGATATTTGTGTAAACAAAAGTATTTAGTTATAGTTTATTAAATTAAAAGCATTTTTTTCAAGATTTTAAATATTTGCCCCTTTTCAATCCCTTTCGCTTTATCTTTTTCTCTTTAACTATACTTATAAGTTTTTATATAGACTATCGAATCTGGCAATATACAGATAACCCCAGTATAACTAACACAGTAATCCTAACACGGTTGGTGAATAGGAGAACACCCTCGTACAACAGGGACGGTTTCACTACAAGTTTTTCTACCTTTTGGTAACTCTAACTGATTAAAACTAGTTCTTTGTCGCGTTGGTGGAACGTAACCCCAATGCTATACTGGGGTTACCTGTATGCACTTGAAACTTCTTTCACATACATTTTTTCCTTGTCCTAGCAATCTTGCCTAAATTAAACGAACCTTTTTCCTTTACGACATCTTTAAGTGTTTGTAGAAAGCATAAACTGTTTCATAAACTCTTCTTTCATGCGCATTTGAACGAAAATGACACTGTTTTTATTACTATAAATATGTATTTGTTTTCCATTTAATATATGTACGTACGTAATTGGAATCAATTTGTAATTGAATGTGTTTGATATTGGCGATTAATTTAATGTTGATGTGATTAAATAAACGCATGGCTTCGTCGCAAAAGTATGTATATTTTTCTTCAGTCAGCAGCTTTTATAAAAGATACGATTGAAATTCGAAGTACGAGTATAATTATGTAAGTTTTTCAGTGTGGTTTCCTTTTGGTTTTTTTTTTTTGTTTTCTTTTTGAAACCTTCGTTGTAGAGATTTACAAAATCATTTAAGTATTTGTAAAATAGTTTTAAACTTAAATAGTCTTAAACTTGTATCAAGTTGAATCAATTCCATGGAATTTTCAAGAATTCCAAACCAAGAAGAATATATTTTGAATAATATTACGTTTAGACAAATATTAACAGTCTGTAAATAATGCAAACAATGTCACAAACATATTTTATATGCAATAGTACTTAAATCTAATGCTATTTATTTATCGCTTGAGCAAATATGTATGTATTCATGTCTATATAAAACCGTTGGAGCGGTACGTACGAGAGTACTTACGTAGGTATATTTTTTACCTACGTTTCGATTTATAGAGACAGTTAGTTTGTATTGAAACAAAGAAGAGATAAAATAGCTTTAAGTACATCTATTTTTAAAGAGAAGACAAAACGTATAGTACGTACTATACAATCATACAATAATGATCAATTTATTTGCTCTCTGATCTAGTTTTTAATCGTTAAGCCCCTTTACACTATCTGATAAGTCATATGTCACTTCTCATGAGTTTTCATAGGATGTGTCAGATTAGTCCGATAGTCATAGCGTTTTCTATTTTTCGTGTTCACACTGTTATGATTTGTTGTACGACATTCTATAAAAAAACTAACGGTTCTTTCAATATTTATTTCAATATTAAGAAATTATAAATATGCTATCGCGTAGAAAAGAAATTACTTTTAAACTTGATATCGGTGGCTGTGTTTATAAAATAACGTGCCAATAAGAAAAAAATAAGGAATTTGTGGAGTAGAAATTAGCTCATTATTTTTAATTACATTTATGTATATCATTAATTATATTACGAGTATTATTTATTATTTATATTTTTGTCATATGTATATATTATTTAAATAATTATATTATTATTTATATTAATTACAAGAAATTGTTATCTGTCACAATGGCAAAGGAAATCAAATGGAAACGCTATTATTTCTTATACAAAAATAGGATGACATTAAATGTGAAAAAAGTGGTATGCTTTTTCATATGGGAACTGTTTTGAGAAATATAAACGTGTTTACACTATTATAGCTGTCAGTTTTGAAATCTCATGAGAAGTCATATCAGATAGTCTAAAGGGGCCTTTATTCTAGATAAATTATTTAGAATTGTATAATTATACAGAATTATACACAGTAAGACTACGAAGCTCATATGAATGCCCTGCACCCATAACTGTCGAATCGATGATGAAAAGTGGGCGATGGTAAAAGATTCACATAAAAGTATTCACAATCTCATCAGCATTATAGCCTAAACACAGTCATTTCGTTGATGATGAGCAATGATAGTTGTCAAACAAACAAAAAAAGAAAAACAAGTAAGAGCGTTATCTTCGGCCTGGCCGAAGCTCATATACCCTACACTCGCATCTGTCGAAGTGATAAAAGTGGGCGGGTGACACCTACTTTTTTCTATTTTACAGAAAGCACATTTTGATCTATTAACTCATCTACAACACCGCTTTCCTTACCAAACACCTCATTATATAATATAGTATATAAGTGGGCGTTCACACCCATTTTTGGGAATATATTTAAGTCTAAGATGGTGGACTCGGAAATAAAATTTTAGCTGAAAATTCGGTCTACAAGCTGAGAAATTGAACTGAAAGCATGGATGAGTGCATATTTTCTATAAAAAGTAGGCGTGGCACTGGTCCGATTTTTCCCATTTTCAATACCACACAGCGTAGGATAACAAAGAATATTCGTGCCAAATTTCATGATGATAACTCTATTCGTTCTCCTGTAATCGTCATTTCCACAGACGGACGGACAGACAGACAGACGGACGGACATGGCTAAATCGACTCAGGAGGTGATTCTGAGCCAGAATATATATACTTTTCTATACCTGCCACGCCTCCTTTAATGCGTTACAAACGGAAGAACAAAGTAAATATACCCTCATCCCTTCGGGTGTAGGGTATAAAAATGTCAAAAAACGTCAGATAAGTTATCAACAAATATTATACTCCTAAATAATAAATTAAGTGTGAAGTTAAGTGAAATAAAGTAAATATCAAGTAAAGTAAACTTTCTGTATAATAAAGATATTTTTTTGCATTTGAATTTTTAGTTACTCAGTGTAACTCCGCTTATGATTTTCTCGAAAACGTCTTACAACTTCTACGAAGCAATTCTGATAGTAGGCGTTTTTCGTTGCCGTACATATGATGGTACAATAATTATACAGTACTTATTGACCCATACATACTTGCAATAATTTTACAAAGCATTTGCATTCACTTCTACAAGAGAAATTTCTCTGTTTGATAAGACTTCTAATTATTTATTTCATTACGGCAAATACCAAGTCAATTTTACCCGACAATTGACAACACATACACATGTACTAATGTGATATGTCTGTTTCATGAGACTTGTATCATCGTGTGAATATAGCTATTGAATTTAACGAATACAAATATGACTTATTTAAAATGAGTTTAACCTTATAATCATATCAAAGAATGTTAACATTTAAAGTTCTATAACAAAATTTAATTATATGAATTGTGGTTTTTGAATGAGAAGCAAATGATAAAATTTTTTTTCAGGCGGGCGGGTTGCTTTTATTTTACAGTAACGTCTCACTTTCAATCGTTTTGTCAAACATTACATAAATTAAAACAAAAAAATTTCAAAAATGATAGAAACCTTTGCTAATACATTTCTCAATCTTATAAAGCAATCCTTTAATATTACATACGTATAATTCTTCGGATTGTAATTCGGGTTTTGTGGTTAAAAATTATTAAAAAAAAAGTAAAATGATATATCGCAAAATAAAGTATGTACATACCACAAAAACAAATAATTGTTTATATAAAATTAAGATAATATTGTTATTATCTATTATTATTTTGCTTTTTGTCAGAATTTATCAAGTATTGAAGTTTGTAGTCACATGGATTATTTAAAAACCGTTTGTATAAAAAGCAGAGACAATTTTATAATCTTTGAATTTTTGAATTTATTATTGTAGAATTGTTCTAAATACATAAAAATAGTTACCAATACCATACAAAGTAAGTATCGTATATACAGACCTAATAAATTAAATTTACTTTTAGAAAAACAAACTAAAAACCTAAAAAAATCTTCATCATGCATTCATTCATACCAATAAATGACTGTGGCTATAGCCATACGGTAGTAAATATTCAAAATTTGCTGAAACTGTAACATTTGTATTTGCGTTTGCTGAATTTGAAACTTTTGCTTGTGGCAGTTTTTTCGTAATGAGTAATTTAATTATTTTATAAATGCTTGCATATTTTAATTTTGTTTTCACAGACTTTTGACTCTTAAGCTGAATAGCTTTATCAAACTCAAATTTTAATAATGGTCTTGTAATTTCTACGACTATACAAGAAGATCAAGTACAAAGGGTAGACCGTCTTTTACATGTAAGCCCTCATAAAGGGTTCGAGGTTTTAAGGGCTTTCTTATTAATAAATCCTGTATTTTATCATATTATTGAAAAAGTAATACAGTAATGAACAATAAGAGTAATTTAGAATAAAACAAAGCATTCGATTAATTTTTAGTTAAATTGAATTGAATTCATTTCACAAAAACACCTTTTAGAAAATCAAAATATAGAAATTATGTACATATGTATATACAGAATAATATAAAATGTATAATAAAGGTACATTAAAGTTTAATTATATATAATAAAAGTTGCAGAAAATAAAACGTTAATTTTTTGGTGAGAGAGCATTTGATTTATCTCTTAATGGTCTCCGGTTAAAACCATAATGGACGCCGCTTAAACATTTTTATTATATTTCTATGTTTGCCGACAAAATTGAGTTCTGTGGTGCTGATGATGACGATTTGACATCTTCCTTACTTTTACCCTGTCATAATACCTTTCACAAACATTCATCGAAACGTATGTATTTATATTTGCTCATGCATAGATTCGTTTCGAACTAAGTGAACGCACGCTTATTCCACAAAAGTACGTCTGGAATGCTTTATTAGAGAATTTCTTCGGCATAATCCAGAAGAAACTCATATACAGGCACCATCTCGCATTCCAAATGACAGACAGTGGGACTAAATTATCGTGCCAGTACTAAATTATTAAGGCTAATATTATTACATCACGAGAATGAATTATGTCACGAAATTTTCGAGAAACAGAAATTTTTCAAATTCGCTCAGAATAAATTCACAAGAAGTAACAGGAAATGACGAATATACAATATATAATTATTAAGATTAGAATTCATAAAAACGAAAAAAAGAGATCACATCCCTAAAAGCGGCTTGTTTGCGAACCAAAAAGGATCTGAAGTATTCGTTCCAAAAAGATTTTATAGCAAACCGCTTTAAATTTATCACGTTGGTAAAATTATTCTTTTGAAATCAATATTGTATGATTAAAATTATCGCGACGATTATCGCTAGACGATGCGATTTCCAATAAATTAAAAGGAAATCTCGTGAAAGGTCTTTTATCAACATCATCGGTTGTAAAAATAAATAAAGCTACCCGTACATACCTATATACGTACATATATCAGTGATGAGACGATTCTTGGAATCGGAATCGCAAATCGGAAGTATCAGCTAGCACATTTTCAAATATCGGAATCGTAGAATGTGAATGTAAATTAAATTTAATTTTATAAATCCATTATTTTAATAAATCTACTGAATAATCTCATAAATAATATTGAATAATCTCAATAAATCTACTGTGTTCATAAAATATGAATCTGTTTCACATACTAATTAAAAGTTATCGAAAATTCGAATTTATGTAACTCATTTAAAGAATCGAAATTTTTAAGCCAGCATCAGTATTCGCATCGGAATCGTTACAAATTTTAGCATCGTCCCATCACTAATATACATATATATATATATATATATACCTAGCGTCATGGTGTTACCGTCAGTCACGAATACGAGTACAGGTATCCCTCCTATAACACGGTAGATACGTTCCTTCAAAGTACCGTGTTGTGCGAAACCGTGTTATATGAGACTAGAAGCCAGTACAAAAAAGGGGGTTATGTTCCAAAAGCTATTAAAAAGATTTTTTTTTTAATTTCATATAAGTAACTTCATGTTTATTAGGAAACAAAACAAAAATATACATTTAATTTAATTTAATACTCGTATAAACTTAATTTAATCATTTTCTTCGTCATCACTGCTCAGTACAATTAAACGAGAACGTTTGTTTGGTTGAACAATATTACCTTCACTTTTTGAACTTTCTTCTAGATTTTGTGCACCTTTTGTCCGTTTAAAAAATCTGTAAGTTGGCTTTGCTTGCTTGCCCTCACAAGCCCGTTGTAATTTGTATTATATGGTGATAAGCAACTTTTAAAGCCCTTTTGGATTTTAAGCTTCTTTTAGGTGAAGGGTCGGCACTCAAGAAAAATATTCTAGTTTTTTTGCTAAGAATAGACCTTCTTGTAATTTTTTTATTGTAAAATTATTAATTTTACAATCTTCACTTAAAGAATAAAAAATTATGCTAATTGCTATCCACGAAGTAAACTCTTGCATCACCAAATATGTACTCAAGCTTAATAGGTAAAAAAAATACATCCAGGCATAGTTTATTCAGAAAAAATTCGAGTATTTCCCAAAAAAAAGAAGTAAAATTTCGATTATTCCCATATATTGTGTGTTCATAGTGCATAATGTAATTTTCTAAATAATTTTAAACAAAAATCTCGTTATCGTGTTGTAGAAGTCCGTGTTATAAGAGGGTTTTGGGAAATTTTCCTTTTCGTGTTAGTGAAACCGTGTTGTAAAATACCGTGTTATAGGAGGGTTACCTGTATTACATAAATCTTCAATCTTTTCCTCGTTTGTTTCGTTCTGATTATTTTAAATTATAATTTTACCATTAAAAACATTTTTAAAAAATTAGCCAAATCGGTCCAGCCGTTCTTAAGTGATTTGGTTACCAAGGAACCATTTTGGGTGGTCACCTTTCTCCTACCATGACCACAGTCGTGTATATTTCACGACATTTCCTACCGATTGATGTTGACCATTGACCATTTTGTCTGTCGCCTCATACCTCCCCCCATGACCAAAATCATGTATATTTCCCGATATTTCTTATTGATTGGTGCAAACAAAAAATGGATTAAAACACCCCCGTGTAACCACTTTGGGTGATAACCTTAGAATCAGAAAACTTTGCGGGCATGCGCACAGCTACAAAACCGTGTATTGAAATCATGACTATTTTGAGTCATTCCAGACCGTGACACGCCAATTTTAACAACTTAGAAGGCGGACAAATGGCTCGAAAATGTGTTCTGATTGCACCTCTACGATGTAAGACCAATCGCCATACAAAATGTTAGCTTCCTGGGTCTAGAAGTATTGAAATTATGACTATTTTTGCTCGTTTCAGACAGTGCCACGCCCATTTTAACCATTAAGAGGGCGGACTTCTTCAAACAGAAGAGAAAATTTCCCCTAAGACAAAAAAAAGTTATACTTCTATTTGACGGTTTTTGAAGGAAGGTTTTAAAAAAAGGTATGCTTAAAATTACCGGGTGTTCCGCATAAGATACGATAAAAGGTTAGAGCATGTAGGTTGAGTCTACACAAGAAAAAAATCGTATGGGAGGAGTGGGTCAGTTTCCCCCCGTTTATGCACCAGGAGGAATTTTTTACATAACTGTACAGCTACTATAAAAACTGTAAAGTACCAATTGTTACAGTGGAAGTACTGCAAAGCTAGTTAAAGAAATTTACAGTCTGCTACAGTGTTTGCTTTACCATTTACATAAATTCCACAAAAAATCTTACTTTGTTGAAATATATGTACATATTAGAGCTGTGCGCGAGCCGTTTTGAAGGCAGCTAGGCACAAATCGGCACGATGCTGTTTTGTGACTGCCGTATGAAAATCGCAATAAACAGCAACTGCTGTGGTGCCTTTACCCGACCGACATTCATTTTTACAGCTTGTTCGAAAATTTGCAGTTGCTGTTTTAATGTTGATGCATTTCTCTCTCGTTCCTTCCGCTTAATCTCCAAAGGAACGAAAGAAACGCAAACAACTCACCCTCTTTCCCTCCGCTCGAACTCGAAAGGAACGAAAGGCAAGCATTTGCGCCGCTCGCCACTCCGTCGATGGTGCTTTGTTATCACCAGAAGCGTCTGAAAACTAATTAAGAAATTACGAAGAAAAAACATCCCCTCTTTCCCTCCGCCCAAACTCAAAAACCATTCTTATCTATTTTTCCATGTAATTATCGTCTTTTTCTTACTTCGTTTTTGTTGTAAATGGTCCACAAATTGTGGCCCCGAACAACGATTGAAAACAATAAAAAAATGTTCTGCCACATTTTCGAGAAAAACGAAAAAAAAAAAGAAACGAAAAAAAGGGAGAGGCACGCAATGCTTTTTTTCTAACTAAAAGCCTAGGAGACGGCTGAACGTATGTATGTATTTAATATGTATGTGCATTCCGTGTGTGTATCCTCTCTTATATCTATTTAGCAATTGTTGGCATTAAAACTGTTGTGTCATTTTCGTCTGACAATTTTGTTTTTGTTTCCAGCAGAGCACAAGCAATAAAGGCTATGAGTGAAAATCTGAAATGTTTTATCAATTTTTACTGATAAAATGTTGTGTGTTTTGAAAGTGGTTTTCAAACGGCTTGTGCACAGCTCTAATACATTTGTATATTCACTTGGTTTCTCCGTTTCTAAAGCATTAAAGGAGACGTCCGCCTGTTTGTCTATTTGGTTCGTCTGCATTTCTGTCTACCTGTCAGTCAGTTTGTGGAAATCTCGATTACAGGAGAATCAATAGAGATCGGCACTGGTCCGGTGCCACTTTTACACTAATTATAGATTGACAATGTTTACTTGCAAGATTTAACCACTAACCATACAACATATAGACCGCTAAAAGTCACTTTTTTCTGGTCCGCAAATCTTTCTGTAGCCTGGGTCCCACAAAATCCTTTACTCTCATTTTCTCTTTAGGTGAGCAATTGTTTTTGCTTAACCTCCGAGACGGACGGTCAGTTTACTCGTTCTCTCACATGTTTCAAATTTTTCCCTACTCATTTGCACACCACCGAGTTGTAGGCCGAGCTCGTTATTTGCGTTCGTCATTTCATAGTCGTAATTTGTGTATGTGTCCCTTATTTTGCTTGATTGTGAAGAACAACAAATGTATTTTGTTTTTGTAAGAAGTTACCATGAATTCTTTTGCTTATTGGTATAGTGGTGTTTTGTTTCTTTTCTGCGCATGGGTCAAGGGATAAGTCTTTATGCTTCTGCATTCGGTAAGCTTTTAGCATTTTTTCGCTGGCTGCCAAATTATTATTCGAACATTTTTAAGATTTTCAAAAGGAGATTTAACCTTTTCTCCTTTCTCCTTTTCTCCTTTTCTTTCTCCTTTTGAAAATCTTAAAAATGTTCGAATAATAATTTGGCAGCCAGCGAAAAAATGCTAAAAGTTTACCGAATGCAGAAGCATAAAGACTTATCCCTTGACCCATGCGCAGAAAAGAAACAAAACACCACTATACCAATAAGCAAAAGAATTCAAGGTAACTTCTTACAAAAACAAAATACATTTGTTGTTCTTCACAATCAAGCAAAATAAGGGACACATACACAAATTACGACTATGAAATGACGAACGCAAATAACGAGCTCGGTCTACAACTCGGTAGGTGTGCAAATGAGTAGGGAAAAATTTGAAACATGTGAGAGAACGAGTAAACTGACCGTCCGTCGCGGAGGTTAAGCAAAAACAATTGCTCGCCTAAAGAGAAAATGAGAGTAAAGGATTTTGTGGGACCCAGGCTACAGAAAGATTTGCGGACCAGAAAAAAGTGACTTTTAACGGTCTATATGTTGTATGGTTAGCGATTTAACTAATGCAACAGTTTAACATAAACAAAATTTAACACGAGAAAATAACTTGTAACACATAAACCCATGAAATCTTAATGATTAAAGTATCCTGCTGCGAAAAAGATTTCTTTATTCTATTTAGCGCATTTTTATTTCTAAGAATTTTTTAGGATTTCATTTAATATTTCAGAATCTAATGAATTTAATTTAATTTGAATTTACGTTGTCTCATCACATTGCATTTTATTGTCATAATTTCATAGAACTTTTCATTGTCATTCAAATGTTCATTTCCTTCATTCGTTTTTAATTTAATAAATTATTTTCTTTTTATTAGAATTAGTCTAGACGTAACGTGTCCTATTAGCTGATTCCATTAGCTGAAAAAATTCGACCCTGGACCCTGGATAGAGGAAGACATTTTTTAACAAGAAGATAGTTTTGTTGGCTGAGGGTTTTAATCCCTGCCACGGCCGAAGGCCGGCACACAGAAGGACACTTTTTGCCTGCGCAGAAGGACCCTGGATAGAGGAAGACTTTTCAACAAGGAGATGGTTTTGTTGGCTGAGAGTTTTCATCCCTGCCACGGCCGAAGGCCGGCATGCAGAAGGACCCTGGATAGACGAAGACTTTTCAGCAAACAAGATGGTTTTGTTGGCTGACGGTTTGAATCCCTGCCTTCCTTCCTTCCTTCCTTCCTTCCTTCCTTCCCTCCTTACTTCCTTCCTTCCTTCCTTCCTTCCTTCCTTCCTTCCTTCCTTGCTTCCTTCCTTCCTTGCTTCCTTCCTGCTGCATGCCGGCCTTCGGCCGTGGAAGGGATTAAACTGAGGGTTTAATCCCAACAAAACTATCTCCTTGTTAAAAAATGTCTTCCTCTATCCAGGGTCCTTCTGCGCAGGCAAAGTATCCTTCTAGATGCCGGCCTTCGGCCGTGGCAGAAATTAAAACCCTCAGCCAACAAAACCATCTCCTTGTTAAAAAATGTCTTTCTCCATCCAGGGTCCTTCTGCGCAGGCAAAGTGTCCTTCTGCATGCCGGGCTTCGGCCGTGGCAGATTACAACCCTCAGCCAACAAAACCATCTCCTTGTTAAAAAATTTCTTCCTCTATCCAGGGTCCTTCTGCGCAGGCAAAGTATCCTTCTGTATGCCGGCCTTCGGCCGTGGCAGGGATTGAAACCCTCAGACAACAAAACCATCTCCTTGTTAAAAAATGTCTTCCTCTATCCAGGGTCCTTCTGCGCAGGCAAAGTGTCCTTCTGCATGCCGGCCTTCGGCCGTGGCAGGTATTAAAACCCTCAGCCAACAAAACCATCTCTTTGTTGAAAAGTCTTACTCTATCCAGGATCCTTCTGCGCAGGCAAAGTATCCTTCTGCATGCCGGCCTTCGGCCGTGGCAGGTATTAAAACCCTCAGCCAACAAAACCATCTCCTCGTTAAAAAATGTCTGCCTCTATCCAGGGTCCTTCTGCGCAGGCAAAGTGTCCTTCTACATGCCGGCCTTCGGCCGTGGCAGGGATTAAAACCCTCAGCCAGAAAAACCATCCCCTTGGTGAATAGTATTTGTATATTAACCCGTCCAATAAGTCCAACAGCTGCTTCGTAGCTAACGCATTTCAGTATTTATCGCAAAATTGGGCCTTATTTCATTTTTTTAGGCTTTATTTAATTTTTCGGAAAAATTTTAAAATTTTTAAAAATGAAATAAAGCCCAAAGTGGGCCTTATTTCATTTTTTATGAATAAACGCCTAATTTGGCAAAATGAAATAAGGCCCGCATTGGGCCTTATTTCATTTGGGCGTTATTTCTCGGAGCCATTAAAATTGTATTGATTTTAAAATTATTTTTCTTTTATTTTTCTAATTTTTTTAACTCATTAATTACGACTATTTGGCAAAATAGGATTAGGATAAGATAGGATAAGGATATTAGGATATTATCCTTATTAGGATATAATAGGATAAGATTTAGGATAGATTAATAAAATTATCAAAATGGTTATGAATTTTTGGGTGACACTGTACATAGTATATGTACAATTTTATGGGGAAAAAAATTAAGCAAGCTTTCTTACTGTTACAAGCAAGCTTTTTTACGTCAAAGAGCTCATTAAAGATAAATTCTTCTATAGCAGCAATTTTAGTAGATGTACATATGGATGTATAGATGTATGTATGTATTTGGAAAATGTTAAAATTGTCGCTTTCTTGAATTGTCACGTCCAAGGAATGGAACAATATTTTCAGTACATTCTTTCCAGATGTAAATAGGTAGGTGCATCTATTTCTCCATAAAAATATTCACTTTGTTCTTCCATTTGTAACGCATTAAAGGGGCGTCGCAGGTATAGGAAAGTATACACATATATGTATTCTGGCTCAGCATCACCTGCTAAGTCGATTTAGCTTTCTATCTGTGGAAATCACGACTACAGGAGAACGAGAAGACGTATAGGCATGGAATTTGAAGTTTGGGATGGAAAATGGAAAATCTCTACTCCACGTCTACTTTCTATGGTAAAACCATTTTTAAACGTCCATAATTCCTGATCTTTTAAAGCATCGTGTATCATCTAAAGAGAATAACGAAGAGACTCTTATCCTCTCGGATGTGTGGATCCGATCTTTCAGTTCATTCGTGCGGGAATCTCGAATAGCGTGTTTTTAATTCTTTTAGTTAAGGAGATAATTATTCTTTATTATCGCTGTTATAGAGTAAACTTTAGAAAACTTGTGAAATAGATTACAAATATGATAACGCATACTTGTAATATACGATACTTATAACAGGATGTAGACAAATTCTCACCGCTTGATTTTTAAAGCAGGCGTGAAATAGGTATCCGGGTACACCTGACTGACACTTAATCCTTTTTTTGGTAAGTGAACGACGTCTAAAATGGGATGCAGTGATCACATTGGCAAATGGAAAGTTCAGTAAATAAAAATAACTCCTTCTTAAATTAAAAAGAGTTATTGAAAGTCTTGTAGGCGTAGTGTTGAATATATTGTAACATGTCGAAACATTTTTCACAGCTTCTTTTGATCACTATTTAGATAAGAGTCTCTAAAAGAAATATATATAAACATGTATACATTGAAATAAATTTATGTATATGCTTATACATATGTATATAGACGTAAAAAAGGAAAGCGCTGTTGGAAGTACTGGTATTCAAAACAACGCAATGTTATATTGTCTATAAACCTTCCACTTTAAATCATTTCAGCGAACTCTTATTACTTCTTAATTTTCTTGTTAAATACTTTTTCTGCATGATTTCACCTTTCAACATAATTATCAACAAACTCGTACATTTTTCATATTTATATAACGTCAATGTGTAAATATGTACTAACATATAAACCGGATTTACTTTTGTCCGTTTGCAATACTTTTGTACCGTTTGCAGAACAGAAAAAAGCCAAATCGGGCAATTTAACAAGTGTTGCTAAAAACTGAAAGGTTAAGTAAATGCTTAACGTTAAGTCATTTCACAATAAAGCTTTCGATAGCTATTGGTACCGTCGCTGGTTCGGTTTCAGTTTTATTGTACGAGTTTGCTACGAGTTTGTCGTGGTTATAAACATTTTGAAATTGAAATTAAAGCCACATTCGAAAAAGTGAACTTTTCCACATTTATAGACGTATGTACGTATCTGTATCGCCATATACGAGGTCAGTCCGATAAGTACTTAGCTTCACCACCCGATGGTCGCCACGATCGTAAGACCATCTAGATTTTTCTTACTAGAAAAATGGAAAAAGAGCAAGATCGGTCGGTGATCAGCAATTTTTGACGGTTGCCATCGAAGGAGAAGAGTCACGGTACACAGCATCCAAGCGCTCTTTGATTTCGATACGTGATTTAAAAAACAAAAATTGCTGATCACCGACCGATAATGATCTTTTTTAATTTTTTTAAAATACGCGAACACACCCGCTTTCACACGCGGTTACAAACAAAACTACGGTTCCGATTCGGCTGAGATTTTGACAGTAGTTGTCTACAAGAATGAATTACACGATAGTAAATCTCTTGCGATCGTTGCGACCACCCTTGCGGGTGGTGAGGCTAAGTACTTATCGGACTGCCCTCGTACATATGTATATGTATTTATAAAAGCACATACATAGATGCATACTTAAGCATGTGTGCACATTTATTTTTGTATGCTTGAGATGCTGTTGAGGTTTATTTTTCTAAAACAAATCATTCATTTTTGTGTAGACGTTGCTTGGATCGGGCGTTATTTCTTTGAGGAAGCACGGTGAATTCATTACTGCGGTGAAATAAAATTGATAATCAAGAAAATAAAACCTGAGGTATACAATAATTATTTCTAAAGAAAAAATAGTTACCGTTCAATTAGAAGTTTTCAAAAGTCCATAATAAATACAAGAATGTTGCTTAAAAAAACCTCTGAAATTGATATTTAAAAAATTAATATCTGCATGATATTATTGTGAAACTTCAAAAAGGCTCAAAAAACGGTTATTCTGTTTTTTTGATAAATTGCTTTCGAAAATAATTTTGGTGAAACTTTTTATGTTTACGAGTACTTTAAAAATATAGACGGTATAAATAAAATAATATGAAAACTTATTTGAAGACATTGTGCATCGTGATGGAATATAAATGACAGACGTCAAACTTGTCGTAACCAAAACCAATTTTTTAAATTCAGTTTCTTCATGGAATACCTTCAACCCTCAGCTTTTATTGTGAAACCACTTTTTACGATGATCATAATTGTAAATACGAGTATTATCAGAATTATAACATGACAAGTCAATGCCTTCGGACTTTCGACGGCGCCAAATATACATATGTATTACATATTTATCTGAATCTGTGCGCAAGTCTATCATATACTGATAATTAGTATTGATATACGCATTTGCGTATATCAAATTTGGAGAATTGAATGTCAGCACGGATTGTCTGCATTGGATGTTCATGACGGTTATCTTCCCATCAAAATCAAAGTTGTATGATACGTGTCGATCATATTGCCGCATAGTTGTTGAGATATCGCACCCTGCAATGGGTGTTTTGTGTCCCTGTGTAAATTTGGGCTCATCATCACAAACATATTATAACATAGAAGAAAACTAATAATATACTTTATTCATATGACCACGTATTCGAATTACGTGATTACTCTGATTTTAAACTTTTCTCACCATCAGCATGTTTTTTGAATCTATACTAATATTATAAATGCGAAAGTAAGCCTGTCTGTCTGTTACCTTTTCACGGCTAAACCCCTGCACCGATTTTGGTGAAATTTGGTGTGGAGATAGCTGAAACCCTGACATAGAGTACCTATTTTATAAAAAGACAACCTCTAAATAGAGGATAAAGGACTGTAGGGGACAATTTTAAATTAAGTTAACATTGTGCTGGACAGAATAGATGTCAATAATAAATGAATTTAAACGTGGTAAGACACACAATCTTATCTCTGGGACCCTCGAGTTATCAAGGAAACCCTATAACAGGCCCCTCCTATCCAAATAAAAAAGTGTCGTGTATATCATATGTACGAGTATGTACATATACATACTGCAAGCGAACGACTGTGATGTGTACATACATATGTATATCATTCAATCAAACTAAGTTAGAGCGAGCACTATTCCACGCGAACGAAGTTGCGGGCAACATCTAGTCCGTTATATTTGCGCAACAAAAACCCTTTCTGTAGTGCGAGTACAGTAAATTTTTGCTGACCACTTCCTCGTCCGCTAAGTGCTATTCGGACTTTTTAGGTTGGTAAGTGGTCAGCAAATTTTACAATATTGTGTTTAAAAAGGAAGGAATCAAATAACAAACAATTTTCACTGACTCTTTACAATCTGGACAATCAGAATTCAAATTAAAAAATAAAAATAGCGAATCCAGTACGTCGGATCCAATATGGCGGATAGCAGCTTTGTAACTTTGTCAGGGCTTTGATATTTCAAAAATACGCGCCCGTAAATGCTTCATTTTGAATTCTACTTAATTTTCGATTAAGTATTATCACTATTACCGAATATCGAACAAAACGATGTAATCTGGTGAATGTTTGTAATCCGAGGGCAGTCTGAAAAGTTCTCGGCCTAACTTCAATACATTTATTACAACGTTTTTCCAATACTTCCAATTTTCCAATAATGATGTATAACGCTTTCCAGCCAGGAATTTTTTCAGATTTGGAAACAGATGAGAGTCAGGGGCGGCCAAATCCGGTTAATGAGCGGGATGATGTTCCAGCAATACGTACTTTAATTTGTCGAATTCTCCCGTCGTTAAAACACTTTCGTGAAAACGTGCTTGATAAAAATATATTATTTTCTTCATTTTTTCTTAGGAATTTTTGCATCCAGCTGATCCAAAAGGCTACAATAATATTAAGAGTTAATTGTGTTACCTTTCTTAAGATAAAATTTCAATAAAATGCCTTTGTAATTTAAAAAAACTGAAAGTGTTTATGAAACGACGCTTGAAATACATTTATTTTTCTTAAAACTATCCAAACACGCATGAAAAATACGCATTTGATTGCGTATTTGGTCATATCATGGCCTTTGTGGTGTTGTAGCAGTTTTTGGGCGACCTGCGCGTGGATCATCTTCCAGGCTTAGTTAAACGTAGTTAGCTTTAGTGGGTGCTAAAATTGTTTAGGGGGAGGTCTAACTCTTTTCATTTGAAACATTTTAGGCTGATTGTATAGTACGAGTATAGTGGAAATATATGAATGAACAAATGAATGATTATACGGTACTTTTTTCCTGAGCGGCGGCGACTATTGAATACTTCCCCCTTCCTCCCTCTCCTCCCCCAACCTACCACCGCTCTCCTAAAATGGAACACCCTCATATAAATAAGTTTAAGTGAAGCAGTTACTCATTGTTGTACGTACGTATGAAACTTAATTAGCAAGCAAAATCAAAACTCACAAATAAATTAACTGTCATAGTCGTCACCGCAGTCAGATCAAGGTGTCAGTTGCGGATGTTGACGAATGTAATACCTTTGTCGTGATGATAAAAGTTTCTGCCACCGCAGTTACTCTTCAGAGATTTTGGTATTAGGATCTCGCGTCTGAAATTGCATACCAGCGCGCACTATTATTTTAAGGCAGGGCAATATAAAACTGTCGCGAATAAACGTTCATTAGATAATGTTTATTTTATTATGCGAGTATGCTACGACTTTGATGAAGACAGTTTTTTCTTAAATGGAATTTATTTTTTAAGGAAAGACCTTGCTAATAAACAAAGTAATTGAAGGCTTTGGGTCTCTATTGAAATAAGAGTGGCTAGACTCATTTTTGTTTTCTTTTACTTCCAGATTTGTTTTCTATTAGTAAAAAAAAAAATATCAGAATGGATCATTCCGAACATAGTATACACAATCATGGTAATATAAAAGTTTACAAGCCTTCCTTTAATATCTATAAATCGAATTGTTTTGCCATGAATTTCACAGGTACTCACGGTTCGAGTGGACATATTATGGCCATTAGCAGCACAGCCGCTACGCCAATAGACGTAATGACGCTGGAGGATGGTAGTGGTATCCATAATCCTCATTCCATTCACCAAACGCATGGCATTGGCAGTCATGACATGATGCACCATATGATGTCAATGGCGGTAATTATCTCTGTGGACAGATTTTAAATGAAATTAATATGGACGTTATGTTGCTAATTTAACCGTTCTTTCAGTTTCATTTTGGTTATAATGAAACGATACTCTTTTCATGGTGGAAAATTGATAGCGTGCTGGGATTGGTCGGTTCGATGTTCGCTATATTCATAATGGCTGTATTTTATGAAGGTTTGAAATACTATCGTGAATATTTGTTTTGGAAAACGTATAACCTGCTCGAGTACCGTCCTGTAACAGGACCACAGGGCAATAATACCGAAGAACAACAGAGAAGAGCAGTGCCCACATCTAGTGCTTCACCAGTGCAGTAAGTATACACACATCCTTAGATAGATACTAGAGAACTGCACTGTCGTCTTCCTGCTGCAAATGAGACTATGCATCAATCTTATTTGAGATACACCCACGAATCAATCATCGCTCATTTCGCTTCGTCATTTTCGTTGAGTCGAAGTTGAAGTGCTATTTTAGAGAGAGGAAAAACAAAGAGCAAAGAATCGTGCGTGACGTCTGATGTTGCTTTTTTACTTACTTTTTGGGCCGTACGCTGCTCACTCACAAAATTCCATAAACTAATATCACACGATTCTAGACGTATGTGCACGCATACGTCTATAAACCAGTCATGTGCACATAACTATGGACGAATTTGTGCCTTATTTTTCCAAAACCCCATTTTATTTCATTACATCACTTTGCATTTATATCTCGTATGTTTCGCAAAGTAAATATAAAGAAAGTATACAAAAAATATGGAAACCAAATTCCGCATGAAAAAATGCAGAACGGAATGGTATACGGAATTCGTCTTTTTAATGAAAGAGACTCGCCTAGTTTCGCGAGTGTTCAAAGCGCGGAGAATATCGAGTAAGGCAGTATTCGTTTTTCTGTGAATGAGATCTGTCTTGAATTTAAAGCCGAAAAGAAACTAATACAACAAAACATTGAGGAATGTTTAATTAAACATTGCGAATAACCACAAGACATATCACGATACCGCGGTATTCTTCGTCGTAATAATAGTTCCTTAAACTGTGGCAGCCATTACCAGGGCTCTGCGAAATGCATTGTCTTATTAAGCCCTAGCATTATCTTATTAAGATAAAGAAATTAAGTCTCAACTCTCGCTCTTTATCTCCGTTCAAACTCCAAAAGCTTCCACTAAAAAAATGCTCACCTCGTATCGCATATCACAGTATCTATACCGTGTGCTTAGTGTGTTTGATGTGATTCGTTGTCGAAAGTGTTTGGTACACTGTCTTTCAGCTCAGAAAAGCAACGAATCCTTTTTACTTAATTGTGTTTTCAGCAGGCTGTCTGCAGTCTTATCTTGCTTGGAAAGTAAATGCAGAACTGCAGTCACTCTGTACGTATGTATGTTTATTAGGGTGGTCCTTATTTTTCAACTTCCGATTTTTTCTGGTCTCACCCTTTTAAATTATGACACGTAATAAAAAAATTATACATACCAATTTTCACGAAATCGGATAACGGGAACCGTGCTGCATTTAAGGCAAAGTTTAAAAATTTTACCACGGCATAAGTGTACCGTAACTACACTCACTGCCACTAGAGTGAGATTACTAGAAGATTATGGGAGATGTTATACCGATGCGAGTAAAATCAACCTTAATAAAAGTCGGCATGTATTGATATATATCCAGGGCGTTCCGTATAAGATGCATCAAAAGTTTAGCACGTAAAGGTTGAGTCGTGACGAGGAAAAAGTCGTATAAAGTCGGGGGAGGGGCAGTTTTCCCTAATTCAGGCGCAGGAGGGGTTTTTCTAAAAACACGACTTCAAATTATGAAAAAAAATCTCAAAAAATAACGGGATCACTTATTTAATTCATGTTTTCTGTTCTTAAAAACCACATATCCAACCTTTAATATACTTCTAAACTTAGACTTCTAGGTCAAATAGTTTTTGAGAAAATAATGTCAAATTTGAAATTTTCAATACAAATTTGTAAAAAAAATTTTAGTCGCAATTTTTTTTAAAAATTACTTATGTAAATATGTAAATATAATTTTTTTTCTGATCCCGTAGCTTTCTGATAAATTCTAAAAAAAATGTTTCAAACAGAAGGGATCTATGTATGTCTAGTTCTTGAGAAAATTGAAGACTACGACACATACTTTTCTCCCAAAAAACACTTTTTGCCTCCAAACTCCGATCTCACTAAAAGTTTGGATATAAATATGTACATACATACTAGAGGTCTGCATGGGATGTCTTGAACACACGAATACCCTTGAATACACTACTGCAGTACTGCATTTCGAATAGAAATTTTACTCCTTAACTCAAAAATTCAAACGCCGACTAGATTCGAATGAAACCGAATCTACGTAATCCGAATCATCCGAAACGTACCGAATCATACGTTTTTGTACGGATGAAATTAGGGTAGAACCAAAGAATATGTAATATATAGAAGGCGCATCTCATACATGTTTCAGAGCAAAAAAGTTTCTTCGATGGACGTAGCCGTACGTCCATGTTGCGCAACATTCTTCGTACGTCTCTAACCTGAGCAACCAGTGGTTTCTTCGTACATGGTCGTAGCCATGTTGCGTCAAAGAATATACCAATTTTGCCTTCATTTATGGTATGTGAAGCTGGTTTTTTATAGGGCTCGATAGCCTAGTGGCTAGAGTAGTTTGCTCGCAGGCAGAAAGACCTGGGTGCGAAGCTGGGTGCAGGAGTAGTTATAAAAAATATTTTTGCGTCTATTTTTTTAATTTAAGAATAATATTTTTATTTATGTACAGTTTGGTAGAACCTAAAGAAGAAAAGTTGATTTCGAATGAATCGTGTATGTATATATATATTATGTATGTAAACATTGTATATATATCCTCCTTCATTGCGGACGGCAACAGGCTTCGAAAACTATAAAAAAATATAATAACAAATAACAGAACAGAAAGGAAACTACGTAATTTTTAGATAGTGTCTGCATGGAGGGAAAAGTCGTTGGAAAACAGATAATGTCGGAGCAAGGCAGGCAGCAGATAAGGGCCTTAAAATGTGCAAATAAAAAAACGAAAAACTCTCCTCTTTCCCTCCCCGCAAATATCAAATACTTGTTTCTCTCGATATTTGCCGTCGGAGCAAGGCAGGCAGCAGACCGCCATATATGTACATAAGCGTCTGCATTACCGTCGTAGCAGCACAGGCAGCAGACCGCCGTAAAAGCGTCTGAAAATTATCGGCAAATAAAGAAATGAAAAAAACTCTCCCTCATTCTCACCGCTTAAACTCCAAAGACCGGCGACTGCCTCTTTCGATTCTACTAACAAAAACTTCAGCAAATAGATAAGAACCAAAAAAATTTCCTTTCTCCCTAGGCGTAAAGTAAAAAAACGTATTTTCATGGATTCCACCAACAAAAATGAATCAACGGGATATGAATATTTTTTTATTCAGTGCCCCTTCAATACATAAACAACGAATAATAGTTTTCTTCCGAGTCGTCTAGTGTAGAATTTTCAGTGGAGTATTCGTTCAGTCTCATTCGATTCGAATAATTAAAAGATACTCTGCAGTCAATTCTCGAACTTTTTTCTGTATCTCGAAAGTACTTTTGGATCGTCTCATACAGACCTCTAATACATACATACATATACAAATGTAGTTTTCTTGTCACATGTAAAAATTTGGGAGGGTGAGAAAAAAAATCTCACAAAGTTTGTTTACCCCTATAGCTAAGGACCACACTAATGTACATTACGTCCTTGCGCATTGTTTGCAATTATTTTGTGTTTGTGGCTTTTGAAATTGTTCTATACATATATCCTGATGGGTGGCTGTACATTTCCGATATGGAACTTATACATTAAATGCAGAAAATGTTCACGTATTTTCTAAACTCATAATTTGTGTTCTCCTCTTTTCTGCTTTCTTCCTTTTGTATGTTTCATCTCTGTTCGGCGATAGGTATGTTGGCGAAGTCATTCATAAACAACCGTAAGTATACAAAAATATCAATATGTCAAAGTAATCCTATCCTCCTCTTGTTACTCTGTTATTTTCTATGTTCTGTGAGAATTACATAATCACATATTATTTTATTCGTCTTATCACAAATCACAACACATTTCTTCTGAACGACTGCAACTATGTACTTAGAATATACTCGTATAATATTATGAAAGGTATTATTATGATCAGATTTATATTGTTATTTTGTAATACATTTTTAATGCAACAAACGCATAATAGACAAAGCAATGCCAGAAAATAATATAAAAACTTTAATACGAGTATCACCGCCGACAATTATTATCAAGAAAAAATATCGGTTATTATATACTCGTAGATATACATACATATGTACATAACTGATGAAAATAAAGATGCAGACAATTAAGGTTACACCGAGATAAGACTTTTAAAGTACGAATCTGCATACTCGAAGGTCATTCGGAGTGAAAAATATGTTGACTCAATTGAATCAGTTCTTCCCATTTCTTTTCGTCATGTATTTGTTCACTTTTCAGCAGCATTCAGAGTTTATGTCACGTGTCAAAGCTAACTTATTTAATTATGAGGAAATCTTACAATTTGTTCTTAATTCTAAATGTACGATATTAGATAAATGAGCTGTTATGCATTTGAAGAAAATTTAAATGTCTTCGTATAAGCTCGTAAATCGTATAAGTTTACAAGCTTGTTAATGAACTGTCAATATTTTTATTGAGAAAAATTTACATGACTCATTTGAGTTTCCGCAGTTATTTAGATGTACAATATAAATGAGCGCCTGAATCTATATGAGGTCTCTACAATTATAAACAGTTTTATATTTACTTTTCTAACTGGAGTGAAATATTTTTCCTCACTGTAGTTTATTTAAGAATGAAGTGAAATAAAATGGATTCAACACCGATTTGCAAAATATTGAACAATCCTATTTATTCCATATGAGTGATAAATTATAATCACGTTGCTTCCATTCATTTTATTACTATTTATAACCGAAGCGAATAATAATATAGAAAATACGAGTATAATACAATATAAAAATAATACAATATAAAAAAAATTATAGCGGTATTTATGTGAACTAATAAATGCTAGACTTTCAGTTAAATGGACAGTATATCATATAAAATTGTAATGCATTTTAAACGAAATTTTCAATATATTAAATTCTTTCGCATAACAATAAATCGCATTTTCAATATCTTTAAAATGTATTAGGATAGATCAGTGGTTACCAAACTATTCTGGTCGTGGAACCCCCAAATTTTTTGCCAATGATCGCGGAACCCTGAATATATTTTAAGCAACGACTATTCAAAATTTAAACAGATGTTAAATGAATCAAGTATTATTTTGGTACTTCGGATTTTATTAAATTAAACAAAACCTAAAAAAACAATTCATCATAGAAATAATTAATAAAAATATAAAAAACATAAACTAGAATATCTTGGAGGTTGAACTTTCGTATAGACGAAAGCTGATGAAAGTTAAAAGCACCTTATTTCAAAATTTTTAATTTAATTTGGTGGCCGATTGTAAACTTTCCTAGGAAACTTTCCTAGAAAATGTCAATACATCAAACTAAATTTGTCGCGCGGAACCCCTAAATTTGTTCGTGGAACCCCAGGGTTCCGCGGAACACACTTTGGGAACCGCGGGGATAGATAAAACTATCATATTACACTTTGTCAAACCTCATTTGTTCATCACTACTATTGTTTTCCACCAAACCGAACTCTTTATCCCCCTCTCACTCTTAACAACTAAGTCCACCGAATTTCTGTTTCTATTCTTTCTATTCTTTTTCTATTTTTATTCAAAATTTGCATTACAAATTAATCTCTTCCTCAATTCTCCCTTCTTCTTTCCTGCACAGCCCCACGATGCTTTCACTGAATCATCTCTACCAAACTCTGTTGCACGCGATACAGGTGACGGTCTCGTTCATGCTTATGCTGATCTTCATGACGTATAATGTTTGGCTCTGTATTCCGGTAGTGCTGGGCGCTGCCGTCGGCTACTTTTTGTTCTGTTGGAAGAAGTCCGTCATCGTTGATGTGACAGAGCATTGCCATTAGCAGTGCTTTCAATGTTTGAAGCGATTTGCAAGGATGCACCTTCAATGGCCAAACAATGAGCTGACAAATGAGCTACAGCCATTTGCCATGATTGCATCCGAAACTCTAGCAAGGACAACGAGTACGACGACAAGGACTATGAGAAACACGGCCGACCTGAGTAAAGATGAAATATTTGTAATCGATACCGTTGCCCGTACAGCGGCTTCAGCCACATGGCTAACAGCCGGTCGTTGCGGCAGCATCGGTGCAACCAATTGCACAAACTGTCGAAATATTAATATTCTCTTAAGATTAAGTTTCAGATATTTTTACGATATAACCTGTGAATTTATAAAGAATCCTATTTAATTGCATAACAAATTGAAAAGTAAAAAAAGAAACAAAATAAAGTAGAAAACAATAATGCTTAACGCCAAGTTTAAGGAAAAGGAAACCCAACAGAATTCTTGAGGGAGCAAAAATTTGTTCCTTAACAAAACGAACTTTACGAGAAGAAGCTACCATGTAATACCAAAAATGGAATACAAAATATGTTTAGTCCAATATCAACTGCTGGTTGGCAAAAGAACCCTTTGTCAACTTATTACAGCGTATTGGTTGAGTTGAGTTGTACAACTTGTGGCCATTCAGGGCTAAAGGCAGATTGTTACTAATTTTTCCGTTTTTTAAAGAATGTTAAAAAGTTTCAAATTTTAAAATCTATTAAAGCTCGTTATTTGTATATATATTTCGTAGATTTAAAAACTTCCATTAGGAATAGAAAATATTTCTTCATTTTCTGATTCGATCATTTTACTTTCAATAACAATATGTATGAATTTAAGAAATTTTTATCTGAATTTAGTAAAACAGAAAGAAGCAAACAAAAACGAAACTGTTTTGCTTCAGATTTATAACAAGTTTTTATAATATAATTGTAGATTTTTTAAGAAAAATTTATAGCAATAAATATGTACATTTCAGATTAAATCTATATGTATATGGAAAATTATTTTATATTAATATATATATATATAATATATTTATTATATTATTATATAATATAATTTAATTAATATATATAAATATACATATATATTATTATTATCAGTATACTCAAATATATGGAAAAATATTATTTACAAATGATTTATAATCGTTTTATTGAATGCTCTATTTGATATGCAAGTTTATAGTTTTTTACAGTTTCTTTTTCTATAAAATTTTAAAAAGACATTTTGAAATTTGTTGAATATTTGTATGTATATATATATGTATATATATACACATGTGTGTATAAGAAAAGATTTCTAGACGAACATAAAAGTCATTACGTTTTTACTCGTTGTTTTGCAAGGGACCAGATGCTCCTCCTTCATTGTCGTTTTGTCATATCCTGATGATCCCTTTTCATTTTTTTAAACAAGAAGTAGAAACCTCCAATTCTCGTAAGTCGCTACTGAAAATTTCGTAAAAAGAAGTCCAAGTGTTTTCTTTTATACTCCTCTTCTTCCAAGAAATCATATAAACAAATATAATTATTATATTATATTATATTCTATTCTATTATTTTTAATCTTATTTATTTCAAATTTATTTACGCAAAGAAAATTCAACCCAATTTACAATTAAATAAATGTTAAGTAGTAAATCTTTAAAAATCGTAAATGTTTTTTCGTTATATGGTTAAGTAAAGCAACCAGAATAAAGCTCATTAATAATGACAAGTTTTATTTGAAAAAGCACGACAATTTTGGTTTAATATACTGGTATACCATGGAATCATTAAATTTACATTTAACATATATTATGTAACAGCGTTATAGATTATTTACTTCAACAGAACAAAAGTCGTGTCTTGCACCCAAAAGCTTTTGTAATTTAGACTGTTGTTTGTACATTCTGTACAGCCTTCGAAAGTTCTACTTTCGATGGTATTAAGTAGAAGGCCGGTGAAACCTCCTCACCACAAGGACACTGACAGCCTGTAATTAGTTTAATATACTCGAAAAAATTAAAGGTGTAAAAGTTATGATTTAACGCTTACTTACCATTAATCCAACTGAAGTTGCCCAATTTCTGTTCACATTTCGGGCAATATAAACGCCCTTGCGCATTGTTGAACACTTGTTTCATCCACGCAATGGGTTCCACAAAAAAAATGCTTTTACATTCTTCCACAATTTTTATGGTCTCGGCGCTACCGGTATCGCCTTTATCTGCTTTGTTAGCCTCCTCCTGTTCTTGCAGTTGATGATAATTAGCGATTTCCTCGGCTGCTACTTTGGTAGTTGTTAAACTCGTTAAGCTTGTTGTTTTCTCAGTGCTGCTGCCGCTTCTTAAATTATTTACTCCATTCGCTGTTTGAGATTTTCGTGGGTGCAACAAAAGATGGGAACGTGTTGCCAAAACTCGACGACATTTACGACAACGATAAACAATTGGTTCGGGATTTTCTTGAGTAACCGCCGGATCAAATTTAATGAGATTATTAAAGTTTTGCGGCAATATTTTTGCTGGTAACAGAAAAAAAAACATCTAAATTATAATTAAAACACGTTTACAGCAATATTTTAAAGTTATCTAAACATATATTTATCTCGGATTAAATTTATTTTTAAAGGTTCAATAACGTTCTACATGTGCAAGATCATGGACGGGGAGATTTTACTCAAAGCTAAAACAGTTGGCATTCATCGCGCATCGTGTCTGATCCTTATGTACCAATACGTGCAGCCAAGCGTCTACGGCATGATTTTGCGCATGTAGATCACAATAAAAGCTTCTGGTTATGTGCTTTATGTTATGTGAACATTATGTCCACTGAATGTAACACTGCATTTAAATTGATTATATCTACCTTTTCGCACTTGTTCGCCGGCCAGACGCAAGCGATATATTTTATATTTTTGATATTGTGGATCAATTTTGCAGCCCATACGCCCATAAAGTCTCAACTGTGAAATGAATCCTGGATTGGGTTGGACAAAACGACGTTTAGCCTTAACGTACTCATAAGCCGATTCATAGTTCATTTGGTGTTGCTTCATGACATACGCTATCACGGCTGAAGAGCTCCTGCTGACACCAAAATAGCTACGAATGTTTTAGGATAATTCAAACAAAAAGTCATTAGCAAAATCCACAACCAAAATTACTCCTATGACGGCAAACTTTTAGACACGATAAATAAACAAACGCAAAGCATTATTCTTGGACTTCTACTAAACAGCAATCACGTTTGTATACATAAACGCTTTTAACGTTTTATTAATTATGTTTATTTATTATAAATATTTACCAATGCACAAGTACGTTTTCTCTCTTTTCAAGGGCTGCGCTTATAAAATTCACACAATGATCTAAATGATGCAGAATATCCTCTTTGGGCATATCCGAAACTGTAAACGGTAAGAGGATATACTCCTACTTATAAAAAATATATCTTTATATATGATTAGGTACATTCCATAACTACAAAAATATTAATTTAGCATAATGGCAATATATCGTAAATAACAATGTCTTATTTGAAAAGCAGGATATGTCAGGCCAAAAATCTCTAAAAAGGGACTAAAAAAACAACGTCTGAAATTATCATCTTCCAATAGGATATACATAGCTTTAATACTTTGCTTTGTATTACAGTATGTATATCTATATATATAAAAATGAATGTATGTGTGTGTGTGTTTGTCCTTTATGGATTCCTAAACCGGCCATCCGATTGGGATGAATCTTGGACATGTTGTTGTGCGCATTCCCGCGAAAATTTCTGGACCAAAATTATTCCCCCAAAGGGGGACCTCTGTCCCCTATGTGGTTAAAAGGGGTCTGAAATGACAAAAAATGGCCATAATTTTAATACTAACAGGCTCAGGAAGCTGAAATTTTGTATGGTGATTGGCCTTATGACGTAGATGTGCAATGAGAACACATTTTCAAGAATTCCTCGCCCCCTAAATGGTTAAAAGGGGCGTGGCACGGTCTGAAACGACCAAAAATAGTAATAATTTCAATACTACCAGGCCCACGAAGCTGAAATTTTGTATGGTGATTGGCCTTATGACGTAGATGTGCAATGAGAACACATTTTTAAGAATTCCGCCCCCTAAATGGGCGTGGCACGGTCTGAAACGACCAAAAATAGTCATAATTTCAATACTACCAGGCCCACGAAGCTGAAATTTTGTATGGTGATTGGCCTTATGACGTAGATGTGCAATGAGAACACATTTTCAAGAATTCCGTCCCCTAAATGGTTAAAAGGGGCGTGGCACGGTCTGAAACTACCAAAAATAGTCACAATAAATGGTTAAAATGGGCGTGGCACGGCCGTGACTGACGGTATCACCGTGACTGACGGTAACAGCCAAAACACATTGCGGCAGCGGCAGCAACAGCAAACAGAAATTATATAAAGGCTTATGGGTGCTGCCGCTGCCCTGAAAAATAGATTCTATTACGGCAGCAAGCAAAACTCTCTTTTTTCCACTCTCTTTTTCACTCAGTGTTGCCAATTTTCACTGAAAATCCGACAAATTGTATTGAAAAATATACGGAGAGTAAGCTCTCTTTCAAGACGAGAGAATGGGATACAGAATACAAAAACAAATAGCCAACTTGCTGTCGCTGCTCTAATGTACTTTGCTGAGCAGCGAGAGAGAGTTGCTGTTGCTGCCGCTGCCGCAATGTGTTTTGGCTGTAACACCGTGACTGACGGTATCACCGTGACTGACGGTATCACCGTGACTGACGGTAACACCGTGACTGACGGTAACACCGTGACTGACGGTAACACCCTGACTGACGGTAACGCCGAGACTGACGGTAACACCGTGACTGACGGTAACACCGTGACTGACGGTAACACCGTGACTGACGGTAACACCGAGACTGACGGTAACACCGTGACTGACGGTAACACCGTGACTGACGGTAACACCCTGACTGACGGTAACACCCTGACTGACGGTAACACCCTGACTGACGGTAACACCGAGACTGACGGTAACACCGTGACTGACGGTAACACCGTGACTGACGGAACCACCGTGACTGACGGAACCACCGTGACTGACGGTAACACCCTGACTGACGGTAACACCGTGACTGACGGTAACACCGTGACTGACGGTAACACCGTGACTGACGGTAACACCGTGACTGACGGTAACACCGTGACTGACGGTAACACCGTGACTGACGGTAACACCGTGACTGACGGTAACACCGTGACTGACGGTAACACCGTGACTGACGGTAACACCGTGACTGACGGTAACACCGTGACTGACGGAACCACCGTGACTGACGGTAACACCCTGACTGACGGTAACACCCTGACTGACGGTAACACCGTGACTGACGGTAACACCGTGACTGACGGTAACACCGTGACTGACGGTAACACCGTGACTGACGGTAACACCGTGACTGACGGTAACACCGTGACTGACAGTAACACCGTGACTGACGGTAACATCGTGACTGACGGTAACACCGTGACTGACGGTAACACCGTGACTGACGGTAACACCGCGACGCTAGGTGCCCGTTGCCGAAGCGAAGCGAGGCCACGGGCAGCTAGTTTACTATAATAGTGTAATATACAAGTTTATGTCTGGTTCCACTGGTCTGGTCGTGGTTACAATACATTTTGTTACAATACATTTTATGAATGACCTATTTTATTGCTCAACTATCTTAAAACAAGCACTCAAACGCTTGAAGCATTTGCTAATAACAGCATGAAATCGTCCGCTTCACTGACACATACTCGCATCTTTTCAAACAATGCACAATTATGCTGTATTCATTGAATATCAAGCACCCCCTCGTATTTTCTTTTTACCTCCACTCCACTGCCACTAACTAAGGCATTAACAAAAGCCTACAATAACTTCAAGAACCTCATGATTAGCGTCGCTTTTTGTTTACAGCTCATTAATTTCAAAAACAGTGAAACAAATACGTCAATATATCTAAGTACAATCTTTGAAGGAACTGAGTAGAAAACAACTTTGCCATTGACATTAATTTTTAAATATATGTTTATACATACATACACACATGCATGTTCGCACGGATATTGAACTTTGTTATTAAGTTTCTCAATGCAATAGTCAGCTTCCATGATCATCATTACGCTTTTATATAAACAGTCTAAAGGAACTATTTACGATTTGCATCTATTATTACTCAATGCTTAATCATTTTAAATTTAAATTAAATTCCATTTAAACTTAAAAAAATTTTTTTAATTGTATTTTTTATTATTGTTTCTGAAGTTTTGAGATTAAAAATGAACCACGGAAAATTATTTGTATGTATGTACATATATATATCCTTTTCACATAAAAATTCTAAATAAATTCACTTACTCTGGACATATTTGGTGGTTAGAAATGAAGCTTCTACAATATGCTTTGGCAACGGCACGGAATCCAATGTCAGGATGTGCAAAATTTTAAAGGTTTTTAATGTTTCCATATTTGCGGCTGCAGTCAGATTGCCTGAAATTTTAAATTTCGAACAAATTTTACTTTTCTTCGTAAGCAACAACTAATGCAACAATTTACCCAAATATAATCCATCTACAATTTCATCCAAACTGACAGGACCACCGTCGAAATCTTCGCGCATCAATATACCAGTGTCTTTCAATTTATTTCTAGCGGCTGTTGAAGATTTTACTGCACCTCCTTCCGCGCCAGTCATTTCCATTTTGATATTTTAACCTACGGAAGACTTGTAGCATTGATTAGTGGCGGCTGTTGTATTAAAACTATTGTTATAATGATACTGAATCGCAATACGAAATTACGTTAAACACTGCAGCACCGTTCACCAGAAATCTCCGCCACTCACCGAGTCCTACCAAGGAAAACTGTTGGTACCACAGAAAAGATGAAATTTTTGCAAAAATAACCAAAAACATACAGACAGCTGATTAGCAAATACTCTAAGAGGACGAGAGAATTTTATTGCTAAAAAGGTTTTTCCTAAAATGCAACAATTGGGAAATTTTATATAGCAAAATTCTTCCCTAAAAGACAAGAAGAAGAAAAAGCAATTTGAATGGTTGTGATTTGCGATAAAACAAAAATCAAATATGTACTACGGCTATGCACCAGTGTTGCCACAGAAGAAAAATTTTTCTTACCAAGTTTTTTTCAAAAACCTACCAAAACTACCAAAAATTTCTAAAGACAATATTTTAACAGAATTAAATGCTTTTATTAAAAAAAAATAAACAAATTCATTCTTAGAATGCATATAAAGTATAACAAAAATGTTGCTACAATATAAATATGTGTATATTAAGGAATACAAGTTTTAAAGTTTTAATTTATTGAGATCTCGATTTGCTGACCACACATAATGTGGCCCATTTTTTTGTACTAATTCTTTGCATAGCATAATGCTATTTATTGTACTTGTTTCTAACTTATTTCTAAGTTTTGTCTTAATTAGTGCAAGTGCTGAAAATTTCCTGCAGCTGCAGAACTGTGTGGTAGGGATAGTAAATTAAACACAAAATTGACAAGGTTAATGAAACAGCTCTCATTTAGCCCATTTTTATTGAAGCTAACATTTTTCCAAAATAAATTTATATCCATATCACTTTTTAAATTAGTATCACTCAATCTAAGCAAATTCCATTGCGTTACTATCTTATCAGGATCGCAGTCCAATAAATTTTTAAAATTTAAAATTAATGGTAAAATAGTCAAATTTTCATTAGAAAGAACTTTAGTCGGAGTTATAATTTCCAAAAGTTTTATATCTTTCCTCTTGAAATCGAATCTCATTTTAATTTGATTTAAAAATTCAATGTAAAACTAAAGAATGGTCGTTTTTAATTCAATTATTTCATCAGAACTTAAGTTTTTTTCTATGTACATATCAGCTTTTGTTTCAATAAAAACTTTAGATATATCTATGTGTAGCTTTTCATTTTCGTAATCGATGCTCTCGCCAAACGTTTTATATCTTTTTATAAAGTTACTCAAAATCAAAAGAAAATTAGATTTAATATTAGAATACAAATATGGCAGTCGAGAACTTTCCGATTGAAATTCTTTATTTAAATTATTTATAATTGGCAATATATATGACAAGAACAGGAAGTAAGCTTTCATTTTCATATTCATTGTGTGTGCTTATTCGGCAGGACGAATGCTGCCGACTTCATAAAAACATGAAATAAAGTAGAGTGTAAGACTTTCCCATTGCTCGATAATTCTACAAATTACACCCTCCAACGAAAGCCATCTTGTTGTACAAATTCCCAAAATTTTATGAGGTTTCTCTGAACAATATTTCTGAAATTCTTTAAATTCAGAGATTCGCTTAGGACTGTGAGAAAAAAAGCTATAAATATTTCGGCATAGAAGCTCAACATTGCTTGGGAGTTTTTTACAAGCATATACGGAACACAGATGCAACGAGTGGCATGTACATTTCATATAAAAAATTTCAGTCTCGGCTTTTAACAAGGTTTTGACACCTCCTATATCGCCTGCCATGACACTCGCACCATCTGTGGCTAGTCCAATAAGATTTATTAAAGGAATCTCTTTCTTATTAAAAAAGTCTTTAATTATATGAAAAATTGACACAGCATCAGCCTTTGTTCCAACAATGCTCCAAGCTCCAACAATGCAAGGAATCGATCATGGACTTCACGAGCATTGTCGGCAAATCTAGCAACCAATACCAAGCACTTTTTCACTGAAACATCGGTTGTTTCATCGACTATTATCGAAAACTTGTTTGCCCGTAAGGTAGCTATAGTTTTTTCGCTTGCCTGTTTTGCTATGATCTCAGCTAGTTTAGTCGACTTTGTTCTTCCGCTTTTGAGGAGTTTACCTATAGACGAATCAGGACAACATTCAGCCATTAAAGCCGGTAGGTAATCCATTAACAGAAATGGAAAGTTGTGGGCGATGCAAAACATTACGAGCGTCAGCTCAGCATATCGCACCTGTTGATGAATCTTTTGCTGCTCCACATTCACAAACTTTTCCATAGAGATTTGTGTCGTTTTGGCCTTATAGTTTTTGATGTGCAAAACCGTTTGCTCATGATTTTTGAGGTGAGTGCAGTGATTTAAAATTGATTTTGCACATGCAACACAAAATGAGCACCCATCTTTTTCGCGCAGCCAATCGAACATCTGCAGCCACTCCGTTCTGAATTTCCTTTTTGTAGTTGTCTTCCCATTTTGATTAGAAAAGTAAATCAATAAATTTTACCTGCAAGAGTCATCGTTATTGTTTTCGGCTTTTTCTTCAGAAGGTTTTGGACCTTTAGATACAAATCTGAAACGAAGAACCATTAAATAAATTATAACTATATTACAGATTGCCTTACTTGTCCATGATTCGTCTTTGAGCGTGTGGCGTCTTCTCCTCGTAAACGATAAATGCGCGCAAACCTTTCGATTTTTTGACATTTTCCCTTTCGCTTTCTTTCGTACGATTTTGACAGAATTTGGATGTGAAAAGAGCCTACATACTTTTGAAAGACAGGGCTACCAAAGTGGTAAGAACAAAAAAGCACGCAAGTGTTTGAAGTAAAATGTTGCTACTTTAAAATAGATTTCTGTATCTACTTTTCCTTGCCTAAGTTTAACCAAAACTACCAATACGAGAGCCTACCTACCAACCTACCAAAACCATTTTTTCCAAATATAAACTACCAGTTTTGGTCCAATTGGACCAAAACGGCAACACTGCTATGCACATACTCTTTATCCCTTTAGGCAATTCGGTTTTTTTGAGACTGTAAAATTCATGAGACATTTTTAATCGCTTAATCATATTCATAACTATAATGCTTATATTAAAATAAAATTAAAAAGTAAATTAAAGCTAATTTTACATTTATCGTGCCAGAAAATATATAAATAGAAAAACCTTACTCATAATTATTATAGGTGAGATATCTTAATACCCGATTCCTCACGCGAACCAAATGCTTTCATTAATTTCTTTTAGTATTATTCCCCCACAGCAGTTTTCCATGAACAGCGATAGGATATTTCTTTTTCATTGGATTTAGAGAGTTTTAATTTATTTAAAAAAGAAAAAGCTTTGTAGCTTTAATATGAAATGAGTTATAATAAAAAGACACTTCGTCATGCTAAAAAATTTATGTAGTACTAAACACCTTTATGTATTATGCGATAAAAGCGAACTCCCCGGAATTATAATCTCTATTAAAAAAATTATAATTAATGACTGTAAAAAACTTCCGGTAGCACTTAGAGCGTGAGCTTTCATTCTTTCAAAATAAAATTTTTTTCCCAGATTCAACTATTTTTTCATAGCTAAAATTTGTAATCAAGATACTGCCACACGGAATCAAATTGGCTTCTCGCATTCTGCCCAAGAAAATTTTCAAGTGTAATAACCTTCATTCCAGGATTTGGCACACATTCATACGCGTTCACAGCTGTTTTATAAAAAATGGACTATCGTAATTATTGAGTTACGAAGTTCTCGTAACAACCATTTCCTTTATACACATTTTGGTTGCAGTTACTTAATACCGCATCACCAATACCTTTCCCAAAAACAAAACTTCGCCAGCGCCTCGCCGACTTCAAGACCCCGAAACAAATCAAAGCATTCTCTGAGGCGCATAACAACAATGTCGGTTGCTGCTGGAGTAAATGAACCACAAAATGTGAATACACCGAAGCTGCCGCATCGTCTAGCTGCTTTCGATTTCGACTATACCATAGTGGGACAGAATTCAGATACCGTGGTTCGTGATCTGTTGCCGCGTGAAGTGATTACGAAAGATATTGACAACTTCATAGAGAGTGATGGCTGGATAAAGTATATGAGTGAAGTATTTCGACTATTGCATGAGCATGGCTATACACCCGAAAAGATACGCAGTACGGTGCACGGTATTCCTGAAGTACCCGGGATGGTGAAATGTCTAAAGACATTGCGACAATTAAACTGTGACCTGATCATTATCAGCGACTGTAACAGCGTTTTTATTAATGAGTGGCTACGGGCTCATGGCCTTAGCGGCTGTATAGAGACCGTCTGTACAAATCCGGCAAGGTTTGAACCAAATGGTATGCTCACAATAAAGCCATATCATCAGCAGACCGACTGTCGCCTAAGCGCTGCCAATTTGTGTAAAGGCCGAATAATGCAGCACTATATTGTGGAACGTGATTTGCGTGAAGGAATCAAATATTCCCAAATTGTATACGTGGGCGATGGCAACAATGATATCTGTCCGGTTTTGCGTCTAAGGAAAGGTGATTTGGCGTGTGCCCGTGGCGGCTTCGGTATGGCTAAGAATCTTGAGAAGAACAAGCATAAGCTTAAATTGAGTGCTGAACTAATACATTGGAATAACGGTTTCGATTTACTAACCAAACTACAGGAATCCTTTCACAAAAATGTGCAGGACACTAAATAAGAACAGAATATTCTGATTATTGTAGCACTCACCACCTTTAATACTGAGCACTTCTAATTGTATTCAATCTGTAAATGCCTAAAAATTTAATTAAGCTATACAACACACATACATACATAGTTTAAATTGAAAGAGATTGTCGAACTGTTGAGAATTTAGTTAGATATTAATATTGGTTAGATATTAATGGAATCCTCTATATTGAACTAATAAAGTAAGAGTAACATATAATTTATTACAGCTAATCTGGCCTTTGTTAAAGAAAGTTACAATCATTTCTAAATAAAAGAAATCCCAAGCTTTTGGAGTGTGCTCTGAAGAATGAATTGTCGCTCATGTGGATGATGTGGGTGAGGAGGCCTCTTGGCACCGATCAGGAGATAGCGGAATCTCTTCTATCTAAAATCGAACGCGAGTCTGTATTCGTGGGCCCGAACCGAGTTTCTTAAAGTAACTTGAAAGTTGGGGTTTCAATATCTATAGCTCTTTGTGCACT
The DNA here is from genome assembly GCA_949752815.1 of Conops quadrifasciatus. Lineage (NCBI taxonomy): Eukaryota > Metazoa > Arthropoda > Insecta > Diptera > Conopidae > Conops > Conops quadrifasciatus. The sequence continues at coordinate 6,851,281 of OX457081.1, forward strand.
AAACAAGTGGACAACTGGGAAGCGATCAAGAAAGACGAAGCTTTACGTTAGCCTCTGCTCCTACGACGCCTTAACTGTAAAAAAGTCTCAACTGATCAACTGCTTCAACGATCGGCAATGGCAAAGAGAATCGACATTGACCAAACAATGGGTGCAATGGAAGCCTTTATCATTCAAATATGCTTGCATTGACACAAGATTTGTTAGTAATTTTTCGCAATCGAGAATGCCTTGAGTCTGGTATGGCTGGAGTTCAAACTTCACAGGTTATGTTTTCAAATTTTTGTTGAATATTGTTAACTAGATGTACCCGTCCCCGCGTAGCTTGAGCCACAGCTTAATTATGGTTAAATTGTTAGAAAGCGTGTGTTGCTTCCGACCATAAATGAAATAGTCCTCATACAAACGTTGCAAACTGTTTTCACCACTTTAGGGGTCGAATTTTGAAATATCCGTTCTTAGTGCTTGTATACATCATAAAGGAAACGTCTGGGCGTTGATGGGTCAGTCAGGACTTTCATTTTTATATATAGAGAAGAAGACGATAACAATCGAAATGCGCTTTAATTTTAAGTTTAAATTTTATTTTTAACATCTTCATTAAACCGATGCAGGTGAATTTTATTCTCTCCTAGCGTTTTATCGATCACCCAAATTAGCCTAAAAGAAATTAATAAAACCGGTTTGTTTTTTGCAATTAAAATATATTGTAGAAAAATATTTCCAATATTTTGTTAGTCATAAACGTATTATTTATTTATATTATAATAAAGCGGCTCAACTTACTCTCAAGTATAAATTATTCTCTATTTATTTATAAGTCAAATAAAATAACCACAAAAATTAAAAAAAGATGTTTAAACATAAAGCGCTTAAAAATTAAAGTAAATACGATAATGTTCGATCTGAAGAATGAAAGAAAGAAAAGGCCTAATTTTAACATAGGAAGATGGATACATAGATCGCCATTGGCGCTCCCACTGAAATCGATGATGGACGACAGAAGCGTATAAGAGGATATCTAGTGACGTCATTGGTTTTTAATATATCAATTGAATAATTGAAATAAAAAGTCTGTTACGGCTAACAAAACTTTGCATCATTCTTTCTTGCCGGAGCAGATTAGTTCCAAAAGAAAGTGAAGGATTTAAGTTGACATTTCAATCATTCTTTTATTTGCGTCTACACTTCATTTAGGTCAACGTGTTCAAATTAAAATTAAGCTTAAAATGTTTTATGTAGCGCATACTCATTTCATGCAAGAATTGGAAATTGATTTCTAAGGCAATGATGTTTCATCGTAATTTTATTTTGCTTAGTGAGCAATGTTACTGTATGCTTTTAAAACTAAGCCATTTCTTAATGTAGTCCTGTTATATATATAGTTAATTTGCTGTACAAAAGACAAGACATTTACAATTGTTGGGAGTTTGGGATATTAGTAACTAATCATAATATTTTATGTATATTCTTTCATTCATGTACATACTACAATCCTAAACAGTAGTTAGTATTGATAGAGAATGTTGTTAGATATTCAGCAAATTATAACAAAACTAAAGGCAAACAACAATTTGAATATTCATCAGTTGAAACTAACAAATACTTAGTTTTTAATAAACCGTTATCATATTTAAAATAGCAACATGCCTCAGTATATTTTATACATATTGTGGAAATACTAATAGCTAAATATCTTCTTATTATTCGTATAATATACAAACGATGCTGTCTGCAGAAAAAGCAGGAACTACATAAATGAAGTGTGAACGTGAATTGATACGTCGTCTGCACTTCCAACTAATTTTTATAAGCTAAACTAAATACATACACTGAATTCTTAAGCTTGTCACGATTCTACTTAGCAAGATTTCCTTCGAAAGCTCTTCTCACATCTGAACGAGTTTAAAAAGGTTTGAAAGAAGCAGACTTAAAAAAATTAAATTCTCAAGATAAGGTGGCCTTTGTTAGAGCAATATTAAAAAAAATAACTTGTGAAGTTTTGTCCATGATTTTTTGGGATTTTGGTAAGCCGATTTGGAGTCTGTGAATAAAATAATTATGTATATTATTTTTGTTTGTTATACCAAATCTAATGATAAGACTTAATAGATTTTCCGAATACAATAATGAACTAATCACATAGAATATGGAGGACTTATTAAGGTTCTCAGAGTCCGTTAATGAACTAAGTACATGGGACCTGACGAAGGACTGCGTACTGTGAACCGCTAAACGACTGATACATATTCAAAATTCGGCAAAGAACAAATTCCTATTTTGATTAGGGACCTCAGAGTTCTATAAAGAATTTCAGTACTCTGAAACTTTCGAAAATATGCAAAGTATTTTATAACCAGTATGGATTTAGTATACGTTAGGGACTACTATAAAGGTGCTAAGCTCTTAGTTTTTAGTATACAATAGAAAGAAGTACATATTCTTAATCTGTTAATAGTCTCAGTCAGAGTGCGGAATAGCTCACGAGTGAGCGGCTCATTTCATCTTACGCTCGCTCGTGAGCGAGCTAAGCACTTCCAAATGGCTCACGGCTCATGAGCGTGAGCTAACAAAAAAAGTTTGCAGCTCGCGCTCGTGAACTGTGAGCACTTCAGACCGCTCACGCTCGTGAGCCGAAGAAAAATTTCAGTCGGCTCACGCTCGTGAGCTGAGCGACATCAGACAGCTCACGCTCATGAGCCGTAAGCTAAACATACAGCTTGTGTTTATGTTTAGCTCACGGCTCATGAGCTTGAGCCAACTGAAATTTTTCTTCGGCTCACGAGCGTGAGCTCTCTGAAGTGCTCACAGCTCACGAGCGTGAGCTGCAAACATTTTTTGTTAGCTCACGCTCGTTAGCTGTGAGCCGACTGAAATTTTTCTTCGGCTGAGCGGCTCAGCTCATGAGTGCAATTCCGCACTCATGTCTTAGGACATACTCTGAAACTTCTAATGAGGATCTTAGTACATATTCTGAACCTAATGAAGCGTCTTAGTCAATCTTCACGAGATATTTTAAAATGAATTTGGAATGCTGTGTGCGCAAATTATGTGAACACAAGCTGATTCCTCCAAAGAAAAGAAAAAACTAAAAAAGTTTTGTTTTGAAGGATTGTTGGTTTAAATAGAAAACTTTTAATTTGTTAATTATCAAATTAATACATACATACATACATATATTTAGAGTCAAGCAAACTTATTAAATAATATATAGGCTTAGGCTGTAAAGATTCGAACATGAACAAATGATCATTTTGTTTTATTTAGAGATTATCTGAACTAATTTGATTTCTCGTGCTTTTTGTGATAGATCTAACGTTATGAAAATAAAATGTACAGCTCTTAATATACACTAAAAATTTCATTTGAATATTTTTTTTATTTTGCTTACACTACGAATACACTACGAATATAAATGTTTTGCCCTTTTTCTTAAATTCAATTTTATCGAAATTTTAACAATTATCATTACGATGTTTTTAGGAATATTTAGTATTATTAACATAGTTGTGTATTATTAACATGATTGTGTATTTACTACTAGTTTTGTTATAGTTGACGTGCGCGCTTATGTATGCGGGTGCGTGTGTGTGTGTGCTGTTGCTTTAAGTGGTTGATAAATACTCGCTTTTTATATTACATTTATTTTTCAATAATATTAACTTACATTTATTATACACGTTTACAAATAAAAATAGCTTTCGAACTTATGTTTAATAATAATGGTAAAGGTGACGGTAAAAGAAATCTAGTTAACCTACATGTGACGAGTTCTCCGAAGTTCCGAAGCGACACAAACAAATCGATAATTAAATAGAACGGCTATAAGAATTCTATCCTTATAATTGAAAATAAAAATAGATGCACTTTAATCAGCTTCCGATTTCAAACGCTGAAAAAAAATAAGAAAATCGAAAAGAACTTAAAAGAAAGCTTTTCTAACAATTTTGGCCAAATATTCTACCACGAGTCCACGCATAAACAACACGCATAAACTAGCAGTTCTGTGATGTCGATAAGCTGTTGATGAACAAGAGTGTACGGATTGATTAGGCGTTCAATCATATTAAAATGATACCAATGATGACCAAGGAAGCAATAATGACCCCTTACGAGAGTACATATTTAAATTTTACAATTTAAATTTGTTTTTAAATTTGTTAAAAAATTTTAAAAATAAAATAGAAAAAGATTGAACTGAAACACAAAAAAGTGTTTTTCTTAATTCAACATCAGTCACACAGAACGAAAAAAGGTTTCTTTGAAATTCATTTATTTTTACCATTTATATCATTTTCTCTTCTTTTTTTTATGCTTTCCACTTTTCGTGAGGGACGCGGGTAGGATCAACCAATCTATCCAATAAATTCGTCAGTTATTTTGGCGTCAAACAAGAAAATTCATTTGCTTCTGTTTCTTGCTAGCTTTTTAAAAACATCTTTAATAGGATTCATCGATTCGTTGCTGCTTAACATAATTCTTATTAAATATTATTAAATGCTTGGCGTACAAATGCGAGTTCTGTGACCACTACCAGGAAGTAGGCTACACTGCTGACCGGAAAAACTATTACTCGTGACCTATGATGGTAGTTGCAAAAAAATTAGCAAAGAAAATTAAAATCTCGATGACTCAAAAGCATTTCGCTTACTGTGAGATGCTTGTGGAGCTAAAATAAACACATAAAAAGTCAGAACTGGCTGCGGATTCGCAATATGACTCTTAAAATTTAGAAAAGCTCTTCTTTTTGCTTTTTTCTTTTTAGATTTTTTTTAAACCTACTTATTATAATGCCATAGTTGTACTAACTGCCGAGCTCGGCGCTGAGGGCGGTGACATTTGACTATAAACATTCGCTAACACAATTCCACCCGCTCCTCCTCCTCCCATTCCTCCTCCACCGTAGTGATTATTGCGTTTGTTTGTTGTTTTAAGCCGTCCGCACGGTACACACAGCATGGAACAGTGTTCACGCAGTTTTGTTATATGGTCTATTCGATACTCGTTAATCCATTTCACTTTTTTATGCTTAACCTGTTTGGCTTGCAGATGTTGGCTGCCCATCAAATTAGTAGCAGCAGAACCCAAGCCCTCGGGTTTAGTAGCCCCGCAACGCATGCACACACTGCAACGGTCGCAGCTCCAACGGCCTGTTGTGGTTACGAAATTGAATACAGTTAAATCAGACGAGTTAGTTGGTGGCGACTTACCCTCAGGCACACTTTTGCCATCGATGCAGTAAATATGAAAACCGCGATCGCATTGTTCGCAGAACAACATCTTATTCTGATCCTGTCTTCGCTTGCATTTGATGCAGCATTTACATTCGGCGCACTGCCAATTATAATTGCGCACCCGCGCCGTCATACGGTACGGCATTTCAATGCAGCTGGGATGCACTAGAAATGAATAGAATCCATTAAGCAACATCGCATATGCAGAGAATGGAGATGTTCGTTCATCCATTAGTTTTGGGACAGTATAATTTTTTAGAAAAACTGGCACCAAAACATACACCAACGATTGTCCGGAAACTTATGGACAACAACGCACTTTAAAGTAGTTACCTCTTCGTCGACACGTGTAGCATTTCAAAAATACTTCGGGCAAATTTTTAAGATTTCTATTTTGCGTACGTTCGCAGACACCGCACTTGGCACAACTTTCGAGATCCGCCGAAGAACAGCTCGAAGAATCACTATCGGAATCCTGCAGAAAAATTATAGTTTGTTAATTGTTGATTTTCACTGAATAGTTTACAATATCTAAGAATGTTACTGCGAACTATAAGACCTACAGTATCACTTGACGTTGTTAATGACTCCGAGTCCGACGCCGACGTCGACGAATCTTGCGACTTTTCTTCATCGCTTTTGCTGCTCCGGCCGCCATCGTCATCATCGTCACCTGCTGGTTGCTCCACACTCTTTTCTTGTCCGTTCTCGATATCACTTTTCCTTCTTGCACGTTCCGGCGTAGCGTTCGTTGCGCTCTGTTGAATGGCATTTGTGCGAGCGCGCCTACTCCGCCGAACTGGTATACGTTTCGACGCTCTTGATGGAGTCAAGCCGAAGGCCTCGTTCGTGTAGGATGAGGTTCGCACCGTTGGGGCCGCTGTTTCTGTTGCCGACTCCGTGTCTGTGTCCGAGCCGGCCTGAAGGTTGCTTGGGCCCTCATGATTAAGGCGTTCATAAAGGGTTAGTGGGTCGTCAAGTACCGTATTTATTGGGTACGACCTGAAATACCAAGTTTCAAATATTAATTATGGTTGAGAGGGTGAAGGGGAAGATGTGTGATTAATTCTACCTCAGCTCCAACGGTGTATAGTGGCGATATTTTTCGCAATACTGGCCAGGTACCAAGGCCAAGGGGTAGCTATGCCACGGCCGAGACGACACCGCATTCGTAGTCGGCGGTACTGACGGTGCGTCTGGAATGCTGATCTCTTCTACGGCTGCAGTAAACGCTTCCGCGACAGAGCGATTCGAAAACAATTTGATTGGTGCATCGCTCGGCAACGGTACGTTAACCGTTAACGTCTGCAGATCCATGCATATATTGCGCTCCTCCTTGCGGCTGTTTTGCAAAGAGAAGAGAAAAATGCATCAATATCTCAATCCATAATAGCGCAGGTGTTGTCGTTGGGAGAGGGCATACCTTTTATTGAAGAATGTATTCCATTTGCTGGCGGAATGCAAGGCACGATCACGTGCCTGCATACCACGGCCCGTTACATTCAGGCCCAAAGCCTTTTGCTTCGCCTCAATTTCCCGCACGTGCTTCTGCCTGATAAACTCTTTGTATTCTTCGTACTTCTCATAGAAATCGGCATACATAATGTCTAGTATATCAGAGGCCCAGACGGCAGTGATGCCCAGGTCGCACATCTTCTCCGACACCAAGCCCTTCTCTTGCAGCCAGTTGCGCTCCTCCATGTCGACCTGTCGACGGGGCAGGTCGGGGTACTTCCGCTTGAAACTCTTGATGCCCAAATACAGAGCAACTTGCTCCTGAATCATGAAGGTATCGCGGTTTCTTGACGGACAGCAGCCCTTCGGCGGTGGCCACTCGTATTCGGCGATAGAGGCAACAGTCAGCTCGGTGCTATTGCGGACACAGACATTTATACGAAACTGGCGCGAATAATATCAACACTAAAAACTCACTCTTCCGAAACACAAACTTCCATTTTCTTCTTCTTGGGCCGTTTCTGCGGTTGTGCTCCATTCTGGACAGCAGCAATTGTGTTCGGATCCAAAATGCTGGTGTTGCTCATGACGGACGATTGGGATTCCTCGTTCGTGAGGAAGTCCAGCTGCCTGCTAATGTAGACGTAGAAAGGCGATAGATAAATAGATACAATTTAATAAAAAGATATGCACACATGCGGCGGACTCACTTTACTGAGCCGGCGGACACCGGCGGTGGTGCGGTCTCTGTCACTTGAGCAATTGGATTTAGATCCGCGCTCATGCGTGTGTCCTCTTCGAATACTTGTGGAGCCTGTTGATAAAGCAAACCTTAAGCATTTTCATTGAATACACACACATACACACAATTCTTGATCAACACAGAACGTAACATATGCCTATTGCGTCGCATTGTATAAAGATACCGAATATACATACCGGACTGAAAAGTCCTTTCAGGCGTTCCGGATCTGGCATGTGTTTCAACCCACCCACGCAACGCGGTCTACTCATGGCAATAGCCTTAGCTACCGAGCTGGCTCCACGTCCGAGGCGCGGTGGACGAGTACCGCCACCCCGAGTAAGCCCCGCAGATCCACGGCCGCTGCGTCCACGTCCTCGGCCGCGTCCACGACCAGGAGTTGCCACCGAAGTAACCGAACTAGCCGACTCGTCTGAATTAATCGGAAGAACAGAAGAGCAATTAAATGGTTTGTAATCGAGGTTCATCACATTGTACATACCACCCGAATTGTCGGCTCCGCTGCCTCCAGTGTCGGCGTCATCGTCTTGTGAGTCTGTGCGACTGCCTTTGCGACTTCTTGCGGAAGGCGGCGTCAGCAGTATGTTCGCATTCTCGGCGCTCATTCGACGCGACTTTATCGGCGAGCGTAGCTGTTGCGCTGCAACTAGAGAAGAGAAATCATTCGGCCTGAAAACCACATCGGCCAACGGATCGGACGAAGAGAGGATCCTGGTGGGCGGCAACATGCAGTTGACAGGACGGTTGCCGCCGCCGCCACCGACGCCCGCTTCCACCGTAGTGAGAGTTTGGCTGCCACTACTCGAGGACGAGGAACACATGGTCAGATCGATTTGAGCTGCCATCGCGACAGCGTTCGCCGCTGCACTCGAACTGAGTGAACTAGTCGAACAGGACGACATACTTGAATTTGAACCGCCGAAGTGTTGATGCTGCTGCTGATGTTGCCGCTGAAGCAGACTTGCTTCTGTGACGGACTTCTTTCGCTGCAGCTTGCGCGCTTCGGATGCGTTGTTTCGCTTGCCTCTGCCGCCCTCGACTAAAGTGTTTGGTGTGACGCTGCGTCGGGACGGGCGCAAGGGCGTACGCAGAATACGATCACGCCTCGTGCTCTCGGCAAGTGTTTCGTCGTCAAGCTGCTGCTCGTCCAGTATGGGCGGAGGCTGTTCGGTGTCCACCATATCAATCGCTAAGCGCTTGCGCAACAATTGAACGCGCGACAAACGCGACTTTACAGCCCTCTCTTCGTCTCCTGGAGTTGTCGGAGAGTAGTCGCCTTTCGCTCGCTGTGAATCGAAATTGTTCTGCTGTTGTTGCTGTTGCAGCTGCTGCTGCTGCGTACTAGTGGCGAGAGGGGTTGTAGTCTTGGTCCCTTTGCGTGGTCGTCCACGTCGCTTGACCGTTGTGGTGGCGCCAGGTAACTCATTCGGTGTTAGTATTTGCGCCGATACGCTTTCGAAGTAGCCACTCGCACCAATGGGTCTTCCGACGGTAGCAATGTCATGACAATTTAACTGCAATGGGTCTTGCTCCTCCGGCGGCATTGTGAGCAGGTGTTCGTGTTTTTGTTTGCGCGAACGATGCACCGACACTGACAGAGCTGGCGTCTGCGATGCGATCGCTATTGTTGGGGAAGCTGTGATCTCATCGCGAACGTGATTACTCTGGATCATGGTCGGCGAGGTGGTCATAACTGTGGTGGTAGGCTGCTGATGCTCGTTGGTCAAGATGGTGATGGTGGCCATGGTGGTGCTGTCGCTTTCAATGCGCCGCAATTTACTGGGTAAAATCTTAAGATGCTCCACGTGATTGCCTTCTTGGATATTGCCGGCTGACGTATTAACAATGCGCCGCTTCAGATTGCCATGATTGGAGTGTACCATATTGTTGTTGTTATGATTGTCGACATCTTTACAGTTGTCCAACTGATGAACCGACAAGCGGCTACTTTCCACATGATTCATGCGCTGTGGCCTCGTTCTTACCACAGACTCCTCATCCAGAGAAGACCGCGGACTGCCCTCGGGCGTGTCCAATATCTCAATGGAGTCCACTATCACATTCTCTGCCGGTGGCATTAGGGCTCTAGCCGTCGAATTCGATGTTTGGCCTGCGTGAACAATCCCATTTGCCAGCAAGCGCTCCGCCAAGTGTGGATACTTCGAGCTATTGGTGGTTATACAGCTCTCAGGCTTCGGCTGCAGCGCGTTTTCCGTTGCGTCGTCGTCAAGTGAGGCGTCCACGGGGATGCAACGAGTGGCGGCCCTGGATTGCGACTGACTCGTCAGCTTGTTTAAAAAGATGTTGTGCGACATTGTTTCAGCTGCTTGCTGTATGACGCTGGTTTCTCGACGCATCTGCAAACGCTCCAGTAAAAAATCAGTCGCCTTGGGCTGATCTATCTCGGATGTGTCCGGTTCGGTATAGTCAAAATGAGCCGGCGACGAGCTCGGAGACGGCGAAGAGGTCAAATCGACTGTGTCGATTACGTGCGTCAGTTTGGGGTGCTTCAGAGGTGCTAACAAATAGCCGGCAGCGGCCGTCTCTGACGACTGCAGCGTTGGGGCGGGCGATGTCGCATCCACCATAGCGCCATTGCTGCTGTCGAAGTGCGTCACATTGTTGAAAACTTGAGGAGCGTGCTGCTGTTGCAAGGCTTCGTCGATATCCATGTCGTCGGAATGACGACGTGGCTCCTCTTCATGCAGACTCAGGGACATCAGGTTCGCTGATTCAATGTTCGAGTCGGTGGTATTGTCGTTGAAGCCACAGAATTCTTGACTGCTGCTCGACTCGCCGCCGTTTGTGGTTGGCAGTATCAGCTTCGAGTCAACGACCGAAATGGCGAAGGCTTCATCAATGGTTTCTTCAACGACATCCATGGCCATCAACGCTTGGGGAAGATCTCCGGCATTTTCGCTGCTTTCGTTTTCTGTGGTGCTTATATCGTTTTTTGGCTCGCTGTTTTTTGCGCACTTTTTTGAAGCCGGCGACGTTGTCCTGTCAGCATCCGTCGGAGCCGTCTTGACCATGGGCTGCGGCGAACTCAAGTTCTTAATGGTCAGCTTGGGCACGACTTTCGCATTGGTATTCCCTTCGTCCAGGTGCACTGGCGAGCATGAAGACAGGCTGACGCATTCGTCGCTCTCCTCCGATGATTGTTGCGGCATGACCGCTACGGCCGATTGTGCCACCGATTTAATGGTGAGTTTGGGTACTTTCTCCTCTTCAGTTATTGATGTTACGGTTCTTATGGAGAATTTAGTAGGCTTGGGTTCTTTGGAGTCGGCAGTGTCCGGCGGCAGGCTGCTCGTTTTGATCGTCAGCTTCGGCACGACTTTGTTGTCTTCTGCCGCCGCGTCGCCGCCGTGATTGGAGACAACTAACATGGAATTCGGACAGCCAGAATCTTGGCGCGATATCATTAGTTTGGGCACGCGCTCAGGCGAATTGGATGTAGTGGTCGTTGTCGTCTTACGCGACGTACTTGCGGCCTGGCGAACAATTAACGGCGATTGCGGACCGCGATCTCCGCCTGGCAGGCTACAAATAGTGTTGCCACCACAATCGAGGTTCGAAACAGTTATGGTTAGCTTAGGAATGGTTGGCTGCTGCTGCTGCTGCTGCTGTTGCGCAAAAGATTCAGTCGATGATGTTGTCTTTATGCAAAACTTCGGTGCATCTGTGCCCTTGTCCAGAAGCTCGCTAGTTTTTATGGTGATTTTGGGTATTTTTTCGGGAGGCGGTTCATCATAATGATCGGCCTGGGTTAGGCCGGACGTCATTTCCGCAACATCCAGCGACTTTGTTTTTATTGTTAATTTTGGTACGCTCTGTGCGTGTACGGTCGCGCTGTGCTGCGTGATGATGACTGCATCCTGCCCCGTTTTAATGGTCAGCTTAGGTACCTTGCTCGAGGCAGCGTCTTCTGGCGCTTCTACTTCAGTTGAGCTCGTTGCTGTTATGGAGGCACATTCGCTGTTGCCAGCAGCGTTTGTTTTAATGGTCAGCTTCGGCACCACCAACTCTTCCGGCTTCGTTATCGTCTTTATCGTAAATTTAGGAATCGCTGGCGCCGCCGAAGGTTGCGATGTACACGCTGCGGAAACTGAGGACGACGATGACGTTGATGAGCTGGACAGTGACGCGGGCGATATATGCGAAATGATGGCGTTACTAGTGCCATCCAGTGATGTCTTGATGGTGAGCTTTGGCAGCGGCACTTGCTGCTCCGACGACTTTTGCGGAGGCGGCGAGGGCGTGGAACACGCTGACGACCTCATTGAAGCAGGCAACTTCAGCGAATGTCCGGCATTGGAGCCGGAGCAACTGCCGGCCGACAACGAATTGTTATGAGTGATGGCTGATGTGGAGCTTGATGGCAAGTCCGAAATTTTGATGGTGAGTCGCGGCACAATGGATGCTGAATGCGCGGCACCGCTGCCCTCTTCGCCGCTGGCCGCACGTATGGTTAGCTTGGGCAGTATGTGCGGCTCGGACATGCCGAGGTTACTGCTGGCGTGCTGAGCGCTTGCAGAGGCCGCCTTGATGGTTAACTTGGGTATGGGTGGGTCATCGTCGGCGGACGAGGAACAGGACGCATCGTTTTCCTCGGTTTGCTTCTTGATGATAGGCTTAATGGTTATCTTCGGCACGTTATGCTGCTGCGCTAAATTACTGTGTGTGTTGTGTAGATTGATTTTTAGTGGCTCTACCTTGCGCGTGTCTTCGGCCGCGGCAGAGCTGCTGTTGCTGGAGCCGTTGCTTGTTGTCGCATCTGCGTCCATCTGATGTGACAGCTTTGTCACTGCAGCCGTCGCGGAGGGTCGCGGTAATTTTAGAATAATTTTTTGATTTGCAGGCGCTTCCGCTGGTTGGACGTTATCCACAACGGCATTTCCACATTCTGCGGAGTCCGAAATGGCCGGAGCCGAAAGATTACGCGCAACCATACCGTTGCCTTCGGACAGCGTCGGATTGAGGATTGAAGGACTAATCGGGCCTACGCTGTTCGTCGCAGCTGATGTTTCCGTTGATTTTGCCGGCATTACCGTCGTAGCAGCGACGTTCACACCTTGCCCTGGCCCTTGCTGCTGCTGCTGTTGCTGTTTCTGCGTCAATACTGAGCTTGCAAATTCATGCTGCGATCTTGAGTCATCCTCACTAGAACCATCCACAGTTAGTGCGAGTGATTTGAATGCTGCCGTCGCTGTCGGTGGTTCCTGATGCGGCGATGGCCGCACTTGCTGTTGCTGTTCTCGCTGTTGGTGATGCTGTTGCTGTAGCTGTCGCTGTCGCAAACAAGGCGATATACTGCAATCATTACCAGTGCTGCTGGTTATTCTAGCTGGCGATGTTATGGTCGAGTCAATATTCGGTTGCTGGAGTTGTTGCTGCTGTACATGCGAGGGCGATGAGTGCGACAAGTCGTTCGACGTCGAAGTAACAACGGACTCCTCTTCGGTCTCCACCCTTGCGGTATTCGAATTTGAATGTTGCTGTTGCTGAAGTTCTTGCTGTAAACTGTTTGTAACATTCATTGCTTTACGTTGCAGAGGCTGGCTGGCCAGAGCTTAGAAAGGAAAAGCTGCCCAGAATTGTTGTCTTCATTAACTTTCCATTTCGAACTCTTTACGATATCTAAACGTAGAAAACGAAAGAGAAGGAAACACAATTAGCACTTTAGTTTATTTCACAAATATGGATTCTTACTTCGGCGTCCAATGACGATTCAACTAACGGACAACATCGGTACACATTAAACATAACATCCTTAAATTACTTTCAAATATTGAATTATTCCAGGTTTCTTAATATAAGAAAACCAACAATTTCGTGCCCAATTTTCAGTAGTGTCGGTTTAGCTTTGTTTGCGTTGTCTTATGCTTTCATCTGGACTTTTCCGAATAATTCTTGACATCTCTCGTTAATACAATCTGCCGAGAAATTTCGTTCAAGACTTCAACTTAGATCTCGGATCGACAGATCTCCGACTTGGCTCTGAATTCGCCTGGATAATCCGAACGAAATGGACTCTAACTCTAACGGGAATACGAGTATATGTATGACCATAATATATGTATGGTCATTGTTATGAAATGACGTAAAGACCAAAATTATACATATTATTTATGGAGCTTATAAAAATAAACAAAATCACAACAAACGCACTGCACTGGGACATTCTCTCTCTCTCTCTCTCCCTAATCGGTGAACAGCCACCAACCATTGACAATAAACAAGAAGAGAACTGCTGCAAAGAAGAGAACCTTATAAATTTTTTTATTGTAAAAACACTGAGTTTTTTTTTAACTTTTCTAAAAATGGCTAAATAGTATAAGTTTATAACTTTACGGTTAAACGCAAAACTCTCGCGATCCGAATGTTCTCTTTCTGTCTACCATTGCGAACCAAAAGCCTCTTGTGCTCGCACTGCTCTGATCTTTGTCGGCTTAAAAAATCGCTCTCTCTCTCTCTCTCTATCTCAACACATCTCACTGATTGCGGTTGTTTAATTTCATCGCAGGCTTTTCATGAATGAAAAATTTGTATCCAGACAGCAATATCGCGGTTGGTCTGCCCTTGTGGCAGACGGGCCTTCCTTTCATTCGGCTACTGAACGGCAACAGCACCGCCAGCAGCAGCAGCAGCATGGAAGGCAACATAGAACCATTGCCGCTATCATCGCATTCACAAACAAGCCTTCGTTCAATAAACAACCGAAGCCACAAAAGTAACGCGAATAAAGATTTCAGTTTTTGCAAGACCGCCGAGGTCTAGACGCTCGCATTAACCGCGCACATTTGGAGTTATCGTAGTTAACTCAGACTTTGAGAATCATAAAGTCAAATTGACAACATAAATAAATTATTTAAATAAGTTAGCGCTATACCACTCTTAAATTCGTTTGGAAGTTATTAACACTTCTGTCAATTCGTTTTTGATTATCTATGTCAAATGGTTGGAAGTCTTTTTATACCTAGCAGTAAAAAGACATAAATGAATTATGAATTATTTTTATTCATCTAAGGCCCGTTTTATTCACTCTCAATTAAATTCTTTAATTATACCCTACACCCGAAGGGTTGAGGGGATATTCACTTTGTGCTTCCGTTTGTAACGCATTAAAGGCGTGGCAGGTATAGAAAAGTATTCTGGCTCACAATCACCTCCTGAGTCCTGTTTTAGCCCTCCATTGAGCCCTGTCCGTCCGTCTGTCTGTCTGTCCGTCCGTCTGTCCGTCTGTGGAAATCACTATTGCAGGAGAACGAATAAAGATATTGTTATGAAATTTGGTACAAATTTTCTGTTTTCCTAGGCTGGTTGGTATTGAAAATTGGAAAAATCTGGCCAGTGCCACGCCTACTTTTTATATCAAGTATGAATTAATCCGTGCTTATAGCTCAATTTCTCAGCTAGTAGAGTGAGAAGCTCAGGTTATAGAGAATTTGAGGATAAATTTTAGTTCCGAGTCCACCGTCTCAGACTAAAATGAATTCTTAAAACTCCCAGTGGCACGCCCACTGATACACCATACCGTATAATTAGGTGTTTGTTAGGAAAGTCGGTTTTGTAAATGAGTTAATAGATAAAAGTTTACTTGTTTGTAAGTGAAATTAATGCTTCGGCCAGGTCAAAGCTAACGCTCTTACTTGTTTACAGTTAATTTTAATTGCATGTTAAAAATAACTTCGGGATTACAATCCTCAATTAAAAATTGTATTTCTTCACACTCGATTAAATTGAATTGTCAGTTATAAGGCGTCAGTTAAATTTAATTACATGTTAGGAATTTTCATAGGATACTTCTTCAAAACGTCGGAAAACTTCAAAAATTATGGAAAACCGTAAAAATTTATATGAGTACTGTCAAGATTGTGTGGTATAAGAAGAACAAGATATGCTCAATGAATATGTCGCATAACGTCAAAAAGCTTCACAAAATTAATTTCAAAATTTTTTGAAAACTTCAAAAAATTTGAAAAATAAAAAAATGTTTATGAAAATTTTCAAGATTTTACGGCATAAGAAAAACAAGAGCCGAATTTTTAACACAAACCAATCAGAATTTCCTTTGATTGCTTTCAACTATTGTTAGCGTTTCTCTCTTACTTCTCATAGCCTTTCTCAAGTCATTTTAATTGTGAGTGAAAAAAAAAGAAAACAAGGAAAATCCTCAGTTAAAGGCTTTGACTGACCGAAATCGGTATAATTAGCTCCTAAATTTACTTCAATCTGCAATTAGAGAACTGTAATTTTTTTAGTTAAAAACCTTAATTGAGTAAAGAAAACTAATTTTACTAATTTCCCTTTTTTAATACGCAGTTAAATTGAATTGGGAATGAAGAAAACGGGCCTAAAGCGTCTGACTGAGAACGGTAAAACCCTGTTCTGTGAAATTACTGACAAGAAGTGGAGTATAGCTTTTCCTTTCGTGGGGGTTAAAATAATTTCAATTGAGGAAATATTGCGCCTTTTTTATAGATATCTTAAAGAAATAAATGCAAAGTTAATGAATATAAATATAAGAAAAGTGTATTAGAAAAGCAAAAAAGGGATACATTTTCATTTCTATTTCAAGGAGGAGGGGTCTCCCTTAATACGCCACTGCTGAGAATAATGAAAATTATCTCTTTTTCGGAGTTACAAATGTAAAAATCGCAAACTTACTTACTTACTTACTTCTAACCTTTATCCTTTTTGTCCTCAGAATTTCCGAAACAAATGATTTCGAAAACTAATCATTTTACGAAATCGCTCAGATCTTTTTGAATCGATACATAAAAACTTTAAATCGCGAAATAAAAATCTATCATAGAGCTATCCAACTTCAAAGTCGAATTTTAAATACATTTTGTAGTTGTTTGTTTGCATTGAAAAGATTGGCATAAGTTGAAAGAAGCTATTTACCATCTTAGCGCTATACCACTCTTAAATTCGTTTGGAAGTTATTAACACTGCTGGCAATTCGTTTTTGATTATCTATGTCAAATGGTTGGAAGTCTTTATATACCTAGCAGTAAAAAGACTTCGCTTTTCGAAATACAATACATTAACGGAAACAAAATTAAAGAAATCATTTTAGAGAAATGTTGTCAAAGTGTCTATGGGTATTGATGAGATTAAAAGACAATAATGAAGACTTTCGTATTTCTAGAAAAATACACTGTTTTCTGCACCTGAAAATAGTATCTAGCAGAAATTCTAGAACCTCTCCTCCCTTCGCCCTGCACAAAAAATGAATTACGAGTATAAAATAAAAAGTAATTGTTTACAAAATTCGAGGTCGAATACTCGTATAGCCAACAAGTTGTGGTAAAGTTGTGTAAAAGAAGCACACAAAAAAATTTTTCTCTTGTTAGCGGGATTCCCGTCTTTGGCGCTTGAATCATACACGCGGCGCCTACCACAACGCAGAGGCCACAACAATAACAACCACAATGACAGTAACGACAGCGACGAAAAGTCTATACGAAGGTGTCTTCGTCTCGAGACACAACACAGCACGGACGCAGAAAGTCGGAAAATCACCAGCTGGAAGACGGCTAAATTAAAAGCCAAATAGTCGGTCATTTAGTCGGCCACCGGGAGAGCCGGCAGACCGCTGAAGCCTGCCTCAAACACAAGCACAAACACACAATTGTTGCATCTCGGCGTGTTTTGGTTTAGATGTAATTCAACTCACTAGAGCGTTTCCACCGCCACTTGCTCCAAATTCGCAGCAGATGACAGAGCGACGAACAAGTCATAGGAAGTAACGATTAGAAGCAGAGAACTTCTGTGAGAGCAAGCACGTTTGACTAGAAAGACAGAGAGGTAATTTTTTGTTTTCGAGCACTTTTCAAATGTTCATATCGTTTTTCCGACTAAAATAATTCGGGAGTCTGTCTGTCTGTCTGGTCTGTGCGTATACTTTTTTATTTCAAAAGGAAAAACGTTAAAATTTTTCATTCGTTTCTTAATATTCGTTAAGTTTTCCTTGTGAGAACGAAAAAAAAACACTCAAGATGGCGTATCACCAAAACTGGTTTGTCTCCAAAACAAACTTGACAAGCAATGACGGAAATTCGTTCCAAAATTCGGCATAAAAAGTGTGTTTTTCAACAAAATGTGTAATAGCTTTTTTATTAATTTCGAAATGGCTATTAATAGGTTCTGAACAATTGTGTGCGAATAATGTTTTAACATATGCCATTTTTTGTTAAACCAACAAAATTTTAAGGAAATGTTAAGGTTTGAGAATAACAGAAGAAAGTACAAGTTTTGCTTGCACCTCGAGAGAATTTTTAGAAAAAAACCTTGTTATACTTCAACTTAATAGAAACTATATCCGAGACAGGTATGAACTATCGAATTGAAGAATGAACTATCTTATTCCGTATAGACGAATTTATCTGCCCTTTAGAAAGATTTCAGTAGAAGGAACTGAAGAAAGAGTAATTTCACTCACTTTGAGAAAGACTCAAAGTGCTTTAAAGTATTTTTACACAAAAGTTTGTTTATTTTTATGATTTTTCAGAAGTTTTTGTACATAAAAATTATAAAAGTAATTTGTAAAATAACGAAATCAGATTTAACCGGTTGTTTCTATTACCATAGAAATGTCATAATATAAATAATGTAACGAGGGCTAATGACCGTATAAAGGCTTCTTCATAAAACTGAAAGTATAGAAAAAAGGTATATAACTATTTTGATAAAAAGATATAAAAGCAAAAATTGTTGCTATATTTTTACTTGTAAAGGTTGGTTTTTTAGAGGTATAGATCTTTAATATGAAATAAAACACATAAAAATCATGGTCATGACCGTGGTATTGGCTTTATTGAAAAGATAATTTTATGCTATTAGTGTTTCAATATGATTTCTGGCATATGAGCGCCGCGGCTGGCTCGAATAAAGCGCAATCTCTATATCTAATTTTCGACCACTTTTTGGAAGATCTGAAGCCGTATATCGGCAATAACGCGGCTAACACGGCTTCCGTGTGGTCCAAAGTCTGTGGTTTATCAGCGTGTCCACAGAAAATAATCTAGAGGTGTGATATCACACGATCATGGAGGCCAATGAACAGGGCCTTTTTGCGAAATTATGCGCACATCGAACGTTTTCTGCAATAAATTGATTGTGTCGCCCGCTGTGTGGCATGTTGCGCCGTCTTGTTAAAACCAGAGATCTTTCACATTAACGCCATTCAACTGGGGAACGAAAAAATTAGTAATCTATCACAGCTCTATAGCTTACGGTCCATTGACAGTAACGTTCTGGCCTGCATCATCTTTGAAGAAATATGGGCCAATGGGTCCACCAGCCCATAAAGCACACTAAACAGTGATTTTTCGTGGGTGTAACGACGTCTCTGCAGAGGCGCATTATCAATTAGGGTATGCATGGTGCGAAAACGATCCATGGTTGTTCGAATAACTTTTTTGGATGGACGATTATGTCGACCGTAAAATGGACGTACTGCACGGCACGTTTCGACAACTGAACCATGATTTTCAAAGTAAATTTGTACAATTTGCCAGCGTTTTTTCGGCGTAAGTCTATTCATGGTGAAATGGCAAGACATATTGAGCACTAATCGGCTGTCAATTGTCAAATTGACTGTCGCTAAAAACAGTGTTCCCAATTTTAAAATCAAACCTATAAAAAACACCCTTTATATACATACATACATATGTATGTACATAGTCATGGCAAATACTTTGTGCATCGAATTAATGCAATGTTGTCATCGTATAAATATAAACATAAGATGTATTCACTTCTATAAAAGAAGCTAAAACAATGAAACGAAATATCCAAATGAAAACTAGAATTCAATCATTGAGCCACGAAGATCCAGAAATTTGCTACTGATGTGCCGACGTCTGGAAGCTGCTGACGGTTATGCAGTCCTCCCCAAACACAGAACAACGAGTTTGACTCTTATGTTGATGTTGAGGACTCGGCTCATGCTCTACAACGTTTGAATTTAATAAACTAATAAATTTTCACAAATCTTGTCGCAATAATTAGGTACGTAGTTATGTACGTATGTATGTATGAATGTATGTTTCTGCCAATATTTACTATAGCCAATATAATATTATAGTAAAAAAATGAAATTGTGCGTGCGTACGAATGAAAGCTGAAGATATACGACGATACTTCGATGGCAGCAACGAATTATTGCACACACGAAAGACGGCATAAACGAGAAAAATATGAGGAAAATGTGCCGAAAAAGAGAACTACTCAAATTATCTACACAAGAAACAAGAACAGTAAAATTGAATAAACAACAGTAAAAGGAAAAGAAGAGGAAAACACACGCATGCATACATGCATACATACATACACACACACCCAACACACCAAGCGTAAAGTATCTATCGGATTTTATGTGGCTACCAACGAATTCCTCACGACGTTGGGTTCGCTTGTCGTTGGGTTCGCTTAAGCCTACATTCGAGCGCGACGAGTTTCGGGGTCCAGTACCAGACCAGCCAGCTACGGAGACATTAGCTGCATACGGCTTTTGACGAATGAATGCGAATGAAGGCTCTACAGACGAACAACCTCACGAACGAACTCAACACAATGGCATATAAGATCCCCTACAAATAATTGCGTTAGTATTTGTAGCAAATAGAGAACATGTTGTTGCTACTTTCGGGAAAGGAAGAATGAGAAAGGCCGATGGCGTTAGCATTCAGCGTTCTGCGGGCACTGCGAGCACTTGCGGGTAGTACTAGTACTTTTAAGACTCATTTTGTCTTGCATGTTTGTGTGTATGCAAAGACGAGACGATATACGTTCATGTGTATTTTCGAAATACGAATTATTTTTTAATGTTTATAGATACATGCATGCATTGTGGTGCGACTACATTAAATAAATTTCGCTTATTTGTCGATAATTTTACTCGGTATTTTTAAAACATTTGAATCCTATTTTTGGAATATATTACATTTTGGTTTTTTTAAATAAATATTGTACAATACCCGAATGTTTGTGTGCCAGCACATATGTATATCGTACCCACATATTTTAATCTATGAAGATCTGTATGATTGAATATCATTTTATTGCCATAATCACAAAGTAAGAAGAACCAATTAGGCAGAATTGTTTGCCATAAATTTTTTTAAATAAGTTAGCAAGCATCATCAAATGTGTTAAGGATCATCACCGTGAGAAGCATACTGCTATGGTTCGCGACACTATTTAGCAATTCCCAAACAAACCATAATCACGTTATCACACTATGAGATCGTAACGGGTTATCCATTTTTTCTTTCGGAAAGTGAAGTAAAAAAAGCACACTATATATCGATATGTTCAGATATCGATTGAATTTTTATTTCAATATAATGCTTGAACTTTTCCATTATGCGTAAAAAACAATATCGTTCAAATGTCCCCCCCACAGAATCTTTTGCAGGCCTCAATCCTTTTGAGGTGGTTTTCGATAACTTTTTGACACAAGTCGGGTAATAATTCGGCCATAACTTGACGTACGTCATTCTTTGAATGGTCCAAAGTTGAATGATTGTTCTCATAAATACGGTCTTTCCCGTAGCCCCACAAGAAAAAAACCAAAGCCGTCAGATCACGCGATCTTGGTGGCCAATTAAAATCGCCAAATCGCGAAATAACGCGTCCTGGAAATTTCTCCCGCAGTAAAGCAAAAACCGTGTCGTATATAACATATCGTCCAGATCCATACCTTTAAGTGCAGGCCACAAGAAGTCCTTTATCATTGCCCAAATGCCGCGCGCTATGAAATCGATAAATTTGTACCCGATCCAGTTTCTTCGAATTTCTCTATGCAGAGAATAGAATAGAATCACCATCGAATTTTTTTATGCAGAATCACCATTCGTGCATAATACTTTGACAAAGTTAACGGGCTGTTCGATAGTAAAATGATCCATATTACAAAATGGCAAACCTTCAACTAAACAAATACTAGTTCGGATGACACTGACATTTACAAAATGTCAACTCGAAATGGATAAACCTTTGTATGTAGGAATAATGCTTACGACTATCATAGAAGAAGGGTTTATTCACATTGAAATTAACGAAGAACAATTACAGTGCAAATAAACTTTATCACACAAGTGACCTCAGTTTTTACTCCTAAATTTAACTAAAGTTAACTTAACGATGTACCTTGATGAAAAAAAAACTTAGGTTCTTTAGAGGGGCTGTGTGAGACCCCCTCCTTTCAATATTGCATTTTCTATTGTAGAGGATTTATTGATAGAACCTTCTGCATCGAAAGACTTTAGCTACGAAGTATCAAAAACGATTGAAACCAATTTGTCCATATAGAAATAATCAAGATACGAGTAAAATCATATCCTAACTAAACTAGATTTCTTATTTTTATTACTGTCTTATTAATTTTTTTTTAATTCCAGAAACAAATATCATCACTGTTTAAACTGTTCTATAAGATACCGTATTTTATATGCTCGCGAACATTCTCAAATCTGATTAATATCTCCTCGATAGTATAGTGGTTATTATGCCCGTCTGTTGCTGCTAAATAATTGTGACTTACGGTGTGTGCCAATTGTGACTAAATTCGGCTAAATGGCTGGAAATGGTGATAATGTATTATAAAGTACATTGCCGACCATAAAATAGTGACTGAATTGCAACCCTGATTGGAACGCTCAACTTGTTTTCGTGGACGCTAATTGGTATGAATAGCTGTTAAGATACAATTGAACCAAACAGCCATTAGAAACATTTAGCACAGTGTAAAAAAGATTTAAAGTCGTTCCGCTAGACTGTAGATTTTGGCTAAATTTTAGTCAATTGGCCAAATAAACCAAATAAATAAATATTAATATATTAATAAGATGTTGGCTAAAACGATTAATATTATATCCGTTCCACATGATTGTGGGACTGTAAAAAAAGATTTTTAAGAGACTTTAGATAGAATAAGTTTTATGACAGATTTTAGCAACAAATGAACAAAGGACAATCCTTTCTGATGCAGTGTTAGTGATGATGAATTGATGATTGGGTAGAAGATGGAAAGAAGCTTGGTGTTATGGCCGGTGTGGAAGCTTGCGTAACTACTGGCAGGCAGTTCGAGGTCGCTGGTACGGTTACTCATTCCGCTAATAGTTAAACATGCTTCTTTTCTTCAAAATTCGAAGAGCCATAAGGTTATAAATTTTTTGTCCCTGTAATAACTCTATGAGATTTGGAAATTTATGTGCTTCAGCCAGAAATATTATTCAAAACATATCCTTAGAAAACATTACTTTGGACGAAGAGGTATTTATTCGTATGCCAATATATGTACATAGTATATGGCATGGCCTCAAGCCATATTTACCTTCCACAGTGTGTTACGGCGTGCGCACAATTGAAACACAATTTTGAAAAGAGGAAAATTTGTCTGCCAGATGTCAAACATTTACTTGATCTCCAACAATAAACATATTGGTACGAATAAACCAATAAGAACAACAACTATAAAAACATACGAATGATTGCACTTTCATCGTATTGGCTTCCGCGGGCACCGGGCCCGTCCCTCACTTTTCGGTAAAATCTTTGCAGTGAAAGCAACAAAAAGCACGTCGGCCTGATCCGGAGAGTCAAAACGATTCGGACATAAGAGAAATAAAAACTCGCCCTAAGAATGGTGAGTATGTTGTATTTTCTTAAGCGTGGGTACATGGTTGCCAATATCCTTTGTAATAACCAAGCCGAACATAATGATCGAAATCAATTATCACCGTTTGAGGATATTTTTGTCAATAAGTTGAAAAATAAAGTTCTTTGGAAAAGTTAATTAATTTTTCAAATTTTAGGGTTAATTTTTACCTCTTGGCGACCCTTAAGTTTTCAAACCGTGTTGGATGATGATGCGTTTGGGAACGATTTTCTGTCATCCCTTCTCAGGTTTGGCTTGAAGACGAACCGGTAACAGCGATTTGCCATCTTCAGTGGCTTTTTTTTTTCTTCGAAAAAACTAAACGAATTTGCAAAAAAAACCCTAGGACGGCACATCACAGAAACCAAAACTGACAAGAAGTTACGGAAATTCGTTCATCTTCATACACACTATCTTTTAAAAAAATGCCTTTAGTTATTGCCAATTAAAAATGGAGATTTTTTTTTCAATCAGGCAATTCAAATTCTTTGGCTTATATTTACTTTACGCAAGTGGCTCCAATTTTTTTTTTTTTTTTGTTAGTGATCTTGGTCGTGACCCCAACAAGCCAAAAAAAAAATGTCGCTCTCTCTTGGGGGCGGGGCTGGAGCCCCTTGAAATTTAAAATAAAATCGTCTGTATCTCCGAAACTATTTAAGCTGTTTGGGTGATATTGGTACCGTTATAAAGCTAATTAAAATGACATTCATTTATGTAAAATAAATATGAAACGAAATATGTCTAGTTTTATAAATAAACGCAACCTTAGGTTTTTAGTACTATTTTTTTTGAGAAAATAATTTTTTACAAAGAAAAATGTGTAATTGACCTAAGGAAATATACTAAAAATAAGATAACATATATTTTAAGCTTTCTGAAGAAATTTATTTCGTTAAAATCTGTGCAGTATTTATAAAGAAAACCCGTTTTTAAATTGATAAGAAACTACTTTCTGAAATTATCTTATTATACCTTTTTACAATAATGCGTCTCTGGTACTATGCATTATGTTTGCCGTAATGGTTGTGGTCGTGTTAGTAACAAAGTGACAATAGACGGCGCTATTTCTTTAGATTTTTATATGAAATAAAAATGAAAAATTTTTCGACTGCGGCGCTTAACTGATATTACATTTTAAATATTTCATTTATATTTGTTTCATACATAATGCTTAATATACCACACAAACAAATCGCAAATTGAATATTGTTTCCAGTTTACAACAACAATACCAAGAAAACGATAACTGGCGTCATAGCTTAAAAGACCCAACGGTGAAAACTCAGTACGTTCGCATTATTAAAAATATGTATAGTAGTAAAATAGAGCTGTGCGCGAGCCGTTTTGAAGGCAGCTAGGCACAAATCGGCACTACTGCTGTTTTGTGACTGCCGTATGAAAATCGCAATAAACAGCAACTGCTGTGGTGCCTTTACCCGACCGACATTCATTTTTACAGCTTGTTCGAAAATTTGCAGTTGCTGTTTTAATGTTGATGCATTTTTATCTCGTTCCTTCCGCTTAATCTCCAAAGGAACGAAAGAGACGCAAATAACTCTCCCTCTTTCCCTCCGCTCAAACTGCAAAGGAACGAAAGACAAGACTTTGCGCCGCTCGCCACTCCGTCGATGGTGCTTTGTTTTCACCAGAAGCGTCTGAAAACCAATTAAGAAATTAAGAAGAAAAAACTCTACCTCTTTTCCTCAGCTCACACTCCAAAGGCATATTTATTCATTTTTCTATTGAATTATCGTTTTTTAGATAAGCTTTCGCCGTCGTACCATTGCAGGCAACAGACCGCCGTATAAGCGTCTAAAAAGCATTCCCAAATTAAGAAGAAAAAACTTCCCCTCTTTCCCGCCGCTCAAACTCAAAAACCATGCTTATCAATTTTTCCATGTAATTGTCGTCTTTTTCTTACTTTGTTTTTGTTGTAAATGGTCCACAAATTGTAGCCCCGAACAACGATTGAAAACAATGAAAAAATGTTCTGCCACATTTTCGAGAAAAACGACAAAAAAAAAAAAGAAACGAAAAAAAGGGAGAGCACGCAATGCTTTTTTCTAATTAAATCCTAGGAGACGGCTGAACGTATGTATGTATTTAATATGTATGTGCATTTCGTGTGTGTATCCTCTCTTATATCTATTTAGCAATTGTTGGCATTAAAACTGCTATGTCATTTTCGACTGCCAATTTTGTTTATGTTTCCAGCAGAGCAATAAAGCAATAAAGGCTGTGAGTGCAAATCTGAAATGTTTTATCAATTTTTACTGCTAAAACGTTGTGTGTTTTAGAAGTGGTTTTAAATCGGCTTGTGCACAGCTCTATAGTAAAATTCTAAATTGGTAGTTTATACTTACGTTTAAAAATGCGTTTTCTCCGTAAGTACTGCACCGATTTGAATGAAATAAATTTCCTCAGAAACCTTAATATATATGTTATCTTATTTTTAGTATATTTTTTGGGTCAATTACACATTTTTCTTTGGAAAAAATTATTTTATCAAAAAAAATAGTATTAAAAACCTTAAGTTGCGTTTATTTATAAAACTAAACATATTTCCATAAAAAGTTATTTTACATAAATTAACGACATTTTTATCAGCTCTCTAACGGTACTAATAACATCTAAATATCTTCTACAGTTTTAGAGATATTAAGGGTTATTTTTTCAAATTTCAAAGGGCTCTAGCCCCGCCCCCAAGGGAGAGCGACATTTTTTTTTGGCTTGGCACTAACAAAAAGTTAAAAAAAAAAATTGGAGTCGCTTGTCTAAAGTAAATATGTTCTAATTCTTTTATGAGTAAAACTAAAAAATGTTCCCTTATTATTAATTTATGCAAAAGTTGAACGACAGCAATCCTTAAAAAATTTTAAAAAATATTTGCCTTGCACACCTCACTTGGTGCATGGTGTTGGGCTTTATGTACATATAAATTAGTCGACCATTGCTTGTGCCCAAATCAAGAAAAGGTTCAAGATATGGTAGGGGTAAAACAGGGAGAAGCTTAAACTCACCACGCAGTAGAAATATATTACTAACCTCGAGCTACAGAGGTGTTATGAACATCACAGTCTGAACAAATCTACTTATATCTGCCACATTCGTTGTTTTTGCTGTTAAATGGACTTTTAGTATTGGAATCACCTTTTACTTGATAAAATTTATGAATTTTCAAATTCATTTATGCAATAATTCTGCCTCCTTCAAAATAAAAACTCAACCAGCAGTGAACAAAGACGAATGCTGGATTTTACGAACGCACGAAGTAACGAAGGCTGGTACCGAACGTGTAAAATTTTATTTTTCAATAGAATGTTTAGAGTTTTATGCCTAATTTACAACGTTGTTTTCATGTAGATGCTTATGTTTATTCTTTGCACATTCTGCACGCTTTTTCGTCACAATCTTTGGATAGCGATAAGATTTGCACTAGCAGTCGGAAAACGCGGACGTTGAATACCATTTTAATCACTTCACACGGGTACTTTTTTATTCATTCTCACTGTTTCCCCATCGTTCATTGTGTTGCTTTTGCTTCTTTTCTCTAGCCGACTGATCGCCGTTTGTCCCACTTTCGTTTCTACGTTTCTTTTAAGCCATTTTAGTGAACGGTATACTATGCGCAGTTTATTTAAAGAATATTTTATACTTTCATTGTTTATTTCAACACAAATTTTAATAATTTTATGCACTTTACAATACTGAATTTCAACTTGAAAATTTCAACTTTTCTTCGGCACGATACGTTCTATCGTAGAAACAGTAGGAGCGACCGACCAGCACACGACCTCATATTGGTGTTCAACGAAGGAACACACACCAAATTATTCCCTGGTCAATAACACAAGAGAAAGAACATTGGTGCGAGTGTGATAACTAGTAGAGCTTAGCAAAAACTCTACCAACGTAAAAATTTATGCTAGTGGTTATTTTCTGCGCCATCTTTGTGCAGCTGCTAAAAACGAGTGCGAGCGAAATAACAAGAGTTCAGTAAAATAAGTACCGGGGCTTAAAATATGAAATAGGAATTCCCATACAAAAATACGGTAAAACCTTGAATTAAACACCCTTCGTAAAATGCGTGATCTCATAATTCGATGTGATTTACGACTATATAAAAAAAAATTATTTTTTGTTGATTGGTTAGCATACTTTTTAGAAAAAATAGTATAAACGAACAAATCAAATTTTCACTTCTTCATTTTTCAATTTCACAATTTTTTATTTTATCGATATTCAATATTTCTTGAATGTCTGTCTCAAATTCATCCTCAATAAATTTTTCAAATTATAAATATACGATCGTATATGAAGAAAGCAAGTCGCCGTATGGTAGACAATTATCATCATAATTTTATCGCCAAACTATTACCGTGGCAGTAAAAAAGGAGTCGCCGTAAGGTAGACAATTATCGTCAAAATTTTATCGCCAAACTATTGCCGTGGCTGTAAGAAAGCGAGTCGCCGTATGGTAGACAATTATCGTCATAATTTTTATAGCCAAACTATTGCCGTGGCTGTAAGAAAGCAAGTCGCCGTATGATAGCCATTTATCGTCATATTTTTTCTTGCCAAACTATTGCTACGACAATAAGAAAGCGAGTTGCCGGAACTCGCCATATACATTTTTCGACCAGGCATCGCTCAAATGTTTGCAGGAGAGGATTCTCTTACGATAAAAATATTTATTTTTAAAAGAAATTATGTTGTACAGTTTAGTACAGTTTAGATCACTGTTTCCCAACCGACGGTCCGCGAAAAGTTAACAAGCCGACTTTTTCGGAAATGTAAAATGTTATTAATTTCATTATGAGTAATTAGAAAAAGTTCCAAAAACAATATACAGATTGTACGAGAAAAAAAAGTGGCGATCACATTGAGTTATATATACTGGTAAATAAATAAGTAATAACTATTGCTCTTATTATTACTTATTACTATTACTAGTTAATAAGTAATAACTATTAATAAATAAGTAATAACTAGTTGCAGCTGCCAAAATTACATTGGTGCTTATGGAAAACGAGAAAAATAAAATTTTATGTTTTTAATTTGGTCGCTTGCTTGTTCTTTTTTCTGGCTTGTTTACAAGAAGTACACACACAACCACAATAAATATTCTGTTTTGCTAAGCAAATGATTGCTTTGATCGCTAGCGAGCGACATGATTGCAATCAACTTCTGGCGTCTGACAACTCTAGTCGCTTGTCGCTGATTTCGGCGATCTGACTGTGTTCGTGATATAAACCTATACAAAAACTTTGTACGAAGTGTATGGGCAATACATTAATGATGTGTTTTATACAAATAAATAAACACAGCCTCATTTCTGACGCTTGTAGTAAATAAACATCTGGAGCAAAGTGCTCGAATAGTTTTTTTTTAGAGCTGAGCGATATAGTGATTTTTGTGGAGCAGTTCCAACCAGTGACAGTGACAGCGCTGTCACAGATACAAAAACCTGTGACTCGTGACATAAAAAAGCAGCCTTATTTCAGACGTTACGAAAATCATCTTTTTATATACAAAACAACAACAAAAAGACGGAAAAAAGACGATTTTTGTTTTCGTTTTATATTAAATGCAACATTTTTATGTATGTCTTTTTGTATTTTTAAATGTATTAAATGTATATTAAATGTATTTTTAAACATTAAAAAAATATACACAATTTTTTTAGAAGCATTCTGACAATTTAACATTAACTAATCTTTAATAAAAGCCTCTATATAAAATCTTTACAATTAAATAATTATAGTATATCCTAAGCCTATTTTAAATTTTTACATTCTGCTCCAAAAATGAACAGAATCAAACAATTCAAAAATTAACTGTGACTAAAATATCTGCTTCAGAGGCATCCTGTGACAACTCGTCATTGTTTAGTAGAAAATCCTCATTAGAACAGAACTGTGACTAAAATATCTGCTTCAGAGGCATCCTGTGACAACTCGTCATTGTTTAGTAGAAAATTCTCATTAGAACAGAACTGTGACTGAAATATCTGCTCCAGAGGCAAACTGTGACAACTCGTCATTTATTTAGGGGGTTATTCCTGAACACCCGGGCCTTTAACTCCCATGAATTCTTCTCAATTATGTTTTGTTCATTTTCGGGTGTTTGCTGGTAAACAACAACAACAATGGAAAATAACAAAGCAAAATCGAGAAGAATTCATGGGAGTTAAAGGTCCGGCGTTCAGGAATAACCCCCTTAGTAGAAAATACTCGTTCAAACAAAACTGTGACTGAAATATCTGCTCCAAAAGACAAACTGTGACAACTCGTCATTTATTTAGTAGAAAATACTCGTTCAAACAAAACTCTGACTGAAATATCTGCTCCAAGAGGCAAACTGTGACAACTCGTTATTTATTTAGTAGAAAATACTCGTTCAAACAAAACTGTGACTGAAATATCTGCTCCAAAAGGCAAACTGTGACAACTTGTCATTTATTTAGTAGAAAATACTCGTTAAAACGGAACTGTGACTGAAATATCTGCTCCAGAGGCAAACTGTGACAACTCGTCGTTTATTTAGTAGGAAATACTCGTTAAAACAGAACTGTGACTGAAATATCTGCTCCGAAAGGCAAACTGTGACAACTCGTCATTTATTTAGTAGAAAATACTCGTTCAAACAAAACTGTGACTGAAATATCTGCTCCAAAAGGCAAACTGTGAGAACTCGTCATTTATTTAGTAGAAAATACTCGTTCAAACAAAACTCTGACTGAAATATCTGCTCCAAAAGGCAAACTGTGACAACTCGTCATTTATTTAGTAGAAAATACTCGTTCAAACAAAACTGTGACTGAAATATCTGCTCCAAAAGGCAAACTGTGACAACTCGTCATTTATTTAGTAGAAAATACTCGTTCAAACAAAACTGTGACTGAAATATCTGCTCCAAAAGGCAAACTGTGACAACTCGTCATTTATTTAGTAGAAAATACTCGTTCAAACAAAACTGTGACTGAAATATCTGCTCCAAAAGGCAAACTGTGACAACTCGTCATTTATTTAGTAGAAAATACTCGTTAAAACGGAACTGTGACTGAAATATCTGCTCCAGAGGCAAACTGTGACAACTCGTCATTTATTTAGTAGGAAATACTCGTTCAAACAGAACTGTGACTGAAATATCTGCTCCAGAGGCAATCTGTGACGGCGTGTCACAGCTTAAAAGCAATCGTCGTCGCAACTGTGACTCGTGATTTTTATGAATCTGTGACAAAGTCACAGTTCATGAAATATCGCCCATCTCTAGTTTTTTTAAATTTTGGACTAAGATACGCCAATATTTATATTTAATAAAAATGACTACTTTGAGGCCATTTACTTGCGACGATCTTTTGAAGTTTAATAATGTGTATGTGTAACTCAATAGATCTGCCTTCCGGTTTTTATTTATAATTTTTATAGGAACTTCGATCCGTTAACCGAAACCTATGGTTTACCATTTTACACTCAGTACCTCGCAAGATGGCCAGAATATTTTCAAGTAGCAGAATCACCAAGTGGACAAATTATGGGTTATAGTATGTTCATTTCTTATATCATCTTTAAATTTATACGAAAAAGTTATATACAGCAGAGTAAAAAGTAGACCGATTGCTAGTAAATCTGAAGATGGTGATATTTTCAGAGTTCTCTGTTATTATTAGAACATTGCTCGCTCTAAAAAGAATTAAAATTTATTTTAGTCATGGGTAAGGTGGAGGGGCATCTTGAAAATTGGCATGGGCATGTAACTGCGTTGACTGTATCGCCCGATTATAGACGATTGGGCTTAGCTGCTCTTTTAATGAACTTTTTGGAAGACGTTTCAGAGAAGTGTGTACATGTTTTTAATTTCTCTACCTGTTTTTATTTCACAAACTCAATATTTGCCCTTTTGTAGAAAACGTGGTTATTTCGTAGATTTATTTGTGCGACGCAGCAATGAGGTTGCTATTAACATGTATAAAAATTTGGGTTATATCATCTATCGCACAATATTAGGATACTACTCTGGGGATCACGACGAAGATGCATACGGTAAGTTAGCTTTTGCAAACACTAAAATTAATACGTATTGCTTGGTTGGTTTCAATTGAATATTCTCTACAGATATGCGGAAAGCCTTGTCGCGAGACGTTGAAAAAAAATCTATAATACCGTGCACACATCCAGTACGCCTGGAAGACTTAGATTAATTAAATTGATGTTAACGTTCCTAGATAATGCCTGAACATCCTTTCATTACATCTATTTAATGTCTTCTTTATTAATGTCTTTATTAATGTCTTCTTATTGCTTACAAATAATTTTGCACCAGACACAGTTTCAGATTTCTCACTGTTTGTAACTAATTATTTGGTCCCAATTTAAGTGCATATCTATGATATTTGGTTTCTAACTTTAACAAGCAAGTCCTTTTCAAACCTTAAAATCCCGAAAAGATCAGTTCTCAGTGTTGAGTTTAGTGCTAAAAAGGTAAATAATTTTAATAAGACTTCAGTTTTTTATTACTTCAATGTGCACGTTGCAATCAAATAATAAGAATTCAAATGTTAAATTCTAACTTTTCCAGATTACTTTACGTGAGCTGCGTCATCAGGCGGATTATTCCAACTAATACCAAAATTAGGCGTTTTGGTAACGTAGCAGAAGATCATAATATGAAAAACAGGAAAATTAGGAATTAAGCAAAAGATATCAAAATTAATGACAAATAAAATATAAAATAAATATATAAAAAAAAATAAATTATAGCCATATTTGGCTAAGTTTCGAAAATTATTTCTCTAAATGGCAATATATATATACATAGTTATCAACTCTAATAGCCTGAACACAGTCAAATTTTGTTGACTACAACGTGCGTGAAATTAGCTACGGCAGTTAGCTACGATTTTGTGTAAACCACCCTACTTAACAGAGCTCCGAAATACTAATTTTCAAAATTAAATTTAAAATCAATAAAAGTTATAATTAAAAAAACTAAAATGCAGTTTTATTCAGAAAATTATTCTCTTTCAGCCTGTGCACGAATTATAATCGTACGGCTTATCTGTACCGAGATAATAACGAAAACAGTTTAACATTTCTTGGAACCTAAAAGAAAATCGCCGTAGCTGGCATCTAAAACATTATCTAGACATATAGCATTTCAGCCTACAGCCCATATTATTAGAAATTTTTTGGTACCAAGGTCATATCCCTAACCACTTTAGTATAGAAGTTATAGCGGAAAAACCATAACAACATTCACTGTGCTCTCTAGCCCGACATAGGCCATTGATCTTACCGAATCTTATATAGTCGTATACTAGGGACAGGAGCCTACACTTCCATAAAAAAAATTTTGAATTCGAACAAAGAGAAAAAATTCTACGGCCAAAAGAAATAACAGAAAAATGAGAAAAAGGTTTAGGGGCCGTTGCTGGCACCTAAAACAATTTCTAGACATATGGCACCTATTGTAGTTGATAGCCCATTCTTTTAGGAATCTTAGGGTACCAAGGTCATATCCCTAACCACTTAGTAACCACACTTAGTATAGAAGTTATAGAAGAAAAACCAGACCAACTATCACTGGTTTTTTTAAACGCATTTAGGTAATTTATTTGACAGAATCTTTTGCAATTCTATAACAAAAATAGAAGCAAGTAATTTTCCCTAAATTTTGATACCTCAACGGAGTTGATATCTTTTTTAATTTTCGAGAAATCTATTAATAAAGAAACAATTACATTTGTTTTGGTTTCACAGAGGAATTTTTCTTGGAACACGTGGTGCTAACATAGGAGAGGGCGACGATTGTTTCAGGGTGTGGGAGAGAAGTAGCGCACAATTTGTGAGAAACAGAATCCACAGTTTCTGTTATTAACAGACAAAGGACAAATAATAACGAATATTGTTTCAACTTCTGCTATGTACTAGCATATTATTGAAAGGGTTTTCTAAAGTAAGATAAAGAGAAATATATGTATTAGCCCTTGTGTTATTGCTTTGATAATTTTTCTGAGTACCAGATTTCGAAAATGTAAACAAAGAGTTTCAGCCATTTTGTTGTTGTTTTTTTCCAAGATAATAACCACAATGTATGAAAATATTTTTATTGATTTTTAGATATTTAAACATTTTCTAGAAAGTTGAGGCATATAGGCAATAATAAAGTAATATTTTAGAAATATTTTCGTACCAAAATTATAATCGTAATCACCTTGGTACACAAAACATTTCAATAAATATACCAACTTTTTAAAATTGATTTTTTTATATAGTTAAACATTTTTTTGCTAAGTCTAAACTTATAAATAATTTATGAGACAATATTAAAAAAGTTTCGCTAACAAAATTATAATGCTATTAACTTAGGTTTAAAAGATATTTCATTAAATATACATAAGGAAAATTTCAAGTATCGTTATGAGGTACTTAAACATTATCTAGATAGATGAGGCATATGGGCGATAATAAGGCACTATTTTAGAAATATTTTGGTACATTTGGTATATTTTGGTAAAATTATAATCATAATCACCTTGGTACACAAAATATTGGCTAAAATAATATTTATTTTAAATCGATGATAAAGTATATTTACAATCATACGATTAGCATGACAACCTGTTTGTTCAAAACTTTGAAGTTTTCCCTTTATTTTGATACCTCAATGAGGCCAATTGGATCAGTAAAACTTGAAAGAATTGCAAAAATATAACTAAATAAGAATTTTTTGCCATCAGAAAATCGTAGCTAAGTCGTCGTAGCTAATTTCACGCTTTCCCGGCCGAACAGCATTTTTTACATATATGTTAGTTTACAGTGAATATAGGGAAGCCATTACGCTGTTAATCTAAATAAGAGAAAGCTAATCTGTTAACTTCTGTTTTGCTTATATTTGCGAGCAAGATTGAAGGAGTGAAAGAAATGAGAATAGAGACCAATTTGTACTTTAATATATAAAAACGTTGGTGCGTATGTATGTCCGACCTTCACGGCTGAACCGAATTATAATCGTACGGCTTATCTGTACCGAGATAATAACGAAAACAGTTTAACATTTCTTGGAACCTAAAAGAAAATCGCCGTAGCTGGCATCTAAAACATTATCTAGACATATAGCATTTCAGCCTACAGCCCATATTATTAGAAATTTTTTGGTACCAAGGTCATATCCCTAACCACTTTAGTATAGAAGTTATAGCGGAAAAACCAAAACAACATTCACTGTGCTCTCTAGCCCGACATAGGCCATTGATCTTACCGAATCTTATATAGTCGTATACTAGGGATAGGAGCCTACATTTCCATAAAAAAAATTTTGAATTCGAACAAAGAGAAAAAATTCTACGGCCAAAAGAAATAACAGAAAAATGAGAAAAAGGTTTAGGGGCCGTTGCTGGCACCTAAAACAATTTCTAGACATATGGCACCTATTGTAGTTGATAACCCATTCTTTTAGGAATCTTAGGGTACCAAGGTCATATCCCTAACCACTTAGTAACCACACTTAGTATAGAAGTTATAGAAGAAAAACCAGACCAACTATCACTGGTTTTTTTAAACGCATTTAGGTAATTTATTTGACAGAATCTTTTGCAATTCTATAACAAAATTAGAAGCAACTAATTTTCCCTAAATTTTGATACCTCAACGGAGTTGATATCTTTTTTAATTTTCGAGAAATCTATTAATAAAGAAACAATTACATTTGTTTTGGTTTCACAGAGGAATTTTTCTTGGAACACGTGGTGCTAACATAGGAGAGGGCGACGATTGTTTCAGGGTGTGGGAGAGAAGTAGCGCACAATTTGTGAGAAACAGAATCCACAGTTTCTGTTATTAACAGACAAAGGACAAATAATAACGAATATTGTTTCAACTTCTGCTATGTACTAGCATATTATTGAAAGGGTTTTCTAAAGTAAGATAAAGAGAAATATATGTATTAGCCCTTGTGTTATTGCTTTGATAATTTTTCTGAGTACCAGATTTCGAAAATGTAAACAAAGAGTTTCAGCCATTTTGTTGTTGTTTTTTTCCAAGATAATAACCACAATGTATGAAAATATTTTTATTGATTTTTAGATATTTAAACATTTTCTAGAAAGTTGAGGCATATAGGCAATAATAAAGTAATATTTTAGAAATATTTTCGTACCAAAATTATAATCGTAATCACCTTGGTACACAAAACATTTCAATAAATATACCAACTTTTTAAAATTGATTTTTTTATATAGTTAAACATTTTTTTGCTAAGTCTAAACTTATAAATAATTTATGAGACAATATTAGAAAAGTTTCGCTAGCAAAATTATAATGCTATTAACTTAGGTTTCAAAGATATTTCATTAAATATACATAAGGAAAATTTCAAGTATCGTTATGAGGTACTTAAACATTATCTAGATAGTTGAGGCATATGGGCGATAATAAGGCACTATTTTAGAAATATTTTGGTACATTTGGTATATTTTGGTAAAATTATAATCATAATCACCTTGGTACACAAAATATTGGCTAAAATAATATTTATTTTAAATCGATGATAAAGTATATTTACAATCATACGATTAGCATGACAACCTGTTTGTTCAAAACTTTGAAGTTTTCTCTTTATTTTGACACCTCAATGAGGCCAATTGGATCAGTAAAACTTGAAAGAATTGCAAAAATATGACTAAATAAGAATTTTTTGCCATCAGAAAATCGTAGCTAAGTCGTCGTAGCTAATTTCACGCTTTCCCGGCCGAACAGCATTTTTCACATATATGTTAGTTTACAGTGAATATAGGGAAGCCATTACGCTGTTAATCTAAATAAGAGAAAGCTAATCTGTTAACTTCTGTTTTGCTTATATTTGCGAGCAAGATTGAAGGAGTGAAAGAAATGAGAATAGAGACCAATTTGTACTTTAATATATAAAAACGTTGGTGCGTATGTATGTCCGACCTTCACGGCTGAACCACCCGACAGATTGACTTCATACTCACAGCGTATGTTATTTAGGTTGCAAGTATGGTTTTTAGATAGGTTTTGTCTCCAAAGGGGAACTCTGCCCCCTATATAGTTAAGGGGTTAAGGGGTGTTGCATGGTCTGAAATTACCAAAAATGGCCATAATTTCAATACTACCAGGCCCAGGAAGCTGAAATTTTTTATGGTGATTGGCCTTACGCCGGTGATGTAGAATGAGAACACATTTTCAAGAATTCCGCCCCCTAAATGGTTAAAATGGGCGTGGAATGGTCTGAAACGGCCAAAAATAGTCATAAATTCTATACTACCAGGCCCAGGAAGTTGAAATTTTTTATGGTGATTGGCCTTACGCCGTTGATGTGGAATAAAGACACATTTTTAAGAATTCCGCCCCCTAATTGGTTAAAATGGGCGTGGCATGGTGTGAAACGGCCAAAAATAGTCATAAATTCAATACTACCAGGCCCAGGAAGCTGAAATTTTTTATGGTGATTGGCATTACGCCGGTGATGTAGAATGATAACACATTTTCAAGAATTCCGCCCCCTAAATGGTTAAAATGGGCGTGGAATGGTCTGAAACGGCCAAAAATAGTCATAATTTCAATACTACCAGGCCCAGGAAGCTGAAATTTTTTATGGTGATTGGCCTTACGCCGGTGATGTAGAATGATAACACATTTTCCAGAATTCCGCACCCTAAATGGTTAAAATGGGTGTGGCAAGGTCTGAAACGGCCAAAAATAGTCATAAATTCAATACTACCAGGCCCAGGAAGCTGAAATTTTTTATGGTGATTAGCCTTACGCCGTTGATGTGGAATAAAAACACATTTTCAAGAATTCCGCCCCTTAAATGGTTAAAATGGGCGGTTTTGTCTCCAAAGGGGAACTCTGCCCCCTATATAGTTAAGGGGTTAAGGGGTGTTGCATGGTCTGAAATATTATATATTCTATAGGGCTCGTGCGTGAAATTAGCTACGACGACTTAGCTACGATTTTCTGATGGCAAAAAATTCTTATTTAGTTATATTTTTGCAATTCTTTCAAGTTTTACTAAACCGATTGGCCTGATTGAGGTATCAAAATATAGGAAAAACTTTAAAGTTTTGAACCAACAGGTTGTCATTCTAATCGTATGATTGTAAATATACTTTATCATCGATTTAAAATAAAAACTCTTTTAGCCAATATTTTGTGTACCAAAGTGATAACGATTATAATTTTGGTACCAAAATATATCTAAAATAGTGCCTTATTATCGCCCATATGCCTCAACTATCTAGATAATGTTTAAGTACCTCATAACGATACTTGAAATTTTCCTTATGTATATTTAATGAAATATCTTTTAAACCTAAGTTAATAGCATTATAATTTTGTTAGCGAAACTTTTCTAATATTGTCTCATAAATTATTTATAAGTTTAGACTTAGCAAAAAAATGTTTAACTATATAAAAAATCAATTTTAAAAAGTTGGTATATTTATTGAAATATTTTGTGTACCAAGGTGATTACGATTATAATTTTGGTACGAAAATATTTCTAAAATATTACTTTATTATTGCATATATGCCTCAACTTTCTAGAAAATGTTTAAATATCTAAAAATCAATAAAAATATTTTCATACATTGTGGTTATTATCTTGGAAAAAAACAACAACAAAATGGCTGAAACTCTTTGTTTACATTTTCGAAATCTGGTACTCAGAAAAATTAACAAAGCAATAACACAAGGGCTAATACATATATTTCTCTTTATCTTACTTTAGAAAACCCTCTCAATAATATGCTAGTACATAGCAGAAGTTGAAACAATATTCGTTATTATTTGTCCTTTGTCTGTTAATAACAGAAACTGTGGATTCTGTTTCTCACAAATTGTGCGCTACTTCTCTCCCACACCCTGAAACAATCGTCGCCCTCTCCTATGTTAGCACCTCTAACCCCCCTCCATGTTAGGGGGCACCTCTACGGTGTAAGACCAATCGCCATAAAAAATTTTAGCTTCCTGGGCCTGGAAGTATTGAAATTATGACTATGTATTTTTGGTCGTTTCAGACCGCGCCGCGCCCCGTTTCAACAATCTAGGGGCCGAACTTTTTAAAAATGTGTTCTCATTCCACATCATTGGCGCAAGGCCAATCACCATACAAAATTTCAGCTTCATGGGCCTGGTAGTATTGAATTTATTACTATTTTTGGCCGTTTCAGACAATGCCACGCCAATTTTAACCATTTAGGGGGCGAAATTCTTGAAAATGTGTTTTTATTCCACATCAACGACGTAAGGCCAATCACCATAAAAAATTTCAGCTTCCTGGGCCTGGTAGTATTGAATTTATGAATTTATGAATAAAGGGAAAACTTCAAAGTTTTGAACAAACAGGTTGTCATGCTAATCGTATGATTGTAAATATACTTTATCATCGATTTAAAATAAATATTATTTTAGCCAATATTTTGTGTACCAAGGTGATTATGATTATAATTTTACCAAAATATACCAAATGTACCAAAATATTTCTAAAATAGTGCTTTATTATTGCCCAAATGCCTCAACTATCTAGAAAATGTTTAAGTACTTCATAACGATACTTAAAATTTTCCTTATGTATATTTAATAAAATATCTTTCGAACCTAAGTTAATAGGATTATAATTTTGATAGCAAAACTTTTCTAATATTGTATCATAAATTAGTTATAAGTTTAAACTTAGCAAGAAGTGTTTAACTATATAAAAAAAAAACCAATTTTAAAAAGTTGCTATATTTATTGGAATATCTTGAGTACTAAGGTCAATCGGATCATGATTTTTGTGCTAAACTATTTCTAAAATATTACTTTATTATTGCCTATATGCCTCAACTTTCTAGAAAATGTTTAAATATCTAAAAATCAATAAAAATGTTTTCATACATTGTGGTTATTATCTTGCAAAAAAACAACAACAAAATGGCTTGGTACTTGGAAAAATTAACAAAGCAATAACACAAGGGCTAATACACATATATTTCTCTTTATCTTACTTTAGAAAACCCTCTCAATAATATGCTAGTACATAGCAGAAGTTGAAACAATATTCGTTATTATTTGTCCTTTGTCTGTTAATAACAGAAACTGTGGATTCTGTTTCTCACAAATTGTACGCTACTTCTCTCCCACACCCTGAAACAATTGTCGCCCTCTCCTATGTTAGCACCACGTGTTCCAAGAAAAATTCCTCTGTGAAACCAAAACAAATGTAATTGTTTCTTTATTAATAGATTTCTCGAAAATTAAAAAAGATATCAACTCCGTTGAGGTATCAAAATTTAGGGAAAATTAGTTGCTTCTAATTTTGTTATAGAATTGCAAAAGATTCTGTCAAATAAATTACCTAAATGCGTTTAAAAAAACCAGTGATAGTTGGTCTGGTTTTTCTTCTATAACTTCTATACTAAAGTGGTTAGGGATATGACCTTGGTACCCTAAGATTCCTAAAAGAATGGGCTATCAACTACAATAGGTGCCATATGTCTAGAAATTGTTTTAGGTGCCAGCAACGGCCCCTAAACCTTTTTCTCATTTTTCTGTTATTTCTTTTGGCCGTAGAATTTTTTCTCTTTGTTCGAATTCAAAATTTTTTTATGGAAATGTAGGCTCCTGTCCCTAGTATACGACTATATAAGATTCGGTAAGATCAATGGCCTATGTCGGGCTAGAGAGCACAGTGAATGTTGTTATGGTTTTTCCGCTATAACTTCTATACTAAAGTGGTTAGGGATATGACCTTGGTACCAAAAAATTTCTAATAATATGGGCTGTAGGCTGAAATGCTATATGTCTAGATAATGTTTTAGATGCCAGCTACGGCGATTTTCTTTTAGGTTCCAAGAAATGTTAAACTGTTTTCGTTATTATCTCGGTACAGATAAGCCGTACGATTATAATTCGTGCACAGGCTGAAAGAGAATAATTTTCTGAATAAAACTGCATTTTAGTTTTTTTAATTATAACTTTTATTGATTTTAAATTTAATTTTGAAAATTAGTATTTCGGAGCTCTGTTAGGTAGGGTGGTTTACACAAAATCGTAGCTAACTGCCGTAGCTAATTTCACGCACGTTTGACTACAAATGACGTCGCTAGTGTCAAAATTACATTGGTTGCATTCAGAGCGGTCAAGCTGTGTTGGCTTTTTCTTGTCAGAATAAATCATGTGCTCTGAATACGTTTGCTGAGTCTTTGCTGAAAAACAACAACATTTAAACAACAACAACACTTTATGCCAAATTCCACGTGGCCGCCACACGAGAAGGAAATAAAACACTGAAAATGAGTGACAGAGAAGAAAGTTCTGAACAGATGCAGCATACAAATTTTTGGCTAGAAAAAATGGCGAATGCTTTGTCAGCCCTTCTGACCTTTCTACCCCCTCAGACAAAAATTAAGCAAAAAGCCAACATGGCTTGACCGTTCTGAATGCAACCATTGGCTCTTATGGGAAACGAGAAAAAAATAAAATTTCGTTGCATTCGTCGACGAAAGCAACGTCGGTAGTCGCTCGTGTTCTAATTCCTTAGCCACATAGTACGTCTTGTTCTTCTTTTCTTGTTTGTTTGACAACTATCATCGCTCATCGTCGACAAAATGACTGTGTTCAGGCTATAAGAGTCATTGGCTGCATTCAGGCAACGAGTATAGATAGCAGAGATAAGGAGATACGACACTCGATGAGTCATCTAAAAAAATTTCGTTTGACGCGTGTTTTTTATAATCTGTTGAATTCACCTACACAATATGTGAAAGCTTGCCCTGTTGTTTTTGCTTATTGTCAATTTCATAGCGAATCGCTGAAATGTGTATCGAGTATGTTGAAAAACTTTTGTTCACCATCGTTTACAACAACGTTGTGCAACAACAACCGTAAAAGTAGACGTCACATACAATTTATAGCCCGAACACAGTCAGGTCGCTAGCGACTAGTCGCTGTCAAAATTACATTAGTTCTTATGGGAAACGAGATAAAAATAAAATTTCCCCTCAGTCGCTAGCGACTGAACTCGCAGCGACTGAACTCACAGCGACTGCTCTATTTCTAATTTAGTCGCTCCAGTCGCTTGCCTGTTTGCCTTGTTTAGAAAAATTTGACATTTCGTTTTAACGAAATAAAAATACATACAGAAGTTAAGTCGCTGTAGCGAGCGACTTGATTGTAATCAACTTCTGGCGAATGACAACTCCAGTCGCTCTAGTCGCTGATTTCAGCGACCTGACTGTGTTCGGGCTATTATGAAATTAAAATCTTTTAGTTCGGCAGACAAATTACAAATTTTCTATTACGATTATTTGTTGATCACTGAAAATCTGTGAATAAAAAGTCTATCTGTAGCAAAAGCACCAGGGGTATCAATGCAACAAGTGATGCGGGTAATAAATACATACACTCAGAAAATAATGCCGTGCTAAGAGTTATGTTTCCGGGTTTTGTGGAAACCATGATCAGGCGTTCTTAATTCAAGTATTATAATGCTTTAATGAAGCCTGTCCTATACTTACGAGAAGCCAAAAAATTGTAAATTGCAGCAATTTTTGTCTTATTTTTAGCTTTTTATAAAAAATTTGAAAAAAAACGAATAATGTATACAAATTTTTGGCATGCTTAATAATGCTTAAAATAACACAAATGACATACTAGGCTCAAAATTGAGTAATCGTGCTTACCGCAAGCATTTATTTTTCTGAGTGTATAATGCGTGAATTTGATGTTGAACATCCCGCAGCAAAATTGATAGAAATGGCCTGCCAGATGCAAGACGCTGAAGTGGGAGATGACACCAATTTTGTGGTTATATTTGAAGAATTGCTACATCTGTGTATAACCACATTGGATTGCTATGAAAAAGCACTAGATAAGTCAGAGATACTACCGAAACTGGTTTGTCATGAAATTAAAGATTTCCGCGACATTTGAAAAGTCAAAGAATGCTTCTAAATAACTGCTGCAATTATTGGTGAGGAATTAGGTGAAACAACAGCTGCTGCTTTCAGGTAGTCAATCAATAATAATAAAACATTATATAGTTTCAAATGAATATATTTAATATTACTTTGCAGATAATTTATTCGGTGTCATTGAACGAGCCATTGATGATGACGGTAATAATATCAACGGACTTTAACCGAGATGGCCGCTATGTGCCCGGTGCTCGTGCCACTGAAATTTAACTTGCCACCCATCTGGCGGCCTACGCCGACACACTCCCCGGATTGGATATTTTTAGGCCTATCTAAAACGAACATTATTATGCCTGATAGTAAACAATTCCGATAAGATTAAAGTGTAGAATTTTACAAATAAAATCCATTTATATTAAGAAGAATTGGGCTTTTATTATTTTTTATATTTATATGCTTTACTTTAGATATACAAATTATCTGTAGCTCAATCTGTAAAAATCACTTGTTTTGGAACGGATCACATAATGTGTTAAAAGGAAATGGAATCTGTCATAAGAAAATTTAAGATTATAACAATATTTAATGAACACGTTGGTTAGTCCCTCATGAACACGGCTCAACCTCTGAAGTTGCAAGTTACTGATTTGCAACTTCTTGGTGAGCGTTTTAAAAGACATTTCCGGAATACTCTCAGCCAACAGCATGAATGTCAGCAAGCGATTTTCTTCATGTTTTGCTCATG
The DNA here is from genome assembly GCA_949752815.1 of Conops quadrifasciatus. NCBI lineage: Eukaryota > Metazoa > Arthropoda > Insecta > Diptera > Conopidae > Conops > Conops quadrifasciatus. Next base: position 6,894,070 of record OX457081.1, read on the forward strand.
ATTGAGGCCCTGGGACGTTACGAACTCCTTGTGATCCTCATAGAATTGTATATACGATGGCAATTTATCCGACACAAAAATCGAGTTATGTCACCTTCTAGGAAACACAAATGCCAGCAATGCATTCAATAAAAATGTTTTGGGATCGGCCAAGGCAGTGACAACAGATTTCATACCATCTTCGCGAGAAACACAAGCCGTTTCTGCAGTACATGTTTCTGATAATTTAAACATTACTTTGGCGTAAAGGTCAAGATTTGTATCCTTAGTAACATCATGCAGAAGACGTTAAAGTTTTTGCTTTTGTTCGCCGGACGGAGGACAATTGGAAAACTGGGCTTTTAAGATGATCTACTCCGAAGAAGACTTCCAAAATTTGGTCGCATTGTTTGGCAACTTGCACAAGATGATAATCAAACATGATAACGTAGAGGCGATGTGGTATCCAAATTATTGAATAAGCGCCACAATCTAGAAGAAAATAAAGAATATCAAAAGAGAGACCATAAGCTATGATCCGATATGTTTTTTACTTACGATTGCAGACAAACTTTTGCAAATGTAGCAAATTTTTGTACCGTGTTTTGACAATTACCATTTTCACCACACATAAACAAAAGAGGTAAAATTTTTGCAGTCAATATAAGCGGGTGCGATGGAGTAGGATGTCCCCCAAATTTTTTATTTTCAAAAGTTTATAGAAAAAATATCTAATTTATATACATTATGGGGTCATTCAATTTGTTGCAGTAAAACACTTTTATTTACCAATTTTTTCTTATATAACAGAAGAGTCATATAAGAGATACATATATTTTGTATTACTATTATTAGTCAAATAAACTGCGACTGCATAAGTTTCAAGTTTCTATTTACTATTTATTTCTTTTTTATTTGCAAGGAAACAAAACTAGGAAGAAAAGTCATTAACAATTATTTAAAACAACGAAAAAATTTACCACAGTTTTTGACGTTTTTAATTTGAAACACCCCCTAGAATCGATACCAATGCAAAAGACGCCGATGCAGGTTTCCTAGGAAATCTGCACTAAATTCCGACTAATTTTGGCCGATTTTGCGATTGTATCGAGAAAAATGCATGTATTAGTAACGAGTGTCTCATCTCATAATCTCTGATAGACAGTAAAGAGATATTATGACTCAAAATTTTCGGCACTCGTCAGATTTTCATGTGCCATTATTAGAATGCAGTCGATAGCTCTGCTAGTGCGAGTGCTAGCAGAGAAATTCGAGGTGAATTTGTTTTACTTCATAAACGATTATGCGTAAGAAGAGTTGTCCGAAGCAGCAATCGTATGCCAGATGAGGAGTAAAAGAAACGATTGATCGATTGTCGATTACTATGCTTTTGAGATTTAATTATACCCTACACCCGAAGGGTTAAGGGTATATTCACTTTGTTCTTCCGTTTGTAACGCATTAAAGGAGGCGTGGCAGGTATAGAAAAGTATATATATTCTGGCTCAGAATCAACTCCTGATTCGATTTAGCCATGTCCGTCCGTCTGTCTGTCTGTCTGTCTGTCTGTCTGTCTGTCTGTCTGTCCGTCCGTCTGTGGAAATCACGATTACAGGAGAACGAATAGAGGTATCGTCATGAAATTTGGCACGAATATTCTTTGTTATCCTACGCTGTTTGGTATTGAAAATGGGGAAAATCGGACCAGAGCCACGCCTACTTTTTATTGAAAATATGCACTCATCCATGCTTTTAGTTCAAATTCTTGGCTTGTAGACCAAATTTTCAGCTAAAATTTTTTTTCCGAGTACACCATCTTAGGCTAAAATATATTGTCAAAAATGGGCGTGACACGCCCACTTATATACTATACCATATAATGGGGTGTTTGGTAGTAAAAGCGGGGTTGTAGATGAGTTAAGAGATCATAGATAGATTGCTCCCTGTAAATTTAAAAAAGTAGGTGTCACCCGCCCACTTTTTATCACTTCGACAGATGCGGGTGTAGGGTATATGAGCTTCGGCCAGGCCGAAGATAACGCTCTTACTTGTTTTTAAATTAGGATATTTTAGTTATTAGAAGTACATATGTATTTCAAAATATTTTTAAAATTAATAAAAAAGCAGTTTAATTTTTAAAATATACATTTTACTTATATTTTAATTATTTTATTTTTTTAAAAAATAAAAATATTTTAAAATAAAATATTTATGTTTTAAACAGAAAAAAATTATTTTCAAATACAGAATTCCAAAAATCAATGCATATTTATTAATTGTAAATTCGTAAAGATTTTAATAAAAGTTTGTCTTATAATGATCAAAAGATTACATATTTATATAAATTTTATAGCCTTATCTTCACGAAATTCAAAAATGTCTTTGCACAATGAATTGCCAAATATAAAGCTCCACACACGCAAGCATCACACAAATTAATATTTGCTCCCACACATGCTACTTTCATTATTTCTTTGAAGAAGACAATGTACATGTGCATTCTCTTTTCTATGGCCCAGTGCAAGCTTGCCATAGTAAAAGCACCCATACGCGCATGCGTGACTGCTTGTGGTATACGAATCTAAAAATAGAACACGAAAACCGAAATTAACATTTTTGAATTGTGAGAGGGGAAGAGCAAGCAGCCGTGTGTTCTGTTCATTGGTTCTTTCCCTTTGTCCATCCAACCCACCCTTATTTTCTGAAACAAAGCAAACCAAAGCAATAGAAAGCAATTAAAGCGTTATCTTCGGCCTGGCCGAAGCTCATATACCCTACACCCGCGTCAGTAGAAGTGATAAAAAGTGAGCGGGCGGGTGACACTTACTTTCTTTTTATTTGCAGGAAGTAAATATTCATCTATTCACTCCCTACCTAATGGGCAGATCATGTCCACTTTTCAGAGTATATTTTAGCCTAAGACTGTGGATTAAGAAATAAAATTTTAGTTTATAATTCTCTATACAAGATGAGAAATTGGACGGACAGGGCTAAGTCGACTTAGAAGGTGATTCTGAGCTAGAATATATATACTTGTCTATACCTGACGCGCTCCTTTAATGCGTTATAAACGAAGGAACAAAGTCAATATATCCTCATCCCTTCGGGTGTAGGGTATAAATATCAACCTTAATATGGTAGATATCATGTCGCACTGTAAAAATTACACCACATTCACCTTGCAGCGCTGCATTGAGAGCGGCAGAGCTATGAGTGATTTATGCTAATAATGGCGCATAGAATGTTGTTGCTGTTTGAGTCATAATATCTCTTTACAATCTAGACTCGTTGATTCAGGCATAGAGAAAGAAATAATAGAGTAGTTATTTCTTACTCTATGATTCAGGACAACAAGCTGCGTTGGCTTTTTCTTGTCAGAATAAATCATGTGCTCTGAATACGTTTGCTGAGTCTTTGCTGAAAAGCAACAACATTTAAACAACAACAACACTTTATGCCAAATTCCACGTGGCCGCCACACGAGAAGTAAACAAAACACGGAAAATGGGTGACAGAGAGGAAAGTTCTGAACAGATCCAGCATACAAATTTTTGGCTAGAAAAAATGGCGACGGCTTTGTCAGCCCTTCTGACCTTTCTAACACCCTCAGACAAAAAAACAGGAAAAAGCCAACACAGCTTGTTGTCCTGAATGCAATCATTGTATATTGTATAGCAGGTGTCAGTCACTAGGCTGAGAAACTCAGCTTTCAGATCTGTCGCATTAATATTTACTTAAAGTAGGCGGGGCAGTAGTCAGATTCTCTATTTTAGATATTAAAGAGCCCTACATGCGAGAGAATATGCGTGCACATATCATGATGTCTGAGCCTGTGGGCTTAGGGTAAAACTTTAGCCTCAAATTGACCCTACAAGCTAAGAAATTGCGCATTAAGCACCGATGAATTTGTACTTGCTATAAAAAGTAAGCGTGGCACTGATCAGTTTTTTCCCATTTTTAGTCAGAAAACAGTTTACGATGGCAGAGAATATTAAAAATATGAATACTGATTTGGCTGTGATTTTTTGAATACACACTAGAGAGCTGCATAAGTAGTTTTGAAAACAGCTAGGCACTAATAGCCTGAACACAGTCATTTCGTCGACGATGAGCGATGAGCGATGATAGTTGTCAAACAAACAAAAAAAGAAGAACAAGACATAATATGTGCAACGAGTATAGATAGTAAAGAGATATTATGACTCAAAATTTTCGGCACTCGTCAGATTTTCAAGTGTCATTATTAGAATGCAGCATAGAATGCAGTCGATAGCGCTGCTTGTGCGAATGCTAGCAGAGAAATTCGAGGTGAATTTGTTCTACTTCATAAACGATTATGCGTAAGAAGAGTTGTCCGAAGCAGCAATCGTATGCCAGATGAGGAGTAAAAGAAACGATTGATCGATTAGTTGATTCATAGAGTAAGAAATAACAAGAGGCAGAATCAGCCAAAGTTACTCAAACGGCATCACAGATGCGGGCGGTATGGACGAAGAAACGAAGAAAAGCATAGTTGGAAAAATACACATGGTAGGCGAGAGCACGCAGTTTGAACGATTTCTCTCTCTTTGTTCACGGCCCAAACACTTGCATTTCATTTCAATTACTTGCCCTTTCCTCCGTTTCATTGCGTATTCCGATCCGTTCTAATGCCGGCACACACACACAATACACATGATAAGCAGAAAGCAGGCGATTTGAACGATTTCTTTCTTCGTCCATCGCCGAGCTAAATGCATTTGATGCGTATTTCTTACCCTTTCGTCTCTTCGCTTTTCCCAGCGGGCCAAAGAGCGCTCCAACAACGATGATGATACGCATTTGAAGTGCGCTAATGCGCTGCCTTTTGGTATGACAGTCTCTTTCCTTTTTTGCTCTACATGTCCGCAAAAAATGCGCATTTTTATCGTATCCTGGGGAAGCGAAGAAGATGCGATCAACAAAATTGTCACCATTGCAGCCCGCTCATCAAAATAAATTTCGAAAATTAATTTCGAACCTCTCAAAATGCCTAGCGTATATGTAAGTAAAATTTCATAGACAAAATATATAGAGGCATAGGCAGGAGCATAGAGTGCTGACTTGCGGGCTTAAAAATCGCAGGTTCGATTCCCGGTTTGGTAAAAAAATTTTCAATTAATTTTTTTATTTTATTTTTCAATATTATTAATGTTGAATATCATCATTACTGCTCCCACATTAGAATTTAAATTCAATTTCTATGATTTTTAATTTATATCGTATTTCAAAATTTTACCTATAATTTTTTTCATGGCGTCGTCGGGATTTGAACTTCTACTCTTTGTATTCCAAACCAAGCACACATTCTCTAGGCTACGGACTGCTTTTGTTTCCAAACTTTTTTTTGCTAGTTTTTTTTACAGGGAAAACTGCGCTATAACTTTTGGAATCAAATTCAAAAATATGCTCTCAATTATTTCAGACATGCCTTTTTATTTCCAAACTTATATCTTTGGAAGCGCTATATTGGCAGCACCTACGGGTAAGAAAAAGATGCGCGTCTCTTTCATTTACAAATGAGAAGCGCTGGCTATCGAGCCCGCTGGGTTGTTAACATACAGTTGTTGGTTTGTGTTGGGTAATTTTATGCGTCTGTGCATGCTTTGGTCGTGTGTTGGCAAGCAGAGATACCCAGTAGTTCCTGTCTCGAAGACATCTTCGAAGACGCGTGCAAGACATATGGCCGTCGTCGAGGACACCTGGAAGACAAGCCTATGTTTGTCTTAGAGGTCATTTTCATACGAATGTCTCGATTGTCTTCGGCGACAACAAGAGCGACAGTGTCCTCAATATTGTCTTCGACGACAACAAGAGCGACACGGCCGTGGCAAGGATTATAACACTTAATTAACAGAATCCTCCCGGAAATGTAATCTTTTTGCATTTAGGGCCTTCCTGCGTGACGGCCTTCGGCCGTGGCAAGGATTATAACACTTAATCAACAGAATCCTCCCGGAAATGTAATCTTTTTGCAATCAGGGCCTTCCTGCGTAACGGCCTTCTGCCGTGGCAAGGATTATAACCCTTAATCAACAGAATCCTCTCGGAAATGTAAAGTCTTTTTGCATTTAGGGCCTTCCTGCGTGACGGCCTTCGGCTGTGGCAAGGATTATAACACTTAATCAACAGAATCCCCTCGGAAATGTAAAGTCTTTTTGCAATCAGGGCCTTCCTCCGTAACGGCCTTCGGCCGTGGCAAGGATTATAACCCTTAATCAACAGAATCCTCTCGGAAATGTAAAGTCTTTTTGCATTTAGGGCCTTCCTGCGTGACGGCCTTCGGCCGTGGCAAGGATTATAACACTTAATCAACAGAATCCTCCCGGAAATGTAATCTTTTTGCAATCAGGGCCTTCCTGCGTAACGGCCTTCGGCCGTGGCAAGGATTATAACCCTTAATCAACAGAATCCTCTCGGAAATGTAAAGTCTTTTTGCATTTAGGGCCTTCCTGCGTGACGGCCTTCGGCCGTGGCAAGGATTATTACCCTTAATCAACAGAATCCCCTCGGAAATGTAAAGTCTTTTTGCAATCAGGGCCTTCCTGCGTAACGGCCTTCGGCCGTGGCAAGGATTATAACCCTTAATCAACAGAATCCTCTCGGAAATGTAGTCTTTTTGCATTTAGGGCCTTCCTGCGTAACGGCCTTCGGCCGTGGCAAGGATTATAACCCTTAATCAACAGAATCCTCTCGGAAATGTAAAGTCTTTTTGCATTTAGGGCCTTCCTGCGTGACGGCCTTCGGCCGTGGCAAGGTTATTACCCTTAATCAACAGAATCCCCTCGGAAATGTAAAGTCTTTTTGCAATCAGGGCCTTCCTGCGTAACGGCCTTCGGCCGTGGCAAGGATTATAACTCTTAATCAACAGAATCCTCTCGGAAATGTAAAGTCTTTTTGCATTTAGGGCCTTCCTGCGTGACGGCCTTCGGCCGTGGCAAGGATTATAACCCTTAATCAACAGAATCCTCTCGGAAATGTAAAGTCTTTTTGCATTTAGGGCCTTCCTGCGTGACGGCCTTCGGCCGTGGCAAGGATTATAACACTTAATCAACAGAATCCTCTCGGAAATGTTAAGTCTTTTTGCATTCAGGGCTTCCTGATAGTAAAGAGATATAATGATTCAAACAGCAACAACATTATAAGCGCCATTATTAGCATAAATCACTCATAGCTCTGCCGCTCTCAATGCAGCGCTGCAAGGTGAATGTGGTGTAATTTGTACAGTGCCACATTATATCTACCATATTACGGTTGAAATTTATACCCTACACCCGAAGGATTGAGAGTATATTCACTCTGTTCTTCTGTTTATAACGCATTAAAGGTGGCGTGTAAGGTATAGAAAAGTATATATATTCTAAAACTCAGAATCACCACCTGAGTCGATATAGCCCTGTCCGTCTAATTTCTTATCTTATAGAGAATTTTAAGGTAAAATTTTATTTTTTAATCCACCGTCTTAGGCTAAAATATACTCTAAAAAATGGGCGTGGTCCTCCCATTATGTAGGGAGTTAATAGATAAAAATTTACTCCCTGTAAATAAAAAGAAAGTAAGTGTCACCCGCCCGCTCACTTTTTATCGCTTCGACTGATGCGGGTGTAGGGTATATGAGCTTCGACTAGGCCGAAGATAACGCTTTTACTTGTTTCCTATTGCTTTGTTTCAGAAAATAAGGGTGCGTAGGAGACAAAGGGAAGGAAGGACAAGGGGAAGGAACCGATGAATAGAGCAAACGACTGCTTGCTCTCCCCCTCTCACAATTCGCTCATCCTTCAACAAAATCACTTCTCGTGTTCTATTTTTAGATTCCTATACCACAAGCAGTCACGCATGCGCGTATGGGTGCTTTTACTATTGCAAGCTTGACCCGGTCAAGAGCAAAGAGAAAAGAGAATGCACATTAGACTGGTCCTTATTTTTCAACTTCCGATTTTTTTTGGTCTTACCCTCCTAAATTATGACACGTAATGAAAGAATGATAAGTACCAACTTTTAGCGAAATCGGATAACGGGAACCCGTGCCGCATTCAAGGCAAAGTTTAAAAATTTAACCACGGCATAAGTGTACCGTAAATGTAATTACACTCACTGCCATTGACAACAGCAAGTGTTTCTACTTTAGCTCTTGCTGAGAGTTCGAAAAAATAATAAACATTTCATTTTGAAAGTACTAGAAGATTATCGGCGGTGTTATCCCGATGCGACTAAAATCAACCGTAATAAAAGTCGGCATGTATTGACATATATCCAGGGTGTTCCGTATAAGATGTATCAAAAGTTTTTGGACGTGTAGGTTGAGTCGAGACAAGGAAAAAGTCAGGAGGGGGAGGGGCAATTTTCCCCAATTCAGGCGCAGGAGGGGTTTTTCTAAAAACGCGACTTCAAACCATAAAAAAAAATTTCAAAAAATAACGGGAACACTTATATCATTCCTGTTTCCTGTTTTTTAAAAACAAATATCCAACCTTTAAAATACTTTTAAAATTAGACTTCTAGGTCAAATAGTTTTTGAGAAAATTAATCTCAAATTTAAAATTCTCAAAACAAATTTCGAAAAAAAATTTTTGGTCGAAATTTTTTACAAAAAATTACATGAATAAGTATATTTTTTTTTCTGATTCCGTAGTTTTCTGATAAATTCTACAAAAAATGTTTCAAACAGAACGGATCTATGTCTTATAGTTCTTGAGAAAATTGAAAATTACGACGTATACTTCCCTCCCAAAAAACACTTTTTGCCTGCAAAGTGCAAAAACGGGTTGGTAACGAAATCCCGAAAGACAAAATCCCGAACGACAAAATCCCGAACGACAAAATCCCGAACGACAAAATCCCGAAATGACAAAATCCCGAGACGACAAAATCCCGAAATAACAAAATCCCAAAATTAAAAAACTAGTTTTTCGGTATTCTCCATCTTCTTGAACATTTTAGAACCACTAGCAAACAATTCCAAGGAAGTAATAAAAAATTATTCTTATTTTACTTCTCTAAAATTATTATTAAAAAATAAAAAAAAAACATTATTAAAAAAATTTTAGCAGAGCCCTCTCGGAGGCTCTGAGGTGAGGTGATGTGAGGTTTTTTTCATACAGGTTTTTCCGCGTATTTGCAGCCTTCGGCTGCGGCAGGGATCATAACCCTCAATCAGCAGAATCCTCACGGTCATGCGAAGTTTTTTGCATACAAGTTTTTTCGCGTATTGGCGGCCTTCGGCCGCGGCAGGGATCATAACCCTCAATCAGCAGAATCCTCACGGTCATGTGAAGTTTTTTGCATTCAGGTTTTTTCGCGTATTGGCGGCCTTCGGCCACAGCAGGGATCATAACCCTCAATCAGCAGAATCCTCACGGTCATGTGAAGTTTTTGCATACAGGTTTTTCCGCGTATTGGCGGCCTTCGGCCGCGGCAGGGATCATAACCCTCAATCAGTAGAATCCTCACGGTCATGTGAAGTTTTTTGCATATTGTAGATTATAACCTTCAGACAACAAAATTCTCTTGATATTACAACTTTGCTTTTCCGCCATTGTAAAGAAAGGCAAGTAGGCGCGTACTTCGCTTCGGAAAAAATTTTGACTTAAATGTCATTTCTTCATTAATTTAAATTTTATTTCGTGATTTTCGGGATTTCTCATTTCGGTATTAAACATTTTTCGGGATTTTGTCGTTTCGGGATTTTGTCGCATCGGGATTTTGTCGTTTCGGGATTTTAAAATTTTTCGGGATTTTGTCGTTTCGGGATTTTGTAATTTGGGATTTTGACTGTCTCCCTGCAAAAACTGCAATCAGGTGTAAGCAGTTTTCTGCGGCACGACTTGCCGATATCCGATCTCGCTAAAAGCTTGGATATATAGTTTTCTTATCATATGTAAAAATTTGGGGGGGTAAGAAAAAAAAAAATCTCACAAAATTTTTTTACCCATATAGCTAAGGACCACCCTAATGCACATGTACATCGTCTTATTCAATGAATTAATGAAAGTAGTATGTGTGAGAATAAATATTAATTTGTGTATGTGCTTGCGTTGTGCAGCACTTGATATTTGGCAATTTCGTTTTGCATAGTTTTTGAATTTTGTGAAGGCTATAAAATTTTAATAAATATGTAATCTTTTGATCACTATAAAACAAAAATTTTTTTTACATTTTTACGAATTTACAAGTAATAAATATGTATTGATTTTTGGAATTCTGTATTTAAAAATTTTTTTTTCTGTTTAAAATATAAATATTTTATTTTAAAGCCTATTTCATGCCTTTTTAATTTTAATTTCATTTTAATTTAATTTTAATTGAATTTTAATTTAATTTTAATTGAATTTTAATTGCATTTTTTATTGAATTTTAATTTAATTTTAATTTAATTTTCATTTAATTTTAATTGAATTTTAATTTAATTTTAATTTTATTCTAATTTACTTGTACACATATGTATGTACATGTGTACTTCTAATAACTAAAATATCCTAATTTAAAAATGAAATCTAAAAAGCATAGAAAACACAGTAATAGCAAATAGCAGAAAAACCCAAACAGGCAAAAACTTCAGAAACTGAAAAAGCCAAATTTGCCCAAAACTCTGAGCAACAACAAATTTAACACAAAAACACAATAAGCGGAATTGCATCGTTCCCTCGTCACCCGCTGTAATCCAGCAATCGATCAATCGTTTCTTTTACTCCTCATCTGGCATACGATTGCTGCTTCGGACAACTCTTCTTACGCATAATCCTTTATGAAGTAGAACAAATTCACCTCGAATTTCTCTGCTAGCATTCGCACAAGCAGCGCTATCGACTGCATTCTAATAATGGCACTTGAAAATCTGACGAGTGCCGAAAATTTTGAGTCATAATATCTCTTTACTGTCTATACTCGTTGCATAGAGTAAAAGCAAAGAATATACAATATATAGAAGGCGCATCACTCAAAATTTTCAATTTCTAGAATCAGATGCGGTCGGTCGGCAGAAAGCGGGTGCAAGCAAAATGAGTGAAAAGAGCGTCACTGCTTTGAAAGTTTATTTTGCCTTTGCTTTGGGTTTCTCTGGTTTTCTCCACTCTTTCTGCTTAGCATTGGCATCATGGTCCGAGCTCTTGCCATTCATGTGAATTGCTTCTCTTTTCTCTTCGTTTCCCTCACACTATCATAGCTTATTATCAAAGGATTTAAACGATTTTTTTTTTTCGTTCTTGGCCCGAGCCAAATGCATTTTATGTATATTTCTTTCCCTTTCGTTTCGTCGCTTATGCCGATATGAAGTTGTTTGCTGCTTGTGTTAGGTAATTTTATACGTCTATGCATGTTTTGGTTGTGTGGTGGCAAGGTTGTCGGCGCTTGCGGTCGCAACTAGAAATTTTTGATTATCTGTTCAAAAATTTCAATTAATAGAATAATTAAAAATTAAAATAATTATAAGAGTGTTGATAAAATGAAAATATTTGAAAGTTTTTTGAAAAATTATTAAATATTATTTATTTGCTTGTAAATAATATTTAATAATTTCTTGAATTTCATATTTTAAAAAAAAATTTAAATTTATTTATAACACTATATATTTATATAACAATACATATATCATTTGTTATGTTTGGACAATTTATATATCATTTTTTTTTTTGGATTAGAAGTTTATTGTTATCCCAAATGTTCAAAAGTCTTTTAATTTAATAAAAAAAGTGAACACCGAGGATTAAATTCAGGTACTTTTATCAAAAATTATTTCAATTTATTGTACCGGATAAAATTCATCGAACATACCGAGATTTTTCCTCAATTTTTCAATAAGAAAAAACGCAGATGCGCTACGTTCTTCTAATTGCTAAAAAGACATTCTCCTCTGTCGTTTTCATCTATTGTCGACGTCTGGCGTCGTCAACTCAGCCAACTCTAGAATAGCCACACAAAGCTCATCCTACACATACGAAACCCACAGACGCTAAATGACACAAACACATGCATTCAAAATTCTTCAACCCATCGTTAGCCAAAAAAGAACACCTGGCATGGAGTCGTGAATAAGACGCGAGAAGAGAACACGAAAACGCAAAGTTGCAATTTGGTTGAGAGGTTGAGACCAAAAGAGACAAAGTTATTAAACAAATGAGAGAATGAGGAGAAACTAAAAAAACACTCAAAAGTGTACGTACCAGTACGTACACCAGAGCAAAAATTTTTGGCCGAAAATTTGTATGAGATGCGCCTTCTATACATTGTATATTCTTTGTTTGAACGATTTCTTTCTGCGTTCATGGCCCGAGCCAAATGCATTTCATGTGTGTTTCTTACCCTTTCGTTTCGTCGCTTGCGAAAACATGCCGTTGTTTGCTGCTTGTGTTGGGTAATTTTATACATCTGTGTATGCTTTGGTCGTGTTTTGGCAAGGTTGTCGGCGCTTGCGCCCGCAGCTACAAATTTTTACAATTAAAAATTAAAATGCCATTTCAAGAATTCTTTATGATATTCTTTGATTTCTTTAAAATAATTTTAAGACTTTTTTAATATTAAACGCTTTTTTAATATTTTATTTTATGAAAATATTTGAAAGTTTGCAAGCAATATTAAAAATTTTAATTACTATAATTAATTGAATAAAACTAATTGAATAGAACTAATTGAAAAAAACTAATTGAATTAGTGTTATATAATTAATAATTTATTGAATTAAACGTTTATTGTTATCTCAAATGTTCAAAAGTGTTTTAATTTAATAAAACAAGTGAACAAAGAGGATTAAATCCGGAAAATTTTATCAAAAATTATTTCAATTCATTGTACCGGATAAAACGCAACGAACATACCGACATTTTTCTTAAATTTTTCAATAAGAAAAAACGCAGTTGCGCTACGTTCTTCTTATTGCTAAAAAGGCATTCTCCTCTGTCGTTTTCATTATTTGCCGACGTCTAGCGTCGTCAACTCAGCCATACATACAGGTATACATACATACATACAGGTATACATACAGGTATACCTGAGGTATACATACGAAACCCACAGACGCTAAATGAAACAAACACAAACTTGATTTCTTCAGGAAACGTTCCAGAACATCTAAGCAGCTGAAAATAAAAATAGTTTGTATAATTTCTGCATTTTTTTTTTATAAATTTTTGGAAATGACTCTTCCCTGCAAGACTGCTACCTGGTAATTCACCGGTTATTTACCTGGTAGCGCTACCCGAAGTTTCGGTTAAAGTTTCTATTATTTTCCTAAGAGCATCGGGAAAAAAGTACCAGAAACTATTGTGTACGTGTGATCGTGTATCCCTTTCTTCCCCATGCATCAAATCCATATGCGTAAATGTATAGTGTACTCTTTCGCATCATTCGCACTCTGGTAGCGCTACCAGTTAATTAACCGGTAAAATACCAGGTTGCGATACCATTTCCAATTTTTAACTAATAAAATGCAAATTATGGTAAATATCATGTTCTTTTTTATTATTTTAAAGAAATTAAACAAATAGGTTAAATAAAAATGAAATTACAACAATCTTCGGGAGTTCCATAGAAATGAAGGATATATAAGCAGCTTTGTATTCCAAAATAGAGCAGTAACTGTGCACGTTTGTGAAAAGGCCGACATGTTTCATGTAGTTGATTTCGTCAGGAAACTTCAGAACATCTAATGAGCTGAAAATAAAGATATTTTGTATAAGTTTTTTATATGTTTGTTAATTTTTGGAAATAACACTTCAAACACAACTTTCCTTTTCACGTAGATTTTTTTTCTGCGCTGGTTTTCTGGCACTTGTAATGGCAGAATGAGAAAAAATCCATTTCAGCCACGTTAATATCGGCATCTCTTTCCCACTCAGCCACCATTGTCAAAAAATAGTGAGACTGTGTTAGTGATTCGTGAAAATAATGCAATAGTGTGTGCGACTCGGTTATTCTTGTTTTGCTGGGAAAGAGACAAATTTATTAAACAAATAAGAGAATGAGGAGAAACTCAAAAAACACTCAAAAGTGTACGTACCAGTACGTACACCAGAGCAAAAATTTTTGGCCGAAAATTTGTATGAGATGCGCCTTCTATACATTGTATATTCTTTGTTCTTACTCTATGATTCAACCATAGAGTAAGAAATAACAAGAGGCCGAATTAGCCAAAGTTACTCAAACGGCATCACAGATGCGGGCGGTATGGACGAAGAAACGAAGAAAAGCATAGATGGAAAAATACACATGACAGGCGAGAGCACGCAGTTTGAACGATTTCTCTCTCTTTGTTCACGGCCCAAACACTTGCATTTCATTTCAATTACTTGCCCTTTCCTCCGTTTCATTGCGTAATCCGATCCGTTCTAATGCCGGCACACACACACAATACACATGATAAGCAGAAAGCAGGCGATTTGAACGATTTCTTTCTTCGTCCATCGCCGAGCTAAATGCATTTGATGCGTATTTCTTACCCTTTCGTCTCTTCGCTTTTCCCAGCGGGCCAAAGAGCGCTCCAACACGCATGATGATACGCATTTGAAGTGCGCTAATGCGCTGCCTTTTGGTATGACAGTCTCTTTCCTTTTTTGCTCTACATGTCCGCAAAAAATGCGCATTTTTATCGTATCCTGGGGAAGCGAAGAAGATGCGATCAACAAAATTGTCACCATTGCAGCCCGCTCATCAAAATAAATTTCGAAAATTAATTTCGAACCTCTCAAAATGCCTAGCGTATATGTAAGTAAAATTTCATAGACAAAATATATAGAGGCATAGGCAGGAGCATAGAGTGCTTGCGGGCTTAAAAATCGCAGGTTCGATTCCCGGTTTGGTAAAAAAATTTTTAATTAATTTTTTTATTTTATTTTTCAATATTATTAATGTTGAATATCATCATTACTGCTCCCACATTAGAATTTAAATTCAATTTCTATGATTTTTAATTTATATCGTATTTCAAAATTTTACCTATAATTTTTTTCATGGCGTCGTCGGGATTTGAACTTCTACTCTTTGTATTCCAAACCAAGCACACATTCTCTAGGCTACGGACTGCTTTTGTTTCCAAACTTTTTTTTGCTAGTTTTTTTTACTGGGAAAACTGCGCTATAACTTTTGGAATCAAATTCAAAAATATGCTCTCAATTATTTCAGACATGCCTTTTTATTTCCAAACTTATATCTTTGGAAGCGCTATATTGGCAGCACCTACGGGTAAGAAAAAGATGCGCGTCTCTTTCATTTACAAATGAGAAGCGCTGGCTATCGAGCCCGCTGGGTTGTTAACATACAGTTGTTGGTTTGTGTTGGGTAATTTTATGCGTCTGTGCATGCTTTGGTCGTGTGTTGGCAAGCAGAGATACCCAGTAGTTCCTGTCTCGAAGACATCTTCGAAGACGCGTGCAAGACATATGGCCGTCGTCGAGGACACCTGGAAGACAAGCCTATGTTTGTCTTAGAGGTCATTTTCATACGAATGTCTCGATTGTCTTCGGCGACAACAAGAGCGACAGTGTCCTCAATATTGTCTTCGACGACAACAAGAGCGACAGTGTCCTCAATGTTGTCTTCGACGACAACAAGAGCGACAGTGTCCTCAATGTTGTCTTCGATGGCAATTAACGAAAATGTCGCCGCAGAAATAAAAAAAAAAATATCCTAGAAACTACCATAGCACCACCAGAATCGTCCCTAGGACTTTATTTTGTAATATTTTTCAGAGAAATATTAATTTAAATTTTATTTATAAATTTTTGTAAATGACCGTTGCGGGATTCGAACCCTCACTCTCAATATTACTAGGCGAGCACTTACTCCACTAGGCTATTGAGAGCCGCTTGGTTTTTTATATTTTTTTTTTATATCAGTCACAATTGAAAATCAACGAACGACTGAAAATTGGAAAAAAATTTAAGTATATTTGAAAAGTCATAATAACAAATGCTCGTTGCTATGCTTAATTTTCAATTTTTGGTTGCTAGCAGGACAACCTGCAGGACGTGTCCCTCACAATGTCCGATTGGGGACAGCTTGCATTCCGTGTCCTTAAAACATGTCGCCAATGAACAATTTTGTCGACAAATAGGAATTTTTCGTGCAAGATGTCCTCGAGGACGACGTCTTCGACGAAGCTTGGAACTACTGGGTAATGAGATAGGAAACTTCGTTCCCGCCAAAAAATATGTCGAACAAAGACTGAATTTCTTCGTTTATTTTTACGTGGGAACACACGTATAGTATATATGTGCTGTATGTGAAGTTCGCCGCATGTCGTCACGTTTATTTGACATTTCCTTTGTTTATCATTTTATGAGAACAAAAATTTATTAGATTGCGAAAATTGTTTAGCTATTTCGCAAAGAAATTAGGGAAATTTTAATGAAGTTAAATCATGCACTGGACTGTGCAAGTGGCACGGCAAGGAATTAGGAATTATTAATTCCGAACAGCAATGATGTCATTCGTCAAGAGCAACTGCGCGAGCTAATGGACAATACCAGCATAACCGATAATGATGGCTAAGTTGCGTGATTATGTGGAGTTGCAACTACTGGAAGTGGTGATGGTGGCGGCGACGGCGCATCACAAATTGGTAAAAGCTTACCACCACATCACGGCTACAGGTAGAGTGAATGGCATGCTTGCGGAATTTTGAATTTCATAATTTTTTGTGGATTTTTAGGACTTTGGCTTAGCCCTTTTGCCAAAAATTCCATACCGCCAAAACAGAAAGTTATGTCCATACTAGAGAAGGCCAGAAGTGCTATGGACGAAACGCACGGGTATGTTTTAAGATCAAAATATATGTATATTCTGTCTTTTTTGGCTAATAAACAATATCAAGTCGACTGAGTTTAGAGACCGAAAGATATGAATTTTTATTGTAAAAGTAAATTTTCGTATCAGGAATAGGTGCACGCGGCCCTTATGGCACACCCGAATACGAACCGGAATATAATTGCAGATTATTATAAGCAAAATTATTCATCTAATAACTTAAATGTTATGTATCGTATAAAAACTTAAATGGTTGCATGCATAAATAAATAAATACGTCGAAGGACTTAAATTCTTAAGGCATTAAATTCTTATTATTAAAAGGAATGCTTCTTATACCCGAAGGGATGAGGTTATATTCAATTTGTGTTTTCGTTTGCAACGCATTAAAGGAGGCGTGGAATAGAAAAGTATATATATTCTTGCTCAGAATCACCTCCTAAGTAGATTTGGCCATGTCCGTCCGTCCGTCTGTGGAAATCACTATTAAGGGAGAACGAATAGAGAATAGAGAACGAATAGAGAAAATGAAATTTGGGACGAATATACTTTGTCATAATAGGCTGCTTGGTATTTAATACAATACCAATATGGTTGTTTGGAACACATACGCAACCTTGCGTCCTGCAGATTTATAACTTCGCAACCATGTTCGTTATCGCACTTTTGAAATTTTGCTAGGATGTTTAGCTATTGCAGCAAAGATAAAAAGTAAAGAAAATTACTCATAACTATTTTTTTTTTACTGTGACCACTGCTGAGAGTGGAATTTTATTGGCCAGTTGAAGAAACTATAAGGCCAACTCATAACTATTGAAAATAAAGAATACTTCTAAACAAACAAATGGCGGAATTCTGTACATGTAATTAACATTATTTGTATCGTTAAATACGATATCCATAAATAAAATAAAAGATTTCATCTAAAATTTATTCATTTCTTTAATTGTGGTGAAAAAATCAATGGTATTATAAAGCAGCGTTACATTTTACGTTAACAAAAGGAAATTTAAAAAGTACGAAAAAGGTAAAAGTACTTTTTGTAGCACTCGGTGTAAAGAACACTATAATTTTCTATTCTAGGAAGTAATTTGTACTCCGCGAAGCAAGAATAAACGTTTTGTTAACAGTTCAAGCACATTTATGCACTTATATATTTGGTAATTAAGAAAAACATTAACTTTACTTCATATTGTAGCATACCGGCAACACTGCTTTGGTACCAGAATTCATAAGAGGCGCAAAAATAGGTGCGTTCTATACAAACGAGCAACACTAGTATCGGCAAATTTAATGGCGAGGTGAACGAAAATATGAGGGTATACCAACGTCATTTTATGTCTGCTCTTTTATTTTAATTGGATAATCAATTTGATTTTATAATGTTTTATTTTGCGTGAATTGTTAAAAAAATAGGTCATACAGTTTCTGGTATAAAATAGTGGCGGATTTAAGCGTATAAAACAATTTACATTAGATTTTTTAATGTTAATCTGCACTTACAATGATATTTAACCTTAAAATACTATTCCCAAATAGGTTCTAATTAAGTAAAAAACTATTTAAAAGTAAAATGGATATTAAATAGACTAAATATTGGCATAAATATTTATTTATTTATTTAAATAAAAATTGATGTCTTCGAATTCATTACTTATATGAATAATTAATTAAGTTGCTATCTCAATACAAGCGATTTGACTTAAAAATCTGAATTGTCATTGGGGTCTGAAAGCTGAACCCTCTTCGTCCCGATCACTCTTCATCCAGGTCTGATAGTTGAGTTTCTATTTTCAATTAACCCCTCCCCCGCGAACGCGGCACCGAACACAACGGAACGAACAATGACTTTCCTATACGAAAAACCCCGTTCCCTTTCCTTGACACTCTTCATCAGGGGTCTGATAGTTGAGTTTCTGACAGAGATAAGGAGATAGGAAACTGCTGAAATATGCAACTCTGACGTAAAGTAGTGTTTGTTAAAAACCTGAAAATGCTTCTCAGAAACTCAACTATCAGACCCCGGATGAAGAGTGTGAAGGAAAGGGAACGGGGTTTTTCGTATAGGAAAGTCATTGTTCGTTCCGTCGTGTTAAGTGCCGCGTTCGCGGGGGAGGGGTTAATTGAAAATAGAAACTCAACTATCAGACCTGGTTGAAAAGTGATCGGGACGAAGAGGGTTCAGATTTCAGACCCCAATGACAATTCAGATTTTTAAGTCAAATTTCTATTGAGTCGTTTGTATTGAGATAGCAACTTCATTAATTATTCATATAAGTAATGAATTCGAAGACATCAATTTTTATTTATTTAATTATGCCAATATTTAGTTTATTTAATATCCATTTTACTTTTAAATAGTTTTTTACTTAATTAGAACCTATTTGGAAATAGTATTTTTAAGTTAAATATCATTGCAAGTGCAGATTAACATAAAAAAATCTAATGTAAATTGTTTTATACGCTCAAATCCGCCACTATTATATACCAGAAACTGTATGACCTATTTTTTTAACAAACGCAAAATAAAACATTATAAAATCAAATTGATTATCCAATTAAAATAAAAGAGCAGACATAAAATGACGTTGGTATACCCTCATATTTTCGTTCACCTCGCCATTAAATTTGCCGATACTAGTGTTGCCCGTTTGTATAGAACGCACCTCTTTTTGCTCCTCTTATGAATTCTGGTACCAAAGCAGTGTTGCCGGTATGCTACAATATGAAATAAATTGAATGTTTTTCTTTATTACCAAATATATAAGTGCATAAATGTGCTTGAACTGTTAACAAAACGTTCATTCTTGCTTCACGGAGTACAAATTACTTCCTAGAATAGAAAATTATAGTGTTCTTTACACCGAGTGCTACAAAAAGTACTTTTACCTTTTTCGTACTTTCTGAATTTCGTTTTGTTAACGTAAAATGTAACGCTGCTTTATAATATGATTGATTTTTTCACCACAATTGAAGAAATGAATAAATTTTAGATGAAATCTTCTATTTTATTTATGGATATTGTATTTAACGATACAAATAACGTTAATTACATGTACAGAATTCCGCCATTTGTTTGTTTAGAAGTATTCTTTATTTTCAGTAGTTATGAGTAACTTTATTTCCTTTTATCTTTGCTGAAATAGCTAAACATCCTCGCAAAATTTCAAAAATTCGATAACGAACATGGTTGCGAAGTTATAAATCTCCAGGACGCAAGATTGCATATGTGTTCCAAACAACCATGTTGGTATTGTATTTAATACCAAACAGCCTATTATGACAAAGTATATTCGTCTCAAATTTCATAGCTCTATTCGCTCTCCCTTAATCGTGATTTCTACAGACGGACGGACGGACATGGCCAAATCGACTTAGGAGGTGATTCTGAGCCAGAATATATATACTTTTCTATACCACGCCTCCTTTAATTCGTTGCAAACGAAAGCACAAATTGAATATAACCTCATCCCCTCGGGTATAAGAAGCATTCCTTTTAAATAATAAGAATTTAATGCCTTAAGAATTTAAGTCCTTCGACGTATTTATTTATTTATGCATGCAACCATTTAAGTTTTTATACGATACATAACATTTAATTTATTAGATGAATAATTTTGCTTATAATAATCTGCAATTATATTCCGGTTCGTATTCGGCTGTGCCATAAGGGCCGCGTGCACCTATGCCAGATACGCTAATACTACTGTTCTGCGGTCCGTGAAGAGGAGCCGCATTTGTTGGAGCATGTCCATAGTTATAGCTATCATAAGCTTGTTGCTTGTAAGCAACGGGTTCGTCGTAACCTCGTCTGCAATGAAAGGAAAGAAAATTTACTTTCACAATAAAAATTCACATCTTTCGGTCTCTAAATTCAGTCGACTTGACATTTTTTATTAGCCAAAGAAGACAGAATATACATATATTTTGATCATAAAACATACCCATACGTTTCGTCCATAGCACTTCTGGCCTTCTCTAGTATGGACATAACTTTCTGTTTTGGCGGTATGGAGTTTTTGGCAAAAGGGCTAAGCAAAAGTCCTAAAAATCCACAAAAAATTATGAAATTCAAAATTCCGCAAGCATGCCATTCACTCTACCTGTAGCCATGATGTGGTGGTAAGCCGCCACCATCACCACTTCCAGTAGTTGCAACTCCACATAATCACGCAACTTAGCCATCATTATCGGTTATGCTGGTATTGTCCATTAGCTCGCGCAGTTGCTCTTGACGAATGACATCATTGCTGTTCGGAATTAATAATTCCTAATTCCTTGCCGTGCCACTTGCACAGTCCAGTGCATGATTTAACTTCATTAAAATTTCCTTAATTTCTTTGCGAAATAGCTAAACAATTTTCGCAATCTAATAAATTTTTGTTCTCATAAAATGATAAACAAAGAAAATGTCAAATAAACGTGACGACATAGGGTGAACTTCACATACAGCACACATATGCTATACGTGTGTCCCCACGTAAAAATAAACGAAGAAATTCAGTCTTTGTTCGACATATTTTTTGGCGGGAACGAAGTTTCCTATCTCCTTATCTCTGGTTTCTGAGAAGCATTTTTCAGGTTTTTCACAAACACTACTTTACGTCAGAGTTGCATATTTTAGCATATTTCAGCAGTATCCTATCTCCTTATCTCTGTTGGCAAGGTTATCGGCGCTTGCGCCGCAGCTAAAAATTTTTAGAACTAAAAATTGAAAAGCCATTTCAAGATTTCTTTATGTTACAGAAATCTTGAAATGGCTTTTGTGTGATGTGAGAAATTGAAAATTAAAATAATTATAAGATTTTTTTTAAGATTAACGAGATAGTATTTTATGAAAATATTTGAAAGTTTTTTTAAAAATTATTAAATATTATTTATTTGCTTGTGAATAATATTTAATAATTTTTTTAATTTCATATTTATTATATGAAAAATAATAAATTTTTAATAATAAATATTTAATTTTTCATAAATTAAATGTGAAATAATAATATAAAATAATTTTTAATTCATTTATAACACTATGTTATATATTTATATAACACTACATATATCATTTGTTATGTTTGAACGTTTCATATATCCCTTTTTTATTGAATTAAAAGTTTATTGTTATCCAAAATGTTCAAAAGTGTTTTCATTTAATAAAAAAAGTTAACAACGAGGATTAAATTCGGCAACTTTTATTAAAAATTATTTTAATTCTTTGTACCGGATAAAAAGCACCGAACATACCGACATTTTTCTTTAATTTTTAAATAAGAAAAATCTCAGTTGCGCTAAATTCTTCTTATTGCTAAATAGGCATTCTTCTCTGTCGTTTTCATATATTGTCGACGTCTAGCGTCGTCAAATCAGAGAAATCAAGAAAAGCCACACAAAGCTCATCGCTTATCCTATATACACACACACGCTAAATGACACACAGCCGATAAATGACACAAACACATGCATTCAAAAGTCTTCTCCCAAAGAATATACATTGTAAATTCTTCTTCTTCTACCCATCGCTAGCCAAAAAAAGAACACTGGCATGCAGACGCGAGAAGAGAACAAAAATTTTTTGGCCGAAAATTTATATGGCATGCGTTTTCTACATCAAAAATTGCCAGTTGTTATGGAGAAGAGAATGAGAGCTCAAAATACTCAAAAGTGAGTGGGAAATCGGTCCAGTACTGGACCGACCATAGAAAAATTTCGTTGTTCAAGATTCGGCCTCTTGTTATTTCTTACTCTATGAACACTTTTGAACATTTTGGATAACAATAGTGTTATTTCTTACTCTATGATTCAACACACGAATGAATAATGTAACAAAATGTAAAATTACAACAACAAAGGAGAATTTCAAACAACGAAGAAACACTGGTTGCATTCAGGACAACAAGCTGTGTTGGCTTTTTTTTGTCAGAATAAATCATGTTCTCTGAATACGTTTGCTGAGTCTTTGCTGATAAACAACAACATTTAAACAACAACCACATTGCATTGCCAAATTCCACGTGGCCGCCACACGAGAAGTAAACAAAACACTGAAAATGAGTGACAGAGAAGAAAGTTCTGAGCAGATCCAGCATATAAATTTTTGGCTAGAAAAAATGGCGACGGCTTTGTCAGCCCTTCTGACCTTTCTAACCCCCTCAGACTAAAATTCAGCAAAAAGCCAACACAGCTTGTTGTCCTGAATGCAATCACTGTGTCAACGAAAAATTACTGGCGAGAAGAACGAAATTTTTTGCTTTACTAGCCTCTCTGGTCCAAAGATTGTCGGCAAGCAACACCCTTAAGCTGCAAACCCAATGGCTGGATCCGTGACACGACCCAAGTTACCCTCATTTACGCTCTTCATAAGAGCGACTGTTGCAAGAGCTCTGTTTCTTTGTTTTCACTCAAAACAGAGAACCACGGTTGTTATTTTAATTAAATTTTTGTGGCATATGGGCGAAAAAAGGGCGAAAAATTATTATAAGGACATGAGTGAGGCAGAAGTTGAAAAGTAGAAATTTAAAATAAAAACTTCACAAATATTAATTCTTTCAA
The DNA here is from genome assembly GCA_949752815.1 of Conops quadrifasciatus. Classification (NCBI taxonomy): domain Eukaryota; kingdom Metazoa; phylum Arthropoda; class Insecta; order Diptera; family Conopidae; genus Conops; species Conops quadrifasciatus. The sequence continues at coordinate 6,917,344 of OX457081.1, forward strand.
GTAAAAAGCATGCTTATACTAGTTTATATCTAGTTATCCGTTAAATCATTAAATCATTAAACTGAAATTTATTAGTTTTTTATTAAATAATTATAAATCCTCTTTTATCTGCTTTTTGCGAACTAAAATTAAAAAGGGTTTTGGAACAAGTTAGTAATAGGTACCTTTTTTTTAAATGAATTTTTATTATAACCCTAAAACGTGCTTTTTTGTTATAGAACGCACTATCACATTTGCTCAAAAATACAAAACATATCTAAACATATTATATACCGTTTGAAAGGTAATATTATAGGCTATAAAAATTGTGATTCTATTTTATACCTTAATTGTCATTTAAGGAAGAAAAAAGTTATTTTGTAAAACGAATTAAAAATTTTTTTAAAAGTTAAATTATCTCCATAATAGTAGCAGTAATCAAAAAAGTTCTTATTAGATAAAAGAACTGCCCTGAAATATACTTTTAAACGGCGCTAATTTTACGTTGATATCTCAAATCGTTTTGAAGATATAGCACTTTATTTTTTGGCTATCCAAGGCCTATAACTTCTAAACTACACGAGAGTGGTAAAAACTTTCATTACCTTTGGACTAGAGGCGATGAGGGTTATACCCGAAAAATTTTAAAAAAAAATCGGAGCTGGGAACCTATTGTTTACTTATACCAAATTAATTTATTTTATAATTCTATATAACAGTAAAAGCAAAGAAGACATTCTTAGTTAAAAGCGCATATTAACCTTGCAATTTTTTACAACAATAGTTATTTTACATTGATTGTGTAATTAAAAATAAGTTCAAGACAAAAAACGCAACACTGCTTCGTTCTTTCTTTATTTGACGCAAAAAGCAACATTGCTTAATTGGTTCAGAGAGAGAAGTCGGAATATTTTGTAGTATTCTGCCCGAAGCTCTGCCAAAGCCCTGCCGTTATTTTTGTGCCTCTCGATCAAGAAAGCAAAATAGCTCCTCTCAATTTTTCCATAAGAAATACACGTAATTTGCTCTTTTGGGTTTCTCTGAACCGCTTCGATGCCGCTATGGGTTTCGGCCATTACTCCAAGAGGCGTTATCGTTTTAAAAATCGTCTTTTTGTATGCTTAACAAAGGTTTTTGTAAGTAACAAAGAAACTATGTAGAAATTTCGTTCTTCTCGCCAGTAATTTGTCTGCTGTATACATTTATGTGTGCATTTTTATTTTTTAGAACATAATTTTAGTGAAATGTTTGCGGCTGAGTTTTTTATGCGTGATACTACTTCTGAAGAAGAAGAAGAAGAATATAACAATATGCCAGTGAAACTTCGCAACAGAGCATTGAGAGATTCTTCAAATATATTAGAGATGCCGGAGAAGAAGTAAATTATTATATAAGTATCTATGCGGTCACTCGAATTGTCAGTTGTAAGTCAAATATGGTTTTTTAAGTTTATTTGTATCTTTAAAATGCATGTTTTTCCACAACTGCAACTCCTAAACCAGTCGGGGTAAATTCAAAATTATGGTGTAGTGTAAAACAAAATTTTGCTTAAGTTTTCACTTTTATATCAATATTTTTTTTAAAGTTTTGGCTCGGAAATTGTAATCTCTGTTATTATTTGAGATTTATGTCTAACTTTTGGATAAGCAAAGACTGCTTCATGCAACTTTGGGGTCCAATTATTATTATTATTTATATATTTACAGTTTGGTATTATTATTTATATATTTACACAGTTTTAAAATAATGTGAAAGAAGTTTGATTTGCTGATATGTTGAAAATGTACAACACTTTCTGCTGAAATGTTTGTCAACGACTGATTTTTAACAAACTTTGGAATGCGAGATCGCCGTTTTCGATTTCTATCACAATTGTTGTAATGGCACATGCGTGAAATTAGCTACGGCAGTTAGCTTCGATTTTGTGTAAACCACTCTACTTAACAGAGCTCCGAAATACTAATTTTCAAAATTAAATTTAAAATCAATAAAAGTTATAATTAAAAAAACTATGTTTTATTCAGAAAATTATGCTCTTTCAGCCTGTGCACGAATTATAATCGTACGGCTTATCTGTACCGAGATATTAACGAAAACAATTTAACATTTCTTGGAACCTAAAAGAAAATCGCCGTAGCTGGCACCTAAAACAATATCTAGACATATAGCACTATTTCAGCCTATAGCCCATATTATTAGAAATTTTTTGATACCAAGGTCATATCCCTAACCACTTTAGTATAGAAGTTATAGCGGAAAAACCAAAACAACATTCACTGTGCTCTCTAGCCCGACATAGGCCATTGATCTTACCGAATCTTATATAGTCGTATACTAGGGACAGGAGCCTAAATTTCTATAAAATTTCTATAAAAATTCTATAAAAATTCTATAAAATTTTGAATTCGAACAAAGAGAAAAAATTCTACGGCCAAAAGAAATAACAAAAAAATGAGAAAAAGGTTTAGGGGCCGTTGCTGGCACCTAAAACAATTTCTAGACATATGGCACCTATTGTAGTTGATAGCCCATTCTTTTAGGAATCTCAGGGTACCAAGGTCATATCCCTAACCACTTTAGTAGAGAAGTTATAGAAGAAAAACCAGACCAACTATCACTGGTTTTTTTAAACGCATTTAGGTAATTTATTTGACAGAATCTTTTGCAATTCTATAACAAAATTAGAAGCAACTAATTTTCAACTTTTTAAAATTGGTTTTTTTTATATAGTTAAACACTTCTTGCTAAGTTTAAACTTATAACTAATTTATGATACAATATTAGAAAAGTTTTGCTATCAAAATTATAATCCTATTAACTTAGGTTCGAAAGATATTTTATTAAATATACATAAGGAAAATTTTAAGTATCGTTATGAAGTACTTAAACATTTTCTAGATAGTTGAGGCATTTGGGCAATAATAAAGCACTATTTTAGAAATATTTTGGTACATTTGGTATATTTTGGTAAAATTATAATCATAATCACCTTGGTACACAAAATATTGGCTAAAATAATATTTATTTTAAATCGATGATAAAGTATATTTACAATCATACGATTAGCATGACAACCTGTTTGTTCAAAACTTTGAAGTTTTCCCTTTATTTTGATACCTCAATGAGGCCAATTGGATCAGTAAAACTTGAAAGAATTGCAAAAATATAACTAAATAAGAATTTTTTGCCATCAGAAAATCGTAGCTAAGTCGTCATAGCTAATTTCACGCTTTCCCGGCCGAACAGCATTTTTCACATATATGTTAGTTTACAGTGAATATAGGGAAGCCATTACGCTGTTAATCTAAATAAGAGAAAGCTAATCTGTTAACTTCTGTTTTGCTTATATTTGCGAACAAGATTGAAGGAGTGAAAGAAATGAGAATAGAGACCAATTTGTACTTTAATATATAAAAACGTTGGTGCGTATGTATGTATGTATGTCCGACCTTCACGGCTGAACCACCCGACAGATTGACTTCATACTCACAGCGTATGTTATTTAGGTTGCAAGTATGGTTTTTAGATAGGTTTTGTCTCCAAAGGGGAACTCTGCCCCCTATATAGTTAAGGGGTTAAGGGGTGTTGCATGGTCTGAAATTACCAAAAATGGCCATAATTTCAATACTACCAGGCCCAGGAAGCTGAAATTTTTTATGGTGATTGGCCTTACGCCGGTGATGTAGAATGAGAACACATTTTCAAGAATTCCGCCCCCTAAATGGTTAAAATGGGCGTGGAATGGTCTGAAACGGCCAAAAATAGTCATAAATTCTATACTACCAGGCCCAGGAAGTTGAAATTTTTTATGGTGATTGGCCTTACGCCGTTGATGTGGAATAAAGACACATTTTCAAGAATTCCGCCCCCTAATTGGTTAAAATGGGCGTGGCATGGTGTGAAACGGCACAAAATAGTCATAAATTCAATACTACCAGGCCCAGGAAGCTGAAATTTTTTATGGTGATTGGCATTACGCCGGTGATGTAGAATGATAACACATTTTCAAGAATTCCGCCCCCTAAATGGTTAAAATGGGCGTGGAATGGTCTGAAACGGCCAAAAATAGTCATAATTTCAATACTACCAGGCCCAGGAAGCTGAAATTTTGTATGGTGATTGGCCTTACGCCGGTGATGTAGAATGAGAACACATTTTCAAGAATTCCGCCCCCTAAATGGTTAAAATGGGCGTGGAATGGTCTGAAACGGCCAAGATCTTTCTCGTTAATACTTCCTAGATTTGCAACTTTGACTTCCAGAAGGCAGTTTTTTGTGAGCGCTGTCAGACTGTGGAACTCACTCCCAACACATATACGACGGATTAATAGCAGAAGCAATTTTAAGCATTCCCTATGTAATCATTTAAATACCGCCTAATTCTATAATATTCTTTCTTTCGCCTTTCATTACCACTATCACTTTTCACTATCCTCTTTATTTTCTTTTTTCCTCTTTTCTTCTTATATTGTATCTTTTGTTGTTTCTTCCTAATTTTGTTGACGTTAACGTCATAATTTACATTTATATGGTAATTAATTTAACTTACGAAATTTAGACTACTGTTACTCTTATAAGATTGTATCTTACAATGGTAGTAAATCAATAAATTGAATTGAATATATTGAATATATAAAATAGTCATAAATTCTATACTACCAGGCCCAGGAAGTTGAAATTTTTTATGGTGATTGGCCTTACGCCGTTGATGTGGAATAAAAACACATTTTCAAGAATTCCGCCCCCTAATTGGTTAAAATTGGCGTGGCATGGTCTGAAACGGCCAAAAATAGTAATAAATTCAATACTACCAGGCCCATGAAGCTGAAATTTTGTATGGTGATTGGCCTTGCGCCAATGATGTGGAATGAGAACACATTTTTAAAAAGTTCGGCCCCTAGATTGTTGAAACGGGGCGCGGCGCGGTCTGAAACGACCAAAAATACATAGTCATAATTTCAATACTACCAGGCCCAGGAAGCTGAAATTTTTTATGGTGATTGGCCTTACGCCGGTGATGTAGAATGAGAACACATTTTCAAGAATTCCGCCCCCTAAATGGTTAAAATGGGCGTGGAATGGTCTGAAACGGCCAAAAATAGTCATAAATTCTATACTACCAGGCCCAGGAAGTTGAAATTTTTTATGGTGTTTGGCCTTACGCCGTTGATGTGGAATAAAAACACATTTTCAAGAATTCCGCCCCCTAATTGGTTAAAATGGGCGTGGCATTGTGTGAAACGGCCAAAAATAGTCATAAATTCAATACTACCAGGCCCAGGAAGCTGAAATTTTTTATGGTGATTGGCATTACGCCGGTGATGTAGAATGATAACACATTTTCAAGAATTCCGCCCCCTAAATGGTTAAAATGGGCGTGGATCGGTCTGAAACGGCCAAAAATAGTCATAAATTCAATACTACCAGGCCCAGGAAGCTGAAATTTTTTATGGTGATTGGCCTTACGCCGTTGATGTGGAATAAAAACACATTTTCAAGAATTCCGCCCCCTAAATGTTTAAAATGGGCGTGGGAAGGTCTGAAACGGCCAAAAATAGTCATAAATTCAATACTACCAGGCCCAGGAAGCTGAAATTTTTTATGGTGATTGGCCTTGCGCCAATGATGTGGAATGAGAACACATTTTTAAAAAGTTCGGCCCCTAGATTGTTGAAACGGGGCGCGGCGCGGTCTGAAACGACAAAAAATAGTCATAATTTTAATACTTCCAGGCCCAGGAAGCTAAAATTTTGTATGGCGATTGGTCTTACACCGTAGAGGTGCAATGAGAACCCATTTTTATGAATCCCGCCCCCTAAGTGGTTAAAATGGGCGTGTCACGGTCTGGAATGACTCAAAGTAGTCATAGTTTGAGTACATGGATGTCCGACCTTACGTACGTTATGAATATGTAGTCAAACCAAAACAAATCTTTGACTAAAATAATTATTGTAGGCAGACCTCGAATTCACCGGTAGCATCTCCACTTCATTTAGTCCTAAAAAGGATCCTAACAACTGATTGACGTGACCGTGACTGACGGTAACACCGTGAGTGACGGTAGCACCGTGACTGACGGTAACACCGTGACTGACGGTAACACCGTGACTGACGGTAACACCGTGACTGACGGTAACACCGTGACTGACGGTAACACCGTGACTGACGGTAACACCGTGACTGACGGTAACACCGTGACTGACGGTAACACCGTGACTGACGGTAACACCGTGACTGACGGTAACACCGTGACTGACGGTAACACCGTGACTGACGGTAACACCGTGACTGACGGTAACACCGTGACTGACGGTAACACCGTGACGCTAGGTGCCCGTTGCCGAAGCAAAGCGAGGCCTCGGGCAGCTAGTATACATATAAATGGGTTGGCGGCCATTTTTAAAAAGTTAAAAAAAGTAAACGAAATGAAAATAGGGAGTAGTCGTTCTGTCCCCTTTTGTTTTGTTTAAAAAATTTCTGGAGCAAAGGAAATGTAAACAAAGATAATAACCAGAATGTATAAAAACATTTTCATTGATTTTTAGATATTTAAACATTTTCTAGAAAGTTGAGGCATATTGACAATAACAATAACAATAATAACAATAATAATAATAACAAAGTACTATATTAGAAATATTTTGGTACCAAAATTATAATCATAATCACCTTGGTACACAAAATATTGGCTAAAATAATATTTATTTTAAATCGATGATAAAGTTGATTTACTATCACACGATTAGCATGACAACCTGTTGGTTCAAAACTTTGAAGTTTTCCCTTTATTTTGATATCTCAATGAGGCCAATTGGTTCAGTAAAACTTGAAAGAATTGCAAAAATATAACTAAATAAGAATTTTTTGCCATCAGAAAATCGTAGCTAAGTCGTCGTAGCTAATTTCACGCTTTCTCGCCCGAACAGCATTTTTCACATATGTATATGTTAGTTTACAGTGAATATAGGGAAGCCATAACGCTGTTAATCTAAATAAGAGAAAGCTAATCTGTTAACTTCTGTTTTGCTTATATTTGCGAGCAAGATTGAAGGAGTGAAAGAAATGAGAATAGAGACCAATTTGTACTTATATACATATAAATGGGTTGGCGGCCATTTTTAAAAAGTTTAAAAAAGTAAACGAAATGGAAATAGGGAGTAGTCGTTCTGTCGCCTTTTGTTTTGTTTACAAAATTTCTGGAGCAAAGGAAATGTAAACAAAGATAATAACCAAAATGTATGAAAACATTTTCATTGATTTTTAGATATTTAAACATTTTCTAGAAAGTTGAGGCATATTGACAATAATAAAGTACTATATTAGAAATATTTTGGTACCAAAATTATATTTATAATCACCTTGGTACACAAAATATTGGCTAAAATAATATTTATTTTAAATCGATGATAAAGTATATTTACTATAATACGATTAGCATGACAACCTGTTGGTTCAAAACTTTGAAGTTTTCCCTTTATTTTGATACCTCAATGAGGCCAATTGGTTCAGTAAAACTTGAAAGAATTGCAAAAATATAACTAAATAAGAATTTTTTGCCATCAGAAAATCGTAGCTAATAGCCTGAACACAGTCATTTCGTCGACGATGAGCGATGAGCGATGATAGTTGTCAAACAAACAAGAAAAGAAGAACAAGACGTACTATGTGGCTAAGGAATTAGAACACGAGCGACTACCGACGTTGCTTTCGTCGACGAATGCAACGAAATTTTATTTTTTTCTCATTTCCCATAAGAGCCAATGTAATTTTGACACTAGCGACGTCATTTGTAGTCAACGAAATTTGACTGTGTTCAGGCTATAAGTCGTCGTAGCTAATTTCACACTTTCTCGCCCGAACAGCATTTTTCACATATGTATATGTTAGTTTACAGTGAATATAGGGAAGCCATAACGCTGTTAATTTAAATAAGAGAAAACTAATCTATTAACTTCTGTTTTGCTTATATTTGCGAGCAAGATTGAAGGAGTGAAAGAAATGAGAATAGAGACCAATTTGTACTTATATACATATAAATGGGTTGGCGGCCATATTTAAAAAGTTAAAAAAGTAAACGAAATGGAAATAGGGAGTAGTCGTTCTGTCCCCTTTTGTTTTGTTTACATGTCCCTCTTGTTGTCCTCGAAGACAACATTGAGGACACTGTCGCTCCTGTTGTCGTCGAAGACAATATTGAGGACACTGTCGCTCTTGTTGTCGTCGAAGGCAATCGAGACATTCGTATGAAAATGTCCTCTAAGACAAAAATAGGCTTGTCTTCCAGGTGTCCTTGACGACGGCCATATGTCTTGCACGCGTCTTCGAAGATGTCTTCGAGACATGAACTACTGGGTTGTTTCCAGTTTACAACAACAATACCAAGAAAAACGATAACTGGCGTCATAGCTTAAAAGACCCAACGGTGCAAACTCAGTACGTTCGCATTATTAAAAATATGTATAGTAGTAAAATTCTAAATTGGTAGTTTATACTTACGTTTAAAAATACGTTTTCTTCGTAAGTACTGCACCGATTTGAATGAAATAAATTTCCTCAGAAAGCTTAATATATATGTTATTTTGTTTTTAGTATATGTTTTTGGGTCAATTACACATTTATCTTTGGAAAAAATTATTTTATCAAAAAAAATAGTATTAAAAACCTTAAGTTGCGTTTATTTATAAAACTAAACATATTTCCATAAAAAGTTATTTTACATAAATTAACGACATTTTTATTAGCTTTCTAACGGTACTAATAACATCTAAATATCTTCTACAGTTTTAGAGATATTAAGGGTTTTTTTTCAAATTTCAAAGCGCTCTAGCCCCGCCCCCAAGGGAGAGCAACATTTTTTTTTGGCTTGTTGGGGTCAGGAAAAGGAGCACTAACAAAAAAAAAAAAAAAAAATTGGAGTCACTTGTCTACAGTAAATATGTTCCAAAACAGCTGTTTCACGTCGTCCGGCGAGCAGGCGAGTGAAAACAAAAAATGTTGAAGTAACTCGGATGCGAGCTACTAACCAACTCACACGTACGAGTTACTCGTAGGTTACGTCCAAACGTTGCGTGTTACTGCAGTGCAGCTACTCGGAAGGCTGACTCGTACGCTAGCTCGTACTGTGTAAACCAGGAATAAGAGATGGGGATTTTGAACGATTAGACGTAAGAACTATCGAAAGTGTTGTTGTAAAATAAACGATCGTTAGCGAACAATTTCAAGGTGGATAAGAAATCGGAAAATGTTAACGATGCGAAAATAGCAAAGCGGAACGAGTGATATGTCAATCGTTCGTAGATAAGAAATCTACCCCTTAATCTATGAACGAATCGTATTGCCCGTTTTGCATTGTCATTTTTTTTTTTTAATGGTAATGGTTGCATTCAGGACAACAAGCTGTGTTGGCTTTTTTCTGTTTTTTTGTCTGAGGAGTTTAGAAAGGTCAGAAGGGCTGACAAAGCCGTCGCCATTTTTTCTAGCCAAAAATTTGTATGCTGTATCTGCTCAGAACTTTCTTTTCTGTCACCCATTTTCAGTGTTTTGTTTACTTCTCGTGTGGCGGCCACGTTGAATTTGGCATAAAGTGTTGTTGTTGTTTAAATGTTGTTGTTTTTCAGCAAAGACTCAGCAAACGTATTCAGAGCACATGATTTATTCTGACAAGAAAAAGCCAACACAGCTTGTTGTCCTGAATGCAGCCAATGGTAAAGGCACCGTTGGATGCGACCGCTCATATGCTTGTCAAATTTGAAATTGTCATGTACAACAATTTAATTTTGCATATTTTACACTTTGCGTAGATAGCATCTTCTGCCACAAAAACTGCCAAATCGCACTTGTTTCATTAATTTTAAATTACTCATTCTTTTTTTCTAAAAATGCTTAAAAAATTGTGCAGCAATGTTGCTTTAAAAAAATCCGTTATGTCGCAGATAGGGTGTTCAGTGACAAGGAAATCTAAATACTGCCCTGCAATATGTATAAAAAAAGCTCAAGTAACTCTTACTTTATTTTACATAAATGAAATATATTGTAATACCATGAGAATGATATGCATATCATCCGGATATCTTTTACAGTTTAGGAGGTATAGACAATAAATTTTCAAACTTTAAAGGGCTAAAACTTCTAAACCAGACGAGAGCGACCAAAAATTTTGTTGGGATCAGCGCCAACAAAACTACAAAAACAATAACAAATTTGGAGAGCTTGTACTGCGCTCAGTCTGTTAATAATGGTGTATTAATTAATAATTATAATTAATATATACGATCAAATAAAAATATCTCATAACCGACTACATGTTTTATAGCACGTTTTTAAGCTGCACAGATACTTAATTATAAATTATTGCAACTATAGATTCTTGTACAATATGTACGTGAAAAAATACGCAAGCGAATTCACGGCGCGGGAACAAGTCAGTGACAGGAACGAATATTTGTGTGTGAATATCGTAAAAACAAGTCGTCGACAGGAACGATTATTTGTTCTTAGGGGGTTATATCGTACACGCAGACAGGTGAGTTCTTCCTGTGTCTGCTCTGCTGATTTCTGAATTTGTAATAGATTTTGCTGTTAAACAAGTACAAATTTGGAAAATAGCAAAGCAGACACAGGAAGAACTCTCCTGTCTGTGTATACGATATAGGGCCGGTTGTTCCATCTCCGTGTAAAGTATTGTGTAAATTTATCCGGCGTGTAAGTGTCTACACGCGTTGTTCCACCTCCGTGTAAAAGTAATCTGCCAGATAACTATAAACAACACGACAGATAAATTACACGGTGGTTGGACCAGCGTGTAGCGAGCTTACACGGCAGATAAATGTTTAATGACGTTTTTATAGAGGACGCGGTTCATGTTATTGACAAATGAAATACGTGCTGGGTGCCGGAACTTTTTAATTGAGCAAATATTTTGAAAATGAACTACGAGGTTAATATATTTGACAGCTTTTTTAAGTTTTTATATTTTTCCTTTAAGACTTTACTGCTCCTAGGTATATCTCCTCCCTCCTCGTTAAAACTCTTTGCAACGTTTTCCCATGCTTCACTCTTTTCGCGCCAAGTAAAATTTGTTTTAACTATCGGTTTTCTTACACTCTATTATTTTTTAATTCTGTCTTACAACTTGTGTCACAAGTTGCAACACTTCTTGCGGAGAGAAATTTGCGCTTCGGGCTTTCAATAAAAAAAAAATCTGTCTATCAATCAAATCGCATGAAAACAGTCGACTAAAGTTTCACCGGACGTTAATATAACGATATTTTGCATTTATCTGTAGGATAGTTACACGTCAGTCAAAATAGCGTCAAACAACGCACTCTGAGATAAAGTCCCTGGTAACATTAATCTACTGTGTAGTTAACCTACAGATAAAGCGATATTTACACGGAGATGGAACAACCGGCCCATAGTCTCCTAAATATCTTGGAACTAAGGCGGCAGTCACTGTCACTGTCCCTGGTAAAAATATTATTCTGTCGCTACAGTGACCAGTGACTTCAGAGTAACAGTGACAAAGTCACCGGTATTGAAATATCGGTCTCCGGTATTGAAATATCTCTAGTATATACTAGAGCTGTGCACAAGCCGTTTTGAAGACAGCTAGACACAAATCGGCACGACTGCTGTTTTGTGACTGCCGTATGAAAATCGCAATAAACAACAAAACTGTGGTGCCTTTATCCGACCGACATTCATTTTTACTACTTGTTCGAAAATTTGCAGTTGCAGTTTTATTGTTGATGCATTTCTTTCTCGGTCCCTCCGCTTAAACTCCAAAAGAACGATAGAAACGAAAAGAACTCTGCCTCTTTCCCTCCACTCAAACTCCAAAGGAACGAAAGACAAGAATTTGACGAGACGCCGCTCGCCGTCGATGGTGCTTTGTTTTCACCAGAAGCGTCTGAAAAGTAATTAGGAAATTAAGAAGAAAAAACTCCCCCTGTTTCCCTCCGCTCAAACTCCAAAAGCATACTTATTCATTTTTCCATGTAATTATCGTCTTTTTCTTACTTTGTTTTTTTTGTAAATGGTCCACAAATTGTGGCCCCGAACAACGATTGAAAACAATGAAAAAATGTTCTGCTACATTTTCGAGAAAAACGACCAAAAAAAAAAGAAACGAAAAAAGGGAGAGACACGCCATGCTAATTTTCTAACTAAAAGCCTAGGAGACGGCTGAACATATGTATGTGTTTAATATGTATGTGCACTTCGTATGTGTATCCTTCTCTCCCAGCCGGCCAAAGAGCGCTCCAACACGCATGATGATACGCATTTGAAGTGCGCGAATGCGCTCCTTTTTGGTATGAAAGTCTATTTCCTTTGTTACTCTACATGTCCGCAAAAAATGCGCATATTTATCGTATCCTGGGGAACCGAAAAGATGCGCCCAGTAGTTCATGTCTCGAAGACATCTTCGAAGACGCGTGCAAGACATATGGCCATTTGTTATTATGACTTTTCAAATATACTTAAATTTTTTTCCAATTTTCAGTCGTTCGTTGATTTTCAATTGTGACTGATATAAAAAAAAATATAAAAAACCAAGCGGCTCTCAATAGCCTAGTGGAGTAAGTGCTCGCCTAGTAATATTGAGAGTGAGGGTTCGAATCCCGCAACGGTCATTTACAAAAATTTATAAATAAAATTTAAATTAATATTTCTCTGAAAAATATTACAAAATAAAGTCCTAGGGACGATTCTGGTGGTGCTATGGTAGTTTCTAGGATATTTTTTTTTTATTTCTGCGGCGACATTTTCGTTAATTGCCATCGAAGACAACATTGAGGACACTGTCGCTCTTGTTGTCGTCGAAGACAACATTGAGGACACTGTCGCTCTTGTTGTCGTCGAAGACAATATTGAGGACACTGTCGCTCTTGTTGTCGTCGAAGACAATCGAGACATTCGTATGAAAATGTCCTCTAAGACAAACATAGGCTTGTCTTCCAGGTGTCCTCGACGACGGCCATATGTCTTGCACGCGTCTTCGATGATGTCTTCGAGACAGGAACTACTGGGTATATTTGAAAAGTCATAATAACAAATGCTCGTTGCTATGCTTAATTTTCAATTTTTGGTTGCTAACAAGACAACCTGCAGGACGTGTCCGATTGGGGACAGCTTGCATTCCGTGTCCTTAAACATGTCGCCAATGAAAAATTTTGCCGACAAATAGGAATTTATTAGGATTAGGATTAATTATTTAATAGGAATCCTCTTCGAGGACAATGTCTTCGACGAAACTTTGAACTACTGGGCGATCAACAAAACTGTCACCATAGCAACCCTCTCATCAAAAAAATAAAATCTGAAAAGTTTTGTTTAAGTTTTTAGTGCTAAAACGTTCTGTGTTTTAAAAGTCGTTTTAAAACGGCTTGTGCACAGCTCTAGTATATACTAGAGAGCTGCACAAAACGTCTTGAAAGGCTTAAAAAGGCTGACATAGCCACATTTTTGCGTTGATGAAGGGGTTCCATTTGATTTTGAATCAAGTAGTAACTTTCAGAGGCATATGTGGTAATGTTTTCAGCAGCGCTTCCAAAGATCATCGCTTGATTTAGGGGTACATTTCTTATCTACGAACGATTGACATATCGCTCGTTCCGCGTTGTTATTTTCGCATCGTTAACATTTTCCGATATCTTATCCACCTTGAAATCGTTCGCTAACGATCGCTGATTTTACAACAACACTTTCAATAGTTCCTATGCCTGGTTTACGCAGTGCGAGCTAGCGTACGAGTCAGCCTTCCAAGTAGCTGCACTGCAGTAACTCGCAACGTTTGGACGTAACTTACGAGTAACTCGTACGTGTGAGTTGGTTAGTAGCTCGCATCCGAGTTACTTCAAAAGTTTTTGTTTTCACTGCTGTTTTTTTTTTTTTTGTGTACTACGCCGAATCGTTCGAAATGGCTGCGGATAGATGGTCTTACGACAATAATATTTGATTAATGAAACGCTACAGAGACCAAGAAAACCTGTGGAATTGTTTCGATAAAAACTATCGAAATAGAGATATGAAAGCATCTTTGGAACATATCGCAAAAGGAATGCACCTAGGTAACACCATTGAGGTAACCAAGAAAATAAAAAATTTACGATCCACCTACAATCAAGAAGTGAATAAAATCGAAAAAAAACAAGAAGAGTGGCGCTAGCGCAGACGAGGTGTAAAAACCATACATAAAATGGTTTGATGTAATGGATTATATAATGAAAACAATTATTTTAAATTGTAATTAATTAATTTAATAACAATATTAATTTATTGTTATTGGCGATGGTTATAGATATTTTCCAATTCCTGACATAATATTGTTGTCAGAGAGCGTATCACCGTTTTTTTTATTAAAACAAGTTCACTCGACATCGCGACGCGACTAGTACTGGGCAGAAGCTAGGTGTCGTGTAGACAGCAAAGGCGAGCCGAGCTGCTGCCTAGGAATTTGACAAGCCTAGTAGCTGTCTACTGGCCAGGCAGCAGCTTGCACTGTGTAAACGAGCCATTACGTCTAATCGTTCAAAATCCACATTTCTTACAACGATTTTGATAGAAATCGAAAACGGTGAATTGTCATACCAAACGTTTGGTAAAAATCAGTCGTTGACATACATTTCAGCAGAAATGTTTAGTTTCAGCATATCAACAAATCAAACTTCTTTCATAACATTATAACAGAGATTACAATCTCCGAGCCGAAACTTCAAAAAATATTGAAATAAAAGTGAAAACTGAACCAAAATTTTGTTTCACAACACACCATAATGTTGAATTTACCCCGACTGTTTAGGAATTTGAGTTGTGGAAAAACATGCATTTCAAAGATACAAATAAACGTGTCTAACTCCTAAACCATATGCTCTGTTGCGAATTTTCACTGGCACATTGTTATATTCTTCTTCTTCTTCAGAAATAGTATAGCAAAAAAACTTAGCCGCAAACATTTCACAAAATCCGAGCAGTTGCTCGGAAGGAACAGGTTTCCCGTTTGAGCCATGCCCCAATTTTTTTGCATTTTTTGTTGTTGTTGTTGTTTTTGGAGCTGATTCTAATAAAGCCATCAGTTTTTGTCGCTCTCCTCTAGTTTAAGAGTTATAGCCCTCTAAAATTTGGAATTGACATGCCTATAACTCATAAACCAGGGAAGATATTTCGATAATATTGGTACCGTTACAAAGCTCTTCAAAAGCCCTTCAATTTCTTTGATATAACATTTTTCCGAAAACTGTATAGTTTTTATGCAAATCCAAATTTTTAATTTTTTTAACTTTTTTTTTACATTTAATAATTTTTTTCGTTTCAAAGTGTGTAATTAACCTATTAAATCTTTGGAATAACAATAAAGCTGAGACCGTAAGCTTTCTTTGAGTATTTTTTTCATTTTTATCAGTCTAGTATTTGAGGAGAAAATAGCTCTTAAAAGTCAGAAGAACGTAAGTAAAAACTACTTTTTTCCATTCTACTACTATTAAGTTAATAATCTATTGTTGGTTTCACGTAATTTTTTTTAAAATATTTTAAATTTTTACATAGTAGGAACATTCTTTGAAACTGCGTCGCAGGGGAAAAATTTTTAAGAAAAATCGCGCGATTTTTCTTAAAAATTTTTAGTTTTTGGACAAGTAATACAAAGTGTAGGTTTAGACTGTAGTAGTATAATGGAAAAAGTAGTTTTTACTTACGTTCTTGTGACCTTTAACAGCTATTTTCTCCTCAAATACTTGACTGATAAAAATGAAAAAAATACTCAAAGAAAGCTTACGGTCTCAGCTTTATTGGCTGCGTTCAGGGACAACAAGCTGTGTTGGCTTTTTCTTGTTAGCATAAATCATGTTCTCTGAACGCCTTGCTGAGTCGTTGCTGATAAACAACAACATTTAAACAACAACCACACTGCATTGCCAAATTCCACGTTGCCGCCACACGAGAAGTAAACAAAACACTGAAAATGAGTGACAGAGAAGAAAGTTCTCCAGCATTTTTCGCTTGAAAAAATTGCGACCGCTTTGTCAGCCCTTCTGACCTTTCTACCCCCTCAGACAAAAAACCAGCAAAAAGCACACACCGCTTGTTGTCCCTGAACGCAGCCATTGTTATTCCAAAGATTTAATAGGTTAATTACACACTTTGAAACGAAAAAAATTATTAAATGTAAAAAAAAATTTCTAAAAATGAAAAATTTCGATTTGCATAAAAACTATACGGTTTTCGGAAAAATGTTATAGTAAAGAAATTTAAGGTTTTTTAGAGGGCTTTCTAACGGTACCCATATAATTGAAATAACTTTTCTGGTTTATGAGTTATAGGCATATCAATTCCAAACTTTAGAGGGCTATAACTCGTAAACTAGAAGAAAGCGACAAAAACCGATTGCTTCATTAGAATCATAAACAACAACAACAACAAAAATGCAAGAAAATTGGGGCATGGCTCAAACAGTAAACTTAAGCCGCTCGGAATTTTTTTCCAAACGTTGCCAAGTTTTATGAGTTAGGTTTAATGGGGCAAAAAATTTTAAAAATAAAAGTATTGATGTGTTAATAGTAAAAAAAGGCCGTTCTATCGTTTTTAAGGAAGGGAATTTTTTGAATTTTTATAAACATTTTTGCCTTGAAAACATTGACACTGTTCATAAATTTCTTGAAGATTTACAAAACAAAACAAAAATATTTGAATATATATTGACATTTTATTTTAGAACAGAACAAAATTTAAAAACAAAAACAAAACAATGTCAATAAATTATTCACACACTTGTTGATCAACCACTTTAATAGAAAAAAAAAACACCAAAATGAATTTTTTCGAAAAAAACACCTCGACAGATTTGCAATCTCTCAATCTCGCTAATATGTGAATATCAAAGAATTCCTTAAAGCCGTTTTCGATCTCAAAAAAGCTACAAATACATATATGTATATAAAATTTTAGCTCGTTTAATAAGATTAGATATAACTTTGTAATGTACAACACTTTGTTTATATACTCGTACATAAATCTAGTATCTAGTTTTTCAGATGAAAAACTTTTGTCAAATATTTTCATTTTACTTAAAAGTTTTTCATTCAATTAATAAAACTCAATTGGAACACATCAACGTATTTCTCATTCAGAAAGATTAACTGAAATATATAAAGCACATCGAATTTATTTTTGCTAGCACAATTTCACAAATGCAATATTTTTTTAGGTCAACACTGTTGATATTCTTATATGAACGCTAAGAGGAAAAGAGAAATCTTAACAAAATTATTAAAGCCGTAGATCATGTGAAGAAAACAGAAATCCTAGTGTACAATGTATTTTCCTAAAGAAAAATTAAACATAGCTTTGACATACCACCGATTTCACGTAAAGCTTGTACCGATAAACTACTCGCTACGTAAAAGTTGAAAAATGCGAATTTAGAAGCGAATCGTTTAGAAGCGAGCAAATTAATCGCTAACGATTCGGAGATAAAAAATGCACACATTAAATGCAAATGGAAGCACTTCAGACTAGAGCTGAGCGATATAGTGATTTTTGTAGAGCAGTTCCAACCAGTGACAGTGACAGCGCTGTCACAGATACAAAAACCTGTGACTCGTGACATTAAAAAGCAGCCTTATTTCAGACGTTCCGAAAATCATCTTTTTATATACAAAACAACAACAAAAAGACGGAAAAAAGACGATTTTTGTTTTCGTTTTATATTAAATGCAACATTTTTATGTATGTCTTTTTGTATTTTTAAATGTATATTAAATGTATTTTTAAACATTCAAAAAATATACACAATTTTTTTTAGAAGCATTCTGACAATTTAACATTAACTAATCTTTAATAAAAGCCTCTATAAAAAAAAAATTTTTACAATTAAATAATTATAGTATATCCTAAGCCTATTTTAAATTTTTACATTCTGCTCCAAAAATGAACAGAATCAAACAATTCAAAAATTAACTGTGACTAAAATATATGCTTCAGAGGCATCCTGTGACAACTCGTCATTGTTTAGTAGAAATATCTGAAATATACTGAAATAAGGAGATAAGGAGATAGGAAACTGCTGAAATATGCTAAAATATGCAACTCTGACGTAAAGTAGTGTTTGTGAAAAACCTGAAAAATGCTTCTCAGGAACTCAACTATCAGACATTCGGATGAAGAGTGTGAAGGAAAGGGAACGGGGTTTTTCGTATAGGAAAGTCATTGTTCGTTCCGTCGTGTTAGGTGCCGCGTTCGCGGGGGAGGGGTTAATTGAAAATAGAAACTCAACTATCAGACCTTGATGAAAAGTGATCGGGACGAAGAGGGTTCAGATTTCAGACCCCAATGACAATTCAGATTTTTAAGTCAAATTTGTATTGAGTCGTTTGTATTGAGATAGCAACTTCATTAATTATTCATATAAGTAATGAATTCGAAGACATCAATTTTTATTTATTTAATTATGCCAATATTTAGTTTATTTAATATCCATTTTACTTTTAAATAGTTTTTTACTTAATTAGAACCTATTTGGAAATAGTATTTTTAAGTTAAATATCATTGCAAGTGCAGATTAACATAAAAAAATCTAATGTAAATTGTTTTATACGCTCAAATCCGCCACTATTATATACCAGAAACTGTATGACCTATTTTTTTAACAATTCACGCAAAATAAAACATTATAAAATCAAATTGATTATCCAATTAAAATAAAAGAGCAGACATAAAATGACGTTGGTATACCCTCATATTTTCGTTCACCTCGCCATTGAATTTGCCGATACTAGTGTTGCCCGTTTGTATAGAACGCACCTCTTTTTGCTCCTCTTATGAATTCTGGTACCAAAGCAGTGTTGCCGGTATGCTACAATATGAAATAAATTGAATGTTTTTCTTTATTACCAAATATATAAGTGCATAAATGTGCTTGAACTGTTAACAAAACGTTCATTCTTGCTTCACGGAGTACAAATTACTTCCTAGAATAGAAAATTATAGTGTTCTTTACACCGAGTGCTACAAAAAGTACTTTTACCTTTTTCGTACTTTCTGAATTTCGTTTTGTTAACGTAAAATGTAACGCTGCTTTATAATATGATTGATTTTTTTACCACAATTGAAGAAATGAATAAATTTTAGATGAAATCTTCTATTTTATTTATGGATATTGTATTTAACGATACAAATAACGTTAATTACATGTACAGAATTCCGCCATTTGTTTGTTTAGAAGTATTCTTTATTTTCAGTAGTTATGAGTAACTTTATTTCCTTTTATCTTTGCTGAAATAGCTAAACATCCTCGCAAAATTTCAAAAATTCGATAACGAACATGGTTGCGAAGTTATAAATCTCCAGGACGCAAGATTGCATATGTGTTCCAAACAACCATGTTGGTATTGTATTTAATACCAAACAGCCTATTATGACAAAGTATATTCGTCTCAAATTTCATAGCTCTATTCGCTCTCCCTTAATCGTGATTTCTACAGACGGACGGACGGACATGGCCAAATCGACTTAGGAGGTGATTCTGAGCCAGAATATATATACTTTTCTATACCACGCCTCCTTTAATTCGTTGCAAACGAAAGCACAAATTGAATATAACCTCATCCCCTCGGGTATAAGAAGCATTCCTTTTAAATAATAAGAATTTAATGCCTTAAGAATTTAAGTCCTTCGACGTATTTATTTATTTATGCATGCAACCATTTAAGTTTTTATACGATACATAACATTTAATTTATTAGATGAATAATTTTGCTTATAATAATCTGCAATTATATTCCGGTTCGTATTCGGCTGTGCCATAAGGGCCGTGTGCACCTATGCCAGATACGCTAATACTACTGTTCTGCAGTCCGTGAAGAGGAGCCGCATTTGTTGGAGCATGTCCGTAGTTATAGCTATCATAAGCTTGTTGCTTGTAAGCAACGGGTTCGTCGTAACCTCGTCTGCAATGAAAGGAAAGAAAATTTACTTTCACAATAAAAATTCACATCTTTCGGTCTCTAAATTCAGTCGACTTGACATTTTTTATTAGCCAAAGAAGACAGAATATACATATATTTTGATCATAAAACATACCCATACGTTTCGTCCATAGCACTTCTGGCCTTCTCTAGTATGGACATAACTTTCTGTTTTGGCGGTATGGAGTTTTTGGCAAAAGGGCTAAGCAAAAGTCCTAAAAATCCACAAAAAATTATGAAATTCAAAATTCCGCAAGCATGCCATTCACTCTACCTGTAGCCATGATGTGGTGGTAAGCTTTTACCAATTTGTGATGCGCCGTCGCCGCCACCATCACCACTCCCAGTAGTTGCAACTCCACATAATCACGCAACTTAGCCATCATGATCGGTTATGCTGGTATTGTCCATTAGCTCGCGCAGTTGCTCTTGACGAATGACATCATTGCTGTTCGGAATTAATAATTCCTAATACTTGCCGTGCCACTTGCACAGTCCAGTGCATGATTTAACTTCATTAAAATTTCCCTAATTTCTTTGCGAAATAGATAAACAATTTTCGCAATCTAATAAATTTTTGTTCTCATAAAATGATAAACAAAGGAAATGTCAAATAAACGTGACGACATGCGCTGAACTTCACATACAGCACACATATACTATACGTGTGTCCCCACGTAAAAATAAACGAAGAAATTCAGTCTTTGTTCGACATATTTTTTGGCGGGAACGAAGTTTCCTATCTCCTTATCTCTGCCTGAAACTTTCAGGATGTCTTGTGCCGCTCTGTGATATACATTAACTATAAATCCCATATTTAGTCAGCACTGGTTATTTTCAAATACAATAAGAATATAGTATTTAATTTATTTAATTTAATTTTGATAATGACGGTAATTATATGAGCACATAGCGACAGACGTAAAGTGAGAGCTCGCAACTTGAAATTTCCAAAAGTTATATCCCGCCATATACACACTATAAGTCTTTACTATGAACAGGACTAGAGATAAGTCAATGAAGCGGCTAGTCATAGCCACACAAACGTACGACAGTGGGACTCAAATAGAATTTACTGCAATAAAATTTAAAGCCAACAGCAGCGTGAGATAAATTACGAAACCAGAACTAATTGAACCAGTTGAATCTACGATAGAGCTGGAACAATTGGTAGTTGCATATGTATCACTTTATATGCATTACTTCATGCGTTCGTCAAACTTGCTTGTCGTTCGGTGGCAAGCAGCAGATGGGTCGAATCGAATGAAGGAAACAACAGGGTCATTCGACCATTTTTATTATATCGAAGACTGGGCTTATATTTACTTTACGCAAGTGGCCCCAATTTTTTTTTTTTGTTAGTGCTCTTGGTCCTAACCCCAACAAGCCAAAAAAAAAATGTCGCTCTCTCTTGGGGGCGGGGCTGGAGCCCCTTGAAATTTTAAATAAAATCGTCTGTATCTCCGAAACTATGTAAGCTGTTTGGGGTGATATTGGTGATATTGGTGCAGTATTTATAAAGAAAACTCGTTTTTAAATTGATAAGAAACTACTTTCTGAAATTATCTTATTATACCTTTTTACAATAATGCGTCTCTGGTACTATGCATTATGTTTGCCGTAATGGTTGTGGTGGTGTTAGTAACAAAGTGACATTAGACGGCGCTATTTCTTAAGATTTTCATATGAATTAAAAATGAAAAATTTTTCGCCTGCGGCGCTAATATGGAATTGGCGCTTAATTTATATTGAAACAATTTTAAACATTTCATTTATATTTATTTCATAGATAATGCTTAATAACCATACAAACAAATCGCAAATTGAATATTGTTTCCAGTTTACAACAACAATACCAAGAAAAACGATAACTGGCGTCATAGCTTAAAAGACCCAACGGTGCAAACTCAGTACGTTCGTATTATTAAAAATATGTATAGTAGTAACATTCTAAATTGGTAGTTTATACTTACGTTTGTAAATGCGTTTTCTCCGTAAGTACTGCACCGATTTGTATGAAATAAATTTCCTCTGAAAGCTTAAAATATATGTTATCTTATTTTTAGTATACTTCCATGGGTTAATTACACATTTTTGTTTGAAAAAAATTATTTTATCAAAAAAAATAGTATTAAAAAACTTAAGTTGCGTTTATTTATAAAACTAAACATATGTCGATAAAAAGTTATTTTACATAAATTAACGACATTTTTATTAGCTTTCTAACGGTACTAATAACATCTAAATATCTTCTACAGTTTTAGAGATATTAAGGGTTTTTTTTCAAATTTCAAAGGGCTCTAGCCCCGCCCCCAAGGGAGAGCGACATTTTTTTTTTTGCTTGTTGGGGTCAGGAAAAGGAGCACTAACAACAAAAAATTAAAAAAAAAAAATTGGAGTCACTTGTCTAAAGTAAATATGTTCCGAAGACTGTAGTTGTAACCTCGTTCGGAATATTTTCCTACTTATAAACTTATGTCAGCTTCGTATGCTTGTCGCTCATCTTTTGTGTGCAACTGCGACAACAACAACAAACAAACGCAAACTGATAAAGAAAGAAATATGGAATAATGAAAAATTTACAATTTCATTTTATCAGGGGAAACAAAAGGCAACAATTTATGTACATACTTATTTTCGTAACGTGTAAAGGAAGCTCGTTCACTAACTTGAAGTAGAAAAAAATTCACAGGTACCTATCACATGGGTTGCCAATTTATCTTTTCTTTGAAAATAAACAAGAAAATTTTTAACCAAAGAACTTTAAAAACTTTAATTTAAAAGAGCTGTATGTATTCATAGACTAATTTTAGAGTAGATTTAGCGTGCCAATAGGCGTTCACAATGGGTTAAACCATAGAGGAAGAAATAACAAGAGGCCGAATCAGCCAAAGTTACTCAAACGGCATCACAGATGCGGGCGGTATGGACGAAGAAACGAAGAAAAGCATAGTTGGAAAAATACACATGGTAGGCGAGAGCACGCAGTTTGAACGATTTCTCTCTCTTTGTTCACGGCCCAAACACTTGCATTTCATTTCAATTACTTGCCCTTTCCTCCGTTTCATTGCGTATTCCGATCCGTTCTAATGCCGGCACACACACACACAATACACATGATAAGCAGAAAGCAGGCAATTTGAACGATTTCTTTCTTCGTCCATCGCCGAGCCAAATGCATTTCACAGCCAAAGCACATTGCGGCAGCGGCAGCAACAGCAACAGCAAATTATATAGAGGCTTATGGGTGCTGCCGCTGCCCTAAAAAATAGATTCTATTACGGCAGCAAGCAAAACTCTCTTTTTTCCACTCTCTTTTTCATTCAGTGTTGCCAATTTTCACTGAAAATCCGACAAATTGTATTGAAAAATATACGGAGAGTAAGCTCTCTTTCAAGACGAGAGAATGGGATACAGAATACAAAAACAAATAGCCGACATGCTGTCGCTGCTCTAATGTACTTTGCTGAGCAGCGAGAGAGAGTTGCTGCCGCTGTCGCTGCCGCAATGTGCTTTGGCTGTCATGCGTATTTCTTACAGCCAAAGCACATTGCGGCAGCGGCAGCAACAGCAACAGCAAATTATATAGAGGCTTATGGGTGCTGCCGCTGCCCTGAAAAATAGATTCTATTACGGCAGCAAGCAAAACTCTCTTTTTTCCCACTCTCTTTTTCACTCAGTGTTGCCAATTTTCACTGAAAATCCGACAAATTGTATTGAAAAATACACGGAGAGTAAGCTCTCTTTCAAGACGAGAGAATGGGATACAGAATACAAAAACAAATAGCCGACTTGCTGTCGCTGCTCTAATGTACTTTGCTGAGCAGCGAGAGAGAGTTGCTGCCGCTGTCGCTGCCGCAATGTGCTTTGGCTGTTACCCTTTCGTCTCTTCGCTTTTGTTAACATACAGTTCTTGGTTTGTGTTGGGTAATTTTATGCGTCTGTGTATGCTTTGGTCGAGTGTTGGCAAGGTTGTCGGCGCTTGCGCCGCATCTTAAAATTTTTAGAACTAAAAATTGAAAAGCCATTTCAAGATTTCTTTATGTTACAGAAATCTTGAAATGGCTTTTGTGTGATTTGACAAATTGAAAATTGAAACAATTATAAGATTTTTTTTAAGATTAACGAGATAGTATTTTATGAAAATATATGAAAGTTTTTTGAAAAATTATTAAATATTATTTATTTGCTTGTGAATAATATTTAATAATTTTTTTAATTTAATATTTATTATATGGAAAATAATTTTTAATAATAAATATTTAATTTTTCATATAATAAATGTGAAATACTAAAATAAAATAATTTTTAATTCATTTATAACACTATGTTATATATTTATATAACACTACATAAATAGTTTTTTATGTTTGAACGTTTCATATATTATTTTTTTATTAAATTAGAAGTTTATTGTTATCCAAAATGTTAAAAAGTGTTTTCATTTAATAAAAAAAGTTAACAACGAGGATTAAATTCGGCAATTTTTATTAAAAATTATTTTAATTCATTGTACCGGATAAAAAGCACCGAACATACCGACATTTTTCTTTAATTTTTGAATAAGATAAATCTCAGTTGCGCTACATTCTTCTTATTGCTAAAAAGGCATTCTTCTCTGTCGTTTTCATATATTGTCGACGTCTAGCGTCGTCAAATCAGAGAAATCAAGAAAAGCCACACAAAGCTCATCGCTTATCCTATATACACACACACGCTAAATGACACACAGCCGATAAATGACACAAACACATGCATTCAAAAGTCTTCTCCCAAAGAATATACAATAAATACATTGTAAATTGTTCTTCTTCTACCCATCGCTAGCCAAAAAAGAACACCTGGCATGGAGACGCGAGAAGAGAACAAAATTGTTTCGGCTGAAAATTTATATGAGAGTCGTCTTCCATATCAAAAACTGCCAATTGCTATGGAGAAGAGAGTGGAGCTCAAAATACTCAAAAATGAGTGAGAAATCGGTCCAGTACTGGACCGACCATAGAAAAATTTCGTTGTTCAAGATTCGGCCTCTTGTTATTTCTTACTCTATGGTTAAACCAAAGAATATACAATATATAGAAGGCGCATCACTCAAAAATTCCAATTTTTAGAATCAGATGCGGTCGGTCGGCAGAAAGCGGGTGCAAGCAAAATGAGTGAAAAGAGCGTCACTGCTTTGAAATTTTATTTTGCCTTTGCTTTGGTTTTCTCTGGATTTCTCCGCTCTTTCTGCTTAGCATTGGCATCATGGCCTGAGCTCTTGCCATTCATGTGAATTGCTTCTCTTTTCTCTTCGTTTCCCTCACACTATCAATGCTTATTATCAAAGGATTTGAACGATTTCTTTTTTCGTTCTTGGCCCGAGCCAAATGCATTTTATGTATATTTCTTTCCCTTTCGTTTCGTCGCTTATGCCGATATGCCGTTGTTTGCTGCTTGTGTTAGGTAATTTTATACGTCTATGCATGCTTTGGTTGTGTGGTGGCAAGGTTGTCGGCGCTTGCGGTCGCAACTAGAAATTTTTGATTATCTGTTCAAAAATTTCAATTAATAGAATAATTAAAAATTAAAATAATTATAAGAGTGTTGATAAAATGAAAATATTTGAAAGTTTTTTGAAAAATTATTAAATATTATTTATTTGCTTGTAAATAATATTTAATAATTTCTTGAATTTCATATTTTAAAAAAAAATTTAAATTTATTTATAACACTATATATTTAT
The DNA here is from genome assembly GCA_949752815.1 of Conops quadrifasciatus. Lineage (NCBI taxonomy): Eukaryota > Metazoa > Arthropoda > Insecta > Diptera > Conopidae > Conops > Conops quadrifasciatus. The sequence continues at coordinate 6,943,005 of OX457081.1, forward strand.
ATAACAATACATATATCATTTGTTATGTTTGGACAATTTATATATAATTTTTTTATTGAATTAGAAGTTTATTGTTATCCCAAATGTTCAAAAGTCTTTTAATTTAATAAAAAAAGTGAACACCGAGGATTAAATTCAGGTACTTTTATCAAAAATTATTTCAATTTATTGTACCGGATAAAATTCATCGAACATACCGAGATTTTTCCTCAATTTTTCAATTAGAAAAAACGCAGATGCGCTACGTTCTTCTAATTGCTAAAAAGACATTCTCCTCTGTCGTTTTCATCTATTGTCGACGTCTGGCGTCGTCAACTCAGCCAACTCTAGAATAGCCACACAAAGCTCATCCTACACATACGAAACCCACAGACGCTAAATGACACAAACACATGCATTCAAAATTCTTCAACCCATCGTTAGCCAAAAAAGAACACCTGGCATGGAGTCGTGAATAAGACGCGAGAAGAGAACACGAAAACGCAAAGTTGCAATTTGGTTGAGAGGTTGAGACCAAAAGAGACAAAGTTATTAAACAAATGAGAGAATGAGGAGAAACTCAAAAAACACTCAAAAGTGTACGTACCAGTACGTACACCAGAGCAAAAATTTTTGGCCGAAAATTTGTATGAGATGCGCCTTCTATACATTGTATATTCTTTGGTTAAACCCTTTCTAAGTGACGGGAGCCAGTCTCCCAAGCCCTAACCTAACCCACCTAGTATGCCAAAAGAGCTAAAGATTAGTTTTCTGGAGGTTTTTAAAACTTACCTGCGAATTATTAAAATAACTATAGAAAATGTGTTGTTTTCTATGACATTATAAAATATTGTGCGGAAATATAGCCTGTCATACGTACACGAAGCTAATCTATCCAAAAACGTATTGATCTACTACTATTTTAGATTCGTTAATTTCGTTGAATTGCAACACTGCTCATTGGATGAAGCGAAGCGAAGCGATGCTGTTGTTGTCGGTCTTCGTAATTCGACCGTCGTGCACTCGTTTGGAATTGTCGCTTCTGCTGTAGGAAAGCAACCTTACAAAAAGTAAATGGCAGAACCAGTAAAAAAACGTTGAAACGAAAAGAAAAGCAAAAAAGAAACGAGCAAAATTCTGTCGATTTTCGTTCGTAGACGATTATGTGCGAGTGCTTTGAAATTGAATTTTTGTTGGATTGAAACAGAAACGAATGCTTCATTCGTCTCTTTACTGAAAATCCATAAATACACAAAATTCAGGAACAATTTTGTGTGGTAAAGAGTGTTAAAAGTTATTTAAATTTCTTGCATTTGATTCTCATTAGCGATTTCTACTGGAAAGTTGTCTTCGTGAAAAAAGCGAAAACGTAGTCAGGCAGCAGGAGCTTCGATAGTGGAGACGACTTCGACTACAGTCAGAGCAGTAGCAGCACCAGAAACAACGATTACTTGCAACAGAAACGATAACTAATCATAAAAACAGGCTTTATTAATAACTTTTTATATTTGCTACAACAAATACGCAGCAGGATTAGAAAATAACAACAAATTAAAGTGGTTTAGAGATTACAAGAACAACAAGCATCGCACTGTAACCACCACCAACAGAAGCAATCAGAGGCACCACCACGCATACAGCTACAAAATCAACCACTTCCACCACTATTAAACACTAATATATACCGCTTATATATAGCTATAAAACAGTACCAACAGTACAATAGTGAGCAGCTGGAGTCAGAGCCGGAGATCCATATACAATTTGAACAGACACAATGACAACCGGCAAGGACACTGCATCCTTCTTTGAGAACGGCACGAACAGTCAATTTGAGTACTGCTTCAAACTTTATCCGCAGGTCCTTAAGTTAAAAGCTGAGAAACGCGGCAAAAAGCCACAGGAACTCATCCGTTTGGACGAATGGTATCAGAATGAACTGCCGAAGCTAATTAAGGCAAGAGGGAAGGACGCCCACATGGTATACGATGAGTTGGTGCAGACTATGAAGTGGAAGCAGTCGCGTGGAAAGTTCTATCCACAATTGTCGTATCTCGTCAAAGTGAACACGCCGCGAGCCGTCATGCAGGAAACGAAGAAGGCCTTCCGGAAGTTGCCTAACCTGGAACAAGCAATTACTGCACTCTCTAACCTCAAGGGCGTGGGTACGACCATGGCATCGGCCTTGCTGGCAGCCGCTGCACCCGATTCAGCACCATTCATGGCCGATGAGTGTCTAATGGCTATACCAGAGATCGAAGGCATTGACTACACGACTAAGGAGTATTTAAACTTCGTGCAGCATATACAGACTACAGTAGAGCGCTTAAATATTGAGGCTGGCGGTGAAAAACCTCAGTGGTCACCGCATCGGGTAGAACTGGCTCTATGGGCACATTACGTGGCTAACGATTTGAGTCCAGAATTGTTGGACAACATGCCAGGCCCGTGTGCAGGAGGAGGCGGCAAAATCTCAAACGGAAGCACGGTTAAAGAGTTGGACACAGGTGGTGACACAAGCGACGTCGATGAAGAGAGCCAAAGTGCGGGTAAGCAAAATGGTAATTAGGGTGTTTTGTTGTTTACTTTATGATTTGGGTCATTTCATAGTTACTCTGGGAAACACAGCCACGGAATCTGAAACAGACCATGATAACAATAGTACTAATCCAGTTGCCACGATTACGGCTGGAATTATGCAAGACGGAGACTCCAATTTCGTTTCCAATGATTCGACCTCACAGGAGCCACTCATCGATGAGAATACAATGCAAACAACAGCTACAACCTCAACCGACGATAGAGAAGAGATCGTCACACCAATAGCATCAGATTCCGAAAGCAACTTGGAGCCTCCTGCGCAGGCTGTGGCCATCATTCCAACCGCTGACGTAGCAAGAGTGATGGTTGCGTCCATACATACTGGCAAAAATGGCGCTGCCGCCGATGTTGCAGTGTTGGGTAATGGAAATGGAACGTTGCACAACACAACGTCATCGACAGCAAACAGCCTTGATGGTAAGTTGGCTAACTAAAGCGGATTAACGTGCGAATCCTAACGCCTACTTTATTAATACTTTAAAGGTACAACTGACGACTCTATTGAGACATCAGAGTTCGATACCAGCAACTGTGGAGCAGTCGTTAAGAAACGTATATTACACTGTGACGGAGGAGTGGAGGAGCAGCAGCAGCCCGACTTAAAAAAAATTCGTAGCGATTAAGAGCCACGCAAAAATGCGCTGAAATAAAAGACAGCAGAATTTCAGAAAAGTAAAACATTAAATTTAATTAAGTTAAAACGAGGAAGTAACGCAGCAAAATTGTGCAAGAATTATTAACAGACAACAAAGAACATTATACAATTCTTAGCAAACATTTTATATTTCGTTGAGAATCGTTTTTAAAAAGTAGCGAAGCAAATGCTTAAGAGAAGCTCAGTCCCTCGAAAGAGCTGTAAATTAATTACCGATATGATAGTGACTACTTCCGAATTATAATTATTTGTATAGACAGACTGAGCTACGCGCTATTTCTGATTACGGTTACCGTCTAATCAAATATTGTAAAAAACGGGGAAAATTTTAATGGACCGAGTCGTTAATTTCATTGTAAGCCAACCATCCTGGTTGTTTTGGGTAAAATATATCTATCTATGCATTCCTTGGGCATGCAAACCGAAATTTTAGAGAAAAGGGCTTCTTATTCCGGCTATCAATTCTTCAATTCTGTAATCGCGATCAGAAGACTGTTATTATACTCAAATAATCACAATTATAGAATATTGCAATCTTATTAGTACTTTAATCTTAAATCTTTGATTTATACTGTCCAATCGTAATTTTACAGCTCTGATTGTCATATTAAAAGAAGATCCCGTTTATTAAAAAAAGTTTAATATTATTCATTGCGTCTAGAGTTTAAAGAACATAAACAATTGTTTATTTAAGAAGTTTTAGAAGAATTGAAAAATCAATGCAGTGGAGTTGCATGCTCGTTCGCTCGGTAACAGAAGCAAAGGAAATAGCTGCTCAAATAACTTGAGAAATTTTATATACATAATAATTATGTTTGCAATTAAGACAACATTGTACTTTAAATCTCAGTTCATTTGGCTAACAATTAATTTTTTGCATTTTATAACAGTTATCCCAAAATAAGTTTTTTCTTTTAAAATTTCACACAATTGTTTATTGTATTTTTACATAATTTATTTTTGTATTTTGCTAAGAAATGTGTTAAGTTCACAATCAATTCAATATACTACGCCAGGTTATAATAAGTAATACACACGTTATTATTATTAATTAGTAATATAATAATGTATACTACTTTTTAAAAAAATGCATACATAATGTATAATTTTCTTATAAAATAAACCACGGATAAAACCAAAGCAAGTCCTTGACATAAGATATAGAAAAACAGGTATATTATAAAAGTCTTATATTTTGCAGACATGTAGTATTAAATATGTCAAAGTTTTTGAAGATAATATTCTAAATCACCTACATTTTAGTGCATAAACTTAATATATGGGTAACCCTCGACTTACACGGTATTCGAATTGCAAGATTTCGGTTTCAAAAACCTTGCGTTTTCAGATTACTTACTATTCTTACTTACTTTATAATAAAAGTATTAATAATTATGAATATTATTATATACATATATGGTGTATTTATATATCCATGATTTTTATCGAAAATTCATCTATATTCATCTAAGATGAATTTCATCTAATACATCTAAGATGAAATGTAGATTCATCTTATAATTTAGTACAAACAGCATAGTGTATAATTAGAACGTATGACCACTCTGAATACGACATTACCATTCATTGGTCAAATGTACCATATTGTAGTACCTATGCTAAAACATTTTTACGGGGCAACATTTGCGCGAACATTATAAATAGAAAATTTGCCTATATGCAAATAATTTATTATATTAAAAATTTCGTTATCAATTTACAGCATTTGACAAATGTCGAAAAACATATATAGCACTAAGCTCTTATGAGGAACGGCTGCAGAAATCGCCAGCAGCACAACGCTGCTGCTAAGTTCGCTATATTTCGAATTCCTCTCTTACAAGAGGCTTGTTTTCTAACTAAACGTTACTTTCAATTAGAAAAAAAATTGCCGGCCACCATCGGCACAATGATATTTTTTAGCATCTGCCAAGCAAATGGTAACTATAATTACATCTCATAAAATCGCTGCCAAGGCATTAACTTTTATAGTATACGCATAGGCATAGATGCATCTGGCCGCTACGGCAAGCACCAGAAGTTGTCAAGCTCTGAGAGCTAAACAATTATTTGTAGAAACAGATCGAAAGCGACTGACGACTGCGACTCTAAATTTACACACAATCTTATGGGAGAATTAGGAAACGAGCCAGTCGCCGAGGTGATGAGAGGATTTTCATTCTAATTTTCCAGAGTCTTCTGTAGTCATTCTGTAATCTCCGACAACACAATTATCACTCAATATGCTTTGTTATTTTCGCAGTTTTGAGGTTTAGGCATTTCACAAAAAAAAAAATTCAAGCAATACAATAGCTAGACAATTTCTAGACGTATACGACGAAAGTTGTTGTTTTTTTAAATGCTTTTTGGGCATTGCCTTTCAGACAAGGCATTCCATAAGCTTCAAAAATACAATTGTCAGACATTTGAATATGTCAATGAAAAAAATATCTAAAAACCAGTTGTGTTCATACAATTTTGAAAAAATAACGTTTGTTTTGTAAAATTGTTAAAAGTTGTTGAAAATATAAAAATAATATATGATAAAATAGAAAGAAAAAGGTACATACCTACACATACATATATCATTTTTATAATTCATTTGTAAATTCTGATATTAATTTATTTTTTTTAGCACAAAGCATACAACAGTGGACCAATTTTCTTTCCTCATTAAGGAAATCAACGGAGATACCGTTTTGTAAAATTGTGAAAAGTTGTTAAAAATAATATATAAAAATAATATATGATAAAATGGAAAGAAAAAGGTACATACATACATATGTACATATATAATTTTTATAATTCATTTGTAAATTCTGATATTAATTTATTTCTTTTAGCACAAAGCATACAACGGTGGACCAATTTTCTTTCCTCATTAAGGAAATGAACGGAGATACCAATGGAAACCAACCTCTTCCAGAAGTTGCATGAAGCCGTTTTTGTCCATTCTAAAGTTGGACACAAAACTGTAATAGAAATATAAAGCATTTGCTATAAAAGATAAATTGTAAGGAATTCAAAAATAATTTTCAAATAAGTAAGAGCGTTAACTTTAATTTTGTTTACAGGTAGTTAATTTTGTCAATGAACTTATTCACAACACCCTTTTTCTCAACAAATATCTCATTACATGGTATGGTATACTAGTGGGCGGACCACGCTCATTTCTGGTAGTATATTTTATTCTAAGATGGTGGAAAAAAATGTTAGCTTAAAATTCACTCAACAAGCTGAGAAATTGTGCTAAGCAAGGATCAATCCATATTCGCTATAAACAGCAGGTGTGGCACTGGCCCAATTTTGCCCATTTTCAATATCAAACAGCGTAGGATAACAAAGAATATTCGATCCAAATTTCATGACAATACCTCTTTTCGTTCTCCTGCAATCGTGATTTTCACAGACGGACAGATAGACAGACAGACGGACGGACATAGGTAAATCGAATCAGGAGGTGATTCTGAGCCAGAATTTATATACTTTTCTATACCTGCCACACCTCCTTTAACACTAGGGTACCGGAAAATTAATTTACCTACAGTGACCGTGAGCGGTCAATTGACCGCAGAGCGTATAACTTACCATATTCACTTAGAAACATATCTGAAGAAAAAGGAAGTGAAGAAATTCATAAAAGCATTTGTTAGGAACTATTATTTTATTTATTATTCACATTTTCTAAAAATTTTAAAGTTTCTTTCGCATTTTTCGCACATTAATTTTTTGCATTTTCCACAACATTTTTGACACTGCTTTCTCTTCAATTGATTTCCAATTGGAGTAATATGACGGCTACCTTTGGTAGTCCCAGCTTTATTTAAAATATATGCAGCCGACAACTCTTCAGAAACATTAAGTATAAATGTTTTTCGAGATATATTGGTGTTGCGTATTAGTTTGTGTAGTGTGTGAACACTTATATGATAAGAGGTCAACGTTATATCATCGCCTTTATAAATAATGGGGCTGTAGAGAACATCCTTTGTTTTTTTGAAAGATTGAGGAATTTCTTTTGGACTTCGGTTTATTTTATCAACGATTAAAGTTTCTCTTTTTCTTAGAATTCTTTCCAAGGATAGTGAAGTGAAAAAATTGTCTATAGGTACATTTCTGCCGTTGTCCAAATATGGTTGCATTAGTCGTAAAAGCACACTATCTCCCAAACTTTTTGTTTGAAGGTCTTGCTTCATCTTTTCCCAAGTAAGGGAAAATGTTAAGAATATATCTGTGTTCTACGTTATCAGCCATCCAGTACTTTATGCTATACCTATCGGGCTTATTACTCATAAATTGAGTGAACAAACAGGCTTTGCAGTTTTCTAGGAACTTATTCCCTATTGCGGAAGATAAACAAAATTTGTCTATTTGTTTGTGATGCTTTTTTTAACTTCTATCACCAAAACGGATAAATCTTATAATTTCAGTAAATCTGTTTCAAATATTCCAAATTTTCTGAAGCCGTTTCCGGAAATCTTTCGTGTTCTGTACTCGCTTATTTTCAATATAGCAACTCTTGCTTTTCAAAGCAAAACTCTTCTGAAGCCATTTCCTTCATAAACTCTTCACGCATATACGAAGTATCACAACTTTTTCTTTGCAATGCAAATTTTACTTCCGGGAATCTTTTTACGCTTTGTACTTGCTATACTTACACCGTGTGTTTCAGTTATTGGATTTATCAGGGCCTTCTTATCAAAAAAACTGGTGTGCAACCATCAAATGGTGCAACTATTGAAGACAAATACATGAGCGGTCAATTGACCGCTAACGGTAACAGTAGAATAAAACTTTATACACGAAAAAGAAAATATTTTTAAAATAAAAAAGAACTAAAATTTGATAGACCGCATAAAAATAATAAAAGTCAAGAAATTTTGAAATCACATCTATGAAACTTTAAGAGTAGCAGTTATTCAAAACTTCAAAACGGTCAATTGACCGGAGTTGGTAGATCTAGTGTTAATGCTTCGGGAGTAGGTTATAATAACAAAGCAAACAATTTTTGCGGTGCATTCCTAGCTTATACATATGTACATATATCCATAACCTGCAAACATTTGAGCAATATTTGGTCAAGAAATTTATATGGCGAGCTCCGGCAATTCGCTTTCTTATTGGCTCGGCAATAGTTTGGCTGTGATTCTGAAGATAAGTAGCCGGCGATGCTTGCCATCTTATCGCCATACAATTTTTCAGCAACAAAACAGCGACTCGACATGTCTTATTATTGGTAAGGGAACAGCTACATCCAACGGGCGATAAGAAAGCTACCAGACAACAATAGTTGCCGGTCACAGATTTGTATATTGCAACGTTTCCCAAAGTGTGGGTCGCGACCCGGCACCGGGTCGCAGAAAAATTCGGCTGGGTCGTGGAAAAAATTGCAAAAACACAAAAAATCTGTAACATTCTGCTCTAAATTTTTTATTTAGGGGACTATATCGTATACACAGACAGGAGAGTTCTTCCTGTGTCTGCTTTGCTATTTTCCAAATTTGTTTTAGTTTACCAGCAAAATCTATTACAAATTCAGAAATCAGCAGAGCAGACACAGGAAGAACTCTCCTGTCTGCGTGTACGATATAGCCCCCTTAGACTTTCAAAAGGAAATTTTAAATCTTTTGAAACATTACATAAACTTATTGAAACCCATTTAAACTACGATGCAGAAGATTAATTAATATGTGGATTAAAGATCTTTTTTTTGTCGATATTGAAAAGAAAGAAATGCTTAATCTTAGTGAACAAGAAGCATTTTAAAAAATTTAAAATCTCGTACCGGGCCGCGGTCAAGAAAGTATGGGAAACGCTGGTATATTGTATTACATAATTATAAACTAGACAGGGTTCAGAGGCTGGTTGAAATGTGCATCACGGGCTCCATGAGAAGCACACCATTTGCCTCAATAAACGTATTGCTCTACCTTCCACCCGTAGACCTGTGAACCATGAATTAAAAACCATGCAAAAAAGCCACTTTAAGGCTGAAAGCTATGGGGCAGCTTGGGTATCTATCTTATAGCCATTGCAAATTAAAGGAAATAGATAGGCCCCCGCAACCTATAGATTGCCTAACACTCAGACTGAACATTGACATAAAGCCAATAGTTACCATTAAAGGAAAGGGATGGCTGAAGGGCATTTGTCTCAGAGGCAAAACTTTTAATACTTTTAGTGAAAGCTCTAAACTAAAGAAAGGGGTGGGTGCTGCGGTGTACTGTGCAGAGATGGAGCTCAAAGAGGCTTTCAGGCTGCCAGACCACTGCAGCATTTTTCAAGCTGAAATATTCGCCACTAAAATGGCAGCCATCCTGGCCGACACACTCACGACACCAAACTCAAAAATAAACCTATATGTCTATAGCCAGGGAGCCATTAAAGCTCTCTGCGCAGACTAGATCTGTTTAACGATGATTTTGGAAAGCAAAACTGCACTTGACCGGCTAATGAGAGACAAAAGCCTACATATTTACTGGGTTCCTGGACACACGGGGATCATAGGGAATGAAAAGGCTGACGAATTAGCAATGATAGGAGCCACACTGCAAACTGAGTATATGGTGACGGCTCCTATGCCTCTACAAAACCTTAAACACAGTTGTGACTCTGCAATGATAAAAGAAGCGGAAAAACGGTGGAAGTCAATCACTACCTGCAAAGCTTAAAAAATCATGTGGAGCCACTACAACGATAGACGGACGAATTACCTACTGTCATTCACTAGGGCACTTTTATACCGCAGCTTACGCCTATAGGATTGGACAGGCTGCCAGAGATTCCTACAGGAAGTGTAGACTACCTGGGGAAAGAGAAACTGTGGAACATTTGTTCTGTCAATGTCCAGCCTTAGCTGACAGTCGCACAGTAGTTCGTCTAAAAGAAGCTAGCTGGACAAAAGCAATTTTCTGATTTCAAAAAATTAGTGATTAGATATGATAAAAAACACCTTCAAACCTCCAAAATGAATAATTGTTTATGTCTACCGTGAAGTGATAAGTCAGAGGGTCCAGAAGTAAAAAAATTATTCCACCTTTGCCTGGGGAGGTTTTAAAAACAGGTCAAAATACGTAATATTTTTTTTTTAATTTTTCAACTTTCTTGGACTAGAAGTTCTTGACACCACTCTAGGTTTTATATGTTATTTTCTTGGAACCATTACCTGTTTATTGATATATAAGCTATCGCCCGAGGCTGTGCGAAACATTTTTTATTCCGTTTATCAGAATACCTCGACCCTTACAAAATAATTAGTCACAATTTATGCAACACTTTCGTGGGCTGCAACTACCTGACAACGCTTGACACCACGGAACGCAGTTTTTTGGGTTTTTTAACATAGAATCTAGACCACACAAATACCTAATTACGGAATAATTAGTTACAATTAATCCGACACAATATGCTACCTGCCCGAAAAATAAAAAAATTACAGCGGCACTAATAACCACAGATGCCTATAATGACCATATATGGTGGCGCCTTTTGGATGAGCGTTACAAAGACAGGTACAACAAAATAAGAATAAATTCGCATGACTGACAAAGGATTAAATCAAACGAGAAGTAACGCGAAGGAGTGAAGATGGCGCATCCAGAAAATAAAGTGGACTCGACAGAAGTCATTGACGAAAATTCATTGTGTAATTCATCAGAATACTCCATTTCAAGGAAGGAGCTTTTTGAAGAATGGATAAAAGAGGAGCAAAACGAAAGGAGCAACCATCTGTATAAATATGTTTCCTCAAAATTTGAATTAAACGACATTACCTCCTATTCTGAGAGGAGGCTAAAGAATACTTTGACTTCTTTTTCTTCAAAATTGTATACGAAATGGAGGACTGCGAAACTGCAAAAGGAAAGATTTATAACTAAGAACAAGAGCTGGTTGGATGGAAAGGATATACAACTTCCAGTGTGTACGACGAAATCGGCACAATCAACGTCATCTAAAAACCAAATAAGCAAACAGGCGAATCCTGCAGGAAGACCTAGAAAAAGCTTTGAAGATTTATCATATAAAACTAAGAAGCGCCGAGTTGATGACCTCGTACAGTCGCGTAGCGCTGGTGAATTAATAACAGCTGCAGAAGTTGCAGTTCGTGCAACAGGAAATCGAAACATTGCTAAAATTATAAAAAACATCAGTGAAGGTCCCAGCAGCTCGAATGTAGCCACACATTCTCAGAAAAATAGTTCTTCCATCAGTTCTAGGCAGTTAAGTGGTGACGAGGCACTAGCCTATTACATCGATTCGAAATCGACAGCACATACATACAAGCAGACTAGAAAATGGTCTATGAAGGCAGGACATCACGAGTATCCGTCTTATCATTGTTTGCGTAAGTCAAAAAAGGCGTGTTATCCTCCCGATGAACAAACCGTAATAACGGAGACGCGGGCAGAAATTAATTTAAAGTCTCTTTTAGACAAAACTGTTGAGCGATTAGTACAAGTCCAGCGAGAAGTTTTTAATAGTTTGCTTCCTCATTCATCATACAGACTTATAAGCAAATGGGGTTGAGACGGCAGTTCTGGCCACAGTGCCTACAAACAAAATTTTGAGAACAGTACGGATACTGACGAATTTCTGTTCGTATTTTCATTTGTCCCTCTGAGATTAACCGATGGTTATAATATCGTTTGGTAAAATCCTCGACCATCATCTACAATGTTTTGTCGTCCGATTAAATTCATTTTTGCAAAGGAAACCATTGAACTGACGACAACAGAGACTAACAAAGTCTTGGAACAAATAACAAATTTGTTGCCATCAATTTGTAAACTTGGTGATTCTACAATTTCTGTTAAACATAAACTTCTACTGACAATGATGGACGGAAAAGTGTGCAATGCGTTGACTCACACTTCAGCGCAGAACTGCTTCATTTGTGGTGCGACACCTGTACAGATGAATGAGGAATCAAAGGATTTTGACATCGACCATGAAAATTTTGGCTTTGGTTTGTCCACACTTCATGCTTGGATACGTTGTTTCGAATGTCTTTTACACATTAGTTATAAACTGGATATAAAAGAATGGCAGGCTAGAACCAGTAGGGATAAAGAGTGTGTAGAAAACCGTTCAGAGAATATTCGACTCAAATTCAAGCAAAAAATGGGTCTAATTGTGGACAAACCAGGATTTGGTTCAACACTAATTAAGCAATTTGATGTTTTATTAAGAACACTGTCATCTGGTTTTGAGATAAATTTATTTGAATTCAAAAAACTTTGTCTTGACACCAGACAGTTATATATAAATCTCTATTCGAGATATTACAGGCCTGCTACTGTACACAAAATATTGGTCCACAGTACAGAGGTTATCAAAACTGCTCTTGTTCCAATTGGAGAGCTATCGGAAGAGGCACAGGAAGCTAGAAATAAAGATTGCCGTAGATTCCGAGAACATAACACCAGAATAGGCAACGAATAGAGACTTATTGTCCATGTTCCTTGTCACATCTTATCCTCTAATCAATAGCCTCCGAGAGGTCCCTAAAAAGAAAATGGATAAATTACCTGCAGAGGTGTCAAAACTATTAGTGCCTCCTTCTATAGAGTGCCGACAATCTGTACCGAGGGTAAATTTACTAAATGAAGACTATTATTTGCCTTATACAACGGACGACTCCGATGATGAAGCTTAAGAACAATTTTCTATCTTTAATTAACTTTTTTATTACTTTTTTAAATTTAGTTTAAATTTTTTGTTACATATTCAGATGTATTTTCGAGATGAATTTTTAAAATACTTTGTATTTGACCTATCTTTTTGTATACTCTTTGTTTCATTTATTTTTATGTAAAATAAATTATTTAGGTATTAAAGTTTTTGGTTTTATAATTTATGCCGAAGTGATAGGAGTATATTAACTTTGTTCTCTCTTTGTCAACAAAAATTTCTCATTTTCTTGAAAACCGTACCACTTAAAATCATACGGTATTCTACGTTTTATCGAGAAATTATCGGGATATTTTATTTAAAAAAAAAAACCAAAAATATTTTAAAAATATGTTTGTCAACCGTTTGACGTAACAACTCAATTTAAAAAGGGTGTGATAGAACGGAATTATAGCTTTCCAAGAAGGTATATTGCAATATTGTAGGCGTGGCAGTTAATTTTCTATGCGTTTTTTCATAAAAAGTAATTTTTTTTCGAAAATCCCCCCCCCTCCCGCCTAAACGGGTGGAAAGCGACCACCCCTCCCATACAATTTTTTTTTTCTCTCAACCTTACAAATACAAAAAACCAAAAAAATAATTTTGTCCAGCTAGCTTCTTCTAGACGAACCACTGTGAGTCGAGCCAAATGCCAAGGCCTTTACAGGTGTCACGACCTTAGGCAAGCAGCGGAGGCACAACTTGATGACCTTATGCGCTTTTCTAAGGTCGTGCGCAGCAGTCTGACCTAAGCGAAGGTAGCGGTTAACAAACGATATAACGTCTTAGCATCCTCGTAAAAAAGTATTCAACCAAACATAGGCTAGTAACACAAAGGTCTATGTGGGGTCTATGCATGCAATGGGGTCTATGGGGTCTGTGTGCAAGGTCTATGTGGGGCATGTAGTGGCAGCTAGTCCTTAACCTAACCAATTACATAATTATGAATTATAAATTATAAATATTGTATTTATTTAAAATTTGAAATTATTTGAAATCAACTATCAGCTGTTGATTTTTATACCCTACACCCATCCCTACGAAGGGTCACGATTACAGGAGAACGAATAGAGGTATCCTCATGAAATTTGGCACAAATATTCTTTGTTATTCTATGCTGTTCGGTATTGAAAATGGGAAAAATCGGACCAGTGCCACGCCTACTTTTAATAGAAAATATGCACTCATTCGTGCTTTTAGTTCAATTTCGTGGCTTGTAGACCAAATTTTCAGCTGAAATTTTATTTCCGAGTCCACCATCTTAGACTAAATTCATTCTCGAAAATGGGCGTGACACGCCCACTTATATACTACACCATATAATGAGGTGTTTGGTAGAAAAAGCCGTGTTGTAGATGAGTTAAAAGATCAAAATTTGCTCCCTGCAAATTAAAAAAAGTAGGTGTCACCCGCCCACTTTTTATTACTTCGACAGATGCGGGTGTAGGGTATATGAGCTTCGGCCAGGCCGAAGATATCGCTCTCACTTGTTTTATTTCATTTTCGACTTTAGCTTACGTTTTCAAGCAATTTCCGACAATATGCTTATAGAATTAGTTGAATTGTCTGACAATAAATTGTGTTGAATTGCCTGCAACACAATCGCAATTGTTGGTTGTAATTCTAGAATAACTACATTCGAGCGTACGGCCAAATAGGGTTTCCCACTTTTACTAAAAAAATCTCTTAAATCGGAAAAATCCTCTTAAATTTGGAAAATATGTAAACAAAAAGCATATGTTTATGACATAGGAATATTCAATAAAATAAATTTTCAACATCTTTTCAAATTGAAATAATTAAATATTTTTCAAAGATTTTTTAAAAAAATTTATAACCATGGATGAAATATTAATTAAGAAAGTTAAAAAACACGACATTTTATACGACGTAAAACAGGTTACCAGGTTACAAGAACACTATTGTCAAGGACAGGGTTTCAAAGAACATCGCAGAGCAATTGGGTATTTCAGGTAAGTCAATATTATCTGTACTAAACAGCGAAAATTATTAGTATTTATTGGTTTTAGATGAATTTCTAAAAAAAAGTGGCAGAATATTCGCGACACTTCCCTGCAAGACTGCTACCTGGTAATTCACCGGTTATTTACCAGGTAGCGCTACCCGAAGTTTCGGTTAAAGTTTCTATTATTTTCCTAAGAGCATCGGGAAAAATTACCAGAGACTTTTGTGTACGTGTGATCGTGTATCCCTTTCTTTCACATACATTAAATCCATATGCGTAAATGTATAGTGCGCTTTTTCGCACCATTCGCACTCTGGTAGCGCTACCAGTTAATTAACTGGTAAAATACCAGGTTGCGATACCATTTCCAATTTTTTTAATAACAAAATGCAAATGATTGTAAATATCATGTTTTTATTATTTTTCTTTTTAAAGAAATTAAAGAAATTGTTTAAAAAATTAAATTATTAAATAATTACATAGGTACATTGATGTACATGATTACTTCGTAAACATCTTCGTGCGTTCCGGTGACATGAAGGAAAATATAGCAGGAACTGTGGCATACATGTTTAATGTAACTTGATTTCTTCAGGAAACGTTCCAGAACATCTAAGCAGCAGAAAATAAAAATATTTTGTATAATTTCTGCATTTTTTTTTATAAATTTTTGGAAATGACACTTCCCTGCAAGATTGCTACCTGGTAATTCACCGGTTATTTACCTGGTAGCGCTACCCGAAGTTTCGGTTAAAGTTTCTATTATTTTCCTAAGAGCATCGGGAAAAAAGTACCAGAAACTTTTGTGTACGTGTGATCGTGTATCCCTTTCTTTCACATACATTAAATCCATATGCGTAAATGTATAGTGCGCTCTTTCGCACTATTCGCACTCTTGTAGCGCTACCAGTTAATTAACTGGTAAAATACCAGGCTGCGATACCATTTCCAATTTTTTTAATAACAAAATGCAAATGATTGTAAATATCATGTTTTTATTATTTTTCTTTTTAAAGAAATTAAAGAAATTGTTTAAAAAATTAAATTATTAAATAATTACATAGGTACATTGATGTACATGATTACTTCGTAAACATCTTCGTGCGTTCCGGTGACATGAAGGAAAATATAGCAGGAACTGTGGCACACATGTTTCACGTAACTTGATTTCTTCAGGAAACGTTCCAGAACATCTAATGAGCTGAAAATAAAGATATTTTGTATAAGTTTTTTATATTTTTGTTAATTTTTGGAAATAACACTTCAAACGCAACTTTCCTTTTTCACGTTG
This sequence comes from Conops quadrifasciatus, assembly GCA_949752815.1. Classification (NCBI taxonomy): domain Eukaryota; kingdom Metazoa; phylum Arthropoda; class Insecta; order Diptera; family Conopidae; genus Conops; species Conops quadrifasciatus. The sequence goes on from OX457081.1 coordinate 6,959,166, forward strand.
ATTTTTTTAGCACTGGTTTTCTTGCGCAAGTAATGGCAGAATGAAAAAATACATTTCAGCCACGTTAATATCGGCATCTCTTTCCCACTTAGCCACCATTGTCAAAAAATAGTGGGACCGTATTAGTGATTCGTGAAAATAAGTGTGTGCGACTCGGTTATTCTTGTTTTGCTGGGTTACAAACGGAACAAACAGAGGCTGCACTTGCGGTCCGGCAGTGCTGCACCGGAGGATTGCGCCCCAAAATGGAACTATTCCCATATGCTATTTTGGACGATGTTGCTTCCAGTAGAGAGTAAGTGCATACATTTATCTACAAAAATTGTAAAATAAAATATACCTATATACATACATACTCGTATATGTTTCTTTTATCTACCTTTTATCTAGTACCATTGGAAATCTCGATGTGAGCCCGGAGGTTTCTTCCTCTCCACTGGTAATTCCAACTTCACCAGAGGATTTCGTAACACGTTCTTTGAGCTCACAAACGAGCTCCGAGCCAGCAGCAAAAAAAAGACGTGGCAAAGAGACGGATCCGATTGCAGATAAATTCAATACCATTTTAGATATGGCTGCAAAAAAACTTTCAGGGAATAATTTGAGGACCAACACATCTACAGTGTTTGAGCAAAGAATATATGTATATATTGCATAGAAGGCGCATAACTCAAAATTTTCAATTTTTCGCAACAGATGCGGTCGAACATGTATTCTTTGAGTATAGGCACACACTCGACGCCCGAGCTCGGGTCAGAGATAAGGAGATAGGAAACTTCGTTCCCGCCAAAAAATATGTCGAACAAAGACTGAATTTCTTCGTTTATTTTTACGTGGGGACACACGTATAGTATATGTGTGCTGTATGTGAAGTTCACCGCATGTCGTCACGTTTATTTGACATTTCCTTTGTTTATCATTTTATGAGAACAAAAATTTATTAGATTGCGAAAATTGTTTTGCTATTTCGCAAAGAAATTAGGGTTTTTAATGAAGTTAAATCATGCACTGGACTGTGCAAGTGGCACGGCAAGTATTAGGAATTATTAACTCCGAACAGCAATGATGTCATTCGTCAAGAGCAACTGCGCGAGCTAATGGACAATACCAGCATAACCGATCATGATGGCTAAGTTGCGTGATTATGTGGAGTTGCAACTACTGGAAGTGGTGATGGTGGCGGCGAAAACGCATCACAAATTGGTAAAAGCTTACCACCACATCATGGCTACAGGTAGGGTAAATGGCGTGCTTGCGGAATTTTGAATTTCATAATTTTTTGTGGATTTTTAGGACTTTGGCTTAGCCCTTTTGCCAAAAACTCCAAAAACTTATTTTCGCCAAAACAGAAAGTTATGTCCATACTAGAGAAGGCCAGAAGTGCTATGGACGAAACGTACGGGTATGTTTTATGATCAAAATATATGTATATTCTCTCTTCTTTGGCTAATAAAAAATGTCAAGTCGACTGAATTTAGAGACCGAAAGATGTGAATTTTTATTGTGAAAGTAAATTTTCCTTCCTTTCATTGCAGACGAGGTTACGACGAACACGTTGCTTACAAGCAACAAGCTTATGATAGCTATAGCTACGGACATGCTCCAACAAATGCGGCTCCTCTGCACGGACCGCAGAACAGTAGTATTAGCGTATCTGGCATAGGTGCACGCGGCCCTTATGGCACAGCCGAACACGAACCGGAATATAATTGCAGATTATTATATGCAAAATTATTCATCTAATAAATTAAATGATATGTATCGTATAAAAACTTAAATGGTTGCATGCATAAATAAATAAATACGTCGAAGGACTTAAATTCTTAAGGCATTAAATTCTTATTATTTAAAAGGAATGCTTCTTATACCCGAGGGGATGAGGTTATATTCAATTTGTGCTTTCGTTTGCAACGAATTAAAGGAGGCGTGGTATAGAAAAGTATATATATTCTGGCTCAGAATCACCTAAGTCGATTTGGCCATGTCCGTCCGTCCGTCTGTAGAAATCACGATTAAGGGAGAGCGAATAGAGCTATGAAATTTGGGACGAATATACTTTGTCATAATAGGCTGTTTGGTATTAAATACAATACCAACATGGTTGTTTGGAACACATATGCAATCTTGCGTCCTACAGATTTATAACTTCGCAACCATGTTCGTTATCGAATTTTTGAAATTTTGCGAGGATGTCTAGCTATTTCAGCAAAGATAAAAGGAAATAAAGTTACTCATAACTACTGAAAATAAAGAATACTTCTAAACAAACAAATGGCGGAATTCTGTACATGTAATTAACATTATTTGTATCGTTAAATACAATATCCATAAATAAAATAGAAGATTTCATCTAAAATTTATTCATTTCTTCAATTGTGGTGAAAAAATCAATCATATTATAAAGCAGCGTTACATTTTACGTTAACAAAACGAAATTCAGAAAGTACGAAAAAGGTAAAAGTACTTTTTGTAGCACTCGGTGTAAAGAACACTATAATTTTCTATTCTAGGAAGTAATTTGTACTCCGTGAAGCAAGAATGAACGTTTTGTTAACAGTTCAAGCACATTTATGCACTTATATATTTGGTAATAAAGAAAAACATTCAATTTATTTCATATTGTAGCATACCGGCAACACTGCTTTGGTACCAGAATTCATAAGAGGAGCAAAAAGAGGTGCGTTCTATACAAACGGGCAACACTAGTATCGGCAAATTCAATGGCGAGGTGAACGAAAATATGAGGGTATACCAACGTCATTTTATGTCTGCTCTTTTATTTTAATTGGATAATCAATTTGATTTTATAATGTTTTATTTTGCGTGAATTGTTAAAAAAATAGGTCATACAGTTTCTGGTATATAATAGTGGCGGATTTGAGCGTATAAAACAATTTACATTAGATTTTTTTATGTTAATCTGCACTTGCAATGATATGTAACTTAAAAATACTATTTCCAAATAGGTTCTAATTAAGTAAAAAACTATTTAAAAGTAAAATGGATATTAAATAAACTAAATATTGGCATAAATAAATAAATAAAAATTGATGTCTTCGAATTCATTACTTATATGAATAATTAATGAAGTTGCAATCTCAATACAAACGATTTGACTTAAAAATCTGAATTGTCATTGGGGTCTGAAATCTGAACCCTCTTCGTCCCGATCACTCTTCATCCGGGGTCTGATAGTTGAGTTTCTATTTTCAATTAACCCCTCCCCCGCGAACGCGGCACCAAACACAGTGGAACGAACAATGACTTTCCTATACGAAAAACCCCGTTCCCTTTCCTTGACACTCTTCATCAGGGGTCTGATAGTTGAGTTTCTGAGAAGCATTTTTCAGGTTTTTCACAAACACTACTTTACGTCAGAGTTGCATATTTTAGCATATTTCAGCAGTTTCCTATCTCCTTATCTCTGCTCGGGTCATGATACTCGTCGAGTGTGTGCCTATACTCAAAGAATACATGTTGCTAATGATACTTGCCACTCTTGCCGTCATGTGAATAGCTTCCACCAAAGAATATACAGTACATAGAAGGCGCATGACGAAAATGTTTCAAATTTTCGCAACAGTCGCGGTCGGTCGGTAGGCAAAGGGGTACTAGCAACATGTATTCTTTTTGGACGTAGGCAAAATACACACGACCAACGCGGCCCGAGCTTGACCGAAGTACAGTTGCTTGCTGCTTGTGTTGTGTAATTTTATACTGTCTGTGTTTGCTTTGGTCGTGTGTTGGCAAGGTTGTCGGCGCTTGCGGCCGCAGCTCGAAATTTTTGCAACTTAAAATTGAAAAGACAATTTCTTTATGTTACGCGATATGAGAAATTGGAAATTGAAATAATCGTAATATTTTTTAGGATAATTTTAAAACCAGACAATTTTTAAAAGACCAAAAGTTTTTAAAAGTTTACAAGCAATAAATACTCGTATTTATTAATTTTTTGAATTTAATTTTTCAAAAAAGTTTTTTAATTATTTTTAATAAATACTATAAATATTTTATTTGTAAGCTTACTTTAATAAATTTCAACATTTTCTATATGTATGAACATTTTGTAAAATACTTTATTAAATTGGTTTGAACATTTAAAAAACATTTTGAACTTTAAGAAGTTTAAACATTTCAGATATCCCTTTTTTATTGAATTAGAGGTTTATAGTTAATCCAAATGTTCAAAAGTGTTTTAATTTAATAAAAATTAAAGATTAAATTCGGCTACTTTTCTCAAAAATTATATAAATTCAATGTACCGGATAAAACGCAAAGAATATACCGACATTTTTCCTCAATTTTTCAATAAGAAAAACGCAGTTGCGCTACGTTCTTCTTATTACTAAAAAGGCATTCTCCTCTGTCGTTTTCATTTATTGCCGACGTTTAGCGTCGTCAACTCAGAAAACTCAAGAATACCCACACAAAGCTCATTCTACATGCGATGACACACAGACGCTAAATGACACAAACACATCCATTCAGCATTCGTCTGCACATCGTCAGCCAAAAAAAGAACACCTGGCACGCGAATAAAAAGAAGGCTGTACAAAAATTAAAAAATTATTCTTAAATTGAAAAAATATATTTTTATACTACTCCCGTACCCAGTTTTGAACCCAGGCCTTTTACTTGCGAGCAAGCCACTCTAGCCACTAGGCTATCGTGCCCTATGAAAAAATGGCTTCACACACCAAAAATAAAGGCGAAATTGCTACTAGGCGTAGTGTGTATACTACGCGATATTCGTCGCTGGAAGATGCCATCGCTGGAGAAACAGTGCACGTGATCGGACGACGACGCCAAATTGGATGAGTCCGTACTAAGCTTGCGTTGCTGCGCGGATTGTTCAGGCAATACCGAACCGAGGCTGCCAAACGTCGAATGCAAATGTGAAGAAGACCACTGATCGCTGGACGATGCTTCTCTGCCGCTGCTGCTGCCTCCGCCTAAACGGCTAAAAGCCGAATAACGCCGATACTGTTAACATATTAACAATTCATATGGTGCTTCTAGTGCAACACACACACAAAACACATGATAAGCAAAAAGAAGGCGATTTGAACGACTTTTTTCTTCGTTCATGGCCCGAGTAGAATGCATTTCATGTGTATTTCTTGCCCTTTCGTTTCGTCGCATCTTTCCTGTTCGCATCAGTTTTTCTTTCGCAAAGTTAAAAGGAGAGCCTGTTGCGGAATGCTCATCCTTACCACTTTATAGAAGTGCTCGTGGTCCTTTTCCATCAACTGCTTGTTATGATCCCTCTTTAGTCGTTTATGTCATTGCCTTCGAACGAACTTCCGACCCAGCTCAGTTTGTACAGGGGGGGCTCTCAACCCTTCGGTCGAGGCGAGGGCATATATTCTATATGTATGTACAAGGTATATGCCTAAACACAAAAATTAAAGAAAAAAAAACAATGCGTGGCCTATCTGTTTCTCACTGCTCTATCCATTCGCGGAATCTAATAACCACGATTTCCCAATCTGACGAGCTCTTCAGATCACTTTACGACGCGCTTTACAAGGTATTGAACAGTGGCTTACAAAAAAAAAAACACTAATATAACTAATAAAATAAACACACAAAGTTATAAAATAACTGATATATATAATATAAAAAAAACCAAAATTAAAAGTTTGGGATCCGCTGCACCACCGACCATCACCAGCAACCAGCTTACTTACGAACAAACTGCGCGCTCTGCACGGCTGGGCTTATACAAACGCTGCTGCTAATTATATTAACTGCGCGGCTGACTGCAAAGTTAAACTTAGCGCGATGTACGTCGCTGTTAAAATTTTCTCATGCACAACGCTGTTAAAACTTATTCTGGTGCGGCGTTGTTACAGAATATGCTTGTGCGGCGCTGTTACAAATCATGCATATGCGGCGCCGTTAAAATTTACTTAGAGCAATTTATATCGCTGTTAAAAATTTATCTTGGCGCAATGTACATCGCCATTAAAATTTACGTGTCGTGTCGCCGGGGTGAGTTCACTTGTGGACCCTGATAAAAATGGTTTCCCATGAGCCCATCAGGAAAAATTACTAATATAAAACTTCCTACCTTAAAGTGTTTTAATCCACACTCCCTTCTTCAGTGGAATGCACGACACAGCTCACTATGATAGAATTATAGATTTTGATTCGGATTTCTTTAATCGATACCAATTTCTATTTCGACTCAATTTCAATTTCAATTCGTTTTGACAAAACTTTAAATTTAGACTGGATTCATACCAAGTCCACCATCAATAACGGATCACCACCTTTTTGTATTGTTCACAAAAATTTCCGCGCGACACGACCGTTTCAGTTGACGTCCCAAAAGCCTTTGTTCACCGCTTCGCAACTCAATCAAGTTGTTCCACAGGAACAATGACCGTTTTAATGACCTTGAACCTATTTGTTTGACTTTTGCCGCCAATTCTTCTCTTTCCTCATATCTACATCTAGTCTCATTATTTCAACAACCGGTTCCCCGGACCTGACAACTACAAAAAACATTTAACCAAAAACAACATTAATTATTTACTTATTTATTTCTCCCTTCTCCATTCCACCATGAATTCCCGCCTTTTACCACAACCCTTTCCACAAGTTTTATCATCTATTCCCACTTTGGTTTGTTACCATGAATGGGAACTCTCTGTTGGCTTCCATTTTTATCTCAATTCTGACATAAAATACTATGAGAATTCACTATGGCGGAATTAACAAGGCGTGTTCGAGGTAAGTGTTTATTCCGTTCGCATAATATTTTAATTAACTATTTTTCCTTTTCAGACTACATGTGGACTCAATCCGTGACAACTTGGACCAACAGATTCAGGTACCATACTTCTTCTAGACATTCACTAATATGTATTTATTTACAGAATCCCACCCACATGCAACAACACTCTGCATTTGGCGAAGAAGTTACTTCTGTAGACAAAGGCAGTGTGCAGGTGGCTGGGATTTATTGATGGGCCTTCGCTTCCCTCTTAGAAGGCGCCCAGCGTAGGCAACCACCCACGCCCTGACTCGATCGCTTCTAGCTAGCCGGGCCATATCTTCCGTCCCAAATTACTATCTTGCGCAGTAATACTCATGCCAATGACGGGAAGTATAGGAATACGTATTGCTTAGTTTTTTTTCTTTGTGTCCACTCATGTTTCTTTGCAGGTACCTAGTGACAAATCGGAGTATAATCACACACAAAATTGTATAATCAACAACTGAACGCAACACGAACACGCAAAATCTGGGAAACTTTCACACCAAGAACATACAGAGCACAGTGCACGTGACAACAAATACTTAAACTAGATGCGCACACATTGCACTTAAATATTCTAGTTTTACTATATTGCACGTAAGTTTCAAAGTTTTTATTATTGCACTGTATACTGTTCCATGTTTATTGCTTTATGTCCTTGGCATGAAAAATCCCTATTGGTTTGTTGTTGAGAGTTTCTAACTCATACCAACGGATTTCGCGACACGACATTTAAGCCATTTTTTACAAAATTTAACGTTTATCCCTCGTTTAAAATCACTTCTGTATTGCCGACACCTTGTCTGGATCTGTCTTAATCATACCACCACCTATTACAAATCCAAGGTATTTAATTTCTTTATAGCAGAAACGAAATTTTTTCAGGCCTATAGTTAAATTTGCCTCTCTGAGACAGTTTGCCACTTCAGCAAGAATTTGTAAATGACTATCAAAATCCGGAGAAATAATCAACAAGTCGTCTAAATATACGAACACATTCGTTTTCAGATGCGGTGAAACAACCTTATCCATTAGTCTGCATAGTCGCTGTGCAGTAGTACACAGACCAAACGGCATAACTTTAAACTGATACAGCGGTCTACCCGGCACTGTAAATGCTGTACACGCTTTAGAGCTTTCTTCTAACTCTATCTGCCAAAATGCTGACTTCAGATCTACACTGCTGATATAATGTGTGAAATCTATGCGACTAAGAATGTGTTCCATGTTTTGCAGTGGATACGCATCGTTAATCGTGACGTTATTTAGCTTCCTTGCGTCTAAGCAAAACCGATTTTTACCTGGCTTCCGAACTACGGTTAATCTATTACTCCACGGACTATTGCTTATTTCTATGACATCCAGGTCAATCATCGTATCTATCTCAGAATACACTATTTCTTGCACCGCCGGAGAAATTGGAAGTACCTTTCTTTTATCGGTTCAGTTCCTTTTTTCAACTCGATCACATGTTTTTCTAACTTTGTTCTTCCCAACCCGTGATGTTCAAATGTCTGAAATGCTTAATCACATTTTGTAACTGTAGCTGCTGTTCTGCACTCAACTTGTGAGCCGTTGGATCTTGCGTTGGCTCCACAGCTGTATCTTGTACATTCACTGCTTCCAGTTCGTCCGCCACGCCTAACACATCGTCAGCTAAACTGAAACTCCTCCAAAAATCAATACCTAGATACATTTCTTGTTCTAAACTTGGGCACAAATAAAATTCTTAAATTCTAAAATTCTTTCTTTATTTCTATATTTCACAGATGCTTCGACTCTACCTATCACAGTAATGGATTTCCGGATGCAGTTCTAATCAACGACCAGAATGGTTTAATTTCTATGCCTAATTCATCGATTAATTCTCGGCAACCTTTACCCAGAACACTCACGGAAGCACCTGTATCCAACAAACCTTTCACAAGCTTTCCATTCAACTCGACTTCTGCGAAAGCCCATGGATCTTTCCTAATATTTGAAACGGTCGAACTTACGATCTGTCTCCTAACCGCTTTCCTTGATGCATATCCTTCACGAGTTTTTTGAACTTTCCGTGTTATCTGGTTATTTCCAAAAATCCTTTTTCGTACTCTATAATAATTCTCAACTCTTTCGTGAATCGGTGTAAATCTATTTTCACTGAACGCTTTGTTAGAATGTCTAATCTTTTCTAACACTTTTTTTCCGTTTTCATTTACAGGACTTTGCTGTTCCGCCTCTACACATCTTCGCGACACTTTAATTCCTATTGCTTCGCGGAATTCATCTGGAACCGTGGCTGTCCCGTTTTGACCAGGCTCCTTTTCTGGTTTCCCGATGTACATTTAGGGCATTTCGGCGTTACGACATCAGGTAAGCCGCACTTATAGCAAAATATCTTGCGTTCTACCGACTCGCATTCTTTGAAGAAATGTCCTTTGCCACGACAGTTCCAGCATACTGGAGGCTCTTTCTGTTCCTGACGTTTCTGGAAAGTATCTTTCTTTCGAAAATTTACTACTTCATCGACTTCCTTTTCATCACAGACATCTGGGCTATCATCAGACACAACTATCTCGCTCACTTGCCGCTGAACACGGTTTACAGTCTGTGGATAGTATCAATAGTCGCGCCTATGGAAAATTTTCTCAACCTCATGACATTCAGCACGCAATTCCTCAACTGAATAAACTGTTGCGGTTGCTCCTTCACCTGTCGTGTGGCTTCAGATTGTTCCGCCCGTCAGTTGCTGATTGAGTTTATGATAATCCAAATCTAAAAAAAATAAGAAATTAGAAAGAAATGTTTACTTTACTTACCTGTGTTCCTCGATTGTCTTTCGTCAGTAATGCACTATTGTGAATGCTTGCTTCACTAGTGGTCGGCCATCACGATTTCTGGTTCTGTTGTAGTATTCTTTACTCATGATTTGTGGTTGTGAGGGGAAAATTATGGTAACGGTGGTGTCAGAACACTTCGCGAAATTATGAATTGGACATGAAGTTTATGAATGAGTTTGGGAATAGAGGGTAAAGGCCAGGTAGGAAGTGAGTTTAATTATTGAAAGTATGGCTGAAGATTATAAGCGCCTGATAGTTTACTGTAAAAAAAAAGGTTGAAAAAAAACGAAGTTTTTGATTCGTATTAAATTATTTGGTTATTTAATTTATGTGGGTAGTTTAGGCGGGAAAACGGATTATTTATTATTGCCTTTTTGTTTAATTTCTTGAAGTTATATATATAAAAAATGAAATGGTATACATTATGCCCATTTATGGTAAAAATTTTGGGTGGCGCGAAATACATATTTTTTTTGTAGGTCTAGACAAACAACTTTCGGGTATGAGGAATTCGGGTATGAGGAATAGTTGGAATTGGAAGTGGTTGGTTGGGAGAAATTAATGAAAAGGAGGAACGAGGATTCTGTCTTGTACTAGCTTGATCTCCGATCGTATATTTTTTGGCGAAGAATTTGAAATTTTTGAAATTTGGATTAATTTATGCGGTCAATATCAATGGTCGAAGTACCACAGAAAAGAATTTGTGATGATTTGTTCGTGCTTAAAGAGAAGGAGTTTTCTCTGTGTTAATACAAGAAGGCCGGATCATTTCGTGCGCAGGTTGCTTTAAAATTAAGTCCTGGCCGAAAATTTTACGTTTCCCGGAAAAAACTTTAAGAGAAACCTGAGATTCTATCCGTGAGCTTTATTCAACACCGAACCGTCCAGTATTCTTTTCGACCAGCAATATACAGGAGAAGGAGGATCCGTCACCCATAAAAAGAGGGGATATGAGCAGACCGTAGTGTTGGAAGAACACTTAAAAAAAGAAATACCTAATTTCAAGCTAAGTTTTTTTTTTGGCTTTGTATTTGGGAATAAGAGCAAGTCGCCTACAACGAATTTTGAGGTGACCAGGCTAAATTTGTTAAATTACCCGGATTACCCGGAGAATTGATTCTTGCTGATCCTGCTTTAAGTAATTGTTATGTGTTTTTTTTTTTAAATTATAATTTTAATTGTTTCAATTTGAATATTTTTCTTTGTGTTATTTTCTGTTTAACGTTTTTTTTTTGTTATACAGGTTTTAAAACAGTAATCGTGCTCTTGTTCACATTGTAAGGGGAAACAACCTGGAACGGCCATTGTCAGTGGGTTTAGGTATCAGGGGATTCATAATTTTCTATCGACCTTTAGGGAGCTTCCTCATTGTCTTGGGGCGGCCTTGGATAGAGGGCCTAGTTTTGTTTTGTATTTTTGTTGGATCTTTTGACTGTTTTGGGGATTTTGTTGGTCTCAGTTTTTTTTTGTGCTTTGATTTCATTAAACATTTTATTGTTTGAGCTTTATTTCGTAATTTATATATACATATATATATTTATTTCCATTTCTACATTTTAGTTAACATTTTTAAACAATTACATACGTTTACATATACATGAGAATATTAGTTTTTTTTTAGACACATACATATACATATGTTTATAATAATTATATTTATAAAGTTCGTCATTAAATTTTGTTGTTTGATAAAAAAAATGAAATTTTAGATTTCTTTATTCGAGAGGATGGGTAATTGGTAAGCTGTTTTTTTGTATGTATGAGTGTATGAGTAGTTGTGTTGTGTTTAGTTTTTAAACGCCCATGTGCCGCTCTGGCGGGATGTGGGCTATTGTACATGACCAATGACCTGTCATGGCGGGTTAAGGACCGTTCCCTGACGTAAATTTAAACTGAGCTAGTTCAGGAGGCCATGACAGGTCGCCACAATAGTCTGGTCATGTAACAAAACCGCCATCGGATGCACAATTTTTCTGATGCTATCTCTAAGGTTAGATTTTATTATTTTTATCACCTCATTCTCTGGCAACGGTGACTTCAATTTCGATTTTAGTCTCCAAATAGACTGGAAGAACGCATCGACTGACTCATTCGGCTGTTGTTTACGCTCGACCAAATCGCGCATCTTTTCGAACTCAGTTCTATTCGATCGATACTGTCGCTGTAAAGCCTTCTTCAATGTCGGCCAGTCTGTAACCTCATTGGTCCTAATGTAGAGCCAATACCATTCGCGACTTTCACCTGCCAACAATAAATGAAAATCCCTCAATATTTCTGCAAAAGAGCACCGGTGATGGGCTTGCATGTGTTCGATTTGGAATACGAAATCGTCGACAGTCGTGTTATTCGGATTACCATCGAATACTATTCCCCATTTGTCTAGTCGGATGGACGATCCTGCATGACTGAACGAATAGTTACGATTCACTTCATGCTGTATGTCATTTCTATCCGGAGCTTGACGAAAACACGAAGTATTTTGTCTATCTGCCTGCTGCCCTCTCCATGGAATACTATCTCGCCTACTATTGGCCTGTATTGAAATCGGATTACCCAGCTCAAAATCATAATCTTGCGAATACTAATCCCGCGGTAGACGAGTCCTGCCAACCTTTGTGCCTTTCAGGCGACCCTGCCGCTATACTTTGCCGCATCATCAAACGCATTTCGCTTTTCATGGCCTCCATACCCTCCCGAATTCCCTCATAGCGCTTTGCAAGTTGCTGCATGCAAAGTTCACCATGCTAACTATGGATTCACCCTGGGAGATATCGCCACTCGCTAGATTGTCTTACGGCTCTACTATTGTTACACTCTTCGCGCTCTTCCTAGGCAGTGCACCTTGTTTTTCCCTATTTTCATGATCGAAATGTTTCATATGTTTCATGATCGAAACAACTCTGAAAAATCAAAATTAAAAAAAAACGTTAAACAAGTTTTACTTTCGCACCACCTCATCTGACCAGTGCTTCCGATTCTAGCATTATATTTACTTTTTACGCACTATCAGGCCACCTATGCCGGAGAGACCGTGCGAATAGAAACTATTCCAAAACAAGACTATTATGCGTTCTATTCTTGATTTTAAAATTAACTGGATTTTCGCTCGCGGTTGTGCATCTTCAGCATTTCCTTTTCCTGATGCGATTATAAATGGCTTATTTTGCCTTTTTTAAGTCATCCGGTTAAAGGAAACTCTAAGGAGGCAAAACCGCTGAGCCTGCCTTTTTGTTTGGGCGCCATTATTATGATCCCTCTTTAGTCGTTTATGTCATTGCCTTCGACCGAACTTCCGACCCAGCTCAGTTTGTACAGGGGGGGGCTCTCAACCCTTCGGTCGAGGCGAAGGCAAACAATAAAAAAAAATACTTTACATTACCTTACCATCGTCTTCGCCCGCTCACACGTTCCACATCCCCCAGACTCCACAAAAACAACAATCGCTTACAGATGCATGATTATTTTAAATTTAATTACAGATTCTATATGTATGTACATATATGCCTTAACACAAAAATTAAAGACAATGCGTGGCCTATCTGTTACCCACCGCTCTATCCATTCGCGGAATCTAATAACCACGATTTCCCAAACTAGAGGAAGCAATCTGACGAGCTCTTCAGATCGCTTTACGACGCGCTTTACAAGGTATTGAACAGTGGTTTAAAAAAAAAACACTAATATAACTAATAAAATAAACACACAAAGTTATAAAATAACTGATATATATAATATAAAAAAAACAAAATTAAAAGTTTGGGATGCGCTGCACTACCGACCATCACCAGCAACCAGCTTACTCACGAACAAACTGCGCGCTCTGCACGGCTGGGCTTATACAAACGCTGCTGCTAATTATATTAACTGCGCAGCTGACTGCAAAGTTAAATTTAGCGCGTTGTACGTCGCTGTTAAAATTTTCTCATGCACAACGCTGTTAAAACTTTTTCTGGTGCGGCGTTGTTACAGATTATGCTTGTGCGGCGCTGTTACAAATCATGCATATGCGGCGCCGTTAAAATTCACTTAGAGCAATTTATATCGCTGTTAAAAATTTATCTTGGCGCAATGTACATCGCCATTAAAATTTACGTGTCGTGTCGCCGGGGTGAGTTCACTTGTGGACCCTGATAAAAATGGTTTCCCATGAGCCCATCAGGGAAAATTACTAATATAAAACTTCCTACCTTAAAGTGTTTCAATCCACACTCCCTTCTTCAGTGGCATGCACGACACAGCTCACTATGATAGAACTATAGATTTTGATTCGGATTTCTTTAATCGATACCAATTTCTATTTCGACTCAATTTCAATTTCAATTCGTTTTGACAAAACTTTAAATTTAGACTGGATTCATACCAAGTCCACCATCAATAACGGATCACCACCTTTTTGTATTGTTCACAAAAATTTCCGCGCGACACGACCGTTTCAGTTGACGTCCCAAAAGCCTTTGTTCACCGCTTCGCAACTCAATCAAGTTGTTCCACGGGAACAATGACCGTTTTAATGACCTTGAACCTATTTGTTCGACTTTTGCCGCCAATTCTTCTCTTTCCTCATATCTACATCTAGTCTCATTATTTCAACAACCGGTTCCCCGGACCTGACAACTACAAAAAACATTTAACCAAAAACAACATTAATTATTTACTTATTTATTTCTCCCTTCTCCATTCCACCATGAATTCCCGCCTTTTACCACAACCCTTTCCACAGGTTTTATCATCTATTCCCACTTTGGTTTGTTACCATGAATGGGAACTCTCTGTTGGCTTCCATTTTTATCTCAATTCTGACATAAAATACTATGAGAATTCACTATGGCGGAATTAACAAGGCGTGTTCGAGGTAAGTGTTTATTCCGTTCGCATAATATTTTAATTAACTATTTTTCCTTTTCAGACTACATGTGGACTCAATCCGTGACAACTTGGACCAACAGATTCAGGTACCATACTTCTTCTAGACATTCACTAATATGTATTTATTTACAGAATCCGACCCACATGCAACAACACTCTGCATTTGGCGAAGAAGTTACTTCTGTAGACAAAGGCAGTGTGCAGGTGGCTGGGATTTATTGATGGGCCTTCGCTTCCCTCTTAGAAGGCGCCCAGCGTAGGCAACCACCCACGCCCTGACTCGATCGCTTCTAGCTAGCCGGGCCATATCTTCCGTCCCAAATTACTATCTTGCGCAGTAATACTCATGCCAATGACGGGAAGTATAGGAATACGTATTGCTTAGTTTTTTTTCTTTGTGTCCACTCATGTTTCTTTGCAGGTACCTAGTGACAAATCGGAGTATAATCACACACAAAATTGTATAATCAACAACTGAACGCAACACGAACACGCAAAATCTGGGAAACTTTCACACCAAGAACATACAGAGCACAGTGCACGTGACAACAAATACTTAAACTAGATGCGCACACATTGCACTTAAATATTCTAGTTTTACTATATTGCACGTAAGTTTCAAAGTTTTTATTATTGCACTGTATACTGTTCCATGTTTATTGCTTTATGTCCTTGGCATGAAAAATCCCTATTGGTTTGTTGTTGAGAGTTTCTAACTCATACCAACGGATTTCGCGACACGACATTTAAGCCATTTTTTACAAAATTTAACGTTTATCCCTCGTTTAAAATCACTTCTGTATTGCCGACACCTTGTCTGGATCTGTCTTAATCATACCACCACCTATTACAAATCCAAGGTATTTAATTTCTTTATAGCAGAAACGAAATTTTTTCAGGCCTATAGTTAAATTTGCCTCTCTCAGACAGTTTGCCACTTCAGCAATTTGTAAATGACTATCAAAATCCGGAGAAATAATCAACAAGTCGTCTAAATATACGAACACATTCGTTTTCAGATGCGGTGAAACAACCTTATCCATTAGTCTGCATAGTCGCTGTGCAGTAGTACACAGACCAAACGGCATAACTTTAAACTGATACAGCGGTCTACCCGGCACTGTAAATGCTGTACACGCTTTAGAGCTTTCTTCTAACTCTATCTGCCAAAATGCTGACTTCAGATCTACACTGCTGATATAATGTGTGAAATCTATGCGACTAAGAATGTGTTCCATGTTTTGCAGTGGATACGCATCTTTACTCGTAACGTTATTTAGCTTCCTTGCGTCTAAGCAAAACCGATTTTTACCTGGCTTCCGAACTACTGTTAATCTATTACTCCACGGACTATTGCTTATTTCTATGACATCCAGGTCAATCATCGTATCTATCTCAGAATACACTATTTCTTGCACCGCCGGAGAAATTGGAAGTACCTTTCTTTTATCGGTTCAGTTCCTTCTTTCAACTCGATCACATGTTTTTCTAACTTTGTTCTTCCCAACCCGTGATGTTCAAATGTCTGAAATGCTTAATCACATTTTGTAACTGTAGCTGCTGTTCTGCACTCAACTTGTGAGCTGTTGGATCTTGCGTTGGCTCCACAGCTGTATCTTGTACATTCACTGCTTCCAGTTCGTCCGCCACGCCTAACACATCGTCAGCTAAACTGAAACTCCTCCAAAAATCAATACCTAGATACATTTCTTGTTCTAAACTTGGGCACAAATAAAATTCTTAAATTCTAAAATTCTTTCTTTATTTCTATATTTCACAGATGCTTCGACTCTACCTATCACATTAATGGATGTCCGGATGCAGTTCTAATCAACGACCAGAATGGTTTAATTTCTATGCCTAATTCATCGATTAATTCTCGGCAACCTTTACCCAGAACACTCACGGAAGCACCTGTATCCAACAAACCTTTCACAAGCTTTCCATTCAACTCGACTTCTGCAAAAGCCCATGGATCTTTCCTAATATTTGAAACGGTCGAACTTACGATCTGTCTCCTAACCGCTTTCCTTGATGCATATCCTTCACGAGTTTTTTTAACTTTCCGTGTTATCTGGTTATTTCCAAAAATCCTTTTTCGTACTCTATAATAATTCTCAACTCTTTCGTGAATCGGTGTAAATCTATTTTCACTGAACGCTTTGTTAGAATGTCTAATCTTTTCTAATCTTTACAGGACTTTGCTGTTCCGCCTCTACACATCTGCGCGACACTTTAATTCCTATTGCTTCGCGGAATTCATCTGGAACCGTGGCTGTCCCGTTTTGACCAGGCTCCTTTTCTGGTTTCCCGATGTACATTTAGGGCATTTCGGCGTTACGACATCAGGTAAGCCGCACTTATAGCAAAATATCTTGCGTTCTACCGACTCGCATTCTTTGAAGAAATGTCCTTTGCCACGACAGTTCCAGCATACTGGAGGCTCTTTCTGTTCCTGACGTTTCTGGAAAGTATCTTTCTTTTGAAAATTTACTACTTCATCGACTTCCTTTTCATCACAGACATCTGGGCTATCATCAGACACAACTATCTCGCTCACTTGCCGCTGAACACGGTTTACAGTCTGTGGATAGTATCAATAGTCGCGCCTATGGAAAATTTTCTCAACCTCATGACATTCAGCACGCAATTCCTCAACTGAATAAACTGTTGCGGTTGCTCCTTCACCTGTCGTGTGGCTTCAGATTGTTCCGCCCGTCAGTTGCTGATTGAGTTTATGATAATCCAAATTTAAAAAAAATAAGAAATTAGAAAGAAATGTTTACTTTACTTACCTGTGTTCCTCGATTGTCTTTCGTCAGTAATGCACTATTGTGAATGCTTGCTTCACTAGTGGTCGGCCATCACGATTTCTGTTTCTGTTGTAGTATTCTTTACTCATGATTTGTGGTTGTGAGGGGAAAATTATGGTAACGGTGGTGTCAGAACACTTCGCGAAATTATGAATTGGACATGAAGTTTATGAATGAGTTTGGGAATAGAGGGTAAAAGCCAGGTAGGAAGTGAGTTTAATTATTGAAAGTATGGCTGAAGATTATAAGCGCCTGATAGTTTACTGTAAAAAAAAAGGTTGAAAAAAAACGAAGTTTTTGATTCGTATTAAATTATTATTTGGTTAATTAATTATTTGGTTATTTAATTTATGTGGGTGGTTTAGGCGGGAAAACGGATTATTTATTATTGCCTTTTTGTTTAATTTCTTGAAGTTATATATATAAAAAATGAAATGGTATACATTATGCCCATTTATGGTAAAAATTTTGGGTGGCGCGAAATACATATTTTTTTTGTAGGTCTAGACAAACAACTTTCGGGTATGAGGAATTCGGGTATGAGGAATAGTTGGAATTGGAAGTGGTTGGTTGGGAGAAATTAATGAAAAGGAGGAACGAGGATTCTGTCTTGTACTAGCTTGATCTCCGATCGTATATTTTTTGGCGAAGAATTTGAAATTTTTGAAATTTGGATTAATTTATGCGGTCAATATCAATGGTCGAAGTACCACAGAAAAGAATTTGTGATGATTTGTTCGTGCTTAAAGAGAAGGAGTTTTCTCTGTGTTAATACAAGAAGGCCGGATCATTTCGTGCGCAGGTTGCTTTAAAATTAAGTCCTGGCCGAAAATTTTACGTTTCCCGGAAAAAACGTTAAGAGAAACCTGAGATTCTATCCGTGAGCTTTATTCAACACCGAACCGTCCAGTATTCTTTTCGACCAGCAATATACAGGAGAAGGAGGATCCGTCACCCATAAAAAGAGGGGATATGAGCAGACCGTAGTGTTGGAAGAACACTGAAAAAAAGGAATACCTAATTTCAAGCTAAGTTTTTTTTTTGGCTTTGTATTTGGGAATAAGAGCAAGTCGCCTACAACGAATTTTGAGGTGACCAGGCTAAATTTGTTAAATTACCCGGATTACCCGGAGAATTGATTCTTGCTGATCCTGCTTTAAGTAATTGTTATGTGTTTTTTTTTTTAAATTATAATTTTAATTGTTTCAATTTGAATATTTTTCTTTGTGTTATTTTCTGTTTAACGTTTTTTTTTTGTTATACAGGTTTTGTTATACAGGTAAATATATACATATATATATATTTATTTCCATTTCTACATTTTAGTTAACATTTTTAAACAATTACATACGTTTACATATACATGAGAATATTAGTTTTTTTTTAGACACATATATATACATATGTTTATAATAATTATATTTATAAAGTTCGTCATTAAATTTTGTTGTTTGATAAAAAAAATGAAATTTTAGATTTCTTTATTCGAGAGGATGGGTAATTGGTAAGCTGTTTTTTTGTATGTATGAGTGTATGAGTAGTTGTGTTGTGTTTAGTTTTTAAACGCCCATGTGCCGCTCTGGCGGGATGTGGGCTATTGTACATGACCAATGACCTGTCATGGCGGGTTAAGGACCGTTCCCTGACGTAAATTTAAACTGAGCTAGTTCAGGAGGCCATGACAGGTCGCCACAATAGTCTGGTCATGTAACAAAACCGCCATCGGATACACAATTTTTCTGATGCTATCTCTAAGGTTAGATTTTATTATTTTTATCACCTCATTCTCTGGCAACGGTGACTTCAATTTCGATTTTAGTCTCCAAATAGACTGGAAGAACGCATCGACTGACTCATTCGGCTGTTGTTTACGCTCGACCAAATCGCGCATCTTTTCGAACTCAGTTCTATTCGATCGATACTGTCGCTGTAAAGCCTTCTTCAATGTCGGCCAGTCTGTAACCTCATTGGTCCTAATGTAGAGCCAATACCATTCGCGACTTTCACCTGCCAACAATAAATGAAAATCCCTCAATATTTCTGCAAAAGAGCACCGGTGATGGGCTTGCATGTGTTCGATTTGGAATACGAAATCGTCGACAGTCGTGTTATTCGGATTACCATCGAATACTATTCCCCATTTGTCTAGTCGGATGGACGATCCTGCATGACTGAACGAATAGTTACGATTCACTTCATGCTGTATGTCATTTCTATCCGGAGCTTGACGAAAACACGAAGTATTTTGTCTATCTGCCTGCTGCCCTCTCCATGGAATACTATCTCGCCTACTATTGGCCTGTATTGAAATCGGATTACCCAGCTCAAAATCATAATCTTGCGAATACTAATCCCGCGGTAGACGAGTCCTGCCAACCTTTGTGCCTTTCAGGCGACCCTGCCGCTATACTTTGCCGCATCATCAAACGCATTTCGCTTTTCATGGCCTCCATACCCTCCCGAATTCCCTCACGAATCCTTCTCTCGATAGACTCATCCATAGCGCTTTGCAAGTTGCTGCATGCAAAGTTCACCATGCTAACTATGGATTCACCCTGGGAGATATCGCCACTCGCTAGATTGTCTTACGGCTCTACTATTGTTACACTCTTCGCGCTCTTCCTAGGCAGTGCACCTTGTTTTTCCCTATTTTCATGATCGAAATGTTTCATATGTTTCATGATCGAAACAACTCTGAAAAATCAAAATTAAAAAAAAACGTTAAACAAGTTTTACTTTCGCACCACCTCATCTGACCAGTGCTTCCGATTCTAGCATTATATTTACTTTTTACGCACTATCAGGCCACCTATGCCGGAGAGACCGTGCGAATAGAAACTATTCCAAAACAAGACTATTATGCGTTCTATTCTTGATTTTAAAATTAACTGGATTTTCGCTCGCGGTTGTGCATCTTCAGCATTTCCTTTTCCTGATGCGATTATAAATGGCTTATTTTGCCTTTTTTAAGTCATCCGGTTAAAGGAAACTCTAAGGAGGCAAAACCGCTGAGCCTGCCTTTTTGTTTGGGCGCCATTATTATGATCCCTCTTTAGTCGTTTATGTCATTGCCTTCGACCGAACTTCCGACCCAGCTCAGTTTGTACAGGGGGGGGCTCTCAACCCTTCGGTCGAGGCGAAGGCAAACAATAAAAAAAAATACTTTACATTACCTTACCATCGTCTTCGCCCGCTCACACGTTCCACATCCCCCAGACTCCACAAAAACAACAATCGCTTACAGATGCATGATTATTTTAAATTTAATTACAGATTCTATATGTATGTACATATATGCCTTAACACAAAAATTAAAGACAATGCGTGGCCTATCTGTTACCCACCGCTCTATCCATTCGCGGAATCTAATAACCACGATTTCCCAAACTAGAGGAAGCAATCTGACGAGCTCTTCAGATCGCTTTACGACGCGCTTTACAAGGTATTGAACAGTGGTTTAAAAAAAAACACTAATATAACTAATAAAATAAACACACAAAGTTATAAAATAACTGATATATATAATATAAAAAAAACAAAATTAAAAGTTTGGGATGCGCTGCACTACCGACCATCACCAGCAACCAGCTTACTCACGAACAAACTGCGCGCTCTGCACGGCTGGGCTTATACAAACGCTGCTGCTAATTATATTAACTGCGCAGCTGACTGCAAAGTTAAATTTAGCGCGTTGTACGTCGCTGTTAAAATTTTCTCATGCACAACGCTGTTAAAACTTATTCTGGTGCGGCGTTGTTACAGATTATGCTTGTGCGGCGCTGTTACAAATCATGCATATGCGGCGCCGTTAAAATTCACTTAGAGCAATTTATATCGCTGTTAAAAATTTATCTTGGCGCAATGTACATCGCCATTAAAATTTACGTGTCGTGTCGCCGGGGTGAGTTCACTTGTGGACCCTGATAAAAATGGTTTCCCATGATCCCATCAGGAAAAATTACTAATATAAAACTTCCTACCTTAAAGTGTTTCAATCCACACTCCCTTCTTCAGTGGCATGCACGACACAGCTCACTATGATAGAACTATAGATTTTGATTCGGATTTCTTTAATCGATACCAATTTCTATTTCGACTCAATTTCAATTTCAATTCGTTTTGACAAAACTTTAAATTTAGACTGGATTCATACCAAGTCCACCATCAATAACGGATCACCACCTTTTTGTATTGTTCACAAAAATTTCCGCGCGACACGACCGTTTCAGTTGACGTCCCAAAAGCCTTTGTTCACCGCTTCGCAACTCAATCAAGTTGTTCCACGGGAACAATGACCGTTTTAATGACCTTGAACCTATTTGTTCGACTTTTGCCGCCAATTCTTCTCTTTCCTCATATCTACATCTAGTCTCATTATTTCAACAACCGGTTCCCCGGACCTGACAACTACAAAAAACATTTAACCAAAAACAACATTAATTATTTACTTATTTATTTCTCCCTTCTCCATTCCACCATGAATTCCCGCCTTTTACCACAACCCTTTCCACAGGTTTTATCATCTATTCCCACTTTGGTTTGTTACCATGAATGGGAACTCTCTGTTGGCTTCCATTTTTATCTCAATTCTGACATAAAATACTATGAGAATTCACTATGGCGGAATTAACAAGGCGTGTTCGAGGTAAGTGTTTATTCCGTTCGCATAATATTTTAATTAACTATTTTTCCTTTTCAGACTACATGTGGACTCAATCCGTGACAACTTGGACCAACAGATTCAGGTACCATACTTCTTCTAGACATTCACTAATATGTATTGTGACGGCCACAATTCTTTACGAATTCTGGCGCACACAACAATCAATACAGTTTGCGTTTATGTTTTTTTTTACATTGTGAATTGAATTATTTCTATTGAAACCACTTACCCACATGTACTTACTTTGTTATGTAAACCGAACTAAATTGACTTACTTACCATTGTAAAGCATACACACTATATTATAAGAGTAGATTAAGTAAGTGTACGCGAGAGAGAGAGATGACCGTAGTCGCTACGCGAGACTCGCCATGAAGAAAACACAACACACCAACAAGAAGAAGAAGAGTTGGTGGGTTGTCGAAAGCATGACAAGCGAACGAGCAGTCAGTCGGCTACGGGCACACATCGAGTACGGACAACACTAAGAAACGCGCTGTTACGCAACGAATCGCAGTCGGCTACGGGCACACGTCGGGTACGGACGGAACTAAGAAAAGCGCTGCTACGCGACGAATCGAAATCGACTTGCATACCGACGAACTAATACGAAATCGCAGAGAACTAAGACTAGCGAAGATTGTGAAACATTATTGAGGATCGGAAAATTCGCGCGTTTGTTTTCTTTTTCCCTTTTCTTTTCCGTCGCGTCCTTCGGTCTACAACAAATAATCGCACGGCCTAAGGGTCGACGGTTTTGTAGATCTCACGGCCTCAGGGTCGGCAACCGCGCGTTTTTCTCAATCGGTTAACTCCCAACTCGGTAATTCATTCGTTAATTTTTCCCTCCACGCTAATTTCGACTAGTAACTCGTTTCTTTCATAGCTCGTAGAATAAGTTATACAATCTCTCGGCCTCAGGGTCGGTGATTACGCAAGCTCTCGGCCTCAGGGTCGGTGTTTGTAAGTTATATAGTCTCTCGGCCTCAGGGTCGGTGATTACGCAAGCTCTCGGCCTCAGGGTCGGTGTTTGTAAGTTATATAGTCTCTCGGCCTCAGGGTCGGTGATTACGCAAGCTCTCGGCCTCAGGGTCGGTGTTTGTAAGTTATACAATCTCTCGGCCTCAGGGTCGGTGATTACGCAAGCTCTCGGCCTCAGGGTCGGTGTTTGTAAGTTATACAATCTCTCGGCCTCAGGGTCGGTGATTACGCAAGCTCTCGGCCTCAGGGTCGGTGTTTGTATGTTATATAATCTCGCGGCCTCAGGGTCGGTGACTACGTAGTTTAACGGCCTCAGGGTCGGAATCTACACGATAGTTAGCGTCGCACGTCTGGGCTCGTCAGAGTAGTACTTAGTCTCTCCACTCTAATTTGATAAGCAATCGTTTCCCCTTTCCATACTCGAACATTACGCGCGTATCCGCCGCGCACACGCTCATCGCACTTACGCCCGCGACGCGCACACATTTACGCCCGCTACACGTATGGTCACCGTGCGCACGCCCACTGTATACACGTACACGCTTCTACTCGCCGCATACGCACTTTCTACTTGAACGTCCGCTGTTCGCACACTTTCTTCGCGTACGTCCACTGTGCACGCGTTCACTGTACGCGCGCCCATTACGCTCGCACTCATCACGCGCACGCACGACGCACACAAACCTATTGCGCGCGCACTTATTACTCGTACGCTCGTTTCACACATACCCGCCGCGCACACGCTCACCGCGCTTACGCCCACGGTGTACGCACACACTTACGCTTGTTACGCGTCACGTCCGCCGCATACGGGCACACGCTTCTACTCACCGTATACGCACCCGCTGCACACACGCCGATTTTTCACGCATACGCTACGCATACGCTCGCTACGCTCGCACACCTCGCACGCACGCTCGTACGCTCGCCGCCAGCCAACTGTTCCGCGCGTATTCATTATTCGTACGCTTGTTCTATTTACGCTCGTCACGTATACGCTGCTGCGCGCCCGCTTGCTGCGCACGTATTCTCGTTCGCTATACCCACGCTTACGCATTGCACGCTAAACGTGTGCATTCCATTGGACGACGGCATCGCTCTCTCTCGCCCGCCCACTGGGTTCGAAAACGATAATTGGAGAAAAGGAAATAAATACTTTGTTGAAAAAGGAAATAAATACTATATTTAAAAAAAAGGAAATAAATGTTATTTTGGAACTTAGGGCGTCTCAAAACAAATTTTGTTTCGTTAACCCCCGGTCACTCGCTGAGCCTACCCCGGCTATAGACCCGACCCAAAGGGTTCGTTACAGTATTTATTTACAGAATCCGACCCACATGCAACAACACTCTGCATTTGGCGAAGAAGTTACTTCTGTAGACAAAGGTAGTGTGCAGGTGGCTGGGATTTATTGATAGGCCTTCGCTTCCCTCTTAGAAGGCGCCCAGCGTAGGCAACCACCCACGCCCTGACTCGATCGCTTCTAGCTAGCCGGGCCATATCTTCCGTCCCAAATTACTATCTTGCGCAGTAATACTCATGCCAATGACGGGAAGTATAGGAATACGTATTGCTTAGTTTTTTTTCTTTGTGTCCACTCATGTTTCTTTGCAGGTACCTAGTGACAAATCGGAGTATAATCACACACAAAATTGTATAATCAACAACTGAACGCAACACGAACACGCAAAATCTGGGAAACTTTCACACCAAGAACATACAGAGCACAGTGCACGTGACAACAAATACTTAAACTAGATGCGCACACATTGCACTTAAATATTCTAGTTTTACTATATTGCACGTAAGTTTCAAAGTTTTTATTATTGCACTGTATACTGTTCCATGTTTATTGCTTTATGTCCTTGGCATGAAAAATCCCTATTGGTTTGTTGTTGAGAGCTTCTAACTCATACAAATTGTTGCCAACGGATTTCGCGACGCGACATTTAAGCCATTTTTTACAAAATTTAACGTTTATACCTTTTTAAAATCACTGAGCACAAAATTACGTCGATAGACTTCCTGCCCTGGCATGAATTTTACGCTTCTCTTGCGCTTATTATACTAATGAGAACTCCTTACATAGGCTGCGTGGAGACTATCTTTAATCTTTTCTCTCCATAACGCGAGTTTGTCTTCCCTGCTCAAGATGCGCAAATCACCTTCGCCTAAAGACTTTAATTTACGAGCCAACCTGAAGTCAGAACCACTGAGGAACATATTATGTCCAAATAGTGCGAAAAATGGTGCTACTCCAATGGTTGCATGAACCGAGGATCGTAACGCACATTCAATTTCAGGCAAATATAAGTCCCAGTCCCGTTGATCTTCTTTTAGATACGATCGTATCGCTGTTAGCACAGATTGGTTAACCCTTTCTGCTGCATTGGATTGTGGAGCATATATCGCGGTTTTCAAATGCGTTATCTTAAAAGCTTCTACCAGACGTGAGAATTCTTTCGAAGTGAACTGTTTTCCATTGTCTGAGTGTATCACTTCTGGTACGCCAAATTTATAAAATACCTCATGCGTCAGAAAATCAACTACATGGATGCTGTGGCCTCTCGCATAGCTTTCAGAAGCGTAAAGAAGTGATTTAACACTACAAATATATAGGCATTTCCTTTCTTAGACCTAGGATATTTACCGAGAAGATCTATATACATTTTTTGGAATGGCCTCTCTGTCACAACCTGTTCACCTATACTTGGCATCAATTCCTTATTAGATGATTTGGACTCTTTACAAGTTCTACACTCGTTTATAAACTGCCTAACTTGAGCTGTCATTCTGGGCCAATAATAGAATTGACGCAACCTGTGCAATGTTTTAGCCACGCCTCCATGACTGGACATTTGAGGCGCATGCGCTTTCTCAATCAGAGTCATTGCCAGTGATTCTGGTACCCAAAGTTTCCATTGCAGTTCCTGTAGGCTCGAATCTCCTCGATCAAATACTGACCGCTTGAATATCAGACCATCTCGAACTTTCAGGTCTGTCAATTTCTCCTGGTTACTTTCAATATTCTCTATCATTTCCCGGTATTCAGGCGATTCAAATTCGGTAGTTTCAAAATCAAACAAAGACTCGTCATCTAATTCCAACTGTTCTACGGACCGTGACAAGGTATCTGCCACAATGTTTTCGGATCCTTTTCGGTGCTCTATATTAAAATCAAAAGGCTGTAGCTGCAATGACCATCTGGCTAATCTACCCGTCAGATCTTTCAACGACATCAACCATTTCAGACTGGCATGATCCGTGACCACTGTGAAAGTCGTTAATTCTATGTATGGCCTAAATCTTTTAATAGCCAGCACAGCGGCCAAACATTATTTTTCAGTCACGCTGTAGTTCTTTTGACACGTATTTAGTTTTTGCGAAAAGAAAGCAAGCAGTGATATAACACTGTACCTACTCCGATATCACTCGCATCACATTGTACATAAAATCTTTTGGTAAAATCTGGGTGTCTCGACACTGGTGCTGTAATCAGTGCCTGCTTGAGTTTATTAAATGCAGTAACCGCTTCCGATGTCATTTTAAATTTTGTACTATTTTTCAGTGTATCGCTTAATGGAGCTGCTATCGTTGCAAAATTACTGATAAGCCTGCGGTACCACCCAGCAGTTCCGAGAAAACTTTACATTACCTTACCATCGTCTGCGCCCGCTCACACGTCCCACATCCGCCAGACTCCACAAAAACAACAATCGCTTACAGATGCATGATAATTTTAAATTTAATTACAGATTCTATATGTATGTACAAGGTATATGCCTAAACACAAAAATTAAAGAAAAACAAGTAAGAGCGTTATCTTCGGCTTGGCCGAAGCTCATATACCCTACACCCGCATCTGTCGAAGTGATAAAAAGTGGGCGGGTGACACCTACTTTTTTAAATTTACAGGGAGTAAATTTTGATATATTAACTCATCTACAACCCCGTTTTTCCTACAAAACACCTTATTATATGGTATAGTATATAAGTGGGCGTGTCACGTCCATTTTTGAGAATATATTTTAGTCTAAGATGGTGAACTCGGAAATAAAATATTACCTGAAAATTCGGTCTACAAGCCAAGAAATTGAGCTAAAAGCACGGATGAGTGCATATTTTCTATAAAAAGTAGGCGTGGCACTGGTCCGATTTCCCCATTTTCAATACCAAACAGCGTAGGATAACAAAGAATATTCATGCCAAATTTCATGACGATACCTCTATTCGTTCTCCTGTAATCGTGATTTCCACAGAAGGACGGACAGACAGACAGACAGACAGACGGACGGACATGGCTAAATCGAATCAGGAGGTGATTCTGAGCCAGAATATATATACTTTTCTATACCTGCCACGCCTCCTTTAATGCGTTACAAACGGAAGAACAAAGTGAATATACCCTCATCCCTTCGGGTGTAGGGTATAAAAAAACAATGCGTGGCCTATCTGTTACCCACTGCTCTATCCATTCGCGGAATCTAATAACCACGATTTCCCAATCTGACGAGCTCTTCAGATCACTTTACGACGCGCTTTACAAGGTATTGAACAGTGGTTTACAAAAAAAAACACTAATATAACTAATAAAATAAACACACAAAGATATAAAGTAACTGATATATATAATATAA
Source organism: Conops quadrifasciatus (assembly GCA_949752815.1). Classification (NCBI taxonomy): domain Eukaryota; kingdom Metazoa; phylum Arthropoda; class Insecta; order Diptera; family Conopidae; genus Conops; species Conops quadrifasciatus. The sequence continues at coordinate 6,986,714 of OX457081.1, forward strand.
AAAAAACCAAAATTAAAAGTTTGGGATGCGCTGCACCACCGACCATTACCAGCAACCAGCTTACTCACGAACAAACTGCGCGCTTTGCACGGCTGGGCTTATACAAACGCTGCTGCTAATTATATTAACTGCGCGGCTGACTGCAAAGTTAAACTTAGCGCGTTGTACGTCGCTGTTAAAATTTTCTCATGCACAACGCTGTTAAAACTTATTCTGGTGCGGCGTTGTTACAGATTATGCTTGTGCGGCGCTGTTACAAATCATGCATATGCGGCGCCGTTAAAATTCACTTAGAGCAATTTATATCGCTGTTAAAAATTTATCTTGGCGCAATGTACATACATCGCCATTAAAATTTACGTGTCGTGTCGCCGGGGTGAGTTCACTTGTGGACCCTGATAAAAATGGTTTCCCATGAGCCCATCAGGAAAAATTACTAATATAAAACTTCCTACTTTAAAGTGTTTCAATCCACACTCCCTTCTTCAGCGGCATGCACGACACAGCTCACTATGATAGAATTATAGATTTTGATTCGGATTTCTTTAATCGATACCAATTTCTATTTCGACTCAATTTCAATTTCATTTCGTTTTGACAAAACTTTAAATTTAGACTGGATTCATACCATGTCCACCATCAATAACGGATCACCACCTTTTTGTATTGTTCACAAAAATTTCCGCGCGACACGACCGTTTCAGTTGACGTCCCAAAAGCCTTTGTTCACCGCTTCGCAACTCAATCAAGTTGTTCCACGGGAACAATGACCGCTTTAATGATCTTGAACCTATTTGTTCGACTTTTGCCGCCAATTCTTCTCTTTCCTCATATCTACATCTAGTCTCATTATTTCAACAACCGGTTCCCCGGATCTGACAACTACAAAAAACATTTAACCAAAAACAACATTAATTATTTACTTATTTATTTCTCCCTTCTCCATTCCACCATGAATTCCCGCCTTTTACCACAACCCTTTCCTCAGGTTTTATCATCTATTCCCACTTTGGTTTATTACCATGAATGGGAACTCTCTGCTGGCAACACTTCCATTTTTATCTCAATTCTGACATAAAATACTATGAGAATTCACTATGGCGGACAGAGATAACGAGATAGGAAACTGCGTCAAGGCTCGAAAAACTTGCAACTCTGATCTGCGATTTGACGTCTAATCGTAAAGTAGTGTTCGTGAAAAAGCCGAAAATTGAGCTCAGAAACTCAACATTACAGACCCCACGATGAAGAGTGTCGAGGAAAGGGAACGGGGTTTTTTGTATAGGAAACTGTAAAAATTAAAATAAAAAAGCAGACATAAAATGGCGTTGGAATACCCTCAAATTTTTCGTTCACCTCGCCATTGAATTTGCCGATACTAGTGTTGCCCGTTTGTATAGAACGCATCTATTTTTGCGCCTCTTATGAATTTTGGTACCAAAGCAGTGTTGTCGGTATACTACAATATCAAATAAATTTGATTTTTTTCTTAATAAGCAAATATATTAGTGCATAAATGTGCTTGAACTGTTAACAAAACGTTTATTCTTGCTTCGCGGAGTACAAATTACTTCCTAGAAAGAAAATTATTGTGTTCTTTACACCGAGTACTACAAAAAGTACTTTTACCTTTATCGTACTTTCTGAATTTTCTTTTGTTAACGTAAAATATAACGCTGCTTTATAATATCATTAATTTTTTCACCACAATTGACGAAATGAATAAATTTTAGATGAAATCTTCTATTTTATTCATGGATATCGTATTTAACGATACAAATAATGTTAACTAAATGTACAGAATTCCGCCATTTGTTTGTTTAGGTGTATTCTTTATTGTCAGTAGTTATGAGTAACTTTCTTTCCTTTTATCTTTGCTGCAATAGCTAAACATTCTAGCGAAATTTCAAAAGTTCAATAACGAACATGGTTTTGAAGTTATAAATCTTCTGGACGCAAGATTGCATATGTGTTCCAAACAACCATGTTGGTATTGTATTTAATACCAAACAGCCTATTATGACCAAGTATATTCGTCCCAAATTTCTTAGCTCTATTCGTTCTCCCTTAATCGTGATTTCTACAGACGGACGGACTGATAGACTTACAGGCAGACGCCTCCTTTAATGCGATACAAACGGAAGCACAAAGTGAATCTATCCCTCATCCTTTCGGGTGTAGGGTAAAAAAGAATTGCTTTTAAATAATAAGAATTTAAGTTCTTTCATGTATTTATTTATTTATGCATACAACCACATTAAGTGTTTATCCGATACATAACATTTAAGTTATTAGATGAATAATTTTTCCTACAATATTATGTAGTAACATTTAAATATACAGTCTGAATTATAAAAATAATATGTCATTATATACATTATATAATACATATATATAATACATTTCATTGTTCTTTTGATTTAAAGCTAAAGTAAATCCGGCGGATTTGTGCGTGAGTAAATCGAGCAACCGTGTGGCCAAGTACAGCAACGCCCGTACTAGAAAAAAATACAAAAACATCACATAAAACACTTAAATAATAATTTAATCATTAATTAAAGTACCTTTTCTTAATTTCTGCATTTGCGTTGCGATTCCAAATGCTAAGTTCATTTCCATTTCCATTCCACTTCCATTCAAATCGATTGACTGCGCCCCGAGCAATTGCATTAAGACCGTGGCTCCCGACGATAGTATCACATAGTGTTCATGATTGTGCGACAAGGTGGTGCCTTGATATGCTGATATCGGATCCGATGCGGTACCACTCAAAACATGACCCATCAACTCCGATTGGCCGGAGAAAAATACCAGAGGTCGCAACAAAATTCCCTGCACTGAAATGTCCATGCCTGCCGTTGCAGGCCAATCATCCTGCTCCAAAATGGCAAGCCGTTCGTATACAGCCCCGGCAAGTGCTACTTCCGAGGTCCAGTGCATGATTTAACTTCATTAAAATTCACTAAAAACACTAATTTCTTTGCGAAATAGCTAAACAATTTTCACAAGCTAAACATTTTTCATCTGTTAAAATAATAAACAAAAGAAATGTCATATAAACGTGACGTCTTGTGGTGAACTACATATACACGACACATACACTATACGTGTTTCACCTAACTACCAAATTTCGTTTTTTTTTGACATATACGATGGGTCTCTAAGCAGTTTCCTATCTCGTTATCTCTGCTCGTTATCTCTGATGGCGGAATTAACAAGGCATGTTAGAGGTAAGTGTTTATTCCGTTCGCATAATATTTTAATTAACTATTTTTCCTTTTCAGACTACATGTGGACTCAATCCGTGACAACTTGGACCAACAGATTCAGGTACCATATTTCTTCTAGACATTCACTAATATGTATTTATTTACAGAATCCGACCCACATGCAACATGCTTTATACATGTCTTAAAAAAGCCCAGTTCATCACGGCTGTGATTGACTGGGCGTACCCACCATCTCCGTCCGGTGGTTTTTATATATAATTTATACACTTTGTACAACTCGTACAATGTTTTTAAATCATCACTGATCACTTTCGAAAGTATCAGTTTGCGCGATCTGCCATTGTATTTGGAAGCAATTAAAGTTTTCAAATTTAAATTTTAATTGCAAAATATTTTTGAAATTTGAAAAACTGTTTAATACAAAATGTGAATAATCTCTGACAGACGACTGGGGCTCTCATTTTCTCTCACCAATTGAGAGAAGAAACAGTCGCAGTCGCCAGTCGCTTTCGATCTGTTTCTATAGTAAATTTAAATGAAAGTAAATTTCTACAGTCAATTTATACAGCTACGAGCAGCAAAGCTACGAGGTAAAACGTACACACAAAAAAAAACCCAAAAATTAATCAAACAACAAAAATAAGAAGAAGAACATCGGCAATATGCAAAATACGAAATAGATCAATCGGTAGCGACATGCCGCTGGGATACAACGGCATTTTGTTTTTTTTTCATTTCTCATAAGAGCCAATGTAATTTTGACATTACATCTTGCAGCGGCATTGATTCTGTTCAGGCTTTCACTTTAAAATAGGTATATATATCAGCATTTGACAAGTAGAAATTTCAAATATTATTTTTAGCCGTTGTCGCTCGCTATGGTGTACCAGCGCTTCTATAGAATTCTCTGGCCATTTCGTGCTATAGGTCCAGAGATAAGGAGATAGGAAATTGCTGAAAAATGCTACAACTCTGGCGTAAAGTAGTGTTTGTGAAAAACCTGAAAAATGTTTCTCAGAATCTGAACTATCAGTGCAAATGAAGGGCGTCAAGGAAAGGGAACGGGGTTTTCGTATAGAAAAGTTACGTTCCGTGTTGCAGAGTTGGGCAAAATTTTTATTCGTTACATCCTCGTTAAAGTTACTTTAACTTCGTTACTTTTAACGAAGTCCTCGTTACTCCAAAGTAACTAGTTACTATGCTATCGTTAAAAGCAGAGATTATGAGATGAGACACTCGTTACTACTACATGCATTTCTCTCAATACAATCGCAAAATCGGCCAAAATTAGTCGGAATTTGGTGCAGATTTCCTAGGAAACCTGCATCGGCGTCTTTCGCATTGGTATCGATTCTAGGGGGTGTTTCTAATTCAAAACGTCAAAAACGGTGGTTAGTTTTCTCGTTGTTTTAAATTGTTAATGACTTTTCTCCTTAGTTTTGTTTCCTTTCAAATAAAAAATAATTAAATAATAAATAGAAACTTGAAACTTATGCAGTTGCAGTTTATTTGACTAATAATAATAATAAAAAATATATGTATCTCTTATATAACTCTTCTGTTATATAAGAAAAAATTGGTAAATAAAACAAATAAAAGTGTTTCACTGCAACAAATTGAATGACCCCATATTGTATATAAATTAGTAATTTTTTCTATACTTTTGAAAATAAAAAATTTGGGGGACATCTACTTCATCGCACCCGCTTATATTAACTGCAAAAATTTTACCTCTTTTGTTTATGTGTGGTGAAAATGATAATTGTCAAAACACGGTACAAAAATTTGCTGCATTTGCAAAAGTTTGTCTGCAATCGTAAGTAAAAACATATCGGATTATAGCTTATGTTCTCTCTTTTGATATTCTTTATTTTCTTCTAGATTGTGGCGCTTTATCAATAATTTTGATACCACATCGCCTCTGCGTTATCATGTTTATTATGATATTGTGCAAGTTGCCAAACAATGCGACCAAATTTTGGAAGTCTTCTCCGGAGTAGATCATCTTAAAGCCCAGTTTTCTAACAGTCCTCCGTTCGGCGAACAAAAGCAAAAACTTTAACGTCTTCTGCATGATGTTACTAAGGATACAAATCTTTACCTTTACTCCAATGAAATGATTAAATTCCAGAAACATGTACTGCAGAAACCGCTTATGTTGCTCGCGAAGATGCTTTGAAATGTGTTGTCACTGCCTTAGTCGATCCCAAAACATTTTTATTGAATTCATTGCTGGCATTTAAGCCAGAGCGTTTCCTAGAAGGGGAGATAATACACGATCTACTCGATTTTTGTGTCGAATAAATTGTCATCGCACATACAATTCTATGAGGATCACAAGGAGTTCGTAACGTTCCACGGCCTCAATAATGAGCAAAACATGAAGAAAATGCGGTTTCTGACATTCGTGCTGTTGGCTGAGAGTAATCCGGAAATGTCTTTTGAAACGCTCACTAAGGAGTTGCAAATCAGTGAAGCAGAGGTTGACCCGTCTTCGTGAGGGAATAACCAACGTATCTGCCGCCCAATTTGGAGCGCAGCCAGAAATTAGATCATTAAATATTGTTATAATCGTAAAATTTTCTTATGCCAGATTCCTTTTCCTTTTAACACATTATATGATACGCTCCAAAATAAGCGATTTTTACAGATTTTAATTATATATCTAAAGTAAAGCATATAAATATAAAAAATAAAGAAAGTCAAATTTTTCTTAATATAAATCGATTTTATTTGTAAAATTCTACACTTTAACCTTATCACAATTGTTTACTAGCAGGCATAGTAATGTTACTTTTGGATAGGCCCTTAAAAATAACTTAAAATATTCTCCTCTTATGCCTTGGGAAAATACTTTCCAAGCAACCGCGAATTTTCGCACAGGATATTGCTCCAATCCGGGGAGAGTGTCAGCGTAGGCAGCCAGATGGGTGGCAAGTTCGATTTCAGTGGCACGAGCACCGGGCACATAGCGACTATTTCGAGAAAGTCCGTAGAAATTACTAACGTCATCATCAAGGGCTCGTTCAATGTCACCGATGAAATTATCGGTAGCGCCGCGTACGACAATTGTAGCAATACGTAAGTCGACGCCTTCGTTTTTGCAAAGTAATATTAAGTATATTAATTTAAAACTATATAATGTTTTATTATTATTGACTACCTGAAAACAGCAACTGTTGTTTCACCTAATACATATGTATTTCAAAATATTTTTAAAATTAAATAAAAAAAGAGTTTAATTTTTAAAATATACATTTTACTAATATTTTAATTATTTCATTTTTTTTTTAAATAAAATTATTTTAAAATAAAATATTTATATTTTAAACAGAAAAAAATTATTTTTAAATACAGAATTCCAAAAATCAATACATATTTACTAATTGTAAATTCGTCAATATTTCAATAAAATTTTGTTTTATAATGATCCAAAGACTACATAGTTATTTAAATTTTATAGCCTCATCTTCACGAAATTCAAAAATTATTTTAGGAAACGAAATTGTCAAATATAAAGTTCCACACACGCAAGCATCTACACAAATTAGCATTTGCTCTCACACATGCTAATTTCGTTCTTTCTTTTAAGCAGACAATGTACATGTGCATTCTCTTTTCTATGGCCCAGTGCAAGCTTACAATAGTAAAACCACTCACATGCGCATGCGTGACTGCTTGTGGTATAGGAATCTAAAAATAGAACACGAAAACTGATTTTGTTGAAGGGAGAGCGAATTGTGAGAGGGGAAGAGCAAGCAGCCGTTTGTTCTATTCATTGGTTCCTTCTCTTAGTCCTTCCTTCCGCCCATTTTTTGATCGAACATAGCAAACCAAAGCAATAGGAAACAAGTAAAAGCGTTATCTTTGGCCTGGTCGAAGCTTATATACCCTGCACTCGCATCAGTTGAAGTGATAAAAAGTGAGCGGGCGGGTGACACTTACTTTCTTTTTATTTACAGGGAGTAAATATATCTATTAACTCCCTATCTCATTGGCGGACCTCGCCAATTTTTGAAAGTATATTTTAGCCTAAGACGGTGGATTAAGAAATAAAATTTTAGCTTAAAATTCTTTCTACAAGTCGAGAAATGGGACGGATAGGGCTTAATCGACTCAGGGGTGATTCTGAGCTAGAATATATATACTTTTCTATACTTGACACGCCTCCTTTATTGTGTTATAAACGGAAGAACAAAGTGAATATACACTCATCCCGTCGGGTGTAGGGTAGAAATATCAACCTTAATATGGTAGATATTTTTTGGCACTGTACAAATTACACCACATTCACCTTGCAGCGCTGCATTGAGAGCGGCAGAGCTATGAGTTATTTATGCTGATAATGGCGCATATAATGTTGTTGCTGTTTGAGTCATAATATCTCTTTACTATCTATACTCGTTTCGACGTTACTTTCTCAGTTACTTTTGCTCACGTTAACAACGAGTATAGATAGTAAAGAGATATTATGACTCAAAATTTTCTGCAGTCGTCAGATTTTCATGTGCCATTATTAGAATGCAGTCGATAGCTCTGCTTGTGCGAATGCTAGCAGAGAAATCCGAGGTGAATTTGTTTTACTTCATAAACGATTATGCGTAAGAAGAGTTGTCCGAAGCAGCAATCGTATGCCAGATGAGGAGTAAAAGAAACGATTGATCGATTGATGGATTACAGCGGGAGACGAGGGAACGAGGCAATTCCACTTATTGTATTTTCTACATGAAAGTAAAATTTGTTGTTGGTCAGAGTTTTTGACTGTGAATTTTGGCAAATTTGGCTTTTTCAGTTTTTGAGTTTTTGTCTGTCTGGGTTTTTCTGCTATTTGCTATTTCTGTGTTGCTTTTTAGATTTAATTTTTAAATTAGGATATTTTAGTTATTAAATATACAAAGTATAAAAGTTATTAAAATATACATTTTACTTATATTTTAATTATTTTATTTTTTTTTTAAATTCAATTTAACTTTAATTTACAAGTCTATATAAATAAAAAAGTAAAAGTAAAAAAAATAAAAAATTAAGTAAAAATATTTTTAACAATTTATAAAATGTACATAATTATTAAACTATTTTAAATTTATATTTTATTTAATTGAAAAAAAATTTTAAATTTTTTAAGTCAAAATAAATTTTTATAGCGTCATTTCATCTTCACGAAATTAAAAAATTATTTTTCAAACGAAATTGCCAAATATAAAGTTCCAACACGCAAGCATATACACAAATTAGAATTGCTCTCACACATGCTAATTTCATTCTTACTTTTAAGCAAACAATGTACATGTGCATTCCCTTTTCTATGGCCCAATGCAAGCTTGCAATAGTAAAAGCACCCATACGCGCATGCGTGACTGTTTGTGGTATAGGAATCTAAAAATAGAACACGAAAACTGATTTGCAAATCGTGAGAGGAGAAGAGCAAGCAGCCGCGTGTTCTATTCATTGGTTCCTTCCCTTTGTCCTTCTTTCCCTTTGTCTATCCTTCCCACCCTTATTTTCTGAAACAAAGCAATACCAAAGCAATAGGAAACAAGTAAAAGCGTTCTCTTCGGCCGGGTCGAAGCTCATATACCCTACACCCGCGTCAGTCGAAGCGATAAAAAGTGAGCCTTCGGGTGACACTTACTTTCTTTTTATTTACAGGGAGTAAATTTTTATCTATTAACTCCCTACCTAATGGGCGGACCCCGCCCATTTTTTAGAGTATATTTTAGCCTAAGACGGTGGATTAAAAAATAAAATTTTAGCTTAAAATTCTCTATAAGATGAGAAATTAGACGGACAGGGCTATATCGACTCAGGTGGTGATTCTGAGTTCTAGAATATATATACTTTTCTTTACCTTACACGCCACCTTTAATGCGTTATAAACGGAAGAACAGAGTGAATATATTCTCAATCCTTCGGGTGTAGGGTATAAATATTAACCATAATATGGTAGATATAATGTGGCACTGTACAAATTACACCACATTCACCTTGCAGCGCTGCATTTAGAGCGGCAGAGCTATGAGTGATTTATGCTAATAATGGCGCATAGAATGTTGTTGCTGTTTGAGTCATAATATCTCTTTACTATCTATACTCGTTAACGTTAATTTAACCATAGAGTAAGAAACATAGAGCAAAGAGTATAGATAGTAAAGAGATATTAAGACTCAAACAGCAACAACATTATAAGCGCCATTATTAGCATAAATCACTCATAGCTCTGCCGCTCTCAATGCAGCGCTGCAAGGTGAATGTGGTGTAATTTGTACAGTGCCACATTATATCTACCATATTGCGGTTGAAATTTATACCCTACACCCGAAGGATTGAGAGTATATTCACTCTGTTCTTCCGTTTATAACGCATTAAAGGTGGCGTGTAAGGTATAGAAAAGTATATATATTCTAGAACTCAGAATCACCACCTGAGTCGATATAGCCCTGTCCGTCTAATTTCTCATCTTCTATAGAATTTTAAGCTAAAATTTTATTTTTTAATCCACCGTCTTTGTCTAAAATATACTCTAAAAAATGGGCGTGGTCCGCCCATTGTAGGGAGTTAATAAATAAAAATTTATTCCCTGTAAATAAAAAGAAAGTAAGTGTCAGCCGCCCGCTCACTTTTTATCGCTTCGACTGATGCGGGGGTAGGGTATATGAGCTTCGACCAGGCCGAAGATAACGCTTTTACTTGTTTCCTATTGCTTTGGTTTGCTTTGTTTCAGAAAATAAGGGTGGGAAGAAAGACAAAGGGAAGGAAGGACAAAGGGAAGGAACCGATGAATAGAGCAAACGACTGCTTGCTCTCCCCCTCTCCCCCTCCCCCCTTTTGATATTATGACTCAAAATTTTCTGCAGTCGTCAGATTTTCATGTGCCATTATTAGAATGCAGTCGATAGCTCTGCTTGTGCGAATGCTAGCAGAGAAATCCGAGGTGAATTTGTTTTACTTCATAAACGATTATGCGTAAGAAGAGTTGTCCGAAGCAGCAATCGTATGCCAGATGAGGAGTAAAAGAAACGATTGATCGATTGATGGATTACAGCGGGAGACGAGGGAACGAGGCAATTCCACTTATTGTATTTTCTACATGAAAGTAAAATTTGTTGTTGGTCAGAGTTTTTGACTGTGAATTTTGGCAAATTTGGCTTTTTCAGTTTTTGAGTTTTTGTCTGTCTGGGTTTTTCTGCTATTTGCTATTTCTGTGTTGCTTTTTAGATTTAATTTTTAAATTAGGATATTTTAGTTATTAAATATACAAAGTATAAAAGTTATTAAAATATACATTTTACTTATATTTTAATTATTTTATTTTTTTTTAAAATTCAATTTAACTTTAATTTACAAGTCTATATAAATAAAAAAGTAAAAGTAAAAAAAATAAAAAATTAAGTAAAAATATTTTTAACAATTTATAAAATGTACATAATTATTAAACTATTTTAAGTTTATATTTTATTTAATTGAAAAAAAATTTTAAATTTTTCAAGTCAAAATAAATTTTTATAGCGTCATTTCATCTTCACGAAATTAAAAAATTATTTTTCAAACGAAATTGCCAAATATAAAGTTCCAACACGCAAGCATATACACAAATTAGAATTGCTCTCACACATGCTAATTTCATTCTTACCTTTAAGCAAACAATGTACATGTGCATTCCCTTTTCTATGGCCCAATGCAAGCTTGCAATAGTAAAAGCACCCATACGCGCATGCGTGACTGTTTGTGGTATAGGAATCTAAAAATAGAACACGAAAACTGATTTGCAAATCGTGAGAGGAGAAGAGCAAGCAGCCGCGTGTTCTATTCATTGGTTCCTTCCCTTTGTCCTTCTTTCCCTTTGTCTATCCTTCCCACCCTTATTTTCTGAAACAAAGCAATACCAAAGCAATAGGAAACAAGTAAAAGCGTTCTCTTCGGCCGGGTCGAAGCTCATATACCCTACACCCGCGTCAGTCGAAGCGATAAAAAGTGAGCCTTCGGGTGACACTTACTTTCTTTTTATTTACAGGGAGTAAATTTTTATCTATTAACTCCCTACCTAATGGGCGGACCCCGCCCATTTTTTAGAGTATATTTTAGCCTAAGACGGTGGATTAAAAAATAAAATTTTAGCTTAAAATTCTCTATAAGATGAGAAATTAGACGGACAGGGCTATATCGACTCAGGTGGTGATTCTGAGTTCTAGAATATATATACTTTTCTTTACCTTACACGCCACCTTTAATGCGTTATAAACGGAAGAACAGAGTGAATATATTCTCAATCCTTCGGGTGTAGGGTATAAATATTAACCATAATATGGTAGATATAATGTGGCACTGTACAAATTACACCACATTCACCTTGCAGCGCTGCATTTAGAGCGGCAGAGCTATGAGTGATTTATGCTAATAATGGCGCATAGAATGTTGTTGCTGTTTGAGTCATAATATCTCTTTACTATCTATACTCGTTGACGTTAATTTAACCATAGAGTAAGAAACATAGAGCAAAGAGTATAGATAGTAAAGAGATATTATGACTCAAACAGCAACAACATTATAAGCGCCATTATTAGCATAAATCACTCATAGCTCTGCCGCTCTCAATGCAGCGCTGCAAGGTGAATGTGGTGTAATTTGTACAGTGCCACATTATATCTACCATATTGCGGTTGAAATTTATACCCTACACCCGAAGGATTGAGAGTATATTCACTCTGTTCTTCCGTTTATAACGCATTAAAGGTGGCGTGTAAGGTATAGAAAAGTATATATATTCTAGAACTCAGAATCACCACCTGAGTCGATATAGCCCTGTCCGTCTAATTTCTCATCTTCTATAGAATTTTAAGCTAAAATTTTATTTTTTAATCCACCGTCTTTGTCTAAAATATACTCTAAAAAATGGGCGTGGTCCGCCCATTGTAGGGAGTTAATAAATAAAAATTGATTCCCTGTAAATAAAAAGAAAGTAAGTGTCAGCCGCCCGCTCACTTTTTATCGCTTCGACTGATGCGGGTGTAGGGTATATGAGCTTCGACCAGGCCGAAGATAACGCTTTTACTTGTTTCCTATTGCTTTGGTTTGCTTTGTTTCAGAAAATAAGGGTGGGAAGAAAGACAAAGGGAAGGAAGGACAAAGGGAAGGAACCGATGAATAGAGCAAACGACTGCTTGCTCTCCCCCTCTCACAATTCGCTCGCCAGTCACCAAAATCACTTCTCGTGTTCTATTTTTAGATTCCTATACCACAAGCAGTCACGCATGCGCGTATGGGTGCTTTTACTATTGCAAGCTAGCCTTGGTCAAGAGCAAAGAGAAAAGAGAATGCACATGTACATCGTCTTATTCATTGAATTAATGAAAGTAGCATGTGTGAGAGTAAATATTAATTTGTGTATGTGCTTGCGTTGTGCAGCACTTGATATTTGGCAATTTCGTTTAGTTTTTGAATTTCGTGAGGGCTATAAAATTTTAATAAATATGTAATCTTTTGATCACTATAAAACAAAATTTTTTTTTAAATTTTTACGAATTTACAAGTAATAAATATGTATTGATTTTTGGAATGCTGTATTTAAAAAAATTTTTTTTCTGTTTAAAATATAAATATTTTATTTTAAAGCCTATTTCATGCCTTTTTAATTTTAATTTCATTTTAATTGAATTTTAATTGAATTTTTAATTGAATTTTAATTTAATTTTAATTTAATTTGAATTGAATTTTAATTTAATTTTAATTTAATTCTAATTTACTTGTACACATATGTATGTACATGTGTACTTCTAATAACTAAAATATCCTAATTTAAAAATGAAATCTAAAAAGCATAGAAAACACAGTAATAGCGAATAGCAGAAAAACCCAAACAGGCAAAAACTTCAGAAACTGAAAAAGCCAAATTTTCCAAAAACTCTGAGCAACAACAAATTTCACTTTCATGTAGAAAACACAATAAGCGGAATTGAATCGTTCCCTCGTCACCCGCTGTAATCCATCAATCGATCAATCGTTTCTTTTACTCCTCATCTGGCATACGATTGCTGCTTCGGACAACTCTTCTTACGCATAATCGTTTATGAAGTAAAACAAATTCACCTCGAATTTCTCTGCTAGCATTCGCACAAGCAGCGCTATCGACTGCATTCTAATAATGGCACTTGAAAATCTGACGAGTGCCGAAAATTTTGAGTCATAATATCTCTTTACTATCTACAACGAGTATAGATAGTAAAGAGATATTATGACTCAAACAGCAACAACATTGTATGCGCCATTATTAGCATAAATCACTCATAGCTCTGCCGCTCTCAATGCAGCGCTGCAAGGTGAATGTGGTGTAATTTGTACAGTGCCACATTATATCTACCATATTACGGTTAATATTTATACCCTACACCCGAAGGATTGAGAATATATTCACTCTGTTCTTCCGTTTATAACGCATTAAAGGTGGCGTGTAAGGTAAAGAAAAGTATATATATTCTAGAACTCAGAATCACCACCTGAGTCGATATAGCCCTGTCCGTCTAATTTCTCATCTTATAGAGAATTTTAAGCTAAAATTTTATTTTTTAATCCACCGTCTTAGGCTAAAATATACTCTAAAAAATGGGCGGGGTCCGCCCATTAGGTAGGGAGTTAATAGATAAAAATTTACTCCCTGTAAATAAAAAGAAAGTAAGTGTCACCCGAAGGCTCACTTTTTATCGCTTCGACTGACGCGGGTGTAGGGTATATGAGCTTCGACCATTAGGTAGGGAGTTAATAGATAAAAATTTACTCCCTGTAAATAAAAAGAAAGTAAGTGTCACCCGAAGGCTCACTTTTTATCGCTTCGATTGACGCGGGTGTAGGGTATATGAGCTTCGACCCGGCCGAAGAGAACGCTTTTACTTGTTTCCTATTGCTTTGGTATTGCTTTGTTTCAGAAAATAAGGGTGGGAAGGATAGACAAAGGGAATGAACCAATGAATAGAACACGCGGCTGCTTGCTCTTCTCCTCTCACGATTTGCAAATCAGTTTTCGTGTTCTATTTTTAGATTCCTATACCACAAACAGTAACGCATGCGCGTATGGGTGCTTTTACTATTGCAAGCTTGCATTGGGCCATAGAAAAGGGAATGCACATGTACATTGTCTGCTTAAAAGTAAGAATGAAATTAGCATGTGTGAGAGCAATTCTAATTTGTGTATATGCTTGCGTGTTGGAACTTTATATTTGGCAATTTCGTTTGAAAAATAATTTTTTAATTTCGTGAAGATGAAATGACGCTATAAAAATTTATTTTGACTTAAAAAATTTAAAATTTTTTTTCAATTAAATAAAATATAAATTTAAAATAGTTTAATAATTATGTACATTTTATAAATTGTTAAAAATATTTTTACTTAATTTTTAATTTTTTTTACTTTTACTCTTTTATTTGTATAGACTTGTAAATAAAAGTTAAATTGAATTTAAAAAAAAAATAACGATTCTGAACTACAAATGAAAAATTCTGAACTACAAATAAAAAATTCTGAACTACAAATGAAAAATTCTGAACTACAATTGAAAATTTCTGAACTACAAATGGAATTTCTGAACTACAATTGAAAATTTCTGAACTACAAATGGAATTTCTGAACTACAATTGAAAATTTCTGAACTACAAATGGAATATCTGAACTACAAATGAAAAATTCTGAACTACAAATGGAATATCTGAATTACAAATGAAAAATTCTGAACTACAATTGAAAAAGGGCTAGATGTACCCGTCCCCGCGTTGCTGTGGCTCATTTTAGTTAAATGGTTAGAAAGCGTATGTTGCTTCCGACCACAAATGAAATATTCCTCATACAAAGGTTGCAACCCGTTTTCACCCCTTCAGGGGTTGAATTTTGAAAAATGCCGAAATATATTTTTAATTAATTATACCAAAGAGTATTAAGACAAAGTTTCAAGCAAATCTGACCACAAATAAAATATTCCTCATACAAACTTTGCAACCCCTTTTCACCACCTTAGGGGTCGAGTTTCGAAATATCCGTTCTTAGTGCTTGTATACATCATAAAGGAAACGTTTTTGCAAAATTTTGGCTTTTTAGGTCCAAGCATTTAGCCTGGGCGTTGATGAGTCAGTCAGGAATTTCATTTTTATATATAGAGATTAGTAATTCGACTGTCCAACTACAAAATTTTAATTTCACAAATTGTGCTTGACGTCCAACTTTTGCGGTTGTTGTTGCACAATGTTGTTGTAAACGATGGTGAACAAAAGTTTTTCAACATACTCGATACCCATTTCAACGATTCGCTATGAAATTGACAATAAGCAAAAACAACAACAGGGCAAGCTTTCACATATTGGCTGCATTCAGGACAACAAGCTGTGTTGGCTTTTTCTTGTCAGAATAAATCATGTGCTCTGAATACGTTTGCAGAGTCTTTGCTGAAAAACAACAACATTTAAACAACAACAACACTTTATGCCGAATTCCACGTGGCCGCCACACGAGAAGTAAACAAAACACTGAAAATTAGTGACAGAGAAGAAAGTTCTGAGCAGATCCAGCATACAAATTTTTGGCTAGAAAAAATGGCGACGGCTTTGTGAGCCCTTCTGACCTTTCTAACCCCCTCAGACAAAAAAACAGAAAAAAGCCAACACAGCTTGTTGTCCTGAATGCAACCATTGTGTACATGAATTCAACAGAGTATAAAAAATACGCGTCAAACGAAATTTTTTGAGATGAGTCATCGAGTGTCGTATCTCCTTATCTCTGCTTTATAGCCTGAACACAGTCATTTCGTCGACGATGAGCGATGAGCGATGATAGTTGTCAAACAAACAAGAAAAGAAGAACAAGACGTACTATGTGGCTAAGGAATTAGAACACGAGCGACTACCGACGTTGCTTTCGTCGACGAATGCAACGAAATTTTATTTTTTTCTCGTTTCCCATAAGAGCCAATGTAATTTTGACACTAGAGATGTCATTTGTAGTCAACGAAATTTGACTGTGTTCAGGCTATTAGAGTAACGAGGACTTCGTTAAAAGTAACGAAGTTAAAGTAACTTTAACGATTTTTATGTAACGAATAAAAATTTTGCCCAACTCTACAACAGGGAACGTAACTTTCCTATACGAAAACCCCGTTCCCTTTCCTTGACGCCCCTCATTGGCATGATAGTTCAGATTCTGAGAAGCATTTTTCAGGTTTTTCACAAACACTACTTTACGCCAGAGTTGCAGCATTTTTCAGCAATTTCCTATCTCCTTATCTCTGGACCTATAGCACGAAATGGCTACAGAATTCTATAGAAGCGCTGGTACACCATAGCGAGCGACAACGGCTAAAAATAATATTTGAAATTTCTACTTGTCAAATGCTGATATATACATATACCTATTTTAAAGTGAAAGCCTGAATCTCTGGCCTAAACAGAATCAATGCCGCTGCAAGATGTAATGTCAAAATTACATTGGGAAACGAAAAAAAAAAACAAATTGCCGTTGTATCCCAACGGCATGTCGCTACCGATTGATCTATTTCGTATTTTGCATATTGCCGATGCTCTTCTTCTTATTTTTGTTGTTTGATTAATTTTTGGGTTTTTTTTTTGTGTGTACGTTTTACCTCGTAGCTTTGCTGCTCGTAGCTGTATAAATTTACTGTAGAAATTTACTTTAATTTAAATTTACTGTAGAAACAGATCGAAAGCGACTGGCGACTGCGACTGTCTCTTCTCTCAATCGGTGAGAGAAAATGAGAGCCCCAGTCGTCTGTCAGAGATTATTCACATTTTGTATTAAACACCCAGTGGTAAATGTAGCCAAGGCCTTTGAAAATCATTGATGATTGCGTACTGATTTTGTCGATGAACTTCAAAGTACTTCGCCACGAAGCGAGAAAAATAAATACTACTTACGGACCTCCCTTACGGCGTAAGGTGAATGGGAGCAAGGGTATAGATACTGTAAGCAGGTAGCGAAATGATTGCGTATACAGGCCTCATTCGTTACTCGCTTACACTGTAAACAAGAACCCGAAGTACTCCGGGTCCCTAGGCACTCTATGTGTAAGTGTAATGCGAAAAATGGATGCCAAATCGAGTCGATACGGCACACGAAATCATGAGGATATCATCGATAATATCATGACCATTTTTACCACTGGGCAGTTTTTCAAATTTCAAAAATATTTTGAAATAAAAATTAAAATTTAAAAACTTCAATTGCTTCCAAATACAATGGCAGATCGCGCAATCACACTTTCGGAAGTGATCAGTGATGATTTAACATTGTGCGAGTTGTACAAAGTGTATAATCTATATATATAAAAATGAATGTATGTGTGTGTGTGTTTGTCCTTTATGGATTCCTAAACCGGCTATCCGATTGGGATGAATCTTGGACATGTTGTTGTGCGCATTCCCGCGAAAATTTCTGGACCAAAATTATTCCCCCAAAGGGGGACCTCTGTCCCCTATGTGGTTAAAAGGGGTCTGAAATTACAAAAAATGGCCATAATTTTAATACTAACAGGCTGTGATTGGCCTTATGACGTAGATGTGCAATGAGAACTCATTTTCAAGAATTCCGCCCCCTAAATGGTTAAAAGGGGCGTGTCACGGTCTGAAACGACCAAAAATAGTCATAACTTCAATACTACCAGGCCCACGAAGCTGAAATTTTGTATGGTGATTGGCCTTATGACGTAGATGTGCAATGAGAACACATTTTCAAGAATTCCGCCCCCTAAATGGTTAAAAGGGGCGTGGCACGGTCTGAAACTACCAAAAATAGTCACAATAAATGGTTAAAATGGGCGTGGCACGGCCGTGACTGACGGTATCACCGTGACTGACGGTAACACCGTGACTGACGGTAACACCCTGACTGACGGTAACACAGAGACTGACGGTAACACCGTGACTGACGGTAATACCGTGACTAACGGAACCACCGTGACTGACGGTAACACCCTGACTGACGGTAACACCCTGACTGACGGTAACACCGAGACTGACGGTAACACCGTGACTAACGGTAACACCGTGACTGACGGAACCACCGTGACTGACGGAACCACCGTGAGTGACGGTAACACCCTGACTGACGGTAACACCGTGACTGACGGTAACACCGTGACTGACGGTAACATCGTGACTGACGGTAACACCGTGACTGACGGTAACATCGTGACTGACGGTAACATCGTAACTGACGGTAACACCGTGACTGACGGTAACACCGTGACTGACGGTAACACCGTGACTGACGGTAACACCGTGACTGACGGTAACACCGCGACGCTAGGTGTTGCCGAAGCGAAGCGAGGCCACGGGCAGCTAGTTATATATAAAAACCACCGGGCGGAGATGGTGGGTGCGCCCAGTCAATCACAGCCGTGATGAACTGGGCTTTTTTAAGACATGTGTAATGCAGTTGATGGAAAAGGACCACGAGCACTTCTATAAAGTGGTAAGGATGAGCATTCCGCATCATGCTCTCCTTTTAACGTTGCTGAAAGAAAAACTGATGCAAACAGGAAACCGGAAGCCTATTCCTCCCGATACGCGGTTGGCTGTACGGCAAATGTGGGTTATTGGATTTTCTTAATACTCGTAGTTATGAAATTAATTGTAAATATTAGGTATCTGGCTCATGGATGCAGCTTCCAATTGCTAGCTTGGTCATTCAAGCAGGAGTGTCAACAGTCCGGGAAATAATTGACACCTGCCAAGCAATTTGGGACGAACTGCAACCAATTTATTTAGCACTTCCAAATATTGTGGATTGGCAGCATACTGCAAGGCAGTTTTATGAAGAAACCGGAATGCTTCATTGCTTGGGTGCTATTGATGGAAAGCTGATAAATATTAGTAATATATTCCTTAATTTCTATTTTACTTTTATTTCTATCTTTACAATAACTTCAGCTTGCTCCAAAAACAGTAGGTCGTTATATTTCAGCTACAAAAAAGCGTTCAGCATCGTATTACTTGCAGTGTGTGATGCAAATTATGCATTCACATTGGTCGATGTAGGAGCTCTTGGCGGCCAAAGCGATGGAGGTTTTTTCACATGTAGTGTGTTTGGAAGAAAAATTATTGATGAAACACTTCCTATACCACCACCTGAAAACCTGCCTAATTCAAATTCCATTTTCCCACATTATTTTGTTGCCGATAGTGCATTTCCGTAACGGACGAATATAATGAGCCCATTCCCAGGGAGGAATTTACCTTTCGATAAAAATAACTTTAATAAGTCTCTGTCAAAGCCTCGAGTCAGAATAGAAAACTTCACATTACTGAGGGGATTCTGCTGATTGAGGGTGATGATCCCTGCGCGGCCGAAGGCCGCCAATACGCGGACAAACCTGTATGCAAAAAACTTCACATTACCGAGAGGATTCTGCTGATTGATGGTTATGATCCCTGCCGCGGCCAAAGACAGCCAATACTCGAAAAAACCTGTATGCAAAAAACTTTACATTACCGAGAGGATTCTGCTGAGAGGGTTATGATCATTGCCACAGCCGAGTATTGTGAGTTTTAAAATTAATTTTCTCCTAAAGTGCTGCACCGATGCTGGTGAAAAAAATATGTCAGCAAAGCTAAGAATCTCGGCTTTCCTAATATTGATATAGTTATATGGGTTAATTATACATTTTACAGAGAAAAAAATTAATGAATAGAAAAAAATAGTATCAAAAATTAAAAATTTTAATTTTCTCCAAAAGTAAACGATTTTGGATAAAATATTATTTGTCATAAATGAAAGATATTTTTACTACGTTCCCAATGGTACATATATCATCCAGACATCTTATACAGTTTGGGAGATATAAACGTTAAATTTTCAAACTTTAAAGGGCTATAACTCCTAAACCATACGAGAGCGACAAAAAATGTTGTCGTTGTTGGGATCGGCGCAAAAAACAACAACAACAACGAAAAAACAACAATAAGATTAGAGAGTTCGTGCTGTCCTCAATCTGTTCCAGTTTCAAATCCTTTATATTGTTTAACTTCTCGTCTGAGATAGTTTTTTGTTAAGATTATAATTCTTTATGTTAAGAAAGCACAATAAATTTGATTGCGATCTTATTTTTAATGTGTTTTGGGCCAAACTAACTGAAACTGTTGACATTTAACCATACGGAGCAACTGTGTATTGTCACAGAGAATAATTTCGCTACTGTCATCTGATCCTCTTCTTTTCATTGCTTTTCTCTCAGCACTAGACGAGACTTCGGAGGATTACTCTAGCTGAAAAAATTCTCAAATTTGAAAAAGAAAAAAGAAAATATCTAAATTACGAGTTCATTTCAAAAAAAATTTATATAATCTTCTTGCAGAACGCAGCAAAGATCATGTAAATGTATGCAGCTCTTCCGACCGACATATTGTGGATGAACGAAAGTGGATTTTATTGAAGACGATATATGGAAAATCTGAGTTCTGAAAGCGAAAGGAAAATTTCCAATATTCTTTTTACCCCTTGGGTTCTTCATCGTTTTGGAGTAAAAAAGAACAAAATCCAAACGAGTGAGAAAGCATAAAAAACAGAAAAGAAGGAAGTTGCAATAGAAAGAACATCGTGAGCAAAGCAAAATAAAGGTGATTATGGTCTTGAATTTGTTGGAATGGGAAACTTGTGAAGATGATATGGATATCATCTTATATCAGATGATATGATGTTCCATAACCAATAACTTGCGGATTTTTCCTTCTAGCTCCATGGATTCGTCGGTGAGTGAAGGGGCTGCGTCGTTACAACAATCGCAGCCGCCGATGCAGAAGAAAAAGAAATCAAAAAATAAAAAAGGCTCAAAGGTTGGCACCCCCGTTGAGGTTTCAACATCAATGACGGAAACAGAAAAGGTGGAAAGACAGAAAGTCAATGCAGACAGTCTTAGCGAGAAGCTGGCACAAGGATTGTATTTAAACAGTAGCATTAGCAGCAGGAGTGTAAACAGCAGCGCCAGCGAAGTTAAAGATCGAAGGAGTAGTAGTAACAAACTGGCAAATGGTACAGCTGAGAAGTTATCGATTTCAGGGTCCTGTTGTCCTCAAGTCAATGGACACGATTGCAATGTGACAGTGGCACTGGGGGCCGTAAACACTACCGGATTAGATTCTAATCCGACTGCAGAGAAGCACCATGTAAAGAAAACCAAAAATAAACTAAAGAACAAAGAAAGTGCCCAAGAAAACTGCCATGATATAGGTTTAGTTGAGAAAAGGGACGTTGAGCAGAAGGAATCGTCCAAACAAACGCTGCAAAATGGTTTCGCTGAGGCAGAAATACAGAATTCTGGGGCAGAAGGGCAAAGAGATGTGCCATGTAGCAGAAAACAAAACGGGAAGTTAGATAAAAACATAAAAGAGGAAATAGATGAGGATAAATTAAAAGGACCTACTTTACAAGAGGACCAGAAACCGAAACAGCAGCCGAAGAAAGAACAACTTAATGTTATCGCCACTGCCTCCATACCTGCCTCAACTGAGAAAAAAACGACTACAACGCCCTCCACCTTCAAGCAGGAGACAGCTAATATTTCACCTCCAGAGGAGGAAGCCGTATCGCCCACATTGGATTTGTCAAATGTACGAATTGAATACAAGGAATATGAATCGGAATTGCAAATGCATGTAAGTTTGTAGTTGATTCTAATAATCCTCATCATAGCTTTTTTAATAATTTAACAAGCAAACTTATGTTGCAGGATATCATGCGTTTGATACAAGCTGAACTCTCGGAGCCTTATTCGATTTATACTTATCGCTATTTCATTTACAATTGGCCAAAATTATGCTTTCTGGCGGCGCATGATAATGAGTACGTGGGCGCCATCGTCTGCAAACTGGATCGACACAGACACATGAATAGAAAACGTGGATATATTGCAATGCTAGCAGTACGCAAGGAATATCGGAAGTTGAAAATTGGTACCACGCTGGTGCAAAAGGCAATCGAGGTAATATAAAAAAAAAAGATATAATTTTATATATAGAGCAGAACCCGCTACATCCCGCGACAGTTTAGATTAAACAGATAAATGAAATAATCGTCTGACCTGCACGTACGAGTAAACCAATATCACTGATGGAGTAATTGTGGCTGGTTCCGAAATAGCTATATAAAGTGTCAATTGATCTTTTGACAAATTTTATTATTTCTAACAAACGCTGACGCGAGAAAATAATGGAATACAATCGTACATATATACGAGTACAAAATGCACTGCCATCCCAGACTGGTATGGCCATTTAAGAAGTCTTCATCTAAAAAAATCTCATAATTGTAGATCTTAAATAAAATGGTTTGTGCGGAAATTTATGGCCTGCAGCCATCGAAGAAATAATACGAAACTGCTTTAAAAACAAAAAACTTCAAATAACTTTATATACAATACTTTTCTGTTTTTAATCTTAGGCCATGCTTGCTGACAATGCTGATGAAGTAGTTTTGGAAACCGAAATGCGTAACGTGCCGGCATTGCGTCTTTATGAAAATTTGGGTTTTGTACGCGACAAACGATTATTTCGTTACTACTTAAATGGTGTTGATGCTTTACGCTTGAAGCTTTGGTTCAGATGAGATTTTCTTGTTAAGTTTGTTTGAGCGAAATCATGTTTATTTTATTTAATTTAAATCCCTGCCCCCTTCCCCTTTTTGATAAAATGTAAGAAAATTGCAATAAAACAAAGGAAAAAAATAAACATCATCCCTTACTTTTTACAGGGAGCACAAAATACAAATATATGAAATGTATACATAAAATATAAACATAACAAATCCCGAATAGTGTGGAAAGCAAGTGGAAATACTATACACTCGTACATAATATGGTTTTCTGTAAATAATCAAAAAAATCGTTTGGCAAAATTAATTAATTGCATTAACAGAGAGAATACTTTGGAAAAGGAGTACCATAATCATATTTTTTAGAACAAAAAACTCAACTCGTGACAAACCAAAAAGTGTTTCATTTTAATATATTATTTGTAACCTTTTTTAAACAACACTAACTCTTTAAACTTTTCTATTTAAAGTAAATTAAATTCGCTAATTTAGCTAAACTAAAGATCGAAAACGCAAAATAGTTCTTTTTCTAAAAACTTAGAAATTTGAACTGTAGTTTTTTATGTATTAATAATAAAAAAATATGCGTTGTAATTTTATTTTATGTTTATTTTAACTCGCGCAATGACTATAGAAGTTTATTTTTAACCGTTTAAAACGAAAATCTAACTTTCGAAAGCATTTCGATTCAATTTCATTAAAAAAACATGTAAGGTCAAAATAACCATATAAACTTATACCATACATACATACGATATACGCATTAATATGTATTCTTAGTTTAAATTGGTACCGTATTTTTTGTTTTCTAAAGAACATAATTACATTATAAAATGGACTATATGTGAGCAAAAATATTTACTTAATACATGTACGCATATACATGTATGTTAAAAACAAACAACCACGCATTCATACGACGAGCAACAACATAAACAAATTAGTTGTTAATTAATTTTAAAAAAAATTTAAATCACTTAAACGTAAAACTTGTAATGGATTCTAGGATATATTAATCTTAGGCTTATCGCAAACAATTTGAAAGAAAAATAAAAAATCGAAAACTGAGTGTATAGCATTTAAACAAAACAATATAATGGCATCAATCTTTTGTAATGGAACCGATTTGAAATAGGAATAAAAGTAATTCAACGGCGTAATTTCCTTTAGTTATCGATAACAATGGACGCCTTAGATTATGGTGACTATGGTTTTTGTTCTTCTTTCAAAATGTGTACTCGGATGAAAATCGATAGTATGTTTACAATTCAATCGTAACAGAACAGAATTATAAATCACTATTGTCTCCTTGAAAAAATTGTCTTTCTTGGGAAGCCAGACAGCGCTAGAGACGGCTCTTCCAATCGTTACAGCAGTGCCCGGAACTCGTATACCGGAATCCTCCTCAGCTGGTCGGCTATAGCCGTTTGAATATTTTCGATTCGACCGCCGAACTGGGCCCTTGACAAAGCACTGTCTTGGTAGGCCTGTTGAAGTTTTGCAAAAGTTTTCGCTACACTGTGCCCAATGCGGAAGGAAAACCCACTAGCGAAATTGGTGACACTTATTTTAGAACGCACTAAAAAAAGCTGTTTCACAAAAACAAATTGATGCGGACAACCAAATTATTCTAAAGAGTTAAAACTCGTATTGGAGGCGTATCACGTTTGTATCTTATTACCTTAATTGCAGGTCTCGTATTTTAGCAATATTAAGTATGGGTATAACTTCCTTGCAACTAGCCCGTAATCTAGGTCAAGGGTTCATGGATTAGTTCCTTTTAACGAAGTTGTAGTCTATCTACAGGGAAGTAGTCGATGGGTAAGTCCACGGTTAAATCCTGGGATACTACACGGACAATTCCTTGTAACTAGCCCGTAGTTTATCTGCGTCCAACTACAATTCGACAATTTCGACATCATTGCCTTCTGCTTTCTTATGTGGACAGTTTGTAGCTTTAAAGAACGAAAGAATGAAGGTAAAAATGTTCATGTATTTTTTTAAAGTTTTTAAATTCTTATATTTTATTTTCTTAATAAAATTTAATTAACTTTCGGCGGTTATGTCGAAAATACAAATATAAGTTTTATATATTTTTCAACACTTTTCCGATGACTATATTAACTAAATTATATTTTTAAAATGCTGCAAATTTATATATTTGTATTAATTTTTTTATAAACGTCATTGCAATTCTAGCTCGTTATCTTACAAAAGTTTTTGGCCTGCAGTTATGCTGTCTTCAGCAGCGATCAGCTTTAATCTGTAGGAACTCATCTGCGTCTTCCTTTGGCACTTTCCACCTTCAAACTGCCCGCATTCATACGCATCTGTTTTAGATCAACACGCGCCTTCTCTCTAAGATTACGAATTTCTTTTCCTATGCTAGCATTTTTGAATTTTTCGACTGTAGCAATTGGTGCTGCCGAAATGGAAGTGGAGAAATCTACGGAAGGAGGAGCGGGAGTGACTGTGGGCGCCTGACTAGTCACACGAGGTATCTCGTTTGTTACTGTTGATTTTGGCTCTTTTGCATCAAACAGTTCATTGATTTCGACCATACGCGGTTTGAAAAAGAGATTAGGTTTGATTATTGCATGCTCCGGTGTCTTGAAGACATTTAACAGCCCCCAGGGTTCGTCACGTTGCTCTCTCTCCGCTTCCGATTCCAGGGACCAAGCAGCATTACGTACCTCAATGCGCAAGCGTTCGCATTCTTCGGGACTGATATTTTTGCTGACATTCAAAATCTACAAAGAACTATTTATGAATATGGTAATGTGAATTATTCCTCCCTCCCATCGCTACCCATATTCACCGTCAGTTTCCTCTTACCTGTTCCAATGGATTTACTATATACATTGCTGAGTGATCAGGCTTCGGTATTGCCTTGCCTTCGTTCAATGAAATAGCACGATTGTGAAAATCGAATTGTGAATAAAACTCAAAGAATTGCAGCAACAGTTCACTGATCTTGTTGGTGTTGCTGCTGCACAAGCCGATCCTGTGCAAATTACGACCGAACGTGCAATTAACACCATCCTCAGTGATGCGTATGTCTTCTTTTTGGGCTGATTTCATGAGCGCAGTGATCGACGGCAAGATCGGCTCTTTCAGTTGCTGCAGAAAGAACATAACGAGACAGGTAAGAGAGAAGTTTGAGATCCAACGACCGGGAGTAGGATTTGTCAGGCCACAGCTTTGCGCCCAACGGCGAATGGTGAAGGTAAGTGGACGTACGCGTTGGTCCAATTCACCAAACATGTACAATAGCTCCGACATATAAAAGCCAGTTCTGTTAATTTTAAATGCATAAAATTAATGTCATTCGATGAAAAAGTTAATAAAGAGATTACATTAAAAATACATAGTTACAAAAATGGATAATTGAATCTTTTCGAGGGAAAATTAACATTTTCTTCAAGGAAAAAAGTAATTATGCGTAATAATAATATCCACCAGATCTGGTCAAGACAATGGTCCCGAGGAAAAGATCTTTAATCTTTCCAATACGTATAATACGTATAGGAAATTCAAAGCATGAGTAATGTCTTTTGAAAGATGCTTTTTGGTAAGACCAAGATTTGATAAGATTTTGAAGAGAATACTTTTAAAAAGATGTAAAATCTTGAAGAAAATACTGTAATAGTATTGATTTTTATTTAAATTATTCATGTATTCAGCAGTGTCTTCTCTCAAAGGCTATTGAGTTTGTGTAGGCATTGAAGTGAATTATATGCCGCAAGTTTAATAAATTTATAAGAAAGATTTAACTCTTTCAATGGCTGAATCATTTTTATCGAAAGCATAAACAAAAAAAATGCGGTCGGTTCGGTACCTGTTGGTAGTTGAGAGATAGTATGAAATATTATCTAAAAATGATAGCTTTATAATGAATTGCTCAATATTTATCGATAAAGAGTACGACGGACGACAGCGTGTACAGTAAACTGTGTTGCGGGCTTGAGTTTTGTACTGCTCTGACTAACTCTAAATAAACCGTTATCGGTGGTGTTATCTTATCAATGGGTGGCAAGCAACTTATTTTATCACTAACTTGGTTAATGCTCAAGAATTCTTATGCTTAAGGCATTGCTAACAACATGTCATCATCGTTGATTCAGCGGCCTGTAAATTATTTACTGTAACAATTTGTAAAACGCATTGAGTAAAACTTAGACGACGGCAACGAAAACGAAAGGAATTGAATTACAATATTTTGAAGTAAGAGTGAGAAATAGAGAAATTAATGTAAAAACAAGTACAGAAACTAATAAAAAAAAGGTGCGATTCAAAAATATTCCCAAAGCAAAATATTGAAGAAAAAAATTATATAAATTATTAAATAAACATATAAATTTAAATATAGTGGTAATTGAAATTTGTTCTTTGATTTTCTTACACCAAATATTTCTTAGATTTTGTAATATTACGATTAATAAAAGCGATTAAAAAAGGTTTATAAAAGCCTCAATAATGAAATTAATAAATAAACTAATGAGCTCATCCATTTATAAATTAAAAAGAAGGAAGCATGGACTGGTATTAGTCATATCAGTCGCGACAGTCATAACAAAGCCACCTAAATGATGACGTCATGAATAGACATTTTTGCAATGTAATCAATATTCTTTGATTCTTCTTCGTCAATGAAGACAACTTATCAGTGTTCTTTGATCATTGATATTTTAATATAACGTGAAAAATATTATTTAACTATTTAACCCTTAATTACCGACTGGGACAACGTATGCATGCAACGTATCATGCAGACAACGTATTACGTTGAACCTCATATTTTAAAACTAATTTTTTCCGGCAAAAAATTTTTCCCGTCTCTTTGTTCAGCTGAGATTTAAATTTCTAATAATTTTAATTATTCATTTGTCCTTTCAGTTATTCATTTTAGGAGCAGACAACTCGACACGAAATGGGTTCTAGACAACAGGCGAATTTGCTGGAAAAGCAAATTGGTTGCGTTAAGTATACGCTCTTTTGTTTCAATATCGTTAGTTGGATGTTAGCGGCCGCTTTGTTCGCTCTAACCGTTTGGTTACGCGCTGAATCCGGTTTCAGCGAATGGCTACGCATTCTTCAGGCCGAGAAATTCTATATAGGCATCTATATTCTCTTAGCCATGAGCATCATAATGATGGCTATTTCATTTCTGGGTTGTCTCAGTGCACTCATGGAGAATACACTGGCATTATTTGTTTTTATTGGCACTCAAATATTCAGCTTCTGTGCCTGTGTGTCGGGCGGTGCAGTTCTACTTGAGTACTCGACCATGCATTCGAGTCTGCAACCTCTCCTCATGGTGTCACTGCAGCGCTTCGTCAGTACTTCTGAATATGCGTATTCATCGTATGTATTGAATATGATTCAGGACAACATCGGTTGCTGCGGTGCCACAGGACCTTGGGACTATTGGGACTTGCATCAACCACTGCCATCATCCTGCCGTGATACAGTCAATGGTAATGCCTTCTTTAATGGTTGTGTCGACGAGCTGACTTGGTTTTTCGAGGGAAAAACCAGCTGGATTGTGTCACTTGCTCTGTGTTCTGCCATGCTGAACGTTATCTGTGCAGTTATGAGTTTGATTCTAGTGCAGGCAGTAAAGAAAGAGGAGGAAGAGGCCAGAGGTTATAGACGTTAGGAGCATAAATAGAGCTCAAGCGCGAGTACTAAGTTTTCAAAAAGTAAAGAGGGAGAATTACAATAGTACCTCGTGAATATGTCATGGTAAAAACGATGGTGTTGTGCTCTCTTTATACTCCTTTATCCATTCCCAGAGGACGGACAAAATTACATATTTTCTACAAAACAAAAATACTGAACCGCCGAATAAAGTTATTTTATAATTTATACTAATTTGAACTTTAGTTTCCTAAGTTTTTTGCGACAATAAAGAACCATCTTGAAAGAATTAAAATAGAAAAATAAAAAAATTATTAAAAATTTTATTATTGAAGTTTAAATTTTTTGTTTTAGAAAAATAAAGAACCCATTATACTTACTTACAAGTTATACTTACAAGTTACTCACGGATAAATCAACCTCCAGATTGAGATGTTCGTGATGATACTTAATAATGGGTACACGTGCTTGCAATATACGCCTCACATGACATACTCCCGGCAAGAATATGTGCAATATATCACCGATACTTTCCATTTGTCTTTGCACCTGCGATCGTTCACTTGTTAAATTCTCCTTGACATGAAAGATTAAGCGTGATTTTTGTTGCTTCCGTAATGCTGCCTCACCTCTTTTCTCTTGATCGAAGCGTAATATAAGATCTAGGTCACAACCCATTTTTCCAAATCCATTTACTGATGAACCGAACGGCTGAGCGTTCGCTTCAGGAAACATGCCTCTTACGGCTGACTGAATTTGTAAAGCAGCCAAGAAGCGTAGCCGCACGCCAAGATCATTAAGCTGCGTGCATCGGTATACTAGCTTAATCTGTTCATCAATATTCGAAGCAGATCTCAAAACGTTGTTAAGATCGTTGTTCTCCATAACACGAGTACCTTCTACCACGTTTAATAAAGTGACCCTTTGTGACTGTTGGCTGTCATTCATTTTCAGTGAATTTTTTTTCGCATTACTTCTTGCTGCTTTGAACCAAAGAAATGAGGACCGCACAGGTACTGACTGGTAGTCCTCATTGCAACTGGACGAATTAATAGCGGCGGCAGCTTCCTCTGCTTTCGAGAATTCTAGCAAAATATAGTGAATATCTTCATCGTGGTATATGCGATAGTGTTGTGCATTGACAATTGTGCCAAAATCACTGCAATAGTCGTAGAGTTCTGGGAAGGATTTCTCAGAGTTCACTTGCACAACTATGCTTCTAACCGCTTCTGCTTGACGTCCGCGCATCACTTCATCATAAGATAATTTCCCTTAATAATAATAATAAGAAAAAGTTACGTTTACCTGAAAGATCACGTTTAAAATCTAGTAACAACCTTTATTGTTGCACGTAGAACTGGACTTTTTTGTCATCAGTCTGTTAGATGGCATAAACTGGCGAAGTTGTTGGAATTTTCTTATTAAGCCATTCATTCTTTTGTTAAATACCTAATTTTGAATACCTATAAATTTTTCATAAAACAATTTGTTACACAAACAAAATACCCAGATTTTACAGTCTAAACAACGAGGTTAGGTTTTTTGTAAATTTGACATTTCGATATTAATTATCAGCTGTTTGGTGATGACAAACCCATTTCCAAAAAATTAATGTGTGCATTTTTGATCTCCGAATCGTTAGCGATTAACTTGCTCGCTTCTGAACGATTCGCTTCTAAATTCGCATTTTTCAACTTTTACGTAGCGAGTAGTTCATCGATACAAGCTTTACGTGAAATCGGTGGTATGTCAAAGCTGTGTTTAATTTTTCTTTAGGAAAATCATTGTACACTAGGATTTCTCTTTTCTTCACATGATCTACGGCTTTAATAATTTTATTATGATTTCTCTTTTCTTCTTAGCGTTCATATAAAAATATCAACAGTGTTGACCTAAAAAAATATTGCATTTGTGAAATTGTGCTAGCAAAAATAAATTCAAAATAAAATACAACAATAGATGTGCTTTATATATTTCAGTTAATCTTTCTGAATGAGAAATACGTTCATGTGTTCCAATTTTATTAATTGAATGAAAAACTTTGAAGTAAAATGAAAATATTTAAAAAGTTTTTCATCTGAAAAACTAGATACTAGATTTATGTACGAGTATATAAACGTGTTGTACATTACAAAGTCTAATCTTATTAAACGAGCTAAAATTGTATATATATGTGGCGGTATCAGCCCTGGTCCCTTGTGACAGGTATCAGAATGCAGAGTAACAGCCCTGGCTTGTTTTGACAAGCAGAAAATCATCTCTAACTTCTTACTTCCTTTTTTGATCTTGAACATTGCGCTCGTGCTTCGAAGTAACTTTTTCTTTTTTTAATCTTACCTGTAACGCACAATCTATTAAACTAAATAAATACGAAGTGTTCCAAAGTGGTGACCCCGACGTTGCATAATGGACACAAAAGACAGCGACACGCGGAGCCCGTCTGATGCGAATATAGTAACAGATTTGCAAATAGCGGCGAGTGCCTATGCCCGGCTACAAATCCCAGCTTTTTCAAGTGAGGACGTCAGCAACTGGTTTTACTCGCTAAATTTCTATTTCCGTGCAACTGGCATCAATGCAGACGAACGCCGATTTGACACGGTTTGCTCGCAAATACCGCCCAACCACAACACTCAACTTCGTCCAATAATTGACGCAGTCCCGAGGGTTGAAAAGTTCGAATACATCCGAACGAAACTAGTTGCACATTTCGCCGAGAGCCACCAACAACGACTCCTTAGAGTGCTGCACGACATGCCACTTGGAGATAAAAAGCCAAGTCAGCTTTTTTATGAAATGCTTAAAGCGGCACACAACATCTTAAGTGAAGAGGTACTTCTTGATCTCTGGGCGTCACGGCTGCCACCATCTGTACAAACAGCCATTATAATAAGCAATGGTTGTTGCACTGAAAAAATTCGAATCGCCGATACAATTATGAGCAGCATTGAACTGCGGCAGATGAATGCAAACACATCGTACGAACAACCAGGCGTTCCCGACGATCCTAAAGTCGCCAGAATTTGGACACATCAACGCCCCTTGCAACGTCGCCAGAGACAACGACAAACAAACCGACCAACCCCCCCCCACACAGCACCGGCGCGACGCTTCCATAAATCAGTTCAATGACTGCTGGTTTCATCGCACATTCGGCAATAGAGCAACAAAATGTCGCCCACTATGTGCTTTTCAACGCACGTCATTAACTACACAACAACAACAATGACAGTTTTCAGTGACCATTAACAGCGAAGCAGTATGTACTAACAACTCAGCCATAGTCGCCAGACTATCAGTTTGTGATCGTTCCTCACACGCATCTTAATTGACACTGGAGCTGAAGCGTCATGCATACCACCGTCACGCAATATAAAAAAAATTCGCACAACTTCAGTAAAACTATTCGCTGTCAATGGTTCGCCAATAAAAGTTTACGGTCAAGTCATGCACAAGCTCGACCTTGGATTTCAGCGCCTTTTTCCATGGACTTTTCTAATAGCTGATATCACATCACCAATTATCGAAGCCGATTTCTTACGCCATCACGACTTAATGGTCGATTTACGACGATCTCGACTAGTCGACTCAGAAACGAATGTGCAACACAAACTAATTGCCGTAACGAGCCACGAACCATCGCTTCAGACATATGATCCAAATACACCATTCGGAGACCTCATAGCCGCTCATCCATATATCACACAACTTGCCCCAGCAGGAGTTTCGACAAAGTCAGAAGCCATTCACTATATAGAGACCACTGGCTCACCGTGCTCAGCTCGCGCTCGTCGTTTACCACCACAAAAATTAGAAGCAGCCAAGAAAGAATTCGACTTACTTCTTCGTGCTGGCATTTGCCGTCCTTCCAAGTGAAATTGGGCAAGCCCCCTTCACATGGTGCAAAAAGCGGATGGATCATGGCGGCCATGTGGAGATTACAGGGCACTGAATGCGGCTACCGTGCCTGATCGATACCCTCTGCCGTATTTGCATGACTTTGCCAATATCTTAAGAAATAAGACAATATTTTCAAAAATCGATTTGCAGAAGGCCTTTCATCAGGTACCGATTAATCCCAGCGATATACCAAAAACCGCCATTATAACTCCATTTGGTCTTTTTGAATTTACCCACATGACATTTGGGTTACGAAATGCGGCCCAAACATTTCAACGCATGATCCACGCAGTACTACGCGGCCTAGATTATGGTTTCCCATACATGGACGACATCTGTGTTGCCTCCACAGATGTACAAGAACATCGCCGTCATCTTAATGAAGTGCTTGACCGCCTCACTCAACATAATCTGTCAATAAATATAGCAAAATGCGTTTTTGCAAAGCCAGAACTAGAGTTTCTTGGGCATCTAATTTCAACAAGAGGATTAGAACCGCTCCCAGCGCGAGTTGAAGCAATTCAACGTATGACACCACCCAAGAACGTCAAACAGCTCAAAGGATTCCTGGCCACAATCAACTTCTATAGAAAATTTATTCCACATGCAGCGGAAACTCAAATCCCTCTTCTCGCGTTAACAGCAGGCAACAAGAAAAATGACAAAACCCCTTTGCAATGGTCTCCCGTAACCCTGAAAGCATTTGAGGAATGTAGGCAGCTTCTCTCCAAGAGTGTACGCCTTGCGCACCCTCAACATGATGCAGAATTAAGTCTTATAACCGATGCATCAAACTTAGCTGCGGGAGCTGCTCTCAATCAGTTAATAAACGGAATTAAAGGACCACTGGGATTTTTCTCAAACACAACAGCGCTATTCCACATACGATCGAGAGCCAACTGCAATGTACATGGCAATTCGACATTTTCGAGACCTTCTGGAGGGACGGACATTTCACATACAGACTGACCACAAACCATTGGTGTTCGCCTTTAAACAACGCCCAGAGAAGTCATCACCACGGCAGATTAACTACTTGTCGTTTATAAGCCAGTTTACGACCGATATTCGCTATATCAAGGGCGAAGCGAATCATACAGCGGACCTGCTTTCACGAATCGATTCCATCGAAACAACAGGGAATTTATATGCAACACTTGCCACAGCTCAAAAAATTGACCAAGAACTGAAGTCAATATTAGAAGGTAACAAAACAAATTCATTACAACTTACGCCATTCGTTTTCCCACACTTAGACAAACCAATATTTTGCGACACTTCATATAATCGAGTTCGGCCATTCATCACCAAAAGCCTTCGGAAAAAGTTTTTCGAAGTAACTCACAACCTTTCACACCCTGGCCAACGAGCATCAGTACGTTTAATGACAGAGCGTTTTATATGGCCAAACATACGCCAAGATAGTGCTAAGTTCGCAAAAAGCTGTATCGCTTGCCAAAAAAACAAAGTACATCGTCACACGAAAACCGAATTACAACACTATTCAACACCGGACGAACGTTTTTCCGTCATCAACGTTGATATCCTGGGCCCATTTCCACCATCCGATGGTAAACGATACTTGCTAACCGTCATCGATCGCTACACAAGATGGCCGGAAGCCATACCTATGCCAGACATGACGGCTGCAACATGTGCAAGATCCCTCATATCCGGGTGGATTTCACGTTTTGGTTCGCCAACGCAACTAACCTCGGACCAAGGACGCCAGTTCACTTCAGCCATTTTCTCCGAGTTATGCAAACTATTAGGAACAAACCCCACAATGACGACGTCTTACCATCCACAATGCAACGGAATCGTCGAACGATTTCATCGAACACTAAAGGCAGCAATAAACTGCGGTAATTCAACGAAGTGGGTAGAACAACTTCCGGTTATACTACTCGGCATTCGGTCAACAATTAAAGAGGATCTAGGTTCAGCGCCTGCAGAATTAGTCTACGGTACCGTGCTGCGATTGCCAGCAAACTTATTGGTGGAAACTAGATCGCAACGTTCTCAAACTGAATTCGTCAAAGACTTACGTCAATCAATGCAAAATATGATCCCTAAAAATACTGCGTGGCATATCAATCAGCAGCCGTTTGAACACAGAGATCTGAAAACGTCAACACATGCATTCGTACGAAATGATTCCGTAAAAGCCACAATAGTTCCGCCATATGAGGGTCCTTTCGAAATACTGGAGCGCCATGAAAAATATTACATACTGAACGTTCGGAACAAACAAACAAAAATTTCGAAAGATCGCCTTAAGCCAGCGTATATCGACACCTCTCCAAAGTAGGAAAAAAGGACCATCCAACCGCCACAACTTCCAGCAGATCAGCCTTTTTCGCACCGTCTACAAAATAAAGGCGCGACAAGCCTTCTGGGGGGCCTATGTGGCGGTATCAGCCCTGGTCCCTTGTGACAGGTATCAGAATGCAGAGTAACAGCCCTGGCTTGTTTTGACAAGCAGAAAATCATCTCTAACTTCTTACTTCCTTTTTTGATCTTGAACATTGCGCTCGTGCTTCGAAGTAACTTTTTCATTTTATAATCTTACCTGTAACGCACAATCTATTAAACTAAATAAATACGAAGTGTTCCAAATATATTTGTAGCTTTTTTGAGGTCGAAAACGGCTCTAAGGATTTCTTTGATATTCACAAATTGTCGAGGTGATTTTTTCGAAAAAATTCATTTTGGTGGTTTTTTTTCTCTATTAAATTGGTTGATCAACAAGTGTGTGAATAATTTGACAATGTTTTGTTTTTGTTTTTAAATTTTGTTCTGTTTAGAAATAAAATGTCAATATATATTCAATTATTTTCGTTTTGTTTTGTAAAACTTCAAGAAATTTATGAACGGTGTCAATGTTTTCAAGGAAAATGTTTATAAAAATTCAAAAAAATCCAATCCTTAAAAAGGAACGGCCTTTTTTACTATTCACACAGCAAAAAATCAAAACTTTTATTTTTAAAATTTTTCGCCCCATTAAACCTAACTCATAAAACTTGGCAACGTTTGGAAAAAAATTCCGAGCAACTGCTCGGGGTCCCAAGTGCTTACAACATTATATTTTGAAATAAAAATTCGTCCTTAGAACATAATTTTAATGAAATGTTTGCGGCTGACTTTTTTTGCGCGATACTATTTCTAAAGAAGAAGAAGAATATAACAATGTGCCGGTGAAAATTCGCAGCAGAGCATATGGTTTAGGAGTTAGACAAGTTTATTTTTGACAAGTACTTTTGAAATGCATGTTTTTTCACAACTGAAACTACTAAACAGTCGGGGTAAATTTAACATTATGGTGTGTTGTGAAACAAAATTTTGGTTCAGTTTTCACTTTTATAATATTTTTTTGAAGTTTCGGCTCGGAGATTGTAATCTCTGTTATAATTATAATGTTATGAAAGAAGTTGGATTTGTTGATATGCTGAAACTAAACATTTTCTGATGAAATGTATGTCAACGACTGATTTTTACCAAACGTTTGGTATGACAATTCACCGCTTTCGATTTCTATCAAAATCGTTGTAAGAAATGTGGATTTTGAACGATTAGGCGTAAGAACTATTTAAAGTGTTGTTGTAAAATCAGCGATCGTTAGCGAACGATTTCAAGGTGGATAAGAAATCGGAAAATGTTAACGATGCGAAAATAACAAAGCGGAACGAGCGATATGTCAATCGTTCGTAGATAAGAAATGTAACCCTAATTCTTTTAAAGATTAGGTATGTTCACATCAGAGATAAAATAATAGGTCTGTTCGTTCACTTTTCTAGTAAATAATAGGAAATGCTTCAAATTTTGTAAGCAGAGAGAATTTTACTTCAAGAGTTATCGAACAAGTTTCTAATAAAAAATAGCATAATGTCAAAGTTTACATTTGAAAGTAAACAAAAAATTGAATGTTTTTCTATTCACAAATGGAATATTGTCAGTTCTATTTTTGGCTTAATTTTACCGTTTGGGCCATGCCCCAATTTTTTTTCATTTTTTGTTGTTGTTGTTTATGGAGCTGATTCTAATGAAGCAATCGGTTTTTGTCGCTCTCTTCTAGTTTACGAGTTATAGCCCTCTAAAGTTTGGAATTGATATGCCTATAACTTATAAACCAGAGAAGTTATTTCGATTATATGGGTACCGTTAGAAAGCCCTCGAAAAACCTTCAATTTCTTTAATATAACATTTTTCCGAAAACTGTATAGTTTTTATGCAAATCGAAATTTTTCATTTTTGGAACTTTTTTTTTACATCTAATAATTTTTTTTCGTTTCAAAGTGTGTAATTAACCTATTAAATCTTTGAAATAACAACGAAGCTGAGACCGTAAGCTTTTTTTGAGTATTTTTTTCATTTTCATCAGTCAAGTATTTGAGGAGAAAATCGCGTGATTTTTCTTAAAAATTTTTAGTCTGCGGCGCAGATTCAAAAAATGTTCTTATTATGTAAAAATTTAAAATATTTTAAAAAAAATTACGTGAAACCAACTTACGTTCTTCTGACCTTTAAGAGCTATTATGATTGCTCTGAGCTTTAAGAGCAAAAAATCGAAAATCTTCTCTGGTTTATGAGTTATAGGCATGTCAATTCCAAAACTTAGAGGGCTATAACTTCGAAATATAATCGAAATATCTTCTCTGGTTTATGAGTTATAGGCATGTCAATTCCAAAACTTAGAGGGCTATAACTTTTAAACTAGAGGAGAGCTAAACTTTTTAGTAAAAGTTTGTGCATTCTAGTACTAGCAAGCACGTTATCGAATGAACCTAATATCTCTGGTTGACGTACCCATGAAAAAAGGTATATATATGTAATTTGGCTTTTTTATCTCGCTAAAAAATTCTACACTCATCGAATTTTTTAAATCCTGACCTATATTAAAAAAATTTTATATATAAAGATATATATAAAAATAATATATACTACGTTTAAACAAGCGCTATTTTCGTTTGAAAATGTATAATATATGTAAGACCAAAAATATAAAAAAACGTATTTCAAAGTAATTTTTCATACATTCACATAAGAACAACATAAAAATTAAAGCAGCATAAAAATGTTGCCTTCTCTTCTGATTGGTTATCTGAAAGTGTCAGAATGTCATTTTGATTGAAATGCAATTTAGGGGAAATGAGAGTTGCAAGCGACTTTTTGCTGGCTTTTCGTTGAAAAGACGCCGAAGAGCTGCTTTTCGTTTGACAGTTTTTGTACGGACGAAAAGCTTACGGCGGCGTCTTTTCAGTGAATTTTTAAAAAGTCGAAAATTCAATCCATGCATGAACACCGTATAACTTTTGTTTGCAAACACAAGCTGATTTGTGTTAGGGCAGCACTTTTTTGTTACATAGCCATCTAATACATTCGTCACCTAGGTATAACTTACGAATAGGGGATTGGCTCCGATTTTTTTCATTTTCTTTTCTGTAATAGGGCTTACCCTCCCTTGTTCAACCATGTTAAAAAATAGCGTCGGACTCGTTTAGTTTATGAGATATAGGGCTTTAACTGTTAAAATTGGAAGAGCTATATCTCTAAAACTAGTTAAGATAAACGCGTAATATTGGTGCCGTTAAAAAGGCTGTTTTAAGTCCTTTCTTTTATCTACTAACCTTTTTTGTGAGTACTGACACCATTACGGAGGTAATTCAACTTTTAAAAAAATTGGCGTACTTCGTTTTACAAAATAATTTTTTTCTCCCTTAAATGACAATTAAGGTATAAAATACCATAAAATACCCATAAAATAGCTTTTTTTTATAGCCCATAATATTACCTTTCTAACGGTATATAATATGTGTGGGTATCTCTTGTGTTTTTGAGCTAATTAATGAAAATATCTACAAATTCAGTGATCGCCTGCAATACTGCGTAGTGGGTATTTACGAATATTCAGGGTTATAACAAAAAAGCTTTATATTAAAATAAGGCCTCCACGCATAAAAACCTTAATGCAAAAAACTTCACATTACCGAGAGGATTCTGCTGATTGATGGTTATGATCCCTGCCGCGGCCGAAGGCCGCCAATACGCGGAAAAACCTGTATGCCAAAAACTTTACATTACTGAGAGGATTCTGCTGATTGATGGTTATGATTCCTGCCGCGGCCGAAGGCCGCCAATACGCGGAAAAACCTGTATGCAAAAAACTTCACATTACCTAAAGGATTCTGCTGATTGATGGTTATGATCTCTGCCGCGGCCGAAGGACGCCAATACGCGGAAAAACCTGTATGTAAAAAACTTCATATTACCGAGAGGATTCTGCTGATTGATGGTTATGATCCCTGCCGCGGCCGAAGGCCGCCAATACGCGGAAAAACCTGTATGCCAAAAACTTTACATTACCGAGAGGATTCTGCTGATTGATGGTTATGATCCCTGCCGCGGCCGAAGGCCGCCAATACGCGGAAAAACCTGTATGCAAAAAACTTCACATTACCGAGAGGATTCTGCTGATTGATGGTTATGATCCCTGCCGCGGCCGAAGGCCGCCAATACGTGGAAAAACCTGTATGCCAAAAACTTTACATTACCGAGAGGATTCTGCTGATTGATGGTTATGATCCCTGCCGCGGCCGAAGGCCGCCAATACGTGGAAAAACCTGTATGCCAAAAACTTTACATTACCGAGAGGATTCTGCTGATTGATGGTTATGATCCCTGCCGCGGCCGAAGGCCGCCAATACGCGGAAAAACCTGTATGCAAAAAACTTCATATTACCGAGAGGATTCTGCTGATTGATGGTTATGATTCCTGCCGCAACCGAAGGCCGCCAATACGCGGAAAAACCTGTATGCAAAAAACTTTACATTACCTAAAGGATTCTGCTGATTTATGGTTATGATCCCTGCCGCAGCCAAAGGCCGCCAATACGCGGAAAAACCTGTATGTAAAAAACTTCATATTATCGAGAGGATTCTGCTGATTGATGGTTATGATCCCTGCCGCGGCCGAAGGCCTCCAATACGCGGAAAAACCTGTATGCAAAAAACTTTACATTACCCAGACGATTCTGTTGATTGAGGGTTATAATCCCTGCCGCCGAAGGCCGCTAACACATGCAAAAACCTATAAAAGAACTTCACATTACAGAGAAGAAAGCTTCACATTATCTTTAAATAAGCTAAAGATACATGAACTAAAGTAGTGAGTGTATCATATTATATGTATATCGTTTTAAAGGTAAAAGAACAGGCTTTTTAGCAAAATGTTTTTTTTGACACCTTAATGTATTCGTTTTGCAGAAAAAAATTATTGTTTCCAGAAAAAATAGACAGTTTTCTACATAAAGTGATATAACTCCTTAACCGTTATTATATATGAAAAAAAGTATTTTACGTAAATCGTAAGCAGTAAAAGTACCTTTCAAACGGTATATCATCATCCCGATAACTCACTTAGTTAGCGAGATATTAAGCTTTTGCTTATCACATTTATTTGACATTTAAATGCTTCTAAATCCAAAATGGCTGACGTCCGACAAAAACAAAATGGCTGCTTCCGGTTCTAACGGTAATATCTAACGGTAAAAAAAAAATGCAAAAAATCGGAGCCAATCCCCTATTCTTAAGTTGTTCCGTCACCTATAAAGTCGATGCGACACAGACCGCGATTTTTGTGTCAAACAGAACAAGAATCGATACGGTTTTATTATTTTGAGCATCTTGCAATTAGAGTTCCTAAATCTCTTACCCATCACTTTTATACTACATACTGTAAAAGATTGTATTGCAATCAGATAAAAGTGCGATCCGTTGCACGTGCAAGCAGCATCTGATAACGCTATTAGTTTTTGTTTTAATAACTTATCAGTCATCCTGTTAGTTGCAACCAAGATTGGCTGCGTTCAGAACAGTCAATCAGTGTTGGCTGGTTCTTGTCAGCGTAATTGTAACCGCAGAATACAGCGATGCGCGATGCGCGAATCTCTCTCTCGTCGCGCGATGCCCTTAAATGACATCGCGTAGACATCGCGTGACGCTGTTAAAAATTTGTTCATTTTTTTTTTGGGGTCGGGTGCCCCAAAAGAGGAGATCCTTCCATGAACTCACATACCTATAGGTACAAACTTTGTTTTGCCGAAATCCCCGCCCTTGGGGTCCTTTGGGGGCACCCGACCCCCTTCGGACCTTATCCGAAATACGTTTCGTAACGTTTACTATCGATTCCTACAATAAAAAATTTTGGGTAAAAATCCCCCGTTTGGGACCCCTTTGGGAGTCCCCACCCACCGCCCACCATGACCAAAATCCGTTTCACGATATTTGCTATCGATTTGCGCAATAAAAATTTTTTGGTAAAAAAACCCCCGTGTGACCACCTTGGGGGGTCCACAACCACCGCCCACCATGTCCAAAAACCATTTCACGACATTTCCTATCCCCAGAGGGTCACTTTGGGGGTTGTCACTCACCTACCACGTGTAAAGAGCCTCAGTCGTTTTGAGCACCGCATCATCAAAAAAAGACTTTTATAAATGACTTTTAAAAATAAAAGTCTTTGAATAACAGTTATCCAAAGACTTTTATTTTAAAAGTCTTTGAATAAGAGTTATCCAAAGACTTTTATTTTAAAAGTCTTTGAATAACTGTTATGAAAAACTTTTAAAAATAAAAGTCTTTGAATAACTGTTATGAAAGACTTTTAAAAATAAAAGTCACTGAATAACTCTTATTCAAAGACTTTTTTAATAAAAGTTCTAAAAGTTTCAAGCTCTGATTACAACATTTAAACAACAACACTTTATTGCCAAATTCCACGTTGCCGCCACACGAGAAGTAAACAAAACACTGAAAATTAGTGACAGAGAAGAAAGTTATGAGCAGATCCAGCGTAAAAATTTTTGGCTAGAAAAAATGGCGACTGCTTTGACAGCCTTTCTGACCTTTCGACCCCCTCAGACAAAAAACCAGCAAAAAGCCAAAACCGCTTGACTGTTCTGAACGCAGCCATTGTAACACATCTGCACGTGTGACAAACTAACAGCTAGTTGAGCACTTATTGTGAGATTTTCAATAGACGAATTGTGAGATTTTCAATAGACGAAGTGATTAAAAGCGAAAAAAGTGTTTTTTATCACCTCGGTCCTAAAAAGCGATTTCTAAACTGTGAAAGTAATTAGAAACCATGGCTTAGACCCTGTCGTTGAATAGCGAACGATATCGCTTATTCATCGAAGTAAAAATGGTTGTATTCAGAACGGTCAAGCAGTGTTGGCTGGTTCTTGTCAGCGTAAATCATGGGCTTTGAATGCGTTGCTGAGTCTTTGCTGATAGATTACAACATTTAAACAACAACAACACTTCATTGCTAAATTCCACGTTGCCGCCACACGAGAAGTAAACAAAACACTGAAAATAAGTGACAGAGAAGAAAGTTATGAGCAGATCCAGCGTACAAATTTTTGGCTAGAAAAAATGGCGACTGCTTTGTCAGCCCTTCTGACCTTTCTACCCCCTCAGACAAAAAACCAGCAAAAAGCCAACACCGCTTGACCGTTCTGAATGCAACCAATGGCTGCATTCAGGACAACAAGCTGTGTTGGCTTTTTCTTGTCAGAATAAATCATGTGCTCTGAATACGTTTGCTGAGTCTTTGCTGAAAAAGAACAACATTTAAACAACAACAACACTTTATGCCAAATTCCACGTGGCCGCCACACGAGAAGTAAACAAAACACTGAAAATGAGTGACAGAGAAGAAAGTTCTGAGCAAATCAAGCATACAAATTTTTGGCTAGAAAAAATGGCGACGGCTTTGTCAGCCCTTCTGACCTTTCTAACCCCCTCAGACAAAAATTCAGCAGAAAGCCAATAAAGCTTGTTATCCTGAATGCAACCAATGCTTCAAAATCGCTCTCATCTCTCTCATTCGATCACTTTGTTCTTTTACTGAACATGAAAAAATTTTGATCGAAAATTACAAAGTAGAATAGACAGGAATCACTTCGTTCTTGTATTGAAAATCTTGCTATCTATTGAAAATCTCACAATTAATTTTGTTTTTGTTTTGCTATTTTATTTTTCCAGAAATAAATTTTACTTT
This sequence comes from Conops quadrifasciatus, assembly GCA_949752815.1. Lineage (NCBI taxonomy): Eukaryota > Metazoa > Arthropoda > Insecta > Diptera > Conopidae > Conops > Conops quadrifasciatus. The sequence goes on from OX457081.1 coordinate 7,029,120, forward strand.
ACTCAAGGTAAGCATTTAAAAAATGGTAAACGACAAAGAAAAGACTGATGCAGAAAAGGATCAGAAAAGCGATATTTGGAAGGATGCACGTTTCCAGCATTTGGTCACAGATCCTCGCTTCAAGCGATTGCCAAAATCTCAACGCAAAGTCAAGATCGACAAACGCTTTCAATCTATATTCACGGACAAAAAGTTCAATGTAAAATATACTGTAGATAAGTACGGCCGGCGTGTAAGCTCTAGCATGGCTGATGATCTACGAAAGTATTATGAACTAGACAGTTCGGCTACCGATGACGATCACGACGTCGAGAAAGAGACGGAAGAACAACGTAAGGAGGAACAAGCTCTCTGCCAGCAAAGAGATGAATCCAGTGTAGGAAGTAGTGATGAGGCGGTCGGCAGTGTAGAAAATGATGCCTTGGAGACTGACGGAAAGGAGGAGCCGTTGACTTTGCGAGAGCGTCTACTCGACCCAGATATTGATTATGCACGTGGCCAAGGACGACCTGTCACCGATTCCTCTGATGATGAATCTTCAGAAGAAGAGGAGGAACCAGAACTTTTACTCGAACATGTTTGGGGTGTACTAGACAATAATGCTGAGACCACTGAAGAGTCGACGCGACGTTTGGCAGTTTGTAATATGGATTGGGATCGCATACGTGCTGTAGATTTAATGGTACTTCTAAACTCATTTTTGCCACCTGGTGGAAGCGTGTTGAGTGTGAAGATCTACCCCTCTGAATACGGTAAAGAACGCATGGTGGAAGAGGAAATGCATGGACCGCCAGAGCTGCGTCGTGACAAGGGTGAAGATGACAAGGTTTGGTTTGTGACCATTATTGAGGGACTTGTTTTGGTAACTAATACTATCGGTTTTTAGACAAATTCCAAACAAAAAAAGACATCCATTGATTCTGAAGAGGAAATTGTGCAGGAACAGGATAGTGATGCCGAGGAAGGCGATAATTATGACATGGAAAAATTGCGCCAGTATCAGTTGAATCGTTTGCGCTATCACTACGCGGTTGTAGAGTGTGACAGCGTCAAAACGGCAGACAAAATTTATCAGGAATGCGATGGCTCCGAATACGAGAGCTCGGCGACACGTGTAGATCTGCGATTCATACCAGATGATACAGCTTTTGATGAGGATGAACCAACGGATGTGTGCACTGAACTGCCGGACAGTAACAGTTACAAACCGCGTCAATTCACTACTAAAGCGCTGCAGCAAGCTAAGGTTGACTTGACTTGGGATGAGACGGCAGTGGAACGACATGAAATAGGCGAGAAACTATTGGCTGGCAATCTGGAAGATGTGGACGATGCAGATCTGCGAAAGCTTGTAGCTTTTAGCAGCGAAGAAAGTGGGGTTGATGATGACGATGATGATGATGATGCAACTGAAAAGTCTAATAAGGATAAAACTAAAAGTGAAACTGAACTGAGTGTAGATGCAGTAAATTTATCGGAACAAGATACAACAAAAGGAAATACACAAGAGCAAAAGAATGAAAAATTGCCCAACAAAAAAAGGAAGCAAGAACAAGCTATTGATATACCAAATTTATTAGCACACGGCACACAAGCCGATGCACAGGAGCAGGAAAAGGACAAATTGACCAAAAAGAAGAGGAATGAAGAGGAAGAAGCAATTGCGAAGTATAAAGCGCTGCTGGCAGATATCAATGAACAAAAACAAAAAGAAAAGGAAGAAAAGAATAAGTGCCAGGTGGAAGTAACGTGGGAATTTGGGGCAGGCGGTGACAGCACTGACGATGAAACAAATGATAGCGAGGCACCGAATGCCAAAAAGCCTGCATTGACGCCCATAGAGAAAGTGTTGCAAAAGCGCAGCGAAAAAAATAAAAAACGCAAAGAGCTGCGAAAGAAAAAACGTAAAGAGGCGCTAGGTCTCGTGTCTGGTCAAAGTGATTCAGATGAGTCCGTACCGGACGGCATTGATATGAATTATTCATACTTTGCTGAAGAATTTGCAAATGGTGAATTTGTAAAGCCGCAATCAAAGAAAAAAGATGGAAAGAAAAAGCATAAACAAAAATTGCTAAAACAAGACGAGAAGGAGAGGCGAAAGGAGGAAGAGCTTCAGTTACTGCTGGACGATGATGACATCGCAGAATCGGGGAAAAAACATTTCAGTTTGACGAAAATACTGGCAGCAGAGAATGAAACTAAATTAAAACGTAAACGAAAGAAACTGTTAAAGAAATCAAAAAGTGCCATTGCCGCAGAGCAAAAGGACGTCGAGGATGATTTCCAGATTGACCTCAATGACAGCCGTTTTAGAGCCGTTTACTCTTCGTATCATTTCAACATAGATCCCACACATTCACATTTCAAAAAGACGAAGGGCATGGAAAAGATTATAAACGAGAAATTAAAACGACGCCATGGAGATGTAGTGAATGGAGTTGACGATCTGGAGAAGGCAGGAAGAAAGCGGAATATGGAAATACGTGAATTGGATCTGCAGTCAGCGGAGAACCAGGAAGATAATAATGACTCTGTAGATGTAAAGCATCCCAAGAAACAGCTGGAAAACAAATTACTAATCAAGAGTTTAAAACGAAAAATTAATATGAAATAGAATTAGTATTGAGCTTTTGATAAAGTTTATATTGAAATAGTTTCTTGATGCAATAGAATGCATTCCATTAAAGACTTTTTAAGTTGTTATTCATATTGTCTTAAATTTCCATCCAAAAATATTGATTTGCATTCATATACATACTTATAATTGTTGTTAATTTTATTAGTGTTTCTGTAAAATAGGCTTTTTAAAAAATAAAATTTAAAAAGTTTACGACAAGCTAGTGTGGAAGCAGCGATAGCGACCATCTAGCTGTGCTTGCTACGCAAATTTGCCATAAATTACCGAATTGATCAGCTGCTGCAAAAAATCCTTCCCAAAAAAGTCTAGGAAATCATGAAAAAGATTAGGAATCATGAATTTCCTATACGAAAAACCCTGTTTCCTTTCCTTGACGACCATCATTTGCTCCAGAGATAACGAGATAGGAAACTGCGTCAAGACCCATCGTATATGTAAAAAAAAAAACGAAATTCGGTAATTACCCAGTGGGAGTATTCGTCAGGTGCTTACGAAATAGTGTACGATTTCCTCCTTATTTTGTAGGTGGAAAAACCATGCTACTAAACGTAAGGCAAATTCCGTGTACCTTCAAATGTAGCTTACATTTAGAAGCGAGTAAAGGAATACGTTATTGAGGCTGCGTTGCTATAGAGAAAAAGCCGAATAGCTTTGCATTCAACATACTTTATTTTGTAAGGCAAAAAATGATGAATGCTTACAATTTCCGTAGGTTAGAAGGCGATTGTGTAGCCAGTTACTATTACTGACAAATTTTAGACTGGCATCAATCGCTTATTAATTCTACCTTACGTTCTCATTCATACATACTTAATTCATACTTATTTAATAAAGCACATTAGGCATCCATTCCGACAGTTTCCGAGCAGTCCTAATCAATGAAACCCAGTTTATTTTTGTAAAGGAAGTCGTACCGACATTAGATAACATTTATGCTTTACAAAATCATGAATGAAAAGGCGGCCATGTCTGTGTAAAAGGAATGTGGATTTGGAATGTGGAATCTGAGGCCTCCTGAATGAATAATAAGGTAATGCATTATGGAAGCATTCCGTTTCCCACTGGGTAGTTGAAACACGTATAGTGTATGTGTCGTGTATATGTAGTTCACCACAAGACGTCACGTTTATATGACATTTTCTTTGTTTATTATTTTAACAGATAAAAAGTGTTTAGCATGTGAAAAATTATCAGCTCTTTTGCAAAGAAATTAGCGTTTTTAGTGAATTTAAACGAAGTTAAATCATGCACTGGACCTCGCAGGTAGCACTTGCCGGGGCTGTATATGAACGGCTTGCCATTTTGGAGCAGGATGATTGGCCTGCAACGGCAGGCATGGAAATTTCAGTGCAGGGAAGTTTGCTGCGACCTCTGGTATTTTTCTCCGGCCAATCGGAGTTGAAAGGTCATGTTTTGAGTGAAACCGCATCGGATCCGATGCCAGCGTATCAAGGCACCACCATGAACACTATGATTGTCGCACAATCATGAACACTATGTGATACTATCGTCGGGAGCCACGGTCTTAATGCAATTGCTCGGGGCTCAGTCAATCGATTTGAATGGAAGTGGAATGGAAATGGAAATGAACTTGGCATTTGGAATCGCAACGCAAATGCAGAAATTAAAAAAAGTTACTTTAATTAATGATTAAATTATTATTTAAGTGTTTTATGTGATGTTTTTGTATTTTTTTCTAGTACGGGCGTTGCTGTACTTGGCCACACGGTTGCTCGATTTACTCACGCACAAATCCGCCGGATTTACTTTAGCTTGAAATCAAAAGAACAATGAAATGTGCAACATATTATTTTTATAATTCAGACTGTATATTTAAATGTTACTACATAATATTGCAGGAAAAATTATTCATCTAATAACTTAAATGTTATGTATCGGATAAACACTTAATGTGGTTGTATGCATAAGTAAATAAATACATGAAAGAACTTAAATTCATATTATTTAAAAGCAATTCTTTTTTACCCTATGTTACCAAATATTGCCTTCGCCGAGTCGTTCTCGCCTCGTACTACGTTGCATGGTCCCCTGCATGGTACCCCGCCAGCTCAGTTTCCTCAGGGGTGTGGTTCCAACCCACCATGCAGGGAACGGACGAGCAAGATCCGTAACAAAAAAAAATTTATCAAAAAAAAAAAAAACCATTTCTTACACTTCCGATTTCCTGTTTCGGCCAGCCCACGCCATCCTCACTCCCAAACCCCACAACACAATATGTTTAGCAGATCATTTCTTTTATTGAAAATGCTTAATCTCTAAATGACCAAAAATACATACAGGCACGTTCTACCCCAAAGGTCCGGAATGTCGTTGCGCTTAACAGCCTTTCTTTTAACCGCCTTTTTTAAACTTTGGGCTCTAGGCCCTTTTCCTGAGAGAGCTCTCCACGGAAATTTTAATCCTTCAAAATAAAACCAAAAATAAACCAACCGCAAAAAAAAAACCAATCCGACCAATGGGTCACATTAAGCACTAACTCCCTTTTAAAAAAAACAAGAAAATACAAAAAAACCGAATAAAAAAAAAACATTAAGAAAATTAAATAAAGGTAATAAATTATACTAAACTACAAAAAAATAAAACACTACCACTAAGTAAATATAAAATATATACCAAATAAATAAATACAAAATAAAATCAAATCTAATTCCTAACAGAGTAACATATGCCGCGCGTGTTTGCAATGAAACCAAAATCCTCTGCTCGCACTTCTGTCGATTATCTCGCCAAGTAATTCTGCTGCAGTTACTCTGCCGCCGATTAAGTTTTGTCTGCTCTGCCGGCAATTCCGTTGTGTTTTGTTACTCTGCCTAGTTAACAGTTGGCTACTCTGTTAAGTTGCGTGGTTCAGCAGGCTGTTACCACTGTTACGCTTGGATTGCTCTGCCGGCAATTATATTATTTTATGTTGCTTAACAGGTGTGGTCGAGTGGTGAAAACGAGTTCTACCTCGGAGTAGATTTTCATCCACCCCAAAACTCTGTGCCGCCGTGGTCCAGTTCCGTGCGCTCATTAAGCGCCCGAGTGCCCAATCTTTCAAAAAAAAACATAACTAATAAAAACTTCCTACCTTTTAACTTCCTTTCTCACCCTTAATCGCCTACTCGGCTGCAAATTCTCCAGCACCTCCAGGGATTTTTATCAACTTATATTCGGGAATTATTTATATTTCGACTCATTCGTCTATTTCGGAATCATTCGGAAGTCTTCACTTCTTTGAATTTAACTATAATACTTTAAAGTATTAACTTAAAATTTTCAACATTAAAAACTCGGAACTATTAAATACCACCGCGGCACGACCTGCTTACTCCACACACAAGATTTGAATAAAAGTTCGCGCTCGACGACTTTTTGCAAAGTCCGACCCGCTTGTTGGCCTTGAATAACTATTTATCCGTATATGTGCGAAATTCTATTTATTATCAAATTTGCACATATACCATAAATATTTTGGCGCGAAACCTTTCTTCCTATTTAAATTCCTTCCCTACTCTTCTCCCTCTCATTCGACGCATAAAACCCCAAGGTCACTCTTTCCTACCTGGTCTGCACTAGGCGCACATCAACTTCACAGCAAATTTTCTTTTGCTCCCACTTTTCTCCCTTTATCATGCCTTCACATTTCCTCTAAATTTTCTACCCTTCCTATGAATGGGAATTTCCAGCTGGCAACCTTTCTCGTAACAACAAATACTACCAGCACTTGACGTAGATTACGCCCGCTCTTCCATCCTACGCTGAATAGCTCTGGTGAATTCGCTCAACACTCATAGGATACTCTTCACCATAGAAAAAAATTCACAATTACTTGACATTTCCTGGCATACACACGCCAGAAATTTATTCATACTGCAAACATCAATTTAACCAAATACTTATTCTTTTTCTTTACAGGTCTGGCGAAGCCCGCATGCAACACAACTCTGGACTTGGACATCGCTGAACAAGGACAGTGTGCATGCGGTTTGGGGAATCAAGATTTGCAGGCGCCCAGCGTAGGCCACCGCCCACACCCTGGGATACACTCAAAGCAGCTAGCCGGGCATAATATTTCCCATCTTCCGGCGAGAACACTAACTACGCTGGATACGGGAAGTTACTATTCTTTGCGCAAATAAATAAATAAATCTCTTTGTGTAAAATTGCATCAGGTTTTTTCAGGTACGTCGTGCCAACACAATTACAACCAAAACATCAATTTAACATCAAGACGTGGACTACCAAGGACCGTAAAACTATTGGAAGTGGACTTGCATCGATTTCACACAGAACTGTAGCACAACATAAATCACCACAAAAGAAAAGGTACAACACAACATACACTTAAGGTAAAACCATATTGCACGTATATATTGCACGTAAGTCTTTCGTGTTGATCATATTGCACTTAAAATGTGTTACCGCAATTTAACATTGCTCTTTTTACCGAAATGAAACTATTGCTTAATGTCTTTAACATGGAAAACTCCTAGTGCTTTCCCATTCAAAGTTTCCAGTTCGTACAGGTTACTTCCAATAGCTTTAACCACCCTACATTTTATCCACTTTCTGCAAAATTTAGCGTTAATATTTTTCTTAAAGTCACTTTGTACGAAATTTCTTTTATAAACTTCCTGGCCCGGACTAAAAGTTACAGTACGTTTTCGGCGGTTGTAATAACTCGCGCTCTTTAAATAAGCAGCGTGCAAATTATTCTTGATTTTATCCCTTATAACCGCAAGTCTATCTTCCCTATTCAGGACACTCAACTCGTGGTCACCTAAAGATTTCAATTTACGCGCTAACTCATAGTCTACTCCGCTCAAAAACATATTTTGCCCGAATAACGCAAAGAACGGTGTCACTCCAATTGCTGAGTGCACTGATGTCCGTAATGCACACTCTATCTCCGGGAGATACAAATCCCAATTTCTGTGGTCTTGGTCTAAATAGGCTCGAATGGCTGTCAGCACCGACTGATTAACTCGCTCAGCTGCGTTAGATTGCGGAGCACACACAGCGGTACGCATATGCTTGATTTTAAACGCATTCAGAACATCTGAAAATTCTTTTGACACGAATTGTTTCCCGTTATCGCTGTGTATGACTTCCGGGACTCCGAATTTATAAAAAACCTCATTAACCAAGAACTCGATGACATTGGCAGCTGTAGCTTCTCTCATCGCTTTCAACAGAGTGAACTTTGAAAAGTGATCTAACACCACAAATATGTACGTGTTCCCCTTTTTCGACCGCGGATATTTTCCTAAAAAATCGATGTAAATTTTCTGAAACGGCCGCTCGGTCACCATTTCGGTTCCGATAGTCGGTCTTAATTCCACGTTTGTCGATTTACACTCTTTGCAGGTTACACACTTGTCAATAAACTGTTTTACTTGCTTAACCATTTGCGGCCAATAATAGAATCGCCGCAATCGATGCAAAGTTTTTGCAATACCTGCATGACTGGAAGTCTTAGACGTATGCGCTTTATCAATCAACGAAGTTGTCAGCGATTCTGGAATCCACAGTTTCCAGCTGAACTCTTCAGATTCTAAGGGGTACATTTCTGATCTACGAACGATTGACATATCGCTCGTTCCGCTTTGTTATTTTCGCATCGTTAACATTTTCCGATTTCTTATCCACCTTGAAATCGTTCGCTAACGATCGCTGATTTTACAACAACACTTTCAATAGTTCTTACGTCTAATCGTTCAAAATCCACATTTCTTACAACGATTTTGATAGAAATCGAAAACGGTGAATTGTCATACCAAACGTTTGGTACAAATCAGTCGTTGACATACATTTCAGCAGAAAATGTTTAGTTTCAGCATATCCACAAATTAAACTTCTTTCATAACATTATAATTATAACAGAGATTACAATCTCCGAGCCGAAAATTCAAAAAAATATTGATATAAAAGTGAAAACTGAACCAAAATTTTGTTTCACGACACACCATAATGTTGAATTTACCCCGACTGTTTAGGAGTTTCAGTTGTGAAAAAACATACATTTTAAAGACACAAATAAACTTGTCTAACTCCTAAACCATATGCTCTGTTGCGAATTTTCACTGGCACATTGTTATATTCTTCTTCTCTTTCAGAAATAGTATCGCGCAAAAAAACTCAGCCGCAAACAATTTACTAAAATTATGTTCTAAGGACGAATTTTTATTTCAAAATATAATGTTGGAAGAACCTGGGACCCCGAGCAGTTGCTCGGAATTTTTTTCCAAAAGTTGCCAAGTTTTATGACTTAGGTTTAATGGGGCGAACAATTTTAAAAATAAAAGTTTTGGTTTTTTGCTGTGTGAATTGTAAAAAAAGGCCGTTCTATCGTTTTTAAGGAAGGGAATTTTTTGAATTTTTATAAACATTTTTGCCTTGAAAATATTGACACTGTTTATAAATTTCTTGAAGTTTTACAAAACAAAACAAAAATATTTGAATATACATATTTTGACATTTTATTTCAGAACAAAACAAAATTTAAAAACAAAAACAAAACAATATTAATAAATTATTCACACACTTGTTGATCAACCACTTTAATAGAGAAAAAAAACCACAAAAATAAATTTTTCCGAAAAAAACACCTCGACAGATCGATTTGTAATCTCTCAATCTCGCTAATATGTGCATATCAAAGAAATCCTTAGAGCCGTTTTCGACCTCAAAAAAGCTACTTTTATAGCTAATATTTTCATTTTACTTAAAAGTTTTTCATTCAATTAATAAAACTCATTTGGAACACATCAACGTACTTCTCATTCAGAAAGATTAACTGAAATATATAAAGCACATCGAATTTATTTTTGCTAGCACAATTTCACAAATGCAATATTTTTTTAGATCAACACTGTTGATATACTTATATGAGCGCTAAGAGGAAAAGAGAAATCATAACAAAATTATTAAAGCCGTAGATCATGTGAAGAAAAGAGAAATCCTAGTGTACAATTTATTTTCCTAAAGAAAAATTAAACACAGCTTTGACATACCACCGATTTCACGTAAAGCTTGTAATGATGAAATACTCGCTACGTAAAAGTTAAAAAATGCGAATTTAGAAGCGAATCGTTCACACATAAGTTTCTTGAAAATACCGTTCGCTTAAAAATCATTCCATCTCTTATTTCTAGATCAGGCAATTTATCTTTATTATCTTTAATATTTTTTATTATTTCAGTGTATTCCGGCGACTCAAACTCAACCGTTTCGAAGTCTAACAGATCGCTTTCTACTGCCTCAACTTCTTCAACGGAGCGCGACAACGTATCAGCGACTACGTTTTCCGAGCCTTTACGGTGCTCTATTTCAAAGTCGAACGATTGCAGCTGTAATGACCATCTAGCTAACCTGCCAGTTAAATCTCTTAAAGACATTAGCCACTTTAAACTGGCATGATCGGTTACAACTGTAAATAGCATTAACTCGACGTAAGGTCTAAATCTTTTAACAGCTAAGACGGCCGCTAAACACTCCTTCTCGGTTACGCTGTAATTTTTCTGGTGGGTATTCAACTTTTGCGAATAAAATGCTACCGGATATTCATTTTTTTGGTCGTCAATCTGGAATAACACTGCACCAACACCTATATTCGATGCATCACACTGGATGTAAAATCTTCTGCTAAACTCAGGATGTCTAAGCACTGGCGCAGTAACCAAGGCCTGTTTTAGCTTATTGAAAGCTGTGATCGCCTCTGATGTCATATTGAACTTCGTAGTTTTCTTCAATGTGTCACTCAAAGGAGCCGCCAAGGATGCAAAATTATTTATAAATCGACGATACCAGCCTGCGGTCCCCAGAAAGCTACGGACCTCCCTGGGAGACCGAGGAACACGAATTTTCTGGATCGCCGCTACCTTTTCCGGATCTGTTTTTAGCATTCCGCCACCGATGATAAATCCCAGGTATTTCAGTTCTTTATAACAAAAGAATGACTTCTTTAACCCTATCGTTACATTGGCTTCTTTCAAACACGCTGCTACTTCCTCGAGGGTATTAATGTGAGTCTCGAAATCAGGAGCAATGATTAACAAATCGTCCAGATACACGAAGACGTTGGCTCTCAGATGCGCCGGTATAATTTTGTCCATCAACCGGCAAAGACGCTGCGCCGCGTTGCACAGCCCGAATGGCATAACCTTAAATTGGTACAACGGACGCCCCGGTACTGTAAAAGCTGTACACGCTTTTAAATCCTCTTCCAACTCTATTTGCCAAAAGGCCGACTTTAAGTCCACACTACTAATATAGTGAGTACAATCTATCCTACTTAGAATTCCTTCCATGTTCTGTAACGGGTAAGCATCCTTTACCGTCCGCTCATTCAGTTTCCGCGCGTCCAAACAAAATCTGTTCTTCCCGGGCTTCCTAACCACCGTAAACCTATTGCTCCACGGGCTTTGACTCAATTCTATCACGTCTAATTCTAGCATCTTATCTATTTCAGCGAACACAATTTCTTGAACCGCCGGGGATATCGGAAAATGTCGTTCTTTTACCGGCTCAGTCTTATCCATCAATTCAATTCTGTGCTTCTCCAAATGCGTTCTGCCCAAACCATGTTGTTCAAAGGTAAGAAATTGTTTTATTGTCGTTTCTAATTGCTCTTGCTGCTCTTTAGTGAGTTTATGAACTTCAGAATTCTGATTTTCCTCTTTGCCAACACACATGCTTTCTTGATTCTCAACCTCACCTACCGAACCAATCACATCCTCAGCTAAGCCAAAAGCTCTCCAGAAGTCTATTCCCAGGTAAATATTCTGTTTCATATATGGACATACATAAAATGTCATAACACTTTCTTTTTCTTTATAGCATACTGGAAGCTCTACACGACCTATCACATTGAATGGATGGCCAGACGCCGTTTTCACCAATGAATGATACCGTTTAAGCTCGACATCCAACTCTTCTAACAATTCACGGCTACCTTTCCCGAGTATGCTCACTGACGCGCCAGAATCAAGCAATCCTATAACTTTCTTTCCCTTTATAGAGACTTCGGCATACGGCCTCGGATCCTTACTACTAAGTGATCGGATTGACTCGACGACTTGCTTTCTGACGAACTTCCTCGATGCGTACCTCTCACGGGCTTTTTGGACTTTTCGCGATACCTTATTCTCTCCAAATATTCTCTGGCGGACCTTAAAATAATTTGCCACCCTCTCATCAATGGACTTAAATCGATTATTACTAAGCGCTATATTAACTTCTTTAATCTTATTCATACTAAATACTTTGTTTCTTGCAGTGTTCTGGATTTCATCGGGACTATGCTGCAACTGTTTTTCGGACAAATTCATTGCTCCGCGGGATTGCTCTGAGAGCGCGGCCGCCCCGCTGTGGCCACGTTCCTCTTCCAGTTTTCCGGCGCACACTTAGGACACTTGGGAGTCACTACATTGGCCGTTCCACACTTGTAGCAGAATATGTTTCGCTGGCTGGACTCGCACTCCATGTATACATGACCGGCTTGCTTACAGTTCCAGCATATTATTGTTTTAGCTGTTTGAGTCTTTGGTAAGTTTGACGTTTTATCACTTTGCAGCGCCACTGCCTCCACATCATTACTGTCAAACTCTCTTGCGTCTCCATACGCTCCTGCTTCTTGCATAGCAATTTCATTAACCTGTCGGGGATATCTTGCTCCAGGCTGCGGCCAAATTTTCACTTCCCGCTTTGAAAAATTCCGTTCAATCTCGTTGCACTCTTCGCGCAGTTGCTCTACTGAGATCACATACATCGAGTAGACTACTTTTGCTATACTCTCTTTCAGGTTTCTTTTAATAATCCTGACCGTCTCAAACTCCGGTAACGGGTTAAGCAAACGCGACTTGATTCTACAAATATCATGGAAGAACGCATCAACCGTCTCTCCTGGTTGCTGCTTCCTTTCCACAAGATCCCGCATGATCTCAAAGTCGCTCCGATACGTTTGAAACCTGCGCATAATAGCATACTTTAAAGTTGGCCAATTCGGTGCAACATTCGACCTTATAAAGTCCCAATACCACTCTTTGGCTTCTCCCGACAAGAGTAGGTGAAAGTCGCGCAACACTTCCATCCAGTTGCAATTATATACCATTTGGAGGTGTTCTACCCGGAAAATAAAATCTTCTACAGGAATTACGCCTTTTTTCCCTTCAAACAGTAAACCCCATTTGTCTATTTTAACACCATTCTGGACCACATACTGTACACTAGAATTAGGCACGTTCCTCGTGTTAGTATCACCATGGCCATGCGTGTTAGGTCTAGCTTGGTTAGCTGGAGCCTGCGCTTGAAAACCATTCGGCACTTGTAAATGATTACCACTTGCTACACCTGCATTAAAATTAAAATTCCTCGCGTTCCCTATTGCGTTGCCAACTCTTGCCTCAGTTCCAAAACCAACATTGCCTTCTCCCGGTGACATGTAAGACACAGTGGGCTGAACATTGGCACTAGTCGGATCCCAACCTGTATTAAACATACTAGGAATCTCAGCGCCTCGTGACCTATTACTCGCGTTTCGCGTATCTACCAGCGGCTTTATCATTTCGCCCACATGCACCATTACTTCGGCCATACCAGCCCTTATCCCTTCCTGGACCTTTTTCGCAATTGTTGCCTCCAAAGATGCCATTACCTCTGCAGGTACTACGCTAACTCGAGTACTACCACCTTTGCTTGAACTGCCACTTTTCGCTTGTGAGCTCTTGGAACCTGCCGCAGTGTCTTCCCCAGCATTTCCCGACCGTCCACTTTGAGCCACATTGCCTACGGCCTTCCCTTTGCTTTGCCCTGCCTGTGGAGCTACCTGGCCCTCCGGACCGACTGTCCCCCTGTTCCTAATTATGGATTCTGACAGGTCATGGAAATTGCTTTCCGTGATCCCTCCTGTACCTGCCGGCAAATCCGCTCTATCCAAAGACATCGTCGCCTTAGACCACTCGTTTAAATACACTTGCAAAGCTAGTTCAATATACCCGAGTTCTATTTGAATTTGTATGAACTCTCTAAAACTCAATCGTAGGGCCTCCACTCAGTAGGAAAAGGTTAACACAACAAATTATGTCGTATACGCCACACACTAAATAAATAAATAAATCGATGAAACCTGCAAATCCACAAACACTACAAAAAATATAGAACTACTACAATAAAATGACAAACAAAATAAAGTAAAATAAATAAAATAAAAAAAATAAAGTAAAAATGATTCTGTATAAAATGTAATAATTGACTTCAACCAAATATTTCTGCGCAACACTAATTTAACCAATAATATGCACTACTAATTTAAATATCTTTCTCTTACTTTCAGGTTTCAACTGGTTTGGGAGTGGGGTTCGCTCTCCAAGGATGACTTTTCCGGGCGGCCGAAACTTAGAAATTCCCTCAAATTCCCGTTAGCCGTTAGCATCTAATATAATTAACACTACTACTAATTCCTTTTTATCTCTCTCTCTATTTTCCCGGCCGTTATCGTTGCAACACACATCCCGAGAACATGCCATCAAGACCGCTGATTCAATTTTTAATCGCTAAAGTCACTGTTCAAAGGTGCTAACTGCAACGACTCACGCCAGCTATGCAGCATCTTAAATTGTTCCTCGACTTTCTGCGCATCCATCAACTCTCGTGTCACGATGCTGGTAATCTTAATAATTCGCAACATTTTATTACGCCACCATAACACTAAATCGATGGACCGCGATGCCAATTTCTACCTGCTGGAAAAAGAGATAAGCAGGTTCATACCAGCAAAAAAAACAAATAAAAACAAACTGAAATGAAACTGAACTTCTTGAAATGCATTGACTAACCCACGAATTCTCTCTCGCCGGTGCAACTTGTTTTTGGGAGTTTAACCCGCACCAGGCCACCGACGTGCGAAAATCCGTCGTATCATCAACCCTATTCATAAACTCATACTTTTATGTTTCTGAATTTTCGACCATCCAATTCTCCACGCATCGCAGGCCGCCGTGCAATCAATCTACTAGCCCGCTCAGCTACTACTGAGTCATCGGTTACTACGACACCTCGAGAAGATATGGTCGGAATGTTCACCGTCAGGACACCGTTTTGCAACGCCGCCCCTACCAGTAATCATTCACTCTACTTCGCGATAGTTTCTGCCGGTGGTTACTCATTCGCAGCGCTTCCCCGTCTTGTGCAATTAGACTTCGGGCAATTCGCCCTTCCAAGCCACCGATCTTGAGAAACGGTGCGGAGGAACACCGCCGGGCCTAACATTTGATTGGGCGCCATTTTTGTTACCAAATATTGCCTTCGCCGAGTCGTTCTCGCCTCGTACTACGTTGCATGGTCCCCCGCCAGCTCAGTTTCCTCAGGGGTGTGGTTCCAACCCACCATGCAGGGAACGGACGAGCAAGATCCGTAACAAAAAAAAATTTATCCAAAAAAACAAAACGATTTCTTACACTTCCGATTTCCTGTTTCGGCCAGCCCACGCCATCCTCACTCCCAAACCCCACAACACAATATGTTTAGCAGATCATTTCTTTTATTGAAAATGCTTAATCTCTAAATGACCAAAAATACATACAGGCACGTTCTACCCCAAAGGTCCGGAATGTCGTTGCGCTTAACAGCCTTTCTTTTAACCGCCTTTTTTAAAATTTGGGCTCTAGGCCCTTTTCCTGAGAGAGCTCTCCACGGAAATTTTAATCCTTCAAAATAAAACCAAAAATAAACCAACCGCAAAAAAAAACCAATCCGACCAATGGGTCACATTAAGCACTAACTCCCTTTTAAAAAAAACAAGAAAATACAAAAAAACCGAATAAAAAAAAAACATTAAGAAAATTAAATAAAGGTAATAAATTATACTAAACTACAACAAAATAAAACACTACCACTAAGTAAATATAAAATATATACCAAATAAATAAATACAAAATAAAATCAAATCTAATTCCTAACAGAGTAACATATGCCGCGCGTGTTTGCAATGAAACCAAAATCCTCTGCTCGCACTTCTGTCGATTATCTCGCCAAGTAATTCTGCTGCAGTTACTCTGCCGCCGATCAAGTTTTGTCTGCTCTGCCGGCAATTCCGTTGTGTTTTGTTACTCTGCCTAGTTAACAGTTGGCTACTCTGTTAAGTTGCGTGGTTCAGCAGGCTGTTACCACTGTTACGCTTGGATTGCTCTGCCGGCAATTATATTATTTTATGTTGCTTAACAGGTGTGGTCGAGTGGTGAAAACGAGTTCTACCTCGGAGTAGATTTTCATCCACCCCAAAACTCTGTGCCGCCGTGGTCCAATTCCGTGCGCTCATTAAGCGCCCGAGTGCCCAATCTTTCAAAAAAAAAACATAACTAATAAAAACTTCCTACCTTTTAACTTCCTTTCTCACCCTTAATCGCCTACTCGGCTGCAAATTCTCCAGCACCTCCAGGGATTTTTATCAACTTATATTCGGGAATTATTTATATTTCGACTCATTCGTCTATTTCGGAATCATTCGGAAGTCTTCACTTCTTTGAATTTAACTATAATACTTTAAAGTATTAACTTAAAATTTTCAACATTAAAAACTCGGAACTATTAAATACCACCGCGGCACGACCTGCTTACTCCACACACAAGATTTGAATAAAAGTTCGCGCTCGACGACTTTTTGCAAAGTCCGACCCGCTTGTTGGCCTTGAATAACTATTTATCCGTATATGTGCGAAATTCTATTTATTATCAAATTTGCACATATACCATAAATATTTTGGCGCGAAACCTTTCTTCCTATTTAAATTCCTTCCCTACTCTTCTCCCTCTCATTCGACGCATAAAACCCCAAGGTCACTCTTTCCTACCTGGTCTGCACTAGGCGCACATCAACTTCACAGCAAATTTTCTTTTGCTCCCACTTTTCTCCCTTTATCATGCCTTCACATTTTCTCTAAATTTTCTACCCTTCCTATGAATGGGAATTTCCAGCTGGCAACCTTTCTCGTAACAACAAATACTACCAGCACTTGACGTAGATTACGCCCGCTCTTCCATCCTACGCTGAATAGCTCTGGTGAATTCGCTCAACACTCATAGGATACTCTTCACCATAGAAAAAAATTCACAATTACTTGACATTTCCTGGCATACACACGCCAGAAATTTATTCATACTGCAAACATCAATTTAACCAAATACTTATTCTTTTTCTTTACAGGTCTGGCGAAGCCCGCATGCAACACCTACACCCGAAAGGATGAGGGATAGATTCACTTTGTGCTTCCGTTTGTATCGCATTAAAGGTGGCGTCTGCCTGTGAGTCTGTCAGTCCGTCCGTCTGTAGAAATCACGATTAAGGGAGAACTAATAGAGCTGTGAAATTTGGGACGAATATACTTGGTCATAATAGGCTGTTTGGTATTAAATACAATACCAACATGGTTGTTTGGAACACATATGCAATCTTTCGTCCAGAAGATTTATAACTTCACAACCATGTTCGTTATTGAACTTTTGAAATTTAGCTAGAATGTTTAGCTATTGCAGCAGAGATAAAAGGAAAGAAAGTTACTCATAACTACTGAAAATAAAGAATACACCTAAACAAACAAATGGCGGAATTCTGTACATTTAGTTATCATTATTTGTATCGTTAAATACGATATCCATCAATAAAATAGAAGATTTCATCTAAAATTTATTCATTTCGTCAATTGTGGTGAAAAAATCAATGATATTATAAAGCAGCGTTACATTTTACGTTAACAAAAGGAAATTCAGAAAGTACGAAAAAGGTTTTGTACCAGAATTCATAAGAGGCGCAAAAATAGATGCGTTCTATACAAACGGGCAACACTAGTATCGGCAAATTCAATGGCTAGGTGAACGAAAAATTTGAGGGTATTCCAACGCCATTTTATGTCTGCTTTTTTATTTTAATTGGATAATCAATTTGTTTTTACAATGATTTCTTTTGCTTGAATTGTTCATAGAATAGATCATACAGTTTCTGGTATAAAATAGTGGCGGATTTGAGCGCATAAAACAATTTACATTAGATTTTTTGTTGTTAATCTGCACTTGCAGTTACTTCTAAACTTGAAATACTTTTACCAAATAGGTTATAATTAAGTAATAAACTATTTAAAAGTAAAATGGATATTAAATAGACTAAATATTGGCATAAATAATTAAATAAAAATGTATGTCTTCGAATTCATTACTTATATGAATAATTAACTAAGTTGCTATCTCAAAACAAACGATTCGACTTAAAAATCTGAATTGTCATTGGGGTCTTAAAGCTGAACCCTCTCCGTCCCGATTACTCTTCATCCATGGTCTGTAATGTTGAGTTTCTCTTGTAGTAACCCCTCCGCCGCGAACGTCTCACCGACAACAGGGGCACGTAACTTTCAGTTTCCTATACAAAAAACCCCGTAACCCCTTTCCCCGTCACTCTTCATCCAGGTCTGTAATGTTGAGTTTCTGAGCTCAATTTTCGGCTTTTTCACGAACACTACTTTACGATTAGACGTCAAATCGCAGATCAGAGTTGCAAGTTTTTCGAGCCTTGACGCAGTTTCCTATCTCGTTATCTCTGATTTGCTCTGATAGTTGAAATTCTAAGAAGCATTTTTCAAGTTTTTCACAAACTACTTTACGCCAGAGTTGCAGTTTTTAGCATTTTTCAGCAGTTTCCTATCTCCTTATCTCTGGTTTAATGCTAAGCCAAAGGAGGCTATTCCTGAACGCCCGGGACTTTAACTCCCATGAATTCTTCTCAATTATGCTTTGTGTAGGGTTCTTCATCCCTACATTTAGGGCCGGTTGTTCCATCTCTGTGTAAATATCGCTTTGTCTGTAAGTTAACTACACAGTAGATTAATGGCTGCGTTCAGGGACAACAAGCTGTGTTGGCTTTTTCTTGTTAGCATAAATCATGTTCTCTAAACGCCTTGCTGAGTCGTTGCTGATAAACAACAACATTTAAACGAGACGTAAACAAAACACTGAAAATGAGTGACAGAGAAGAAAGTTCTGAGCAGATCCAGCATACAAATTTTTCGCTTGAAAAAATTGCGACCGCTTTGTCAGCCCTTCTGACCTTTCTACCCCCTCAGACAAAAAACCAGCAAAAATCACACACCGCTTGTTGTCCCTGAACGCAGCCAATGTTACCAGGGACTTTATCTCAGAGTGCGTTGTTTGACGCTATTTTGACTGGCGTGTAACTATCCTACAGATAAACGAAAAATATCGATATATTAACTTCCGGCGAAACTTCAATCGACTGTTTTCATGCGATTCGATTGACAGACAGATTTTTTTTTTATTGAAAGCCCGAAGCGCAAATTTCTCTCCGCAAGAAGTGTTGCAACTTGTGACACAAGTTGTAAGACAGCATAAAAAAATAATAGAGTGTATGAAAACCGATAGTTGATACTTGGCGCGAAAAGAGTGAAGCATGGGAAAACGTTGCAAAGAGTTTCAACGAGGAGGGAGGAGATATACCTAGGAGCAGTAAAGTCTTAAAGGAAAAATATGAAAACTTAAAATAGCTGTCAAATATATTAACCTCGTAGTTAATTTCCAAAATATTTGCTCAATTAAAAAGTTTGGGCACCCAGCACGTATATTTCATTTGTCAATATCATGAATAAACGTCATTAAACATTTATCTGCCGTGTAAGCTCGCTACACGCTGGTCCAACCACCGTGTAATTTATCTGTCGTGTTGTTTATAGCCCGAACACAGTCAGGTCGCTAGCGACTAGTCGCTGTCAAAATTACATTAGTTCTTATGGGAAACGAGAAAAAAATAAAATTTCCCCTCAGTCGCTAGCTACTGAACTCGCAGCGACTGCTCTATTTCTAATTTAGTCGCTCCAGTCGCTTGCCTGCTTGCTTTGTTTAGAAAAATTTGACATTTCGTTTTAACGAAATAGAAATACATACAGGAGTTAAGTTGCGGTAGCGAGCGACTCGATTGTAATCAACTTCTGGCGAATGACAACTCCAGTCGCTCTAGTCGCTGATTTCAGTGACCGGATATTATAGTTATCCGGCAGATTACTTTTACACTGAGGTGGAACAACGCGTGTAGACATTTACACGCCGGCTAAATTTACACACTACTTTACACGGAGATGGAACAACCGGCCCTTAGTAGTGTAAGATACTTGTTTACTTTATAAATTAAAACCTTGTTCAAAATATTTTATATGAAATAGAAAACTTTCAAATATGTACAAAACTTTTTGAAAAATAAAATTATTCAAATTCTGAACTTCTTAAATAAATTTACGTTAAATAAATTGAAAAAAAAGATAGATTTATATAATATAAATCAAATACTGTACCTACAACTGGCGATCCTGCCAGGAGGCAAAGAGCATATCACAAGAGGTGCAGATCAGAACAGATCCAAGCAGATCGGATTACCCAGAGCTTTGCTCAAAGGCAAAATATTCGCGACACTTGGGGTAACACCACCGAGTTCAACTATAATATGTTTAGTCAGATTCATAGTTATTTCAAAAGAAAATATCTTGAGCCTACTAGGCAGCGCCTGCAGTATTACAGTGAATATTTAAATTCAGGCAGGATTACTATCCTGCTTTGAGTCCTTTAAAGAAATCAAATCTAGTAGAAGAACTTAAGCGTGAACTCTTTGAAACATTTAAGTAGCCGATAACTTACTGGCGCACCAGAATTTAATGTTGCGTCTACCCCGCTTATAATAAAGAGGAAGTCAATTATCAACCGAGAGCACCGAGAGCAAAGATTCAACCAAAGAATATACAATGTATAGAAGGCGCATCTCATATAAATTTTCGGCCGAAAATTTTTGCTCTGGTGTACGTGCTGGTACGTACAATTTTGAGTGTTTTTTTTAGTTTCTCCTCATTCTCTCATTTGTTTAATAACTTTGTCTCTTTTGGTCTCAACCTCTCAACCAAATTGCAACTTTTTGTTTTCGTGTTCTCTTTTCGCGTTATTCAAGGCTCCATGCCAGGTGTTCTTTTTTGGCTAACGATGGGTAGAAGCAGTAGAAGAATTTTGAATGCATGTGTTTGTTTCGTTTAGCGTCTGTGGGTTTCGTATGTATAGGATGAGCTTTGTGTGGCTAGTCTAGAGTTGGCTGAGTTGACGACGCTAGACGTCGACAATAAATGATAACGACAGAGGAGAATGCCTTTTTAGCAGAGCTTGAAACTTTTATAACTTATATTAAAAAAGTCTTTGAATAAGGGTTATTCAGTGACTTTTATTTTTAAAAGTCTTTCATAACAGTTATTCAAAGACTTTTATTTTTAAAAGTCTTTCATAACAGTTATTCAAAGACTTTTATTTTTAAAAGTCTTTCATAACAGTTATTCAAAGACTTTTATTTTTAAAAGTCTTTCATAACAGTTATTTAAAGACTTTTAAAATAAAAGTCTTTGGATAACTCTTATTTAAAGACTTTTAAAATAAAAGTCTTTGGATAACTCTTATTCAAAGACTTTTATTTTTAAAAGTCTTTGGATAACTCTTATTCAAAGACTTTTATTTTTAAAAGTCATTTATAAAAGTATTTTTTTGATGATGCGGTGCTTAAAACGACTGAGGCTTTTTACACGTGGTAGGTGAGTGACGACCCCCAAAGTGACCCTCTGAGGATAGGAAATGTCGTGAAACGGATTTTGGACATAGTGGGCGGTGGGTGGGGCCACCCCAAGGTGGTCACACAGGGGTTTTTTGACCAAAAAATTTTTATTGCGCAAATCGATAGCAAATATCGTGAAACGGAATTTGGACATAGTGGGCGGTGGGTGGGGCCACCCCAAGGTGGTCACACAGGGGTTTTTTGACCAAAAAATTTTTATTGCGCAAATCGATAGCAAATATCGTGAAACGGATTTTGGTCATGGTGGGCGGTGGGTGGGGACCCCCAAGGTGGTCACACGGAGGTTGTTTGACCAAAAAATTTTTATTGCGCAAATCGAAAGGAAATGTCGTGAAACGGATTCTAGACTTGGTGGGCTGTGGGTGGGGACCCCAAAAGGGGTCACACGGGGGAGTTTTACCCAAAATTTTTTTATTATAGGAATCGATAGTAAACGTTACGAAACGTATTTCGGATAAGGTCCGAGGGGGGTCGGGTGCCCCCAAAGGTGTCAAAAGGGGATTTCGGCAAAACAAAGTTTGAACCAATAGGTACATATGTATATGTATGAGTTCATGGAAGGATCTCCTCTTTTGACACCTTTGGGGGCACCCGACCCCCCTCGGGCCTTATCCGAAATACGTTTCGTAACGTTTACTATCGATTCTTATAATAAAAAAATTTTGGGTAAAACTCCCCCGTGTGACCCCTTTGGGGGTCCCCACCCACAGCCCACCAAGTCTAGAATCCGTTTCACGACATTTCCTTTCGATTTGCGCAATAAAAATTTTTTGGTCAAACAACCCCCGTGTGACCACCTTGGGGGGTCCCCACCCACCGCCCACCATGACCAAAATCCGTTTCACGATATTTGCTATCGATTTGCGCAATAAAAATTTTTTGGTCAAAAAACCCCTGTGTGACCACCTTGGGGTGGCCCCACCCACCGCCCACTATGTCCAAAATCCGTTTCACGATATTTGCTATCGATTTGCGCAATAAAAATTGTATCGTCAAAATACCCCTGTGTGACCACTTTAGCGGTCCACACCCACCTCCCCCCATGTCCAAAATCCATTTCACGACATTTCCTATCCCCAGAGGGTCACTTTGGGGGTCGTCACTCACCTACCACGTGTAAAAAGCCTCAGTCGTTTTGAGCACCGCATCATCAAAAAAAGACTTATAAATGACTTTTAAAAATAAAAGTCTTTGAATAACAGTTATCCAAAGATAACTGTTAACTTTTACTTTTATTTTTAAAAGTAAAAGTTAACAGTTAACTTTTAACTTTTATTTTTAAAAGTAAAAGTTAACAGTTAACTTTTAACTTTTATTTTAAAAGTTAAAAGTTTACTTTTATTTGAAAAATTTTTTGAATAAGAGTTATTTTCAGGCTCTGCTTTTTAGCAATAAGAACGTAGCGCAACTGCGGTTTTACTTATTGAAAAATTTAAGGAAAATGTCGGTATATTCGCTGCGTTTTATCCGGTACAATTAATTGAAATAACTTTTGATAAAACTTTCCGGATATAATCCTCGTTGTTCACTTGTTTTATTAAATTAAAACACTTTTGAACATTTGGGATAATAATAAACTTCTAATTCAATAAATTATTAATTATTCAATTAGTGTTATAAATTATTTTGAAATATAAAATTCCAAAAATAATTAATATTATTGTAATTACAAGCATTATTAAATAAAATTATTGTAATTATATTAATTAAAATTAATTAATGTTATTGTAATTATATAAATTAAAATTTTCAATAATGCTTGCAAACTTTCAAATATTTTTATAAAATATTATTTCGTTTACTATTAAAAAAGTCTTATAATTATTTTAAAGAAATCAAAGAATATCATAAAGAATTCTTGAAAAGGCATTTCAATTTTTAATTGTAAAAATTGTAAATTTTAATTGTAAACCTTGCCACAACACGACCAAAGCATACACAGATGTATAAAATTACCCAACACAAGCAGCAAACAACGGATTGTTTTCGCAAGCGACGAAACGAAAGGGTAAGAAACACACATGAAATGCATTTGGCTCGGGCCATGAACGAAGAAAGAAATCGTTCAAATCAGAGATAACGAGATAGGAAACTTAGTCAAGGCTCGAAAAACTTGCAACTCTGATCTGCGATTTGACGTCTAATCGTAAAGTAGTGTTCGTGAAAAAGCCGAAAATTGAGCTCAGAAACTCAACATTACAGACCCCAAGATGAAGAGTGTCGAGGAAAGGAAACGGAGTTTTTTGTATAGGAAACTGAAAGTTACGTGCCCCTGTTGTCGGTGAGACGTTCGCGGCGGAGGGGTTACTACAAGAGAAACCCAACATTGCAGACCACCGATGAAGAGTAATCGGGACGGAGAGGGTTCAGCTTTGAGACCCCAATGACAATTCAGATTTTTAAGTCGAATCGTTTGTTTTGAGATAGCAACTTAGTTAATTATTCACATAAATAATGAATTCGAAGACATCAATTTTTATTTATTAATTTATGCCAATTATTTAGTCTATTTAATATCCATTTTACTTTTAAATAGTTTATTACTTAATTAGAACCTATTTGGGAAAAGTATTTGAAGGTTAGAAATCATTGCAAGTGCAGATTAACAACAAAAAATCGAATGTAAATTGTTTTATACGCTCAAATCCGCCACTATTTTATACAAGAAACTGTATGACCTATTCTATGAAGAATTCAAGCAAAAGAAATTATTGTAAAATCAAATTGATTATCTAATTAAAATAAAAAAGCAGACATAAAATGGCGTTGGTATACCCTCAAATTTTTCGTTCACCTCGCCATTGAATTTGCCGATACTAGTGTTGCCCGTTTGTATAGAACGCATCTATTTTTGCGCCTCTTATGAATTCTGGTACCAAAGCAGTGTTGTCGGTATGCTACAATATCAAATAAATTTGATTTTTTTCTTAATAAGCAAATACATTAGTGCATAAATGTGCTTGAACTGTTAACAAAACGTTTATTCTTGCTTCGCGGAGTACAAATTACTTCCTAGAACAGAAAATTATTGTGTTCTTTACACCGAGTACTACAAAAAGTACTTTTACCTTTTTCGTACTTTCTGAATTTCCTTTTGTTAACGTAAAATGTAACGCTGCTTTATAATATCATTGATTTTTTCACCACAATTGACGAAATGAATAAATTTTAGATGAAATCTTCTATTTTATTGATGGATATCGTATTTAACGATACAAATAATGATAACTAAATGTACAGAATTCCGCCATTTGTTTGTTTAGGTGTATTCTTTATTTTCAGTAGTTATGAGTAACTTTCTTTCCTTTTATCTCTGCTGCAATAGCTAAACATTCTAGCTAAATTTCAAAAGTTCAATAACGAACATGGTTGTGAAGTTACAAATCTTCTGGACGCAAGATTGCATGTGTTCCAAACAACCATGTTGGTATTGTATTTAATACCAAACAGCCTATTATGACCAAGTATATTCGTCCCAAATTTCACAGCTCTATTAGTTCTCCCTTAATCGTGATTTCTACAGACGGACGGACTGACAGACTCACAGGCAGACGCCACCTTTAATGCGATACAAACGGAAGCACAAAGTGAATCTATCCCTCATCCTTTCGGGTGTAGGGTAAAAAAGGGAACATATTTACCGTTTTGACACAGCTCCAATTTTGTTGCTATTTTTGTTGTTATTGTTGTTTTTGCTGTAGACCCCAACAAATACAACATTTTTTGTCGCTCCCTCCTGGGGGCGGGGCTGGAGCCCTTTGAAATTTGAAATTTAAACACCGATATCTCCGAAACTACAAGAGATATGCTAACGATATTGGTACCGTTAAAAAGCTAATAAAAATACTGGTAATTCATGTTAAATAACATTTTATAGAAGTACTTTTAGTTTTTGAAATAAACGCAATTTACTATTTTTAGTACTTTTTTTTTACACAAAAAAATTTTTTCCAGGAAAAAATGTGTAATTAACCCACATAATTATCCAAAAATTAAGAAAATAGACGTTAATACCTTACTGAGAAAATTTATTTCATAAAATTTGGTGCAGGATTTACGGAGAAAACTTATTTTTTAACGTAAGCATAAAGTACTCTTTTGAAATTTCACTACTATGCATACTTTTAGTAGTACGACTTTACCAAGTATGCAACGATGAGTCTTAAAAGTTTAAAAGTTTTCATGGTAGCGGGTGCTACCATTACTTTTACTATTGTTGTTATTGTAAATTCCTAATAATTTATTGGCGAGTTTTATACTGTCCTTACACTATGTCTGCAAGTATTTACTTTAAACATAATGTTTTCTGATTTTAGTTGTCAGGTTGATGGTATTACCATGGAAATAAGAATAAAAAATTTTTCATTTTCAGTTTATTTGAAATTTTGTACAAATAGCGCCGCAGGCGAAAAATTTTTAATTTTCAGTTTATTGAAAAATCTCTTATAATAGCGTCGCAGTTAAGATCAGTTCAAAGCTAACAACACCAATACCATTACAAACACATGTTATAGTGTACCAGAGTCGTATTACTGAAAAAAGGTGTAATAAGCTATTTGCAGAAAGTAGTTTGTTTTCAATTTAAAAATTAGTTTTCTCCGTAAATCCTGCACCAAATTTTATGAAATAAATTTACTCAGCAAGGTATTAGCGTCTGCTTTCTTAATTTTTAGATAATTATGTGGGTTAATTACACGTTTTTTCTTAGAAAAAATTTTTTTGTGGGGAAAAAAAGTACTAAAAACAGTAAATTGCGTTTATTTGAAAAACTAAAAGTATTTCGATAAAATGTTATTTAACATGAATTAACAGTATTTTTATTAGCTTTTTAACGGTACCAATATTGTTAGCATATCTCTTGTAGTTTCGGAGATATCGGTGTTTAAATTTCAAACTTCAAAGGGCTCCAGCCCCGCCCCCAGGAGGGAGCGACAAAAAATTTTGTGTTTGTTGGGGTCTGAACCGAAAACAACAACAACAACAAAAATAACAACAAAATTAGAGCTGTGTCAAAACGGTAAATTTAAGCCCCGGCGGATTTGTGCGTGAGTAAATCGAGCAACCGTGTGGCCAAGTACAGCAACGCCCGTACTAGAAAAAAATACAAAAACATCACATAAAACACTTAAATAATAATTTAATCATTAATTAAAGTACCTTTTCTTAATTTCTGCATTTGCGTTGCGATTCCAAATGCTAAGTTCATTTCCATTTCCATTCCACTTCCATTCAAATCGATTGACTGAGCCCCGAGCAATTGCATTAAGACCGTGGCTCCCGACGATAGTATCACATAGTGTTCATGATTGTGCGACAAGGTGGTGCCTTGATACGCTGGCATCGGATCCGATGCGGTTTTACTCAAAACATGACCTATCAACTCCGATTGGCCGGAGAAAAATACCAGAGGTCGCAACAAACTTCTCTGCACTGAAATTTCCATGCCTGCCGTTGCAGGCCAATGGCAAAAATCCAAAATGGCAAGCCGTTCATATACAGCCCCGGCAAGTGCTACTTGCGAGGTCCAGTGCATGATTTAACTTCATTTAAATTCACTAAAAACGCTAATTTCTTTGCAAAAGAGCTGATAATTTTTCACATGCTAAACACTTTTTATCTGTTAAAATAATAAACAAAGAAAATGTCATATAAACGTGACGTCTTGTGGTGAACTACATATACACGACACATACACTATACGTGTTTCACCTAATTACCGAATTTCGTTTTTTTTGACATATACGATGGGTCTTGACGCAGTTTCCTATCTCGTTATCTCTGATCGAAACGACGTCATAAAAATTAGTGTTGGGAACTATCGAGTGATTTCAACTATCGATAGTTAGTTACTGAACGATTTTAGCTATCGAATGATTTTTTTCACTCATTCATTTGATCTATTTCTAAAAACTATCGAGCGATTCACTCGTTGAATGTTTTTCGAATTAGGGGTAGGTAGGGGTGAAAAAATTTTACTCTGGTAAGTAAAATAGGTAAAATTTGTTTCTAGCTGTGCCAATTCTTCGAATAAATTTGATTTCAATTCCAAAAAAAATTAATAAACGAATCATGCACAGCAACTTAAAAGATTAAATAGACTGATATGTAAAAACAGGTCAACAGTTTGCAGCTCCTACGTTTAATTAATGTACAATATAGTTATTATACTTATAATGTAATATATAGTTATTAAAATTATTATTTAATTGGTTATATTCCTTTTTGTCAACAAAAATTAACTTTGATTTTTACTTTCAACGTTTTTAGAAAAATTAATGGTTGTCAAAATTTTACCCAGCCCCAAAGGCTACATAAAATTTTGACGTATGGGGAATTCACCTCAATAGCAAAAAAATTTTCGTTTCGGCTGTAAAAGTTTTCTATATCGAGTGACAAGTCATCAATTGGCACACGGCCTTACTCGTTGAATAATTTCTGAATTTCTGACTAAAAACTATAGAATAACTCCACCATTATATTATTCGATAGTTTTTAGTAGGAAACTATCGAATAAATGAATAATTTTCAACTATCGAATAACTCGATAGTTTTTATTCGATAGTTCCCAACACTAATAAAAATAGAAAAGATTTTAGATTGATATACAGAAACGCGCTACTGATGTGATTCGTCTCCAATTGTCATACAACGCCAATAAGAAAGCCATGCGTCTGCATACAACTCCAAAAATTTGTGCATTATTTTTCTAAATACTTATAAAAAAACATTCACTTTAAAGATACACTTCCCTGCAAGACTGCTACCTGGTAATTCACCGGTTATTTACCTGGTAGCGCTACCCGAAGTTTCGGTTAAAGTTTCTATTATTTTCTTAAGAGCACTTAAACGTATAGTGCGCTCTTTCGCACCATTCGCACTCTGGTAGCGCTACCAGTTAATTAACCGTTAAAATACCAGGTTGCGATACCGTTTCGAATTTTTAACTAATAAAATGCAAGTTATGGTAAATATCATGTTTTTATTAATGTTCTTTATAAAAAAATAAAGAAATGGTTTAAATAAAAATGAAATTATTAATTAATATGATATCACAAATGGTAAATTCACAAAATTAAATTACATTTAATGTTGAAGTATGTATTCCAATTATATTTGTATTCCAAAATAGAGCAGGAACTGTGTGGTTTCATGTAGTTGGATTTCTTCAGGAAATCTTCAGAACAAATGGAAATGTTTCAGAACATCTAACAAGCTGAAAATAAAAATATTTTGTTTAATGTTTGTATCTTTTTTGTTAATTTTTGGAAATAACCCTTCAAACACAACTTTCCTTGTTCACGTTGATTTTTTTCTGCGCTGCTTTTCTGGCACTAGTAATGGCAGAATGAGAAAAAATCTATTTCAGCCACGTTAATATTGGCATTTCTTTCCCACTTAGCCACCATTGTCAAAAAATAGTGAGACCGTGTTAGTGATTCTTGAAAATAATGCAATAGTGTGTGCGACTCGGTTATTTTTGTTTTGCTGGGTTTATTTCTTTAATCTGCATTTATATCTAATGTATTTTGCAAAATATGCACGAATTTTGAAAAAATAATTTAGGAGTGACTAGCGAATCCCATCAGTCAAAACATACATATTCCGAGCGTATGGGATGGTTCTACGTAAGTTTTTTTGTTTATTTTTCTTTGTCTGTCATTTGTTGTATTTCACTATACCAACTCAGACGAAACATTGTTACCAAGCTTGAAGTATTTAACATATCCCTTTAAGTAATTTTTAAAAATGTAAAGATTTTGCAGCGAAAATTCGTTTTAGTTGTATCTGGTAACATCGGTTTGCTGACATGTCTTATCAGCTATGTGACCTGGTATACAGAAACCTAGATGTAAAAAAAGGGCCGCCTGTAAACAAAACCGTGCTGTAAACAAAACCATGAAGTATTTTTTTGATGGTGCGCAATTTGGGTCAAATAATTTTTTTATATTTTGTGCATATTTTGCAAAATACATAAGATATAAATGCAAATTTTAGTAATAAAGTGTATTCAGAAAGTATTCAGAAAAATAATGCACATATTTTCGGATATTGGTATGCAGACGCATGGTTTTCCGATAAGCGTTGTATACGAATCACAACAGGCTAAAAAGGGTTGTTTTTGTCTACAGACCCGAAAAGCATGTAAGAAAACCAACAACATACATAATATCGCGACTCGCTTGCTTATTCTTCTTTTTCAGAAAGCAAAGCATCTGTTCAGCGAAAATAACAAAGCATAATTGAGAAGAATTCATGGGAGTTAAAGTCCGTGGCGTTCAGGAATAACCCCCTTAACCCAAATGCGTTCCATAAAAAAATACTAAAAAACACGGTTTTGTTTACAGGCGGCCATTTTTACACCAACAACAATCTTCGACATTAGCTCTAATCACTTTATCTCTTTTCATCGCGTTTATTTATAGTCATGAACACAGCCGAAACCAAGTTTGTCTTGCTGGTTTTTTGTCTGAGGGGGTAGAAAGGTCAGAAGGGCTGACGATGTTGTTAAGGTTTTCGTCAGCCCTTCTGACGTTTCTACCACCTCAGAAAGCAAACAATCTTTTCGCTTACTTTGCTTGACCGTTCTGAACGCGGCTAATGGTTGCATTCAGAACGGTCGAGCGGTGTTGGTTGGTTCTTGTCACCGTAAATCATGGGCTCTGAATGCGTTGCTGAGTCGTTGCTGATAGATTACAACAGTCACAACAACAGCGAACACCGCTTGGCCGTTCTGAGTGCAACCATCGGCTGCGTTCAGAACGGTCAATCGGTGTTCGCTGTTTGCTTGTTTTTTTCTGAGGGGGTAGAAAGGTCAGAAGGGCTGACAAAGCGATCGCAATTTTTTCTAGCGAAAAATTTGTACGCTGGATCACTTTCTTCTCTGTCACTCATTTTCAGTATTTACTTTACTTCTCGTAGGGCGGCAACGTGGAGTTTGGCAATGAAATGTTGTTGTTGTTTAAATGTTGTAATACTATCAGCAACGACTTAGCAACGCGTTCAGACAACATAATTTACGCTGACAAGAACCAGCCAACACCGATTGACTGTTCTGAACGCACCCAATGGCTGCATTCAGAAACGTCAGAAGGGCTGATGAAAACCTTAACAACTTCAAACTTACACTTATCAAACTTAAGGCTCGTTTACACAGTGCAAGCTGCTGCCTGGCCAGTAGACAGCTACTAGGCTTGTCAAATTCCTAGGCAGCAGCTCGGCTCGCCTTTGCTGTCTACACGACACCTAGCTACTGCCCAGTCCTAGTCGAGTCGCGATGTCGAGTGAAGTTGTTTTAATAAA
This sequence comes from Conops quadrifasciatus, assembly GCA_949752815.1. NCBI lineage: Eukaryota > Metazoa > Arthropoda > Insecta > Diptera > Conopidae > Conops > Conops quadrifasciatus. The sequence continues at coordinate 7,059,716 of OX457081.1, forward strand.
AAAAAACAGTGATATGCTCTATGACAACAATATTATGTCAGGAATTTGATAATATCTATAACAATAGCCAATATCAAAAAAAAAAAATATGCTCTCATATCTCTATTTCGATAGTTTTTATCGAAACAATTCCACAGGTTTTCTTGGTCTCTGTAGAGTTTCATGAATGAAATATTATTGTCAGAAGACCATCTATTCGCAGCCATTTCGAACGATTCGGCGTAGTACAAAAAAAAAAAAACACGTGTTTCGCGCACAGCTGTCCGGCTGGCACGGCGAGCAGGCGAGTGAAAACAAAAAATGTTGAAGTAATTCGGATGCGAGCTACTAACCAACTCACACGTACGAGTTACTCGTAAGTTACGTCCAAACGTTGCGAGTTACTGCAGTGCAGCTACTCGGAAGGCTGACTCGTACGCTAGCTCGCACTGTGTAAACCAGCCATTACAAATCATTTCGCTTACACCGCTTGACTGTTCTGAACGCAGCCAAAGAAATATAAACAAAAATTCTTACGTAGACCCATCGCATACGCTTGGAATATGTATGTTTTGACTGATGGGACTCGCTAGTCACTCCTGGGCCTTCAAGTCCCGGGCGTTCTGGAATAACCCCCAAAAGATTGTATTGGTCGGAAAACTTCAACCATGTACAGACAACAATTTGTTCTTCTTTTGATATTATTCTTCTCGGTTAATGGATTAGCTGAAGAAGAATCTGTTAATAAAGTTTCTTGCAAGGATGAAGAAGGCTTGAATGTGGATTGGTTTGTTACTGAATTCTTTGCACTACTGGCAACTGATTTGAAAGTCTCTCTGACATTTCCTTCACAGGTTCTATTTGTATAAGTTGCCCAAGTATTACAAAAGTAATTCTTTGAAATATGACGATTTCAATGGTCTTCGTTACCTTTACATCACTAGCCGCCACTACGATCAATGGACACTCTCAAAGAGACTCCTCAACTCAAGCGATTCCATGCCTGCTCTAACATTTGACCCACTCTTAGACAATGAAGCTCTTCTTCTAATTGCCTACAATGATGAATTCCCCAATGGCACCGTTTACCTAACAGATGGTCACACGAAAGGTGTTATTGCCACTGACGGCACCAGCGCTCTATGGTTGATGCACTCTGTACCCAAGTTTCCCTCCATACCTGACTACAACTATCCGAATTCGGGAACACACTATGGCCAGAGTTTTCTGTGTTTGACAATGGCCAGTGAAGAGTTACACAAAGTTGGTGAACAGTTAATCTACAATGAACCAAATATTTATTATTCACGTGTACCACATCGTCTGATGGGTAAATATGCACGCTTAGACGAAGCTTTGCAGAAACGTTGGCACACCACACCTCCCTACAACAATGTATTAGATTTACAAACATTGGCCGGAAAGAAATTTCGTAGTTTCGCCAAGAGCAGTCGATATGGTCGTGACTTGTATGCAGATTGGTTGGCTCCTACATTGGGTGGTAATCTTCTCGTAGAGGCTTGGCGTAATGGTGCTGGCAATATGGCCTCCAATTGTTCTGCGAGTGATAAGTAAGCATGAATTGTACATTACGAATTGAATTCAATATAATTTCCATTTCCAAATTTTTAGGGTTTATAATGTTGCAGCTGTTCGTGAATCTACACTTCAGCTGGCCTTCGAGACAACCACTGATCATTCCAAGTGGGCGGTTACTCAAGCTACGGGTTTGAAATTATGGCGTTGGCGTTTTGGGGGCGCAAATGATTGGATATGCGTTGGTGATATTAATCGACAGGTGCAAAGAAAGGCTTTTATCTTTTTTAATAAGTTATTTGCTTTTAAATGCAATGTGTTTTTTTTTTCTTTTCAGAGTCATCAGTTGGTTCGTGGTGGTGGTACCGTTTGTCAGAAAAACTCTAAGGTTACTAAATTATATCGCGATTTGGTGCAAAATTATGAACCTTGCAGTAGCAGCAAATTAAATTAATATTAGGAAAAACATATCTAAGTCTTGAATAGACTTAACTTTTTGTAAAAATTAGGCTGAGACCAAATTAAATTTGTATAAATTAAAATGTAAGTTAACACAACAGACCACTCCATAAAACACATCAAGGAAAGTCATTCAACACCACACAGCTGCACCACGTACGACATCAACGAAGCTTTTAGGGAAAGCAAGACGACACCTCACAGATGCAGGCCAGACCAGCGTTTGGCTTTTCCGTGGGAAATGCCTGATCAGCACACAACAAAAAACCAAGCTGCCTGACCATGGCCATCATTTTTTAGCTTAGTTTTAGAGTAAGAAACAATTATATTTTTAGTTCTTAAGATAACTCAGAATAATAAAGTTCGGCTCGCTCCGAAATAAAAATATTTTTTTTAGTTTTTCGACAACGTAAAAACTTAATTGGCGCCCGAGCAGGGACCAGTCGCGAAAGTGTAAATCGAACAAATTTTGCCCCTTAAGTAGTGGCAGGAATTATTCGTCGGAGTAAATAATTCGAATTATTAGCACGGAGAAAGGACGAGAGGCTCCTTTATAAAAAAAAAAAAAAGCAGCGAGCTCCTTTCTATCAGCAACTGGTCACCAACAAATTACACAGCAGCAGAACTTCTATAGAAGACCTGTTAGAATCGCTAAGGTCTATAGACGAAAAGCGAGTGCGGAATCAGGATCCTTAGTCACCGAGGGACCACGAAGGAACCATCGGAAAAAACGGAGTTATCCGGCCCGCCATCACACAGGATGCAAAAACTACTAATATTGTAAGCTAACCTAGTTTTGTGAAAAAGTTTAAAAAATAAAAATAAAAAAAATTAATTAATTTTTAATAACAAATTAATAAAAAGAATAGTAATTAAAAACCTTGCTCAACAGTTTAAAATAGTGGAAAATATATAAAAAAAAAAAAAAAAAAAAGGAAAAATTAATAAACAAATTTTGGAAAAGAAATTAAATAAAGAATTTGAATTGAGTAAGAAATTGAATTAGAAATTGATTAAGTTATGCAAAGTATTTAAATTTTCAAATACAATTTTTATATGAATAAATTTTTATATTTTTCAATTAAAGTTATTGGAAACATTACATTCGTAAGGAAACTAAATTAAAATTCTTTTTTTTTCTTTGAAAATAAATTTATTTCGAAATTCAGTTAGGTTAAGAATATATATTTTTAAGAATAATTTAAAAATTAATATTTAACAAGTGTTAAGTGCTTAAGAATAAAATGCCTGACGATACCACACCCATTATTAGACCCTCCATCCTTAACCTCAATACAGCGGCTAGCACCAGCCAAAGTACAATGCCACTTTTAGAAGAGACAATCCGTAAGATTGTCTAGACAGTTTTCGATAGATAAGGGAAAAAACTAGTCAACAACATAGTAAATCCAAATCATGAATTCCTCAATCTGAAGGACGAACCTGTAGTTGCTCAAGCAAATACGGATTCTGACCGTGTCCCTGAAGTCGCTAGGACTATACGAGAATTTTCCGGCAACGCAAATGAATTTGGGTCATGGCGAAAAAGTGTAGACCGACTTTTAGAATATTACGGTCAGTTCCAAGGAACTCCGAAATATTTTGGTATCCTCATGGCCATACGAAATAAAATAGTAGCACAGGCCGACGAAGTGCTAGAATCATATAATATTCCCTTAAATTGGTTAGCAATTCGTTCTTGCTTAACATGGCATTACGCAGACAAGAGAGACCTGAAAACTCTCGAATATCAACTGTGCAGTCTAGTTCAGGGTCGTGCACAAATTCGCGATTTTTACCAATTGGTCTACTCACACTTATCTTTAATACTTAATAAAATCTCCTGCATGGAAGAAAGCTCAGATGCCCTTAGGCTCCTGACACAAATGTACCGAGAAAAAGCTCGAGATGCATTCATAAACGGACTCAATGGCGATTTGCTTAGACTTCTAGCAGTAAGGGAACCCAAGGACCTCCCACATGCGCTTCACCTGTGTGAGATCCTTGAAAACCAAATTAACTTTTCGCCACATAACAGGACAAATAGGCATCCACCACCAGTTCTTTCAAAACCAAATGCGCAAAGGCACATGCCATTAAACACGAGGCCTTACTACAACTACCAAAAAACATATTACCCACAGCAAACTCAATCTCCACAGCTACCACCAAGGAATACCTTCCATTACCAGCAAAAGACACCATATGTTCCTCCTGCCCAAACCTACCATCAATTTGTTCAACCTGCATGGCAAACACGGTCTTCCCAACCATACCCTCAGTTCCATAATAATCCTGCACCCCCTCGCCCATTTGCTTCCAAGCCATTACCGAAGCCAGAACCAATGGACATTGACCGGTCCATACATTCTAAGGCTATTAATTATATGAATAGGCCAGATCCTAATCGACTAGCAGAAAAAAGGGCTTCGAACTTTTCTCAGCAGATACCTTAAAAATCTCAACGAAATTTTCATATTAATACTGAAACGGAACAACAACAGATACTCCAACAAGAGAACGAAAAAGAATGGACACCAACAATGGACGAATACGAAAGTGCATTCACTTACGAGGACGATGGACAGCTATCCCAGGAATACGAACAAACTTCAGCAGACTTTACAGATATCCATTTTTTAGAATGAATTGTTCTTCGCTGCCGTACATAGAGTGCAAGACGAAGAACGGAAATATGCTCAAAATATTGTTAGATACTGGTTCCAGCAAAAATTACATCCAACCACATCTTGTCCTAAAATCACTACCTAACGAACAAGTTTTCTTTGCGAACTCAATAGCAGGAAAAGTGGAAATCACCCACCATACTTTGGTCAATCCCTTCGGAAAAAAGGACACAAATTTAAAATTCTTTCTACTTCCTACATTACAGTCTTTTCACGGCATCCTCGGAAATGACAGTCTTAAAGAACTGTCTGCCATAATAAATACCAATGAAGACACGCTAACTATTGGTAATGACATAAAGATTAAAACCAAACAAAAAAATTCAAGAGACGTTAATAAAATCGACATTACCCAGCAAAACAAGAATAACCGAGTCGCACACACTATTGCATTATTTTCAAGAATCACTAACACGGTCTCACTATTTTTTGACAATGGTGGCTGAGTGGGAAAGAAATGCCAATATTAACGCGGCTGAAATGGATTTTTTCTCATTCTGCCATTACTAGTGCCTGAAAAGCAGCGCAGAAAAAAATCAACGTGAACAAGGAAAGTTGTGTTTGAAGTGTTATTTCCAAAAATTAACAAAAAAGATACAAACATTAAACAAAATATTTTTTTTTTCAGCTTGTTAGATGTTCTGAAACATTTCCATTTGTTCTGAAGATTTCCTGAAGAAATCCAACTACATGAAACCACACAGTTCCTGCTCTATTTTGGAATACAAATATAATTAGAATACAAAGTACATACTTCAACATTAAATGTAATTTAATTTTGTGATTTTACCATTTGTGATATCATATTAATTAATAATTTCATTTTTATTTAAACCATTTCTTTAATTTCTTCACAAACAGCATTAATAAAAACATGATATTTACCATAACTTGCATTTTATTAGTTAAAAATTGGAAATGGTATCGCAACCTGGTATTTTACCAGTTAATTTACTGGTAGCGCTACCAGAGTGCGAATGGTGCGAAAGAGCGCACTATACGTTTGAGCATATGGATTTGTTGTATAGGAAAGAAAGGGATACACGATCACACGTACACAAAAGTTTCTGGTACTTTTTTCCCGATGCCCTTAAGAAAATAATAGAAACTTTAACCGAAACTTCGGGTAGCGCTACCAGGTAAATAACCGGTGAATTACCAGGTAGCAGTCTTGCAGGGTAGGACCGAGCACATGACACGGACACAAAAACACAATATTACCCTACTTACGCGGAAATATTCTCAACTATTTTCTGAGCCAAATGAAAAGATAACATACACTACTACCGTAGTCGGGGAAATTAGGACATCCTCAGAAAACCAGGTATACACCAAATATAATCCATATCCTTTAGCAATGAGAGAATTCGAAGTCCCTGAATGCAAAAAGATCTTACATTTCCGAGAGGATTCTGTTGATTAAGGGTTATAATCCTTGACCCGGCCGAAGGCCGTCACGCAGAAAGGCCCTGAATGCAAAAAGACTTTACATTTCCGAGAGGATTCTGTTGATTATGGGTTATAATCCTTGCCTCGGCCGAAGGTCGTCACGCAGGAAGGCCCCGAACGCAAAAAGACTTTACATTTCCGAGAGGATCCTTGCCCCGGCCGAAGGCCGTCACGCAGGAAGGCCCTGAATGCAAAAAGACTTTACATTTCCGAGAGCATTCTGTTGATTAAGGGTTATAATCCTTGCCCCGGCCGAAGGCCCTGAATGCAAAAAGACTTTACATTTCCGAGAGGATTCTGTTAATTAAGGGTTATAATCCTTGCCCCGGCCGAAGGCCGTCACCCAGGAAGGCCCTGAATGCAAAAAGACTTTACATTTCCGAGAGGATTCTGTTGATTAAGGGTTATAATCCTTGCCCCGGCCGAAGGCCGTCACGCAGGAAGGCCTTGAATGCAAAAAGACTTTACATTTCCGAGAGGATTCTGTTGATTAAGGGTTATAAGCCTTGCTCCGGCCGAAGGCCGTCACGCAGGAAGGCCCTGAATGCAAAAAGACTTTACAACACCGCGAGGATTCTGTTGATTCCTCGGATTGAATATCCTTGCCACGGCCGAATGCCGTCACGCAGAAAGGCCCTGAATGCAAAAAGACTACATTTCCGAGAGGATTCTGTTGGATAAGGGTTATAATCCTTGCCTCGGCCGAAGACCGTCACGCAGGAAGGCCATTAATGCAAAAAGACTACATTACCCCGAGGATTCTAAGCTTAAGGAGCTTTTTATAACTTTTCTAAATTTCTAGCACTTAATTATTACGAGTTTTATTGTTTTTGGGTTGGAGATTTCGTCTTTAGAGATTTTGTCTTGGAGATTTTGTCTTTGGAGATTTTGGGTTTGGAGATTTTGTCATGGAGATTTTGGTTTGGAGATTTTGACTTGGAGATTTCGTACCCAACCCGGTGACAATAGCAGACAAATACCCTATACCAGAAATAAACGAAATAATTTCACAATTAGGAAATAGCAAATATTTCTCTGTTCTCGATTTGAAAAGTGGATTCCACCAGATTCCCTTAAAGAAATCCGACACAGAAAAGACAGCTTTTTCGGTTAATAATGGAAAATATGAATTCACAAGACTCCCATTTGGCTTAAAGAACGCACCAGCCATTTTCCAGCGAGCCCTTGATGACATACTAAGGGACCATATAGGGAAAATCTGTTATGTCTATATAGATGACATAATAGTGCTTGGTGAGGATGAACGTAGCCACCTAGAGAACCTAGAAACCATTTTCAGAACACTTGAAAATGCTCGAATGAAGGTACAACTAGACAAATGTGAATTCTTTAAGGACGAAGTTGAGTTCTTAGGTTTCATAATATCACGGACAGGTATAAAAACAAACCCCGCCAAAGTCAAAGCCATTCAGAAATTTCCACATCCACGGACGTTAAAAGACTTAAGGTAATTTCTTGGACTGTCTGGATATTACCGCCGCTTTATCTGCGATTATGCTAAATTAGCAAAACCACTGACCTCACTCTTGAGAGGACACGACGGAAGAGTTTAAAAAAATGCTTTAAGTAAAAAACAAATCGCACTAGACGACAATGCTGTAGAAGTAAATGCAAAAGAAGTAATATTAGCATACCCAGATTTCACAAAGGAATTCCATCTCACCACAGATGCATCGAATTATGCCTTAGGTGCTGTCTTAGAACAAGCAGGCAAACCCATTACGTACATATCAAGATCCTTAACCACGACAGAAGAAAGTTACGCCGCAAACGAAAAAGAGATGCTGGCGATAATCTGGGCACTGAACGCACTAAGAAACTATCTGTACGGTTCAGCCAAGGTAATAATTTTCACCGACCATCAACCACTCACCTTTGCGTTAAGTAATAAAAATCATAACGGAAAAATGAAAAGATGGAAATGCATATTGGAAGAATACAACTACGAACTAAAATATAAGCCAGGGAAAACCAATGTAGTTGCCGACGCCCTTTCCAGACCACCTAGATCAGAAATAAACACCCTTACAACAACTTGCAACAGTGACGAAAGCACTGCACATGGTCTCATACCAGCTACAGAAGCCCCAATTAACGCATTCAAGAACCAACTATTCCTGTTAATTGGAAACGAAAATAACTACACATTTGAGCTTCCATTCCCCACTTATCACAGACATACGATAACTAGACCAGACTACTCGATGCAAGACATAGTTGACATTTTTAAACGACATTTAGATCCAGCTCTTATTAATGGGCTATACACGACTGAACCCATCATGGGTAGAATCCAGGAAATTTATCCATTACATTTCAAAAACATGAAAATCCGATTTACGCAAACTTTTGTTAAGGATACACCAACCGATACCGAACAAGAGGAAATAATATTAAAGGAACATCAGCGAGCTCATAGAAATAGCCGCGAGAACAAAATGCAAATTCTAAAAAAATACTATTTTTCTAGCATGCATTCAAAAATAGAGAAAAAGGTAAAACAGTGCTCAACTTGCCTTCAGCAAAAATATGATAGACACCCTCTTAAGCCACAAAATATTGTGGCTTAGCCACCAAGCCACCCCTATTCCACAAAATCCTGGAGAAATTGTACATATCGATATTTACTCCACAGAAAAGAAGTTTATTCTTACTTCTGTTGATAAATACTCTAAATACGCACAAGTAAAAATAATACCATCCAGAGCAATAGAACACATTAAAAACCCAATACGTGAACTTATGATTGCATTTGGAATCCCTAAACTTGTAATAATTGACAATGAGAAATCACTGAATTCTGCCTCGATTTCGTCCTTATTAAAAGACCAAATGAACATTAAAGTCTACACTACACCTCCCTGCGCTAGCACCACAAACGGCCAAGTTGAACGGTTTCACTCAACACTTTCGGAAATAATGCGATGCTTAAAATCTGATAACAATAGTTTAACATTTGAAGAATTGCTCTTCAAATCGGTACAAGAATACAATTCAACAATTCATTCAACAATCAAGAAAAATCCTTTAGAAACATTTTTTGCTACTAGAGTCAGCACTGATCCCGTAGAATTAGAAAAGCATAGGAAAAAAAATATAGACCTACTTGAAAAGAAGCAAGAACAGGACCTTCAATACCATAACAAGAATAGGAAACAAAACAAAAATTATTCTACAGGTGACGAAATATTTGTAAAAATAAACAGAAGGTTAGGTACGAAACTATCACCAAGGTATAAAAAGGAAAAAATAATAGAAACAAAAGTAATATTAGAAGCTAATTTCATTATTTTAGGATGTGCTTGGCACGATGCGCTGCTGAAACCCAAATTTTAGATTACACGAACGCTCAACTGATAACCTTGAGAGATGGAACCGCAAAGATACAAGAAGGTACCTTTAAAATCATCCATATAATAGACATGACACAATATGAAGAAATAACAGAACAACTCGAAAGCTCAATTGCGCAAAACCTTTCGCTCACTCACCCATTACATCCTTTCCTCACCCATGAGATATCCCAAATTCGTACACCGCGTAAAGACCAAAAGCATTCCACCAAAAAAAAATGTTCATCTCATATATTTTCATTCGATGTGTTCGGATTCAAAAGCGCAACGAATAATTTTTTCACAGTCGCACGGCTTGATTTAAAAATAAACAAGTAAGAGTGTTAACTTCGGCTTGGCCGAAGCTCAGATACCCTACACCCGTATAATAAATTTTTTAGTTCAACTCTAATAATTAATAATAACAAACATTTAATTAGCAGTATCCTGTTTATTTGTTTATTAAAAATAATTTGTCAAATACAATTTTATTTTGAATGCGCTATACAATAATAACATATTTTAAAAAATTGAAATAACAACAAATACTAAAAATTGTAGATTGACAGACAAAAGTGAAATTAATTATCCTCAAAATTAGAAAAAATTACAATATATTACGATAAAAAAAAATTACAATATACATATGTATATTACATACGATATAATAAACATTAACACTTAGTCAATACTTAAAACTATTCCGTCGTGATAACTGTGCACGGTCTCATAAGTTATGCCACTTATTGTTGGCACAGAAAAATTTGAGAGAGCCCAGTCAATTTGTGTTCCTCCTTTGGTAGTCGCCTCGCAATTTGTCAAAATTGAACACATTCCTTTTTCCAAAAGTGCGTCTTCCATAGTGGGCTTGCTTCCTTTACGGCATATGTTAAAATCGCCAATTATTATAAGTTTTTCCACAGGTGCTCCTCCATTAAAATCGCGCAAATCCTCCACTGCGTTGCAAAGCATCATCCTAAAGAGGCATTCTGGAAAAGACGAGTTTCTGTAAAGAATTATAAAGAACAAGTTAAATTTTTTTAAAGCAGTAAGTTGTAGGGTTTTCTCTCGGCAACTATAATCCCTGTCAAATAAATGTACAAGCTGAGACGCGATGGTATTTTGACTTTTGACTATAATTCCTTTCTTTTTTCTGTTGGATCCCTCATGGCTATCTATTCTATGGATGATGAAAAAATTTGGAATAGAATAGTTTTCCACAGGAAGTGTCCACGTCTCTACAAAGCACAGAAGATCCGACGTTAGAAGTAAGCGGTCATTTGTAACGTCTAAAAAATGAGAGTGAAGGCTCTGGATATTTTGGTAAAAAACCTGTAGTGGTGATGAGCGCTGAACCATGGAATTATACCGGTTGTCATCATATCTCCCCTGTGACGGCTCGTTTCTCGCAACAAATATTCCCTGCGTGAGATCGGTGACATGTTCTCCCGATTTTGACGATTTCTTTTAGATTGTCTGGAACTTTCCAGAGATCTGCTGGCGCTGTCAATCCTATATAGGTGAACCCGACAATTTCCCATTCTTTGGATTTCCTGTGCTTTAACCCTCGCTTGCGCACGCGATGTGCGTCGTTGGGCCGTATTCCGCCATTGTTCCAGCTCTCGGTATACAGTGTTCTTTCTAGCAGCAGAGCGACGCTTTCTTTCTTTTTCTTTCTTCGACGTAATCTGCCGAAGAGTTGCATGTGCCGCATTGTCTCTTTGACGTTCCATATTTCGATATTCGGGATCCTCTCTTCGTTGTGAATGGTCAGATGCATCCCGTTTCCGTTCCTCTTCACGATATTCTACATCTTCTCGATGCTTTGAATGAGCAACTAAATCCGTTTCACGTTCAGCTTCACGATATTGCCGATTTTCTCGGCGTTGCGAATTTAAAACAGCATCCCGTTGACGTTCATTCCTGCGGTATTCAAGGTCCTTTCTCCTAAAAGTATGTGCCGTGGAGTCTTTTTTGCGCTCTTGAACTTGAAATTGTGGATCCTCTCGCTTTTTGGAGTGAGCGATAGAATCACGCTCACGTTCTGCATCTCGAACCTGTGGATTCTCTCGCTTTCTAGAGAGAGCGATGGAATCACGCTCACGTTCTGCATCTCGAAGTTGTGGATCCTCTCGCTTTTTGGAGTGAGCGATGGAATCACGCTCACGTTCTGCATCCCTAAATTGTGGATCCTCTCGCTTTTTGGAGTGAGCGATGGAATCACGCTCACGTTCTGCATCTCGAAGTTGTGGATCCTCTCGCTTTTTGGAGTGAGCGATAGAATCACGCTCACGTTCTGCATCCCGAAATTGTGGATCCTCCCGCTTTTTTGAGTGAGCGATAGAATCACGCTCACGTTCTGCAACTCGAACTTGTGGATCTTCTCGCTTTTTGGAGTGAGCGATAGTATTTCGCTGTTGTTCTGTTTCCCGAAATTTTAAGTCCTTTTTCACGCTGACGCTCTAATTCTCGACATTTTGGGTTTTCGCGCTTTTGGGAGTGAGCGATAGAATCCCTTTGACGCTCTCAATCCCGATATTCAACCGATAGTCGCCGACTTGCGTTATACTGGGAGTTTCTAAGAAGATCGTAGGAACTATTTTGAGATCTATATTTCTTTAAATTTATGCGCAAAGAAGCTCTTCTCTGGTTTTGAGATTGCTTACGAAGTCTCGGCATTTTAAAAACGTTAATTTCAGTTGTATAAATCGCTCGGTAAAAATTTTTGTAAGAATTGAAACAATCGTTTAGATGATATCAAGTCAAAGAATTGTAGTATTCTAATTTCATGGAGTTTAAATTGCGCTTTATATATAGGATTTCGTACAAGTGTAAATTCATGGATTTCACGGACTGTTCTTTTTTTACGTACTAAAATAATGATCGTGGAAAATTTTGCATTTATGAAACGATTTTATTACCTTTTTTACAACTTAATGAATTGTCATAAAAGGTATGGTAAAAATAAAAACATTTTTGATTTCTTTCACTCATTTCTTCAGAAAAAAATATGCATCAGCTAATTTCTATATCTTTGGGATAATCGATTTCTAGTCAAATGGAAAACATTGTATGGTATAAAGTTCTTTTTCATGAGGTCTTTTTTTATGAGGACCTTTTTTCAAGTAAAAATGAACGGACATGCAAAAAATGTCCATTCCTTATTTTTACCTACTCACTAGATGATAGCGGAAAATGTTGCATTTTCGACACATGTTGATGACCTTTTTGCAACTGTTATAAAAGTGTGGTAATAAAGTGTGGTATAAGGGGCATATATACCCCTATCCAGTCGGCTGTATGGTCGTAGTTCGAATCGAAGTTCATATTTATTAAACAACTCTTTCTTTGCACATCAATTACCTGCCATAAAAGGAAGGACCCTTTTTATACAACGAAACAAAATATTTTATTAAATTTTACCATCATCATGTAAAATTACCTTTTACGGAAGTACCTGATGTGCAAAGAAAGAGATGTTTAATAACTATGGACTTGGATTTGTATTTCCTCGAAAAGAATAAATCCTTTAAGATTGAATGTTCCTTTGTTAATTTCGCAAAATTCACATTAATTTTCGCTGTTTCGTGTGACAGGAAACATTCAGAAAAGTGTTAAAAAATAGAGAAGCAGGTACAGAAGCAGACTCATTAGAAAACAAAAACAAAAGCAGTTCTCCGCGTTATTAGCTATAGAGAATATTTTTTGCATGCACACTTTGTAAATTGTTCTTATCAATGTAACAAATTTTAGCGTTTTTTATTGGTATTGCAATTTCTAGTGGAACATGGAACTATAGTTTTATGTTATTTCCCATAACCTTTTCCCAGATTTTCTAAATATTTTTCCGCGTTTTATATTATGTGGTCGCAGTTACCGTATAAAAGTGCGCAGGTGAGAATATACTTCGGATAGATACAAATCGCTGGGAACATGTATTATTTACTCGGCAATAAAATTTGAGCTTCAGATCCGGACTGCGAAATTCCTTTTAAATCAAATGCATTATTATTTATTAAAGAAGTAGTCGTGACAGTGGTCCGATTTTCTTCATATTCGATATCAAAGAGCCTTTCATGGAAGACAATAGCAGTGCCATTTCCCATTTCATGACGATGCCTCTGCTCGTTTTCCTGTAATCTCGATTCTTGGCTCCTATGGGCGGATCACGCCCATTTCTTTTAGTATATTTTAGCTAGACAATGGACTCTGGAATAAGATTTCAGTTTCAAATTCGCTCTACAAGCTAAAAAATTTAGCTATAAGTATGGATAAATTACTTATCACTACAAAAAGTAGGCGTGGCATTGGTCATATTTTTTATACCCTACACCCGAAGGGATGAGGGTATATTCACTTTGTTCTTCCGTTTGTAACGCATTAAAGGAGGCGTGGCAGGTATAGAAAAGTATATATATTCTGGCTCAGAATCACCTCCTGATTCGATTTAGCCATGTCCTTCCGTCTGTCTGTCTGTCTGTCCGTCTGTCTGTGGAAATCACGATTACAGGAGAACGAATAGAGGTATCGTCATGAAATTTGGCATGAATAATCTTTGTTATCCTACGCTGTTTGGTATTGAAAATGAGGAAAATCGGACCAGTGTCACGCCTACTTTTTATAGAAAATATGCACTCATCCGTGGTTTTAGCTCCATTTCTTGGCTTGTAGACCGAATTTTCAGGTAAAATTTTATTTATTTATTTATTAAGATACAAACTAAGCATTCATTGCCTTATAGTTTACAAACAGGTAAAAAATTCATAACAAGAAAATATAAAAAATTTAGAAATTACACAAAAAGTTTAAAATTTTCCGTTTAACTAAACAAATAGAATCAGAAAAATTAATTACAGAATAAACATTATTAAAATTCAAACAGGCATTCCGAAAAGGTTCATGCTGTAGGTATGACGATCTGCAAAAGCTTAAATGAAGAGGCTCATATCGTCTCGACGTACGACGGGGCACATTCAGTTGGATGTTGCCTAGCAAATATGTGGAGTCCTTAACACCGGATAGACAACTTACTATGAAAACAGCATTAAGCATTATACGACGATTTAAAAGTGTTGGCAAGTTTATAAGTTTTAGTCGGGATTCATAAGACGGTAAGTTCACGGTTTCATCCCAATGAAGATTCCGAAGACAAAAGAGCAAGAATTTCTTTTGAACCGATTCAATCAGCGAGATATAGCAGCTATAGTTTGGGCTCCAAACAGGTGAGGCATACTCAAAAATCGGTCTCACTAGAGAGGTGTACAGTAACTTAGTAATATAGGGGTCATTAAATTCCTTCGCCCATCGCTTTATAAATCCCAATGTACTATTCGCTCTACTAGTGACACCGCTGATATGACTATGGAAGCGTAATTTCTGATCTAGAACAACTCCGAGATCATTTATAGTCTCCACTACATCCAGATTCCAACGACCAATAGTGTAATTATGGAAGAAAGGCTTTAAACAGCGGGCAAATGTGATTTGTTTGCACTTTTTTAAATTTAGATTCATACAGTTAGTGTTGCACCATTCAATCAGTGAATCCAAATCACATTGAAGTAACAAGGCATCATTCTCCATAACATAGGATAAGAATAGCTTCACATCATCAGCAAACATAAGCAACTTTGCCCATACAATGACGGTTGACAGATCATTTATAAAAACGAGGAATAGCAGTGGTCCCAAATGACTACCTTGAGGAACTCCCGAAGGTACAGCAAACTCCTTAGATATTGTATTATTAAATACAACCATTTGAATGCGATTTCTGAGATACGACTGGATCCAACATACAAGAGATCGAGGAAAACCGAAAAGCTTCAGTTTCAAAATAAGAAGCTTATGAGTTACTACATCGAAAGCTTTACTGAAATCAGTATAAATAACATCCGTCTGCTTAGAATGCTTAAAATTATTGATTGTTTCTGATACAAATTCCAACAGGTTTGTAGTAGTTGATTTTCCTACTCGAAAGCCATGCTGGACAGGCGAAATTGAAGAACATACAGAGCGAGAAATCTGATCAGTAATTATCTTCTCAAACAGCTTCGGAAGAGCACTGAGCTTTGCGATACCACGATAATTTTTTATTAGATGTCTATTACCAGATTTATGCAAAGGAATAATATACGATGACTTCCAAGCACAAGGGAAATAACCGGTACGTAGTGAATAGTCGAATAATGCTGTAACGGGCAATGTTAGCTCAGCGGCACAGTGTTTAAGGATACACGATGGAATGCTGTCAGGTCCAGGATTATAAGAGCATTTAACATCTTTTAGGGCATTAAAAACAATAAATTCGTCGATGATAGGCCGGACTATAGTGCTCGAAGAAATGTTGTAAGGGTATGTATCCGAGCAATAACTCGACGAAGAATACGTTGATTTGAAATAGTCGGCGAAAAGATCACAAATAATCTCTGCATTGTTAGACTCCATATCATCAATTTTCATAAAAGTTGGGAAAACCACACTCCTCCTCTTGGTATTTACAAAGTTCCAGAATGTTTTCGGATCGCCACGTATGTTGGATTTAACTTTGAGGATATAGTCTCTATACGCCTGCTTACATAACCAACGATATCTGCTTCTGATAGATAGATAATTTGATAGATTTATAGTTGAAGTCGTATTACACAATAGCTTATAGTATTTGGTTTTTAAGTTCCTTAAAGCACGCAACTCAATAGTAAACCATGTAGGGCTCGTACACGAACGCACCTTACGTAACGGAACAGATGCTTTAAAAGCCTCCAGTAAAACATTATTATTAAACAGAATGCAAAGCCAGATCCAAACTTGCAGACAAAGAATTATCCAAACGAAGAATTGAGTTCCAATCAATGGAACAAAAATTATTTTTCAAAGTTAAATAATTTGTATGTTTGAAGCAAAATTTCCTAGGCATTCGCGCCCGCTTCACCGGCTGGGACAATTTACAAGATTGAACTAAATCAATGTTCAAGGTGGGATGGTGCTTATCCTCAGGTAGTACAAGAGGCGCACATCGAGTCAGATCAAAAATATCCTTATCATCAGTGAAGATAAGATCTAGAAGGCGACCATATTGATTACGTACATAGTTAATTTGGAAAAGACCTCTGGAAAACACATCATCAATGAAGGTAATGTTATTCTCACGCTCAAATGACGGCAAAAGAGTATCAGGATCATCAGCGCAGAATTCCCAGTTTACATAAGGCAAATTGAAGTCACCTAGAACAAACAATTTGTCACTCGGTAGCATAGTCTCCATCACACGTGCAATGCATCTGGCATGTGAGGCATAGATGTTCTCTCCAGAATTAGGTGGAACATATGAGCAACATATATAGACACAGAGGCCGACAAGTTTGACATAAACACAGCAGAACTCAATTTCCAAGGCCTCCTCCAGAAGAATTTCGCGTGAATAGTATTTAGAAGAAACAGCAGTTAATACGCCTCCACCTCTTGTCAAATTAGTCAACAATCGGTTCCGATCCTTTCGGTACACCACATAGTTATTCGTAAAAATTTCGGAATTTAAAACATCAGGCCTCAGCCATGTTTCGGTGAACACGATAAAGTTATACTCATAATCCACACTTTTTAATAGAATATCAGACAATTTAGTATTAATTCCCCTGACATTTTGATAAAGAATGTCAGAGGAGAAGGCGGTTAGTTTTTTGCCGCCGTAACACGTCGTGATGGATCATCATTTATAGCCCGAAAACGGAAAGGGCGTAATTTTATATATGACTGCCAGAGAGATGAGTTGTTTAGAACATCGTTAAAACACTCGTCCACCCCAATCTTGAAACTTATCTTTGTCAATTTATTTACGTCAGCATCCTTTTTAATAAGCTTATAACATACGATGTGCTTCTTATCGATTCCAAAATTTTTGGATATATAAGCTAAAATATCAGATTCAGTAACATTTGGTTTAAAATACGATAAATGAAACCATTTTTTTCGAACGATTACTTCCAAATCAATGGCATCATTTTTCCCAATTAAAATATTATTCCTCTTTGGTTTCCTTCGCCCAATAGTTGTCCACTCAGGATTTATATCGAGGGCAGTCGGAGCAGCAATTGGATTAATAATTTGCACAGCATTTGGAGTATTAGAAGTTGAAACATTAATAGCACCTCCAACAGCAGAAGCGTATGTGGTTGGTTGAGAATCACTGACAATATCCAATTCATTCCCTTGATTGGGTGAAGAGAGAGTAAGAGGCAAAGAAATGTCAACATCAGCAACAACAACAGAAGGAGAAGCAAGATTTCGCGACTGCGAACGGGTACACCTCGCATTAGCACTAGCAACAGGTTTCTTATTTTCAGAAACTGGTTTTTGTTTCAGCTTTTCCTTCTTCATCCGATCATTGCAGTTGTTGTTCCCTACAACAAAAGTTGAGAGCTCATCAAGCTTTACTTTAATTATATTTAGTTCACACGACAAGTTGTCTACTAATTTCTTCAAGTTAATATTTTTTTCACTGAGGCAAGTAGAACACAAATACTTTATATTTGCAGAGTTTATTAAGATATTAAATGCGGAATCATCACAACCAATACCCGCACTTTTATTATCGAAGAGTTTATTGCAGTTTTCACAAGAAATAAATGCCGACATATTAGCAAGAACTTACTTCGCTGATACGCTAAGCAGAACATTTATTTCCGAGTTCACCATCTTAGACTAAAATATATTCTCAAAAATGGGCGTGACACGCCCACTTATATACTATACCATATAATAAGGTGTTTTGTAGAAAAAACGGGGTTGTAGATGAGTTAATATATCAAAATTTGCTCCCTGTAAATTTAAAAAAGTAGGTGTCACCCGCCCACTCGACAGATGCGGGTGTAGGGTATATGAGCTTCATCCAGGCCGAAGATAACGCTCTTACTTGTTAAATTTTCAATTTCATACAGTCTATGATGATAGAGAACATTTATGTCGAATTTCATGACTGTGTTTCTACTCGTTCTCCTGTAATCGTCATTTTTGCCACAAGTGGGCGGACCACGCCCATTTTCGGGATTATATTCTAGTCTTAGACGGTGGACTCAAGAATAAAATTTTAGCTTAAAATTCCATTTAAAAGCTAAGAAATTAAGCTATAAGCACGGATGAATTTATATTCGCTATAAAAAGTAGGCGTGGCACCGTTCCGCTTTTTCCCATTTTCTTTACCAAACAGCCTAGGATGACAAAGAATATTCGTACCAAATTTCATGACGATACCTTTATTCGTTCTCCTGTAATCGTGATTTCCACAGACAGACGGACAGACAGACAGACAGACGGACGGACAGGGCTAAATCGACTCAGGAGGTGATTCTGAGCCCGAATATATATACTCTTCTAAACCTGCCACGCCTCCTTCAATGCGTTACAAACGGAATCACAAAGTGAATATACCCTCATCCCTTCGGGTGTAGGGTATAAAAAGAACTGGAGAACCCACATTGGCTTCTAAACGACTCATATAACATTGCTCTTTTGTCATGAAAATATTATTTACTTACATAACACATTACAACTGACTGATTCTTATCCAGAGTATAGTCACAGCCCACGAAAACATGCAGCTGATACCGTCCGCCACTTGGACATTCGGAACCGTTCGTGAAGCTGAAGAACATTTTCCCCTCTCTGTAGTTTCATTATTTTAACACATATTTTATTACAAATTTAGTACATATGTATATTCTAAAAAAATTAAGCCATAGATGTTGTATTCAAAAGTGTCGCCTTTATGACCAAGTGACCGAAAGAATACAAGGCACCGAAATTTGTGGGCATAGAGAGGTTTGCTTTAGAGGGCAATCGCTATTAGAGAAAATCTGACACGAAGGAAAGATATTAGTAATTTTATGGCTACATTACATTAGAATTTTAGGCAACTGAAGTGTATGCCAAAGGCTTACACTTATTCGTAGACATACATAATATGGGACTCATAACAGAAGCCAATGAATATAAAAAGTAACAAGTAAGAGCGTTATCTTCGTCCTGGCCGAAGCTCATATACCCTATACCCGCATTTGTCGAAGTGATAAAAAGTGGGCGGGTGACACCTACTTTTTTAATTTACAGGGAGGAAGTTTTAATAAATTAACTTATCTACAACCCTGTTTTTCCTACCAAACGCCTTATTATATGGTATAGTATGTAAGTGGGCGTGTCACGCCCATTTTCGAGAATATATTTTAGTCTAAGATGATGGACTCGGAAAAAAAATTTTACCTGAAAATTCGGACTACAAGCCAAGAAATTGAACTAAAACCACGGATAAGTGCATATTTTCTATAAAAAGTAGGCGTGGCACTTGTTCGATTTTCAATACCAAACAGCGTAGGATAACAAAAAATACTCATGCCAAATTTCATGACGATACCTCTATTCGTTCTCCTGTAATCGTGATTTCCACAGACGGACGGACGAACAAAGAGACAGACAGACAGACGGACAGACATAGCTAAATCGAATCAGGAGGTGATTCTGAGCCAGTATATATATACTTAATGCGTTACTTTATACATAGATACTTTAATGCATTAAAAAAAGCTGAAAAATGTCGGTTGGGCAATAAATGATATAGCAAGAAGTTTATAGAACCATCCAGTTTAGACCATTTTTATTTTGGAAGTACCGTCAAAGAATTTTTTGTGGTCTACTTCGATTTTACCGGGCAGACATGCACTGGTTTTAGTGCATAGTCTTCTACACAACGGAATCCCACATTACCAACTGGGTCCTTACACGACGAGTTAGTCGAACGGTCTGATTGCATACTCTTAAAATTACAAAAAATAAAAGCTCATATACCATCATAAAATGGCTTTTATTAAAGTCTTTAAAAAAGACTTGAACTATTGATTTTAAAGATATTACTAGCTCTTGGATTTTTTGCATTTAAAAGCCTATAACTCCAAAAATTTCGTCACCGTTGGACAAAACGTGGCGAGGGCTTTCCCTGAATGTTTTTTTTTTTGCACAAAATAACTTCTATGTTTGTATGTTTCGCCTCACTATGATTTTAAATGCAGGAAATATTAAGAAATTTATATTCCAATCCGGCTCTTTCAAAATTGTTCCGAATTATTTAAAGCACAATTAAGCCGCCTGACATTAATGCTTGGTTTACACAGTGCGAGCTAGCGTACGAGTCAGCCTTCCGAGTAGCTGCACTGCAGTAAC
Source organism: Conops quadrifasciatus (assembly GCA_949752815.1). Lineage (NCBI taxonomy): Eukaryota > Metazoa > Arthropoda > Insecta > Diptera > Conopidae > Conops > Conops quadrifasciatus. Next base: position 7,080,387 of record OX457081.1, read on the forward strand.
TCGCAACGTTTGGACGTAACTTACGAGTAACTCGTACGTGTGAGTTGGTTAGTAGCTCGCATCCGAGTTACTTCAACATTTTTTATTTTCACTCGCCTGCTCGCCGGACAGCTGTGCGTGAAACAGCTGTTTTTTTTTGTGTACTACGCCGAATCGTTTGAAATGGCTGCGGATAGATAGTCTTCTGACAATAATATTTCATGTCAGGAAGAAGACCTGTGGAATTGTTTCGATAAAAACTATCGAAATACAGATATGAGAAAAGCATCTTTGGAACATATCGCAAAAAGAATGCACCTAGGTAACACCATTGAGGTAACCAAGAAAATAAATTTACGATCCACCTACAATCAAGAAGTGAATAAAATCGAAAAAAGCAAGAAGAGTGGCGCTAGCGCAGACGAGGTGTAAAAACTATCCATAAAATGGTTTTATATAATGGATTATATAATGAAAACATTTAATTTAAATTGTTATTAATTAATTTAATAACAATATTAATTTATTGATATTGGCTATGGTTATAGATATTTTCCAATTCCTGACATAATATTGTTGTCATAGAGTGTATCACCGTTTTTATACCCTACACCCGAAGGGATGAGGGTATATTCACTTTGTGCTTCCGTTTGTAACGCATTAAAGGAGGCGTGGCAGGTATAGAAAAGTATATATATTCCGGCTCAGAATCACCTCCTGAGTCGATTTAGCCCTGTCTGTCCGTCTGTCTGTGGAAATCACGATTACAGGAGAACGAATGGAGGTATCATCATGAAATTTGGTACGAATACTCTCTGTTATCCTACGCTGTTTGGTATTGAAAATGGGGAAAATCGGACCAGTGCTACGCCTACTTTTTATAGAAAATATGCACTCATCCGTGCTTATGCTTAATTTCTAAGCTTGTAGACCGAGTTTTCAGCTAAAATTTTATTTCCGAGTCCACCATCTTAGACTAAAATATATACTAAAAAATGGGCGTGACCCACTTATATGCTATACCATATAATGAGGTGTTTAGTACGAAAAACGGTGTCGTAGATGAGTTAATACATCAAAATTTACTCCCTGTAAATTTAAAAAAAGTAGGTGTCACCCGCCCACTTTTTATCACTTCGACAGATGCGGGTGTAGGGTATATGAGCTTCGGCCAGACCGAAGATAACGCTCTTACTTGTTTTTATTAAAACAAGTTCACTCGACATCGCGACTCGACTAGGACTGGGCAGTAGCTAGGTGTCGTGTAGACAGCAAAGGCTAGCCGAGGTGCTGCCTAGGAATTTGACAAGCCTAATAGCTGTCTACTGGCCAGGCAGCAGCTTTCATTGTGTAAACGAGACATAAAGCATGACCATCCACTTTTCAACAGCGATTTAAATTTACCGCTTGAAAACCGTACCACCCGAACGCAATGTCTCACAGAGATAACGAGATAGGAAACTGCGTCAAGGCTTAAAAAACTTGCAACTTAAAAAACTTGAATTGCGTTTGCGTGAATTACGTTTCCCTGTTTATGGTGACTCGTTCGCGGGGGAGGGGTTACAACAAGAGAAACTAAACATTACAGACCCATGATGAAGAGTGATCGGGACGGAGATGATTCAGCTTTGAGACCATAATGACAATTCAGATTTTTAAGTCGAATCGTTTGCTTTAAGATAGCAACATAGTTAATTATTCATATAAATAATGAGTTCGAAGACACCAATTTTTATTTATTTATTTATGCCAATTATTTAGTTTATTTAATATCCATTTTACTTTTAAATAGTTTGTAACGAAGCTTTCTGCTGGGGTATAACTCAGCCCAGTCCAAGGTTCGTTCAGTTATTTATTTTTGATGGACAAGCACACTTTTTCTATCAAACACTTTATTTACTCCAAATCCTTAGTTTCTAATACAATTTAATTAAATTTAAATTAAGATGTTTGTATATTATGTATTAGCGTTGATCGCGGGGTAAAAACCCACAGTCCGACGATGATCCTGGCGTTGGTCGCGGGGTAAAAACCCACAGTCCGACGATGATCCTGGCGTTGGTCGCGGGGTAAAAACCCACAGTCCGACGATGAGCCTGGCGTTGGTCGCGGGGTAAAAACCCTCAGTCCGACGATGATCCTGGCGTTGGTCGCGGGGTAAAAACCCACAGTCCGACGATGATCCTGGCGTTGGTCGCGGGGTAAAACCCCACAGTCCGACGATGATCACTTACCTCGGATCGACGTTGACGTTGGCTGAGGCTCAAGTTGCGACGTCGACGGAGGCGTTGGCTTCGGTACGTTGACTTCGTACCTGGCCTAGATGCTGACTTCGACGTTGACTTCGATGCTGGCGTAGATGCTGACTTTGACTTTGATGCTGGCGTACATGTTGGCTTCGACGTTGACTTCGATGCTGGCAGAGGTACTGACTTTGATGCTGGCGTAGCTGTTGGCTTCGACGTTGACTTCGGTATTGACTTCGATGCTGGCAGAGGTACGCTCGCACCTAAGCAAGACGGTAGAATGCGTCGAGTACCTGATGAACGGGTTTGGTTGCTATGTGGACAGGTTTTATTTCAAAGTGGTGTTCCGTTATCCCTTGGTGAGATTTACTTGTATATAACGATTATATGTATAAAAATATATGTACGGCCAATTTTATACAAAATTTGTCGTTACATTTCCCTCTTACTTTCCGGACGGGATGAATGAGTAGCCAGATGAAAGGAATTTTCCCAGATTACTAAAAATAAATTTTAATAATACTCGTAGTAAACAACAATATTATTTGCTTATTTCTGCGTCGATTATAATCATTATTGTTAATTAAACTCATTTAGTTATTATTATTAATATATTATTATTATTAGCTTATTATTATTATAATCGGTGGTCTCTTCGGAGGTCTTGTAGCATGATATTTCGGTTACAGTAGGGTTTAACCTCGCTGATATGTACTGTGTGTGACTTAGACGTGTTTGCTCCTTTAACTCTTAAAATGACCGGGGACAAAAACTCGGTCACTTCGAATGGCCCGGAATACTTAGGTGCCAATTTTGCCGCTAAATGCTCTATAGCCTTGGAAAGGTGATGCTGCTTCACCAGAACCAGTTCTCCAATCTCAGGTTTCCATTGGCGACGCCGCAAACTGTAATGTCGCGCTTGGTCTTGTGCCGCCTGTGCTTGTCTTCCTTGTACTAATTTGAAAATTTCCTGTAGTTGTCGTGCCTTTTCGGTTGGAGCTCGTTGTACTTGTCCCGTGCCTGGAGTTGTCTCATCAAACAGTGTTTGCGGCAGTCGAAGTTCTCGACCCTGAACTCTTACGGAATAGTCTGTTGATTCCATACGACACGAATTTATGGCCATGGGTGTTAATTGTGCTAACATGTATCCGGTTTGTCGGCGTTTGGCAGCTTTGTATCTTTGACAAGATTCGCAGCCTCGGACGTAGAGACTTATATCGCGAAACATCCCTGGCCAGTAGTACCGAGCCATGATTCGAGCGGTGGTCTTTCGTATACCGAAGTGTCCGCCACTAGGGTTATCATGATTCTCCCTCAGCACTCGGGAGTGTAGAGCTGACGGCACGCACCGTTTCCATGGTGCGCTGTCGTCGTCACCTGGCTGCCTCTTAATATGTCTGTAGAGCTGATTTCCTTCCATTCTGTAGTCAGGAAATTTTTCGGGTTTTTCTCTTATTTCTTTGATTTTCTTCTCTAGCTGTGGGCATATTCGTGGTACTTTGGTTTCTTCGATGGTTCTTAGTCTTAGACAAGTTCCTCTCTTTTTTTTTTCTAACACGATTAGAGCGCTGAATGCGCTATGTGAGGGTTCTATGCAACTTTTATTTGGTAACTCGTCCACCTCCTGGTTGATTATTTTCTGCTTGGCTGGGTTTCTTGGGATATAGCGCTGTTTAATAGGGCGCTCATCAATCATGTTTATTCGGTGTGTAGTTATATTCGTGGGCCCCTGGAGTTCCTCGAAGGCGTTGAGTTCTTTCCTAAAAAATAGGTTAATATACTCCTCCTCGTCTATGAGAACTCGGTCTTCGGATACCATGGTACATGTAGTGGTTTCCTCGACGGTTGGCGTAGTTAACTCTTCGCAAAGCCTTATGGTCTGTCCCCCACAAGTAAAGCCAGCGCCCGCCTTCAACAAGAAGTCCATTCCTAGTACTAAATCGTCCAAGACTCCCGGCAGAATGAGAAGGGTGGTTTCTGTGATGTCGGACCCCAGAAGAATGTTGGCTGTAAATGTCTGGGATACCAACCTTCGCGTTCCATCGGCCATGCGTACATTTATGGGTGGTTCTACCTGTCTCTCCGCTTCTACGATCCAACTGGCAAGCCTTTGACTGGCGAAGCTGCGTGTTGCGCCTGTGTCTATGATTGCTTCCAGCGGACGTCCCGCGATTTCGACGTGAGCGAAGAGGTGGCCCTTATGGTAATGCAAGATCTCTAGTGGCCTTGCAGTCTCGCCGGCCCTGATTCCGCCTCTTCCCGAGACTGGCGGGGGCCTTCCTCGTTTCCCTGGTACTGAGTTTGTTCCCGACGACAGCATTCAATGGTCCTAATTCCTTGTCTACCACAGCACCAGCAAAATAACATTGGAGAATTTTGACAACTGTGTCTCCAGTGACCATCCTGCCCACATCGTCGACAAGCAGTAGCTGGGTTAATGTAATGGGTTAGTTCACGATGTTGTTCCTCCCTTACTCTGGGGGGCCGATATCTTGTCACATCCTCTTGTTTTTCCTGTATGCTCTCTAGGTCCTCCGCGAGATTGATTAGCTCATCGAGATTCGTAAAATCCTTGCGTTTGACGTAGAGCTGGTACTCCTGTCGAGAATTTCTAAATACCCGTTCTAGTTTCTGTTGTTCCGTAAAGTTGGTGTGTCGCATTAAGTTGCAAATTTCCAAGACGTAGTCCTTGTATTTTTCTCTGGGTTTCTGCATACGAGCCCGGACCTGGTCTTCTATTTGTTCAAAGTATCGAGCAGGAAGGAAGAATCTCAAAAAACAATCCTTGTAGTCAATCCAACTGGTCCATTCGCGGGGATTGTTCCGCAGCCAGATTAATGCTCGATTTCGGAGTAACTCTGGCATCATTGGTGGCAGATAATCCATGCTTATTCCGTAGACACTAGCGAGCTCTTCTACTCGTTGTACGAATTCCAAAGGCTCTCGTCCGCCATCGTACTTTACATTCCATTTCCGTACTTTGTCGATGATATTGACATGATCAAATTGGGGCTCTGATGGGCGTATGGCACTATTCTTTATGCTGTCAGTTGGTGGCTCGGGTCCTGGTGGTTGTATGACATTTTTCTTCACGTCGGCAATTCGGGGCTCGGATCTTACTAGAGTTATTGGCAATTGCAACGACAGTGGATCTTGTGTCCTTTCGTTAGATACCCCTGTTTGTGGTGCAGATCGAGGGAGCTTTGTCTCAGTTCCTGTTCCCACCCGTGGAAGTGGTGACAAGCTTCGTGTTGCTAGATGTTGTGTTTCGATTTCCTCTAGTCGTGCCGCTATTGTTGGCTCCAATTCGGAGTCTGAAACAAAGGCCGCAAATCTCTTCCTGAGCTCATCTACGCTTCCTGTTTCATCAAGTTCGAATTCCCGGGCATAGGCGATAAGTTCTTCCTTACGTAAGGTATAAATCCACGTCTTCTTTCCCATTGTGTTTGACTGGATTCAATTGTTCCTTATAGATATTGGTATATATAAATGACGTTGAGTGTGCTGTGTCCCTGCTCGGGCGCCACTGTAACGAAGCTTACATTGCTGGGGTATAACTCAGCCCAGTCCAAGGTTCGTTCAGTTATTTATTTTTGATGAACAAGCACACTTTTTCTATCAAACACTTTATTTACTCCAAATCCTTAGTTTCTAATACAATTTAATTAAATTTAAATTAAGATGTTTGTATATTATGTCTTAGCACGTGTGGGTAAAAACCCACAGTCCGACGATGATCCTGGCGTTGGTCGCGGGGTAAAAACCCACAGTCCGACGATGATCCTGGCGTTGGTCGCGGGGTAAAAACCCACAGTCCGACGATGATCCTGGCGTTGGTCGCGGGGTAAAAACCCACAGTCCGACGATGATCCTGGCGTTGGTCGCGGGGTAAAAACCCACAGTCCGACGATGATCACTTACCTCGGATCGACGTTGACGTTGGCTGAGGCTCAAGTTGCGACGTCGACGGAGGCGTTGGCTTCGGTACGTTGACTTCGATGCTGGCCTAGATGCTGACTTCGATGCTGGCGTAGATGCTGACTTTGACTTTGATGCTGGCGTAGCTGTTGGCTTCGACGTTGACTTCGGTATTGACTTCGATGCTGGCAGAGGTACTCCTTGATGTCTTCCCAGTGCTGGTCCAAACCCAAGTGCCGATCGCATGAGATGTCGGCCTTTTTATATTCGTCAGTGGCTCTTGCTGTCTCGCTCGCACCTAAGCAAGACGGTAGAATGCGTCGAGTACCTGATGAACGGGTTTGGTTGCTATGTGGACAGGTTTTTTTTCAAAGTGGTGTTCCGTTATCCCTTGGTGAGATTTACTTGTATATAACGATTATATGTATAAAAATATATGTACGGCCAATTTTATACAAAATTTGTCGTTACAAGTTTATTACTTAATTAGAACCTATTTGGGGAAAAGTGTTTGAAGGTTAGAAATCATTGCAAGTGCAGGTTAACAACAAAAAATCGAATGTAAATTGTTTTATACGCTCAAATCCGCCACTATTTTATACAAGAAACTGTATGACCTATTCTATGAAGAATTCAAGCAAAAAAATATTGTAAAATCAAATTGATTATCCAATTGAAATAAAAGAGCAGACATAAAATGGCGTTGGTATACCCTCATATTTTCGTTCACCTTGCCATTGAATTTGCCGATACTAGTGTAGCCCGTTTGTGTAGAACGCACCTATTTTTGCGCCTCTTATGAATTCTGGTACCAAAGCAGTGTTGCCGGTATGCTACAATATGAAATAAATTTGGTGTTTTTCTTAATTACGAAATATATAAGTGCATAAATGTGCTTGAACTGTTAACAAAACGTTCATTCTTGCCTCACGGAGTACAAATTACTTCCTAGAATAGAAAATTATAGTGTTCTTTACACCGAGTGCTACAAAAAGTACTTTTACCTTTTTCGTACTTTCTGAATTTCGTTTTGTTAACGTAAAATGTAACGCTGCTTTATAATATGATTGATTTTTCCACCATAATTGAAGAAATTAATAAATTTTAGATGAAATCTTCTATTTTATTTATGGATATCGTATTTAACGATGCGAAACATGTTAACTAAATGTACAGAATTCCGCCATTAGTTTTTTTAGAAGTATTCTTTATTTTCAGTAGTTATGAGTAACTTTCTTTCCTTTTATCTTCGTTGCAATAGCTCAAACATCCTAGCAAAGTTTCTCAAAGTTCGATAATTTTGGATCTTTGCTCCAAGATGCAAGATTGCATATGTTTGCTGTATGCTGTTTAATACCATACAGCCTATTATGACAAAAAATATACGTCCCAAATTTCATAGCTCTATTCGTTCTCCCTTAATCGTGGTTTCTACAGACGGACGGACTGACAGACTTACAGGCAGACGCCTCCTTTAATGCGTTACAAACGGAAGCACAAAGTGAATATATACCTCATCCTTTCGGGTGTAGGGAAAAAATTGATTTTAAATGATAAGAATTTAAGTTCTTCGATGTATTTATTTACTTATGCAGACAACCACATTAAGTTTTTATACGATACATAACACTTAAGTTATTAGATGAATAATTTTTCCTACAATATTATGTAATAACATTTAAATATACAGTCTTAATTATAAAAATATCATGTTGCACATTTCATTGTTCTTTTGATTTAAAGCTATAGTAAATCCGGGAGATTTGTGCGAATATTTGGAATGTACCATTTTACTGTACGATTTGGCAGCTTTGAGAGTAACGGATCTGGTACTAGAATTTCGTAGAGAATAGAAAGACGTAGAGAATAAAAGAAAATATGTAAATAAATCAAAGAAACCCAAAAAGGCAAAGGGAATGATGAATGTATAAACTTACGAGAGTGTAACTTCAGAATGTTGCAATTGCATGCAGACTTCTATCGGAATAGAAATCAATATCCGCCTGAAGGCTTATCTTTGGTTCTTGAATGAGTCTAAATTTACTTAAGACTCGTGCGTGAGTAAATCCAGCAACCGTGTGGCCAAGTACAGCAACGTCCGTACTAGAAAAAAATACAAACACATCACATGAAGCACTTAAATAATAATTTAATCATCACTCAAAGTACTTTTTTTTAATTTCTTCATTTGCGTTGCGATTCCAAATGCTAAGTTGATTTCCATTCCACTACCATTCAAATAGATTGACTGAGCCCCGAGTATACGCATAAAGACCGTGGCTCCCGATGAGTTTGCGACAAGGTGGTGGCATCGCACCTTAATATGCTGGCATCGCATCCGATGCGGTACCACTCAAAACATGACCCATCGCAACAAAGTTCCCTGCACTGAAATTTCCATGCCTGCCGTTGCAGGCCAATCATCCGGCTCCAAAATGGCAAGCCGTCATATACAGCCCCTGCAAGTGCTACTTGTGAAGTCCAGTGCATGATTTAACTTCATTAAAATTCACTAAAAACCCTAATTTCTTTGCGAAATAGCTAAACAATTTTTACAAGCTACATGATTCCGCATTTAATATCTTAATAAACTCTGCAAATATAAAGTATTTGTGTTCTACTTGCCTCAGTGAAAAAAATATTAACTTGAAGAAATTAGTAGACAACTTGTCGTGTGAACTAAATATAATTAAAGTAAAGCTTGATGAGCTCTCAACTTTTGTTGTAGGGAACAACAACTGTAATGATCGGATGAAGAAGGAAAAGCTGAAACAAAAACCAGTTTCTGAAAATAAGAAACCTGTTGCTAGTGCTAATGCGAGGTGTACCCGTTCGCAGTCGCGAAATCTTGCTTCTCCTTCTGTTGTTGTTGCTGATGTTCACATTTCTTCGCCTCTTACTCTCTCTTCACCCAATCAAGGGAATGAATTGGATATTGTCAGTGATTCTCAACCAACCACATACGCTTCTGCTGTTGGAGGTGCTATTTATGTTTCAACTTCTAATACTCCAAATGCTGTGCAAATTATTAATCCAATTGCTGCTCCGACTGCCCTCGATATAAATCCTGAGTGGACAACTATTGGGCGAAGGAAACCAAAGAGGAATAATATTTTAATTGGGAAAAATGATGCCATTGATTTGGAAGTAATCGTTCGAAAAAAATGGTTTCATTTATCGTATTTTAAACCAAATGTTACTGAATCGGATATTTTAGCTTATATATCCAAAAATTTTGGAATCGATAAGAAGCACATCGTATGTTATAAGCTTATTAAAAAGGATGCTGACGTAAATAAATTGACAAAGATAAGTTTCAAGATTGGGGTGGACGAGTGTTTTAACGATGTTCTAAACAACTCATCTCTCTGGCAGTCATATATAAAATTACGCCCTTTCCATTTTCGGGCTATAAATGATGATCCATCACGACGTGTTACGGCGGCAAAAAACTAACCGCCTTCTCCTCTGACATTCTTTATCAAAATGTCAGGGGAATTAATACTAAATTGTCTGATATTCTATTAAAAAGTGTGGATTATGAGTATAACTTTATCGTGTTCACCGAAACATGGCTGAGGCCTGATGTTTTAAATTCCGAAATTTTTACGAATAACTATGTGGTGTACCGAAAGGATCGGAACCGATTGTTGACTAATTTGACAAGAGGTGGAGGCGTATTAATTGCTGTTACTTCTAAATACTATTCACGCGAAATTCTTCTGGAGGAGGCCTTGGAAATTGAGTTCTGCTGTGTTTATGTCAAACTTGTCGGCCTCTGTGTCTATATATGTTGCTCATATGTTCCACCTAATTCTGGAGAGAACATCTATGCCTCACATGCCAGATGCATTGCACGTGTGATGGAGACTATGCTACCGAGTGACAAATTGTTTGTTTTAGGTGACTTCAATTTGCCTTATGTAAACTGGGAATTCTGCGAGACTATGCTACCGTCTTTTCCAAATTAACTATGTACGTAATCAATATGGTCGCCTTCTAGATCTTATCTTCACTGATGATAAGGATATTTTTGATCTGACTCGATGTGCGCCTCTTGTACTACCTGAGGATAAGCACCATCCCACCTTGAACATTGATTTAGTTCAATCTTGTAAATTGTCCCAGCCGGTGATGCGGGCGCGAATGCCTAGGAAATTTTGCTTCAAACATACAAATTATTTAACTTTGAAAAATAATTTTTGTTCCATTGATTGGAACTCAATTCTTCGTTTGGATAATTCTTTGTCTGCAAGTTTGGATCTGGCTTTGCATTCTTTCAATAATGTTTTACTGGAGGCTTTAACAGATGCTTTAACTGTTCCGTTACGTAAGGTGCGTTCGTGTACGAGCCCTACATGGTTTACTAATGAGTTGCGTGGTTTAAGAAACTTAAAAACCAAATACTATAAGCTGTTGTGTAATACGACTTCAACTATAAATCTATCAAATTATCTATCTATCAGAAGCAGATATCGTTGGTTATGTAAGCAGGCGTATAGAGACTATATCCTCAAAGTTAAATCCAGCATACGTGGCGATCCGAAAACATTCTGGAACTTTGTAAATACCAAAAGGAGGAGTGTGGTTTTCCCAACTTTTATGAAACTTGATGATATGGAGTCTAACAATGCAGAGATTATTTGTGATCTTTTCGCCGACTATTTCAAATCAACGTATTCTTCGTCGAGTTATTGCTCGGATACATACCCTTACAACATTTCTTCGAGCACTATAGTCCGGCCTATCATCGACGAATTTATTGTTTTTAATGCCCCAAAAGATGTTAAATGCTCTTATAATCCTGGACCTGACAACATTCCATCGTGTATCCTTAAACACTGTGCCGCTGAGCTAACATTGCTCGTTACAGCATTATTCGACTATTCACTACGTACCGGTTATTTCCCTTGTGCTTGGAAGTCATCTTATATTATTCCTTTGCATAAATCTGGTAATAGACATCTAATAAATAATTATCGTGGTATCGCCAAGCTCAGTGCTCTTCCGAAGCTGTTTGAGAAGATAATTACAGATCAGATTTCTCGCTCTGTATGTTCTTCAATTTCGCCTGTCCAGCATGGCTTTCGAGTAGGAAAATCAACTACTACAAACCTGTTGGAATTTCTATCAGAAACAATCAATAATTTTAAGCATTCTAAGCAGACGGATGTTATTTATACTGATTTCAGTAAAGCTTTCGATGTAGTAAATCATAAGCTTCCTATTTTGAAACTGAAGCTTTTCGGTTTTCCTCGATCTCTTGTATGTTGGATCCAGTCGTATCTCAGAAATCGCATTCAAATGGTTGTATTTAATAATACAATATCTAGGTTAGGTTAGGTAATTGTGGCTGCCTCAAAGACACACGTAGACCGCTTTTGGGTCCGTTGTGGTACCACATGGATCTCAACCCCTCCGCTCAATCAAACCATAAGGAGCTATTTATGTAGCGAATAAGACTCCCTATTTTGAGAGGTACTGTCTCACAGAGATTGTTAAAGAAGTGTACTCCCATGTGGGTGTACCTTCTCTGAGCCAGTGCTGGACAGCTGCACAGCATATGCGGGATGGTCTCCTCCTCCTCCTCATCCCTGCAGCTTCTGCAAAAGTCGTTAGAGAATAGCCCCAGGCGTTTAGCATGGATGCCAATTAGGCAGTGCCCAGTCACGACTCCTATCACTCGCCTAATATCTTCCTTGCCTAGTGAGAGGAGACTCCTAGAGTTTTTTAGGTGGAACTGAGGCCATACCTGCCTTGCAATACTGCAGATTGACCCCTCTTCCCATCTTTTATTAGCTTGTTTCACTGCGTCTTTAAAGAGCATGTGTTTGCCAGTAGCCAGAGGCATACCAACATTTGCCCCACGGGGTGTAATAACCGATTCAGTGCCCAAACGAGCAAGCTCATCCGCGCGGCAGTTTCCTGGAATATCTCTGTGACCTGGTACCCAGCACAGATTTATTTGAAGCTGCTCTGCCATCTCGTTAAGAGATCGGTGACAGCTTCTTACAACCAGAGATGTGGTAAAGGTTGATTCTATGGATTTGATCGCTGCCTGGCTGTCGGTAAAGATATAGATATCAGTTCCAGATACCTTATTCTCCTTCAGCCATGACAGTGCCTCGCGGATTGCTATGACCTCCGCCTGAAACACGCTACAATGGTCGGGAAGACGAAACTTATCTGCTATACCGCAGATCTCAGAGAAAATCCCGCCACCCACTCTGCCGTCCAGCTTTGAACCGTCAGTATACAAGTGTATACCATCGCTGTTCGGTACTGACCCCTTATCCCAGTCCTTTCTGTCTGGTATGTGTGTACCAAACTTTCGAACAGGGAGAAAAGTCGGAGCAGTGTAGTCAAGATTCCTAAAAGAGGAAGATAGGCCTTCCATTATTCTTTGGTGACCAACTCTTCTGTTAGTCCACTCATGTACGGCATTAAGCCTCACGGCTGAGCACTTGGCTAATAGCTTCCCCATTATATCTATTGGGAGAAGGTGCAGTAAAACCTCGAGAGCTGCAGTAGGTGTAGACCTAAGTGCTCCTCCGATACATAAGCAGGCAGACCTCTGGACTTTCTCCAGTAACCTACAATTTGATTTCTTATCTTAGGAGGGCCACCAGATGACCACCCCATACAGCAGTATTGGCCTAACTACTGCCACGTACAGCCAATAAGTAATTTTCGGGGAGAGGCCCCATTTCTTACCAATGGCTTTCCTGCAGGAATAAAGGGCCACCGTGGCTTTCCTCACCCTTTCCAAAATATTTAGCTTCCAGCTTAATTTCCTATCCAGAATTAGGCCAAGAAATTTGGCCTTCTCCTGAAGATTGATCCTAACTCCCCCCACCATCAGGGGTTCTATCAATGGAACTTTGTGCTTCCTTGTGAATAGGACGAGCTCCATCTTCTGAGGATTTACCCCCAAGCCCCTAGGACTTGCCCATTTTATAATTAAATTCAGGGCATATTGTATCAGGTCCCTGATCACGCTGAGGTATTTGCCCGAAGCCACTACCGCAAGATCATCTGCATAAGCAACAACTTTTAGGCCTGCCCTCTCCAGAATCTTTAGCAGGACATCGACTACTATATTCCACAGAAGAGGGGAGAGAACGCCTCCCTGAGGTGTCCCCCTTCATACCTTTCTTTTAATGCGAGCGTCTTCTAGCCGTGCTTCAATAGTCCTGCAACTAAGCATTTGACTGATGAAGGATATTAGCGGCTCCTCGACTTCTAGAGACCTCAAGGCATTTAAGATCGCAGAAGCTTCCACATTGTTGAAAGCCCCCTCAATGTCAATGAAGGCTACAAGAGAGAATTCCCCCCAGCCTAATGTTTTGTCAATAGTACCCACCAGGGAGTGTAGCGCGGTTTCTACCGACCTCCCTTTCCGATACGCATGCTGAGAGGAGGACAGTCTCGTAAGATACTTTCCTCTGATGTGTAGATCGAGGATCCTTTCCAGTATTTTAAGCAGAAAGGATGATAGAGTAATGGGTCGCAGGTCCTTAGCAGTGTCGTGCGATCGCTTCCCTGCCTTCGGTATAAACACCACTTCACTACTTCTCCATTTCAACGGAATGTGTCCTATTCGTAGACAGCTTTTGTAAATGGCCACCAGCCACGGTATGATTATATCTTTAGCTTGTTGCAGCTCCGCCGGAGCTATGCCGTCCGGCCCAGAGGACTTAAACGGCTTGAAACTACCTATCGCCCAAGTCACACTGTAATCTGTAACCAGATACTCCAGATGTTTTAGGGGAGAGTAATAGTTATCCGCAACGGCATCAGTATCTATATCAGCATCACTGACACATCTGTTTCCCGGAAAGTGGGTATTCACCAATACTTCCAGTGATTCTTCTCTAGAAGAGGTCCAGGATCCATCCTCATCCTTTAACGCACCAACAACGGTGGGATTGGAGGATAGAACCTTTCTCAGCCTACAGGCTTCCGAGGTGCTCATGATATTGCCACAGAAGGTTTTCCATGAGCATCTTTTTGCCTTTCTAATTTCTTTTTTGTAGCTGCTTAGTACAGCCTTGTATTCGTTCCAGAGGTGAGACTCATTATTAGCTTTGGCTTTATTAAATAAGAGTCTACACTTCTTGCGAAGGTCCATAAGGTTAGGATTCCACCAAGGTGGTTTCCTCTTACCTTTAGGATTTAAAAAGGGGCATGCTTTTTCAAATGCCTTGTTTAGAGTGTCCGAGAAGAACTCAACCAGTTTGTCCAGTTCCTCTCCACTAGCAACATTGCCCGGTCCATCAGACAAGGACGCTTCAAGTTCGGTTCTATACCTAAACCAGTTAGTTTTCCTAACATTTCTAAACTGAACACGGTCAGCGGAAAGCCCCCTAAGAGCAAAAACGATATATCTATGGTCAGAGAAGGAATGCTCATTGGAGACCCTCCAATTGCTAACATGGGAACTTATGCCCTGAGAGACGATCGTGAGGTCTAGAACCTCCTTCCTATTCCTAGTAATAAAAGTTGGTTCGCTACCCTTATTACAAATATGAAGATTTGCACTTAGAATAAAGTCAAAAAGCGACTCACCTCTATCATTCGTGTCTGAGCTGCCCCAGATGGTGTGGTGTGCATTCGCATCACATGCAATAACCAGACCAGCCTTGCAGCGATGCGCCGCCTCCGTGAGACTTCTGGTAATGGCTGACGGGGGATCCACTTCCTCGGATGGCATGTAAATGGAGGCCAGCCAGTAGAGTCCGTCTCTGGCCTCCACCGCTACAGCTGTACAATCGCTAGCGCTGAAATTATTAAGAAGAAAACCATTAAGTTTATTCTTCAACAAAATACAGGATCTGGGCCTACCTTCACCCTTCCTGTAGTATAATTTGAACCCGGGAGCCCTTAGTCCGCATACATGGCCTTCAACGACCCAAGGTTCTTGAATCAGGGCGACGTCGTCTTCATCCTTGGAGAGACGAAGTATGAGAGCAGCCGACGCTGCTTTACAGTGATAAAGGTTGATCTGAATCAACCTCGTCAGGGCGCCCTTTGACCACCTCCACCACGGTGTTCTCCAGCTCTGAACCGGAGTCTAGAAGAGCGTCCTCATCCAAAGAAGCCCGGGAGAGCCTCCTCGTGATGTCCCCCTCCGAGCCAGCATCGGAAACAACTGGTTCCACCAGAGGAGGCTCCCTTCGAGCGAGAGAGGACTGGAGTTCGGCCGGACTATCCGAAGCAGGTGCTGTGTTGTCGGTCGCAACTACTGCCCCGGCATCCCTCTTGGCCTCCTCCTGGTCTTTTTTATAGACCTTCAGGGTCACGGAGGTGAAACCATATCCCACCACCCAGCCTGCCTTTTCTAGAGGTTCCAGAGACTCCTTGTTGATGACCAAGGCCACCGACCTGAAGTCCCCTTTCGGCTCCTCCATCTTTAAAACTTTCCAGTTTGAGGTAGGCAAATCTGGATTGCTGAACTGGAGAATTTCCAGGACAGCGGCAGGATCCGACGGTTCCATAGGAACCCATGCTCTAGCACGAGGCCTGCACGGGATTTCCTCACGAGGTATGGCCTCTAGCTGTGCGCCCGGCCAAACCGCACCCACCCTGCTGATCGCCATTTTGTAGAGATTATGAGATCTTACATCCCCACAGGCGGTCAGCTTTATCCGGCCCTGATGCCAACCAGCATCCCTAAAAACGGGTACAGGGCCTGGAAATTCCCTCATCATTGGAAGAAAGCTTGCAGCCAGTTTGACTTCCACCTTCTTCCAATGATCGACAGAGATCGTGCCGTCTGGGTCGGCGCGATCAACCACGGCCAGCATCAACTGGTCCTTCAGAATTTCACTGAAGGAAGGATGTTTGTCTGCCGCACCAAACACCCTGGCTTTTTTCCCGCCCGGCGGAACCAGCTCATCAGCCGACCGTTGTCTTTTGGACACCGGATCGACTCCAGCGGGCTCAGCCGGACCAAGAATGTCCGCCACGCAGTTCAATGACTGTCTGTCCTTGTCGGTCAGATCTTTTTCAGGGATCTTCCGTATCTTGTCCCTCAGTCGGAAGGCATGTCGTCGGGTGCGGTAATTTGCCTTCCTGTCACGTCCCCCGCCTTGCCCCCCTTTCGAGGAACAAGACGGTTGATCGTCAGTCACAGCGGTCGCAGACATAACCTTCTCCTGGCGGTCCCTGGCTATGCTCTGGCCAGACGCTACGTCAGCCTTCGCCACCACTGTCACCGCCGGAGTTTTCTTCACCCCACTCTTTCCACCTTCATCACCACTGGGGCCAGTCCTAGAGGACACAACACCAGCAGCTCCAGCAGTAGGAGCAGGGCTACCACTAGCCAATTTTGTAAGAGTGAGGGCTAACTCCTTTGTTGTTTTTGTTTTTAAATTGTTTTTATGCATTTGATTCCCACGAGTTGCGGAGAAAGGGTGGTCCGCCTGTGCAGAGATCCGCGATGCACAGGTAAGACTGGCTAATCCGGAGGGCGCCAGGTATCCGGATACTCCGTTTGTGACTGGGCTATTTTTTATACTGGGCCCCCAGCCAAGCTGATCCTCGGCACGGGTCGTATTACACCTTGATCCGGCCCAGTGGTGGTGTTAGTTCACCTCCGGCTAAGCGACCTTTCTGACACGGGTGACCCCACCAGGACACCCAGCTTAGCAACGGATGCCCAGTCAGTTTAGCCCACAGAGCCGAAGACTTAAGCCCCTACACCACGACAAGGTACCACCATGTAGAGGTTTATACATATACAATACAATATCTAAGGAGTTTGCTGTACCTTCGGGAGTTCCTCAAGGTAGTCATTTGGGACCACTGCTATTCCTCGTTTTTATAAATGATCTGTCAACCGTCATAGTATGGGCGAAGTTGCTTATGTTTGCTGATGATGTGAAGCTATTCTTATCCTATGTTTTGGAGAATGATGCCTTGTTACTTCAATGTGATTTGGATTCACTGATTGAATGGTGCAACACTAACTGTATGAATCTAAATTTAAAAAAGTGCAAACAAATCACATTTGCCCGCTGTTTAAAGCCTTTCTTCCGTAATTACACTATTGGTCGTTGGAATCTGGATGTAGTGGAGACTATAAATGATCTGGGAGTTGTTATAGATCAGAAATTACGCTTCCATAGTCATATTAGCGGTGTTACTAGTAGAGCGAATAGTACATTGGGATTTATAAAGCGATGGGCGAAGGAATTTAATGACCCCTATATTACTAAGTTACTGTACACCTCTCTAGTGAGACCGATTTTTGAGTATGCCTCACCTGTTTGGAGCCCAAACTATAGTTGCTATATCTCGCTGATTGAATCGGTTCAAAAGAAATTCTTGCTCTTTTGCCTTCGGAATCTTCATTGGGATGAATCCGTGAACTTACCGTCTTATGAATCCCGACTAAAACTTATAAAGTTGCCAACACTTTTAAATCGTCGTATAATGCTTAATGCTATTTTCATCGTAAGCTGTCTATCTGGTGTTACGGACTCCACATATTTGCTAGGCAACATCCAACTGAATGTGCCCCGTCGTACGTCGAGACGATATGAGCCTCTTCATTTAAGCTTTTGCAGATCGTCATACCTACAGCATGAACCTTTTCGGAATGCCTGTTTGAATTTTAATAATGTTTATTCTGTAATTAATTTTTCTGATTCTATTTGTTTAGTTAAGCGGAAAATTTTAAACTTTTTATGTAATTTCTTAATTTTTTATATTTTCTTGTTATGAATTTTTTACCTGTTTGTAAACTATAAGGCAATGAATGCTTAGTTTGAATCTTAATAAATAAATAATAAATAAACAATTTTTATCTGTTAAAATAATAAACAAAGGAAATGTCATATAAACGTGACGTCTTGTGGTGAACCACATATACACGACACATACACTATACGTGTTTCACCTAATTACCGAATTTCGTTTTTTTTTTTACATATACGATGGGTCTTGCCGCAGTTTTCTATGGCCGCACTTACACAGGGGACATATGTCCCCAGTTTGGAACTATTCATTTCATGTGTCCCCGATACCACTCACAAAGGGGACAGATTGGAATGTGGGTTGTAGTGACACGTATGATTTTGCAACAAAATTTTTCAAAACGTTTTGCTACTTTTTAATACTTTTTTCCTAAATGGTAGTCTTTTCAATACTTTCGCAAATTATTTAATTACATTTCATTTCGTGATACCGCGCGTGAAGTTTAAAATGGAAATTTAAAAAAAATTCAAATTGCGTTAATTTCGAAGGCTATAGACTGTGGATGCATTATACATCATTCAGGATGAAGATGCAGAAATTATAAAGTACATTTTAAATACTGTGGAGCTATTGGAAGAAGCTCGGGGAGCTCGCCAAAGAAGCTGTTCAATTAAGAACTGGCGAAATGAAAAAAATTCAAATGGAGCTTTCGCGGTTCTGTCAATAATATGCAAATATGCGATAAATATTCCTACCGAAATTATTTACGAATGTCGGAGGATAAGTTTATCGCATTAATAAATTTGGTAAAAAATGATTTGAATAAGGTTGAAACGCATATGCGAAAACATATACCACCCGATGAGCAGCTGGCCGTAAATATTCTTTAAAATTTAATATATTTATGCGCCAATTTATGCGTTTTCTAATAAAACGCAGTGAAATCGTAAACATTTTTAAACATAGAAGTTTAGTTCACAAGGCATCAAAATTTTTTACAAAATAGAAGAATGCGTGATTGTAAAATAAAAAAAACTTTTGCAAAAAAACTTTGCAAACAATAATAGAAGTTCGTGTTTTGTAGTCCTAACAAAAACAAAAGTAAAATTAACTTATTAACGATATATTTTTTATGTTAATTTAATTGATTTTAATGTTAATTTAATGTTTTTATTTAAAACAATTCAGCAAAATAGATATAATACACGTGAAGATTGATTCGGAGAAAGTAATAGAGACTTTGTTTCCTTTGCAATCTATCGAACTTTAGTATTGCTGTTGTGGTTTAAATAATGTAAATTTCTATACACTTTCTTCCAAATATGTTGAAAATGCATACCTGATTTCAAGCATAAAATTTTTTTTGAGTAGTACGACAACTCTGCTTTCTCGTGTCCCCAGTAAAATCCAGGGACACGAGTTTCGCACGAGGGACAGATTCATTCGTTCATAGTCCACAGTTCATTTTGTCGCTTTGCTGGGAAACATCAACAATTCGTGTCATTCGTGGGACATATGTCCCCTGTGTGAGTGCGACCTTTCTCGACGTCCGTGAAATTAGCAACGATAGTTAGCAACGATCAGGGTGGTTTACACCCCTGGGAAATTTTTTTTCCTTTCCTTATTTTCAAAAGCTCATAAAAAATAAAGGAAAGCTTTAAATAAAAAAGTAAAAATGCAGTTTTCTTGCAAATTTTATGCGCTATCAGGCTATGTAAATATTTAGGTTCTATAGCTTAAATAATCGAAGATATTATGTAAAATGTCTGACCATTATGTGGAAGATATCAGAAAATCACGGTTTTTAGCTACTAAAACATTTTCTCGGCCAAATAGGTCTATATTATCTAAAAGCCTGTACTCTTACAAATCTTTTGACATCAAAATTATATGCCTGAGTAATTTAGTATAGACGCTATAACGGAAAAAGCGGAATACAATCCAAGCGTATATATTGCTACTTAGACTTAATTTTCTTTTAAAAAACCTATCTGGATCTATGTAGGGAATGGCCATAAACGTTTCTAAATAAAAATATTTGAAATATTACCAAGAAAAAAAATTTTATAGGCAAAAACTCTAAAAATTTTAAATCTAAGATTTGGGCACCGTTGCTGGGCTTGTAAACATTTTCTCGGCGAATGAGGTGTAATATATCTCAAAGAGGGTTCTTTTCAGAATATTTTGGTATCATTAGTTTTATCGAATTCAATTTCGTATTTGAGATATAGAAGAAAATCTGGAACAACAATAAAATAGCTTTTTTTGTGATTTTCAATTAAAATCCTTAAATGACAATACTCTCGTTGGAAAGTATTTATTTTTCCCTAAATATTGATGCCTAAATCATGACTCTAGCTTTAATAGTTTTTGAGAAATTCAAAAAAGAAATTTAAATTATATAAATATTTTGATTTCTTAAGATTTTTTCCAGTAACACGTGGTGGAACGTAACTATTGCCGTCTATACAACGAGTAAATTTATCCTCGTTGTATATATTGTCGTTTAGCAACGATTTCAATTACTTTATAGGTAATATTTTTTTTTAAATCAGAATTTAATAAAATTATATAATATTTTTGTTAAAAAAACCAAAATATTTGAAAAAAATAAATAAAACTGATTACGTTTCCAAAAACATTTTCGTTTTGTTTTCTATGAAAGCATTGCTTATGATTAAATATTTAATTACTAATATAAAAGTCTATAAAGGGATGATATAAAACACCGTTGCTAAGTATCTTAGACCAAATCTCGGTGAATGGTATTTACAGGACATAAAGTAGAATACTTGAAGATATTTCTGATACCTTTATCATATCACAAATCCATTTAGTTGTTGAGATATTTTAGTTAGTTTCAAAAAAAAGTTTCAAAAAAAATAAAGAAAAGTTTTAACAAAAAAAGTAAAAATGCAGTTTTATTATAAATTTAATCCTCTATAAGGTTATATAACACCCATGATTCTCAAGTTTGAATAATCTGAGATATTCTGTAAAATATCTGACCAATATTTGGAACATATTAGAAAATCACCGTTGCTGGGCTTATAAACATTTTCTCGGCGAATGCGGTATACTAGATCTTAAAGAGGGATGTTTTAAGAATATTTTGGTATTAATATTATTATCGAATTCAATTTCGTATTTAAGATATAGCAGAAAGTCTGCAAAACCAATAAAGTGGATTTAAGGTGATTCTGAATTACAATCTGTAAAAGACAATACTTTCGTGAAAACTGCTTATTTTGCTCTAAATATTGATATCTTAACCATGTCTGTAGGTTTAATAGTTTTTAAGAAATTCACAAAAGAAATAAAAGTTTAGTTAAAAAAATCATTTTTCTACTTTTCTAGTTGATAAGTTAGCAACGATTTTGTAGCGTGTAGATACCAACGAATATATGTATTATCAATCATTAGACGAGTTGAGTAATCGTTTCATATTTGCTCGTAAGTCCAATGGTAAGTCCAATAGATGGCGCTTTTTAGAATTTTGCATAGCTACTTTGCACGAATGTTATTTTTTAAAAAGAAATTCTTATAAAATTCTATAAAATTTTAATAAAAAATCAAAATATCAAAAAGGAATAAATAAAAGTCATTATGTTTCTAAAAGCCCTTTCTGTCAGTTTTTTATGAAACCATGTAGAAGAATTAAATAATAAACTAGTTATATAAAAGTCGATAAAGTCTTGATATAAAACACCGTTGCTAGATATCTTAGACAAAATCTCGGCTAATCAAATTTACAGCGCCTAAAGTAGAATACTTAGAGATAGTTTTAATGACATTACCATGTCCCAATTCAATTTAGTTGTTAAGATATTTCAATTAGTTTCAAAAAAAATGCATAAAAAATAAAGGAAAGTTTTAGGTAAAAAAAGTAAAAATGCAGCTTTCTTGCAAATTTTATGCTCTATCTGTCTATATCAAAATTAAAACTCTGTACTTTATATAATCCCAGATATTGTGTAAAATATCTGACCAATATTTGGAACATATCAGAAAATCACCGTTGCTGGGCTTGTAAACATTTTCTCGGCGAATGCGGTATAATAGATCTTAAAGAGGGATGTTTTAAGAATATTTTGGTATCAGTATTATTATCGAATTCAATTTCGTTTTTAAGATATAGCAGAAAGTCTGCAAAACCAATAAAATGGATTTAAGGTGATTCTGAATTACAATATGTAAAAGACAATACTTTCGTGAAAACTGCTTATTTTGCTCTAAATATTGATATCTTAACCATGTCTGTAGGTTTAAAAGTTTTTAAGAAATTAAAAAAAGAAGTACAAATTAAGTTTTCAAAAATCATTTTTCCTAGTTTTCTAGTTGATAAGTTAGCAACGATTTTGTAGCGAGTAGATACTAGGGAATTTATCATCAAACGTTGGACAATTTTAGTAATCGTTGAAAATATTTTCACAGCAAATACTCTCGCTTCGAGTAGGTGCGTACATTGACTAAAAGAGATAAAATTTTACTCACAATATGCCTTTCAATTCATAATCACTGTTTTGATACTTCGAACTACAAATACAGTTATTCAAAAACGGCTCGCTTCAGAAATATTTTCATACAACAACGAATTCCATTGTTTTGTAAGAAATATTTTTTAATTTTTTTATGATTATACCAAAAGTTTTATAAAAAGTAAAAAACTAAAAATGCAGTTTTCTTGCAAATTTTATGCTATATCATGCTTTATCAAAATCAAGACCCTAAAGCTTATCTAATCCGAGATATTGTGTAAAATATCTGACCAATATTTAGAATATATCAGAAAATCACCGTTGCTGGGCTTAAAAACATTTTCTCGGCGAATGAGGTATAATACATCTTAAAGAGGGATGTTTTAAGAATATTCTTGCATCAATATTATTATAGAATTCAATTTCGTATTTAAGATATAGCAGAAAATCTGCAACACCAATAAAATGGATTTCAGGTGATTTTAAATTACAATCTGTAAATCACAATACTTTTGTTGGAAACTGCTTATTTTTCTCTAAATATTGATATCTTAACCATGTCTGTAACTTTAATAGTTTTTGAGAAATTCAAAAAAGAAAGACAAATTTAGTGAACAAAATCATTTTTTCTACTTTTCTAGTTGATAAGTTAGCAACGATTTTATAGCGTGTAGATACCAACGAATATGTATTAGCAATCGTTTGACGAGTTGAGTAATCGTTTCATACTTACTCATCGTAAGTCCAATAGATGGCGCTTTTTAGAATTTTGTATAAAAAAAAAAATTTTTATAAAAAAATCAAAATATCAAAAAGAAATAAATAAAACTCATTATGTTTCTAAAAGCCCTTTCTGTCAGTTTTTTATGAAACTATTTCGTAGAATTAAATAATTAATAAGTTATATAAAAGTCGATAAAGTCTTTATATAAAACACCGTTGCTAGATATCTTAGACCAAATCTCGTCTAATGAGATTTACAGAGCTTAAAGTAGAATACCTAGAGATAGTTTTAATGATATTACCATGTCCCAATTCAATTTAGTTGCTAAGATATTTCAATTAGTTTAAAAAAAAAATTCATAAAACATAAAGGAAAGTTTTAGGTAAAAAAGTAAAAATGCAGTTTTCTTGAAAATTTTATGCTCTATAAGGCTTTATAAAAACTCTTATTCCAAAGTTTATCTAATCAGAGATATTATGTAAAATATCTGACCAATATCCGGAAAAGTTTAGAAAATCACCGTTGCTGGGCTTAAAAACATTTTCTCGGTGAATGCGGTATAATACATATTAAAGAGGGATGTTTTAAGAATATTTTGGTATCATTATTATTATCGAATTCAATTTCGTATTTAAGATATAGCAGAAAATATGCAACACAAATAAAATGGATTTCGAGTGATTTTGAATTACAATCTGTAAATCACAATACTTTTGTTGGAAACTGTTTATTTTTCTCTAAATATTGATATCTTAACCATGTCTGTAACTTTAATAGTTTTTGAGAAATTCAAAAAAGAAAGACAAATTTAGTGAACAAAATCATTTTTTCTACTTTTCTAGTTGATAAGTTAGCAACGATTTTATAGCGTGTAGATACCAACGAATATGTATTAGCAATCGTTTGACGAGTTGAGTAATCGTTTCATACTTACTCATCGTAACTCCAATAGATGGCGCTTTTTAGAATTTTGTATAGCTACATACTTTGCACGAATGTAATTTTTAAATTGAAATTATTATAAAATTTTATAAAATTTTTATAAAAAAATCAAAATATCAAAAAGAAATAAATAAAACTCATTATGTTTCTAAAAGCCCTTTCTGTCAGTTTTTTATGAAACTATTTCGTAGAATTAAATAATTAATAAGTTATATAAAAGTCGATAAAGTCTTTATATAAAACACCGTTGCTAGATATCTTAGACCAAATCTCGGCTAATGAGATTTACAGAGCTTAAAGTAGAATACCTAGAAATAGTTTTAATGATATTACCATGTCCCAATTCAATTTAGTTGCTAAGATATTTCAATTAGTTTCAAAAAAAAATTCATAAAAAATAAAGAAAAGTTTTAGGTAAAAAAAGTAAAAATGCAGTTTTCTTGCAAATTTTATGCTCTATCTGTCTATATCAAAATTAAAACTCTGTACTTTATATAATCCCAGATATTGTGTAAAATATCTGACCAATATTTGGAACATATCAGAAAATCACCGTTGCTGGGCTTGTAAACATTTTCTCGGCGAATGCGGTATAATAGATCTTAAAGAGGGATGTTTTAAGAATATTTTGGTATCAGTATTATTATCGAATTCAATTTCGTTTTTAAGATATAGCAGAAAGTCTGCAAAACCAATAAAATGGATTTAAGGTGATTCTGAATTACAATATGTAAAAGACAATACTTTCGTGAAAACTGCTTATTTTGCTCTAAATATTGATATCTTAACCATGCCTGTAGGTTTAAAAGTTTTTAAGAAATTAAAAAAAGAAGTACAAATTAAGTTTTCAAAAATCATTTTTCCTAGTTTTCTAGTTGATAAGTTAGCAACGATTTTGTAGCGAGTAGATACTAGGGAATTTATCATCAAACGTTGGACAATTTTAGTAATCGTTGAAAATATTTTCACAGCAAATACTCTCGCTTCGAGTAGGTGCGTACATTGACTGAAAGAGATAAAATTTTACTCACAATATGCCTTTCAATTCATAATCACTGTTTTTATACTTCGAACTACAAATACAGTTATTCAAAAACGGCTCGCTTCAGAAATATTTTCATACAACAACGAATTCCATTGTTTTGTAAGAAATATTTTTTAATTTTTTTATGATTATACCAAAAGTTTTAT
The DNA here is from genome assembly GCA_949752815.1 of Conops quadrifasciatus. Classification (NCBI taxonomy): domain Eukaryota; kingdom Metazoa; phylum Arthropoda; class Insecta; order Diptera; family Conopidae; genus Conops; species Conops quadrifasciatus. Next base: position 7,105,565 of record OX457081.1, read on the forward strand.
AAAAAGTAAAAAACTAAAAATGCAGTTTTCTTGCAAATTTTATGCTATATCATGCTTTATCAAAATCAAGACCCTAAAGCTTATCTAATCCGAGATATTGTGTAAAATATCTGACCAATATTTAGAATATATCAGAAAATCACCGTTGCTGGGCTTAAAAACATTTTCTCGGCGAATGAGGTATAATACATCTTAAAGAGGGATGTTTTAAGAATATTCTTGCATCAATATTATTATCGAATTCAATTTAGTATTTAAGATATAGCAGAAAATCTGCAACACCAATAAAATGGATTTCAGGTGATTTTGAATTACAATCTGTAAATCACAATACTTTTGTTGGAAACTGTTTATTTTTCTCTAAATATTGATATCTTAACCATGTCTGTAACTTTAATAGTTTTTGAGAAATTCAAAAAAGAAAGACAAATTTAGTGAACAAAATCATTTTTTCTACTTTTCTAGTTGATAAGTTAGCAACGATTTTATAGCGTGTAGATACCAACGAATATGTATTAGCAATCGTTTGACGAGTTGAGTAATCGTTTCATACTTACTCATCGTAACTCCAATAGATGGCGCTTTTTAGAATTTTGTATAGCTACATACTTTGCACGAATGTAATTTTTAAATTGAAATTATTATAAAATTTTATAAAATTTTTATAAAAAAATCAAAATATCAAAAAGAAATAAATAAAACTCATTATGTTTCTAAAAGCCCTTTCTGTCAGTTTTTTATGAAACTATTTCGTAGAATTAAATAATTAATAAGTTATATAAAAGTCGATAAAGTCTTTAAATAAAACACCGTTGCTAGATATCTTAGACCAAATCTCGGCTAATGAGATTTACAGAGCTTAAAGTAGAATACCTAGAGATAGTTTTAATGATATTACCATGTCCCAATTCAATTTAGTTGCTAAGATATTTCAATTAGTTTAAAAAAAAAATTCATAAAAAATAAAGGAAAGTTTTACGTAAAAAAGTAAAAATGCAGTTTTCTTGCAAATTTTATGCTCTATCTGTCTATATCAAAACTAAAACTCTGTACTTTATATAATCCCAGATATTGTGTAAAATATCTGACCAATATTTGGAACATATCAGAAAATCACCGTTGCTGGGCTTGTAAACATTTTCTCGGCGAATGCGGTATAATAGATCTTAAAGAGGGATGTTTTAAGAATATTTTGGTATCAGTATTATTATCGAATTCAATTTCGTTTTTAAGATATAGCAGAAAGTCTGCAAAACCAATAAAATGGATTTAAGGTGATTCTGAATTACAATATGTAAAAGACAATACTTTCGTGAAAACTGCTTATTTTGCTCTAAATATTGATATCTTAACCATGTCTGTAGGTTTAAAAGTTTTTAAGAAATTAAAAAAAGAAGTACAAATTAAGTTTTCAAAAATCATTTTTCCTAGTTTTCTAGTTGATAAGTTAGCAACGATTTTGTAGCGAGTAGATACTAGGGAATTTATCATCAAACGTTGGACAATTTTAGTAATCGTTGAAAATATTTTCACAGCAAATACTCTCGCTTCGAGTAGGTGCGTACATTGACTAAAAGAGATAAAATTTTACTCACAATATGCCTTTCAATTCATAATCACTGTTTTGATACTTCGAACTACAAATACAGTTATTCAAAAACGGCTCGCTTCAGAAATATTTTCATACAACAATGAATTCCATTGTTTTGTAAGAAATATTTTTTAATTTTTTTATGATTATACCAAAAGTTTTATAAAAAGTAAAAAACTAAAAATGCAGTTTTCTTGCAAATTTTATGCTATATCATGCTTTATCAAAATCAAGACCCTAAAGCTTATCTAATCCGAGATATTGTGTAAAATATCTGACCAATATTTAGAATATATCAGAAAATTACCGTTGCTGGGCTTAAAAACATTTTCTCGGGGAATGAGGTATAATACATTTTAAAGAGGGATGTTTTAAGAATATTCTTGCATCAATATTATTATCGAATTCAATTTCGTATTTAAGATATAGCACAAAATCTGCAACACCAATAAAATGGATTTCAGGTGATTTTAAATTACAATCTGTAAATCACAATACTTTTGTTGGAAACTGTTTATTTTTCTCTAAATATTGATATCTTAACCATGTCTGTAACTTTAATAGTTTTTGAGAAATTCAAAAAAGAAAGACAAATTTAGTGAACAAAATCATTTTTTCTACTTTTCTAGTTGATAAGTTAGCAACGATTTTATAGCGTGTAGATACCAACGAATATGTCTTATCAATCGTTCGACGAGTTGAGTAAGCTTTTCATATTTACTCATATAGTCCAATAGATGGCGCTTTTCTGAATTTTGCAAAGCTACTTTGCAATAATGTTTTTGCTAATACTACTACTACTTTGCAAGAATTTTGATATGCCAATAATTTCAATCGGTTTTATAAAGCTGAAGAAAATTAAGAAATTAATTTTTAAAACTAATCTTTTAGTAATATTCTAGTTAGCAACGATTTTGTAGCGAGAAGACATCAACGAATAACATTATTCGTTGAAACACGCCCGTACAGAATTCCTGGAAAATAGCTAAAGAATTCGCAATAATTTTGGACGATGTTACTAAGGGCGATATAACATTGCAAATTTTTGCTTTTTAACCAACTAATACAAATCGCTTTAGGGTCTATTTTTTATGCTCTGTGGACGAACCCACGTTCACTATAAGCGAGATTTTTCCACATTGTTTTTGTTTTTTGTCAATTTTGCTTGGTAGTTGCGGTTTTTCTTTACTTCCAATTGTATTTGCCAGTAGATTGTAGTACAGTGTAGTACAAAATTATAAAAATTTACATTTAAATTACAAATGTTCTATTAAATTTGACAGTAGGTACCAAATTTAAATTGACCTACTGAACTGACAGTAGGTCAAATTTAATACCTACCTACCTATCCAGGAAATAAAAATGTTTTGCGAAATGAAACGACAATCAATTAGCGCTGATGCCTTTTTTTCTTTCTGAGGGGGTACAAAGGTCTGAGGGCTGACAAAACGGTGGCCATTTAATTTTTCTAGCGAAAAATTTGTACGCTGAATCTGCTCAGCTCATTCCTTCTGTCATTCATTTCAGTGTTTGCTTACCTTTGTTTATCATTTTTTCTCAGCAACGCGTTGAGAGCACATGATTTACGCTGACAAGAACCAGCGATGCCTACCTTTTACTGAAATCAAATTTAGATAGCAAAAGTGAACAAAAGATATATATTTTCGACAGAAAATACATTTCCAAAAAAGTATACATTTTGGGATAAATGTAAGCATTAAACAAAACCTTTATATATGTAGCTACATGCAGCTAAGCGCCTGTCTGATCTGATATTGGCGGCTTTCGTCACTGGTCTTTTTTTTATTACAAGTGGTATGTTTAGACTTTCTAGCTGACAAAACGTAATTTCAAGCAGAAAAGAATTGCATTGCGTGAATATTAACAATATTAAGAATATAAAGGAAAGAGTAAGTACGTGGAGATAAATGTTTGTTAGCGACCATCGCAGCTGTGATTTCGAGCAGCCGACAAGCAAATGGCAGCGATGATTGCATCTCGTCAAATCGCCGCCTTGGTTCTGGTTACACCATCAATTTCAGCTGTGCACCTGGTGCAGTTATGAAGCTCCATAAGCTTGTATATACATATGTAAATGAAGAGCTGAGCTGCACAGCTCCAGTGATTGATTTCTACTGTTAAGGAGATATAATAAAATGCGACAATTTCTCCACTACAAGCGCATTTCTGATTCAATCGCAATCTTCCAAAATTAATCTGAATTTGGTACAGATTTCCTAGAAAACTGTGTCAGCGTTTTTGCCTAGACACACTGAATATTTCTTCTTAGAAGTCGCTTTATTAAAAATGTCATACAATTTTTAATATGTATGTATATCTTCTAACTTCTCTCAACTTTTTTTCACTTTTTGTAACTTAACTACTAAAAATTAATTAAATAAAAACATTACATTGAAACTAGTCCCGTTTTTATCCACTTAACTGCATCATCATGGGGACTTGTACCTCCTTCGCACCTACTACAACAGTGATGGCGAACCTATGACCAGCGGATTACATACTGATCCATGCCACATTTTTATATGGCCCATGCAATATTTTAACCATTTTGCAAAACATTTTTTATTTCCTGGATAAGGAAATAAACATCTCAGTTTAAACATCTCAAAAATACAATGCAATTTATTTTGCATAAAATCGAATTTAATAAGATTTATTTCGACATAAAATTTAAATCATGGTAAGTATTTTGCCTACTGTCAAATTTAAATGTAAAATTTTTATAATTTTGACCCACGCTGTTAAATTTAAATATTTAATTATATACTACATAATATTGACCACACGGAAAAAAGGTTCGCCATCACTGTACTACAATCTACTGGCAAACACAATTGGAAGAAAAGAAAAACAACAACTACCTACTGGCAAGCAAAATTGACAAAAAACAAAAACACAATGTGGAAAAATTTTACGTATAGTGAACGGGTTCACAAAGCATAAGAAATAGACCCCAAAGCAATTTGTATCAGGGTTAAAAGAGTATCGAATCTGGATACTCTGGGATCAGTACTGGATATAACCAAAACAATTGAGAGATTGATTAATTAAAAATTTGCAATGTTATATCGCCCTTAGTAACATCGTCCAAAATTAGTGAGAATTCTGTAGCTAATTTCTGGGAATTCTGTATGGGCGTGTTTCAACGAATAATGTTATTCGTTGATGTCTTCTCGCTACAAAATCGTTGCTAACTAGAACATGACTAAAAGATGAGAAATTAATTTCTTAGTTTTCTTCGGCTTTATAATTTAATAAAACCGATTGAAATTATTGGCATATCAAAATTCTTGCAAAGTAGTAGTAGTATTAGTATTAGTAGAGATAGTATTAGTAGTAGTATTAGAAAAACATTCTTCCAATGAAGATTTGCAAAATTCTAAAAAGCGCCATCTATTGGAATTACAATGAATGAATATGAAAAGATTACTCAACTCGTCTAACGATCGTTAATACATACATATGTATGTAAGTATATTCGTTGGTATCTACACGCTACAAAATCGTTGCTAACTTATCAACTAGAAAAGTAGAAAAAAGGATTTTTTAAACTAAATTTGTATTTCTTTTTTTAATTTCTCAAAAACTATTAAAGCTACAGACATGGTTGAGATATCAAAATTTAGAGAAAAATAAGCACTTTCAAACAAATGTATTGTCATTTACTGATTGTAATTAACAATCACCTAAAATTAATTTTATTGGTTTTAAAGATTTTCTGCTATATCTTAAATACGAAATCGAATTCGATAATAATATTAATACCAAAATATTCTTAAAACATCCCTCTTTAATATGTATTATACCGCATTCGCCGAGAAAATGTTTTTAAGCCCAGCAACGGTGATTTTCTGATATGTTCCAAATATTGGTCAGATATTTTACATAATATCTGGGATTAGATAAACTACAGAGTTTTAATTTTGATATAGACAGATAGAGCATAAAATTTGCAAGAAAACTGCATTTTTACTTTTTTACCTAAAACTTTCCTTTATTTTTTCTAAATTTTTTTTTGAAACTAATTGAAATATCTTAACAACTAAATTGAATTGGGACATGGTAATGTCATTAAAACTATCTCTAGGTATTCTACTTTAGGCGCTGTAAATTTAATTAGCCGAGATTTTGTCTAAGATATCTAGCAACGGTGTTTTATATCAACACTTTATCGACTTTTATATAGTTAATTATTTAATTCTACTACATGGTTTCATAAAAAACTGACAGAAAGGGCTTTTAGAAACATAATAACTTTTATTTATTCCTTTTTGATATTTTGATTTTTTATTAAAATTTTATAAGAATTTCCTTTTAAAAAATAACATTCGTGTAAAGTAGCTATGCAAAATTCTAAAAAGCGCCATCTATTGGACTTACGATTGGACTTACGAGCAAATATTAAACGATTACTCAACTCGTCCAATGATTGATAATACATACATATATTCGTTGGTATCTACACGCTACAAAATCGTTGCTAACTTATCAACTAGAAAAGTAGAAAAAATTATTTTTTTAACTAAACTTTTATTTCTTTTGTGAATTTCTTAAAAACTATTAAACCTACAGACATGGTTAAGATATCAATATTTAGAGCAAAATAAGCATTTTTCACGAAAGTATTGTCTTTTACAGATTGTAATTCAGAATCACCTTAAATCCATTTTATTGGTTTTGCAGACTTTCTGCGATATATTAAATACGAAATTGAATTCTATAATAATATTAATACCAAAATATTCTTAAAACATCGCTCTTTAAGATCTATTATACCGCATTGACCGAGAAAATGTTTAAAGCCCAGCAACGGTGATTTTCTAATATGTTCCAAATATTGGTCAGATATTTTACAGAATATCACAGATTATTCAAACTTGAGAATCATGGGTGTTATATAGCCTTATAGAGGATTAAATTTATAATAAAACTGCATTTTTACTTTTTTTGTTAAAACTTTTCTTTATTTTTTATGAACTTTTTTTTGAAACTAACTAAAATATCTCAACAACTAAATGGATTTGTGATATGATAAAGGTATCAGCAATATCTTCAAGTATTCTACTTTATGTCCTGTAAATACCATTCACCGAGATTTGGTCTAAGATACTTAGCAACGGTGTTTTATATCATCCCTTTATAGACTTTTATATTAGTAAATTAATATTTAATCATAATCAATGCTTTCATAGAAAACAAAAAGAAAATTTTTTTGGAAACGTAATCAGTTTTATTTATTTTTTTCAAATATTTTGGTTTTTTTAGCAAAAATATTATATAATTTTATTAAATTCTGATTTTTAAAAAAATATTACCTATAAAGTAATTGAAAGCGTTGCTAAACGACAATATATACAACGAGGATAAATTTACTCGTTGTATAGACGGCAATAGTTACGTTCCACCACGTGTTCCTGGAAAAAATCTTAAGAAATCAAAATATTAATTATTTAAATTTCTTTTTTCAATTTCTTAAAAACTATTAAAGCTAGAGTCATGATTTAGGCATCAATATTTAGGGAAAAATAAATACTTTATAACGAAGGTATTGTCATTTAAGGATTTTAATTGAAAATCACAAAAAAAGCTATTTTATTGTTGTTCCAGATTTTCTTCTATATCTCAAATACGAAATTGAATTCGATAAAACTAATGATACCAAAATATTCTGAAAAGAAACCTCTTTGAGATATATTACACCTCATTCGCCGAGAAAATGTTTACAAGCCCAGCAACGGTGTCCAAATCTTAGGTTTAAAATTTTTTAGAGTTTTTGCCTATAAAATTTTTTTTCTTGGTAATATTTCAAATATTTTTATTTAGAAACGTTTATGGCCATTCCCTACATAGATCCAGATAGGTTTTTTAAAAGAAAATTAAGTCTAAGTAGCAATATATACGCTTGGATTGTATTCCGCTTTTTCCGTTATAGCGTCTATACTAAATTACTCAGGCATATAATTTTGATGTCGAAAGATTTCAATTTTAGATAACGATATCGATAAAAGATAAAAAGATAAAAGATAAAAGATAAAAGATATCGATTTTTTGATGTCGATAAGAGTACAGGCTTTTAGCTAATAAATACCTATTTGGCCGAGAAAATGTTTTAGTAGCTAAAAACCGTGATTTTCTGATATCTTCCACATAATGGTCAGACATTTTACATCATATCTCCGATTATTTAAGCTATAGAACCTAAATATTTACATAGCCTGATAGAGCATTTGCAAGAAAACTGCGTTTTTACTTTTTTATTTAAAGCTTTCCTTTATTTTTTATGAGTTTTTGAAAATAAGGAAAGTAAAAAAAATTTCCCAGGGGTGTAACAAACCCTGATCGTTGTTCTTCTCTCGTATTGGTAAATGGGTGGGTTACATATGCAAGCTTTTTCCTAGGGCGCTGTTCAGACATGGGACATATGTCGCACAAGAAACACGAATTGTTGTTGTTTCCCGGCAAAACTACAAAATAAACTGTGGACTATGAATAAATGCATCTGTCCCTTGTGCGACACAAGTGTACCCTGAAATATCGAGGGACACGAATAAGCAGAGTTGTCGTACTAACGAAAAAAAATATTATGTCTGTAATCAGGTATGCATTTTAGTGATATTGAGAAGAAAATGTATACAAATTGATGTAATTAAAAACACAACAGCAACACCAAAGTTTTTGCAATAGCGAATTGCAGCTGTTGCTGAGTTGTCCGCTGGTTTTTTCTTTAAAAAAGAGCTAACATTTATAGTTAGTATATAGTTATATATAGTTTATATAATATTACATATATATAAATTTATATAATAAAATTTATAGCAAAATGTCTGTATTCACCACCAGTGGGGAATATAAAGAGTTTCATAGTTGTCACAACTTAATCAGAATACCAGTGATGACTTCGAGTGACAAAAAGGATGACATATATGTTATGGATGACATGTCACAGCTCGCTAGAATAGGACGGTTAATCTCAAAATAATTATTGATGCTGAAAAATTTCATACCCTCTTTTTAATGAACTTAAAACCCAGATTATTAAAAAACCATGTAATTAGGTAACTATTAAACACGGTATAATAAAATTAAGTTTACAAATAAAAAGCAATAAATGGTAGCAGAAAAGTATTAAATTATATCAAAAAGTATTAAAAAAATCTTGTCATAAAATTACACGTCAGATTTGTTGTTGTTTCCCCAGCAAAACGACGAAATTAAAATTCATTTACGTTTTTACGTTTCCGGCCTTTTCCATGTCAACGCTACCGATACCGTTAATCAGTTCAACTATCTTTAAACAGTTTGTCTCTCGATACATAACAGCCTTATTATTTAAAGTCTTTGGATAATTGAAATAAATTTAAAATTATTTTATCATTTTTAAATAAAATATTTATTTTAATTTTTTTCTATTCATTAATTTTTCTCTCTGTAAACTGTATCATTAACCCATATAATTATGTTAATATTAAGAAAGCCGAGGTTCGTAGCTTGGCAGTCATATTTTATTCATCAGTATCGGTGTAGGATTTTAGGAGAAAATACATATAAAAGCTCACTGAATTCAAAAGTACCTTTCATTACCGAGAGGATTTTGTTGATTTGTTGTTACTTTCGGTCTTTTAATTTTAACAAACACTACTTCTTGGCTTTGAAAGAATTCTATTTTATTAAAAATTATTTGTTTATGAAGGAAAAATATTCTGTTGCTATGGTAAGGAAAAATTTTACGAACAATTTCAAATTTTAAATTAGATATCGACAGGCACATTACCCTCTGCATTCTTAGGAAGGAGCGTGAGAAGAGCTCTGTGTGCAGTGATGTGAGGATATGTGTGGTTGCTTAGAAGCTGTTATAGCATGCGTTTTTATGGCAACGCCTTCAAAATGTTGTTACTGGGTAGCTGAACCCTATATCTCAATGATAAACTTTCGCATACAATCAAACTATATAGGTATGTTAAACAATTCCCTGACAAATGTTGCAGTAAAAAAAATACCGTTACGCGGTAAACGTTATTTTTGAGATGCGTGCCTTGAGGCACTCTTAACGGTTAGAGGGTTAAAAAAACTTACACATTACCGAGAGAGTTCTGCTGATTGAGGGTTATGATCTTTGCCGCGGCCGAAGAATGTAAAATTCAAAATGCATTTTCTCCTAAAATCCTGCACCGATACTGGTGAAAAGAATATGTCTGGAAAGTTGAGAACCTCGGTTTTCTTAATATTGAAATAACGATATGACTTAATTACATTTTACAATGAAAAAAATTAATGAATTGTATTAAAAATTTGTAATTTAAGTTTTCTTCAAAAGTACACGATTTTCTATAAAATGTTATTTAACATAAATAAAAGCTATTTAATGCGTTTACAACGGTGCCCATATCATCCCCATATCTTGTACAGTTTAGGAGATATAGACGGTAAATTTTCGAAATTTAAAGGGCTATTCCTCCTAAACCAGACGAAAGCAACCAATTTTATTGTGGTTGGGATCAGTGCCAAAAGCAACAACAAAACAAAAATAACAGCAACATTGAAGAGTTTGTACTGTGCTCAATCTGTTTCGGATCTGTGATCACTGTTAACAGATTAGGTTCAGCATCCTGTGCATTTTGTAAAAATCTGACGGATAGATAAAGAATGTCTCGAGGAAATTGTAATTGGTGGCATTGCGCTTTAATAATATCTTTGGTAAAACTGCAATTGCTCTAATGCATTTTTGGGGATTATTGCTAAACAGCATCATTATAAAATTATAAGCCCCGTGCTTCCGTATAAAACCGTGCAAAAGAATCGTGTAAAAAACTACAAAAAATACATACATACATACGTAACATTGGTGTCGGTCCTAACGGTAAAAATAATGAACAAAATCGGAGGTAAGCACCAATTCTTAACTTCCGAATAGGTGCCTAGCTCCATTTTTTTTATTTTTTTACCATACCGTTTACCGTTTTTAATTTGAGCTAGGACCTATTCTTTACATACAGGAAGTTTTTTCAATTTAATTTAAAATTCAATCGGGTTTGCACAAAATTACATTATGTATGTTTCGCCTTATTATGATTTTAAATACAGGAAATTTATATTCACTCCGGCTCTTTCAAATTTGTTTCGAACGCTTAACGCGTAGGATACGTTCCATCAAAGTAGAGCCTTTTGCGAAACAGCGCCAAACGAGGCTATCTTAACATGTAAATAATGGGGTTAGGGGAAGATGGATAGAAAACTGGTTAGGCATTAAATTTAATAATTATGTTTCTTTTCGATGTTTAAATCTATTAAACCATCCTCGACTAACAACGAAAGTTTCACTTATGTCACTTGCCTCAACCTGAATGTAATTAAAGTTCCAGCTTTTTCCATTATTATAGATTGGCTTAATGGCATATTGCGTTCAATTTCGTCGTCAATCCATACAGACAGTAGTTTTTTAATTTCTTCTATAATGTTATTTCTAGAACGGGTAATTCTAGTTGCAGAGCTTGACGTAGTTGCAGTTGCCGATGACAGTATTTATTCTTTATTCTTAAGAATTATCCTTATTGTTGAAGTTGTCAAATTCAATGCAGCACTAATTTAAGATTGACGTTCACTAGGATCTAATCCTCTAATCACTTGCATTTTAGTTTCCAGTGAAATGCTTTTTCTGGTTGCTTTCTTTTCTTGTTTTTCGTTATCACCCATGATAAAAACTAAAGATCATAATATTTGTCACTGTATTAATCGTTATAGTATTAACTATAAAAATTATACTTACAATAATGTCAACAAATGTTTCAAATGATAAAAATGCGTCCGTACAGCACCGCACCAAACAAGAAACACAGCTACACTGTTTCGGATATGTTATGTACATACAGTGGGACCTCGGTATACGACATTAATCCGTTCCGGATGTTTGGACTTATACCGAATAGGACGTATACCAAATCAACCTTTCCTATAAGAAGTAATGTAAAAATGATTAATTTTAATTTTAAGCACATTAATAAAAAATACATTTTATTTTTTAAGTTATATTGTGTTACATGTATTATTTAAATAACATTTGAATTTTATTAAAAAATCTTTCCAAAGAACTCTGTGTTCGTCTTCTCCTCAGGATGTCTCTAAAGTGCAACATTGTCCGATCTTTATCAAGCAATGATATTGAAATTTTTTTGGACTTTGTTAGTTAGGACCAAAAATTTTTTCCATCCATTCAGGCAAGACAAAACAATCTCTTTTTTCAATTCCATTGTGATTCTAGTCATTTTTTAAATTTTCTGTTTTTCTTCATTCTCCTTATTTGAATTCATGTTTAAAAAAAAAAAAAAGCTCACAAATCTCTTCCAATTGAAGTCATAGTCAAATATGTCGTAGTGCTACTTTTTCATAGATGGCGCATATAAACAAAAGTAATAAATGTTCGCATAAATTTAGTCGTGTACCGAAAAAAAAAGTCGTATATTTTGTCGTCAAAACAGGACGTAGTCTGAATTCGTGGTATTCTAAGGCAGACGTATACCGAGGTTCCACTGTATTTGGAAACCTAGCGCTCGCACAATTTCGGGGAATCCCCGGGTAGAAATAAAAGAGCGCTAAACCGAAACAGCGCTAAACGAAACAGCGTTAAGCGGGGTCTTACAGTAGTTACATATAGTTTATATAATATTATACATAAATTTATATAATAAAATTCATTTATTTTATTAAATTAAACCAGTGGGGAATATAAAGAGTTTTATAGTTGTCACAACTTAACCAGAATAGCAGTGATGACTTCGAGTGACAAAAAGGATGACAGATATGTTATGAATGACATGTCACAGCTCGCCAGAATAGGACTGTAAATCTTTATTAATTATTGGTGCTGAAAAATTTCACACCCTCTTTTTAATGAACTGAAAACCCAGATTATTAAAAAACTCAGATAATTAGGTAAAAAAGCGAATGATAAAAATGCGTCCGTACAGCACCGCACTAAACAAGAGCGCTAAACCGAAACAGCGCTAGACTAGTAGGTAAGTATTAGGTAGGTATTAAACGCGGTATAATAAAATTAAAAAGTAAAGTGAAATAAAGTTAACAAAGGTTTATTTTCAAGAAGTAATAAAAAGCATTAAATGGTAGCAGAAAGATATTAAATTATATCAAAAAGTATTAAAAAAATCTTGTCATAAAATCAACGATATCACTACGACCCACAATCCAAATGGGACACATGTGAATACTTCAAGGGACACGAGCGATGAATAGTTCCAAACTGAAATATTTGTGTCCCTTGTTATTTCCTTAGGACACCAGAAAGCGGGTTGTATCGGTAAAAAAAATATTATGGGTGAAATCAGGCATGTATTTGTATTATACATTCGTATTATTATACAGAAGAATATAAACAATTTTACGAAAGGTTTGTTCGATAACATGTTGCTCCCTGGACTACAAAAAACGAGCTTCTATTATTTTTTGCTAAAATTTTTTGACAAAACTTTAATTTTTTTTACAATTAAGCATTCTTCTTTTTTGTAAGAAATATTTCGTTGCCTTGTGAACTAAAATTCTGTGTTTACAAATTTTTACGATTTCACTGCATTTTATTAAAAAATTTACGAACATTAAATTATAAGGCTATTCGGCTGCCCTATCTTTGCACAAGAATGTTTTTCACATTATATACTTTTATGCAAGACAATGCATATGGAACGTTTGTTCGAAAATCGCAAAACGACCTGTAGCACTTTCCTTTGGTTTCTTCAAAAAGTTTCCAGCTGTGTTTTTTTACTAATTAGTGCATTTTTTTATTAAAATGCGAAAAACTTTTTGAAAAAAACGAAGTGTATGGAAATTTTACGTTTTTACGTTTCCGGCCTTTTCCATATCAACGCTATCGATACCGTTAATCAGAGTTCAACTATCTTTGAACGGTTTGTCTCTCGATACATAACAGCGTTATTATTTAAAGTCTTTGGATAATTTAAATAAATTCAAAATTATTTTATTTATTTATTTATTAAGATTCAAACTAAGCATTCATTGCCTTATAGTTTACAAACCGGTAAAAAATTCATAACAAGAAAATATAAAAAATTTAGAAATTACACAAAAAGTTTAAAATTTTCCGTTTAACTAAACAAATAGAATCAGAAAAATTAATTACAGAATAAACATTATTAAAATTCAAACAGGCATTCCGAAGAGGTTCATGCTGTAGGTATGACGATCTGCAAAAGATTAAATGAAGAGGCTCATATAGTCTCGACGTACGACGGGGCACATTAAGTTGGATGTTGCCTAGCAAATATGTGGAATCCGTAACACCAGATAGACAGCTTACGATTAAAATAGCATTAAGCATTATACCACGATTTACAAGTGTTGGCAAGTTTATAAGTTTTAGTCGGGATTCATAAGACGGTAAGTTCACGGATTCATCCCAATGGAGATTCCGAAGGCAAAAGAGCAAGAATTTCTTTTGAACCGATTCAATCAGCGAGATATAGCAGCTATAGTTTGGGCTCCAAACAGGTGAGGCATACTCCAAAATCGGTCTCACTAGAGAGGTGTACAGTAACTTAGTAATATAGGGGTCATTAAATTCTTCGCCCATCGCTTTATAAAGTGTAATTACGGAAGTAAGGCTTTAAACAGCGGGCAAATGTGATTTGTTTGCACTTTTTTAAATTTAGATTCATACAGTTTGTGTTGCACCATTCAATCAGTGAATCCAAATCACATTGAAGTAACAAGGCATCATTCTCCAAAACATAGGATAAGAATAGCTTCACATCATCAGCAAACATAAGCAACTTCGCCCATACAATGACGGTTGACAGATCATTTATAAAAACGAGGAATAGCAGTGGTCCCAAATGACTACCTTGAGGAACTCCCGAAGGTACAGCAAACTCCTTAGATATTTTATTATTAAATACAACTATTTGAATGCGATTTCTGAGATACGACTGGATCCAACATACAAGAGATCGAGGAAAACCGAATAGCTTCAGTTTCAAAATAAGAAGCTTATGATTTACTACATCGAAAGCTTTACTGAAATCAGTATAAATAACATACGTCTGCTTAGAATGCTTAAAATTATTGATTGTTTCTGATACAAATTCCAACAGGTTTGTAGTAGTTGATTTCCCTACTCGAAAGCCATGCTGGACAGGCGAAATTAAATAACATACAGAGCGATAAATCTGATCTGTAATTATCTTCTCAAACAGCTTCGGAAGAGCACTGAGCTTTGCGATACCACGACAATTATTTATTAGATGTCTATTACCAGATTTATGCAAAGAAATAATATACGATGACTTCCAAGCACAAGGGAAATAACCGGTACGTAGTGAAAAGTCGAATAATGTTGTAACGGGCAATGTTAGCTCAGCGGCACAGTGTTTAAGGATACACGATGGAATGTTGTCAGGTCCAGGATTATAAGAGCATTTAATATCTTTTAGGACATTAAAAACAATAAATTCGTCGATGATAGGCCGGACTATAGAGCTCGAAGAAATGTTGTAAGGGTATGTATCCGAGCAATAACTCGACGAAGAATACGTTGATTTGAAATAGTCGGTAAAAAGATCACAAATAATCTCTGCATTGTTAGACTCCATATCATCAAGTTTCATAAAAGTTGGGAAAACTACACTCCTCCTTTTCGTATTTACAAAGTTCCAGAATGTTTTCGGATCGCCACGTATGTTGGACAACTTTGAAGATATAGTCTCTATACGCCTGCTTACATAACCAACGATATCTGCTTCTGATAGATAGATAATTTGATAGATTTATAGTTGAAGTCGTATTACAGAACAGCTTATAGTATTTGGTTTTCAAGTTCCTTAAAGCACGCAACTCATTAGTAAACCATGTAGGGATCGTACACGAACGCACCTTACGTAACGGAACAGATGCTTTAAAAGCCTCCAGTAAAACATTGTTGAAAGAATGCAAAGCCAGATCCAAACTTGCAGACAAAGAATTATCCAAACGAAGAATTGAGTTCCAATCAATGGAACAAAAATTATTTTTCAAAGTTAAATAATTTGTATGTTTGAAGCAAAATTTCCTAGGCATTCGCTCCCGCATCACCGGCTGGGACAATTTACAAGATTGAACTAAATCAATGTTCAAGGTGGGATGGTGCTTATCCTCAGGTAGTACAAGAGGCGCACATCGAGTCAGATCAAAAATATCCTTATCATCAGTGAAGATAAGATCTAGAAGGCGACCATATTGATTACGTACATAGTTAATTTGGAAAAGACCTCTGGAAAACACATCATCAAGGAAGGTAATGTTATTCTCACGCTCAGATGACGGCAAAAGAGTTTTAGGATCATCAGCGCAGAATTCCCAGTTTACATAAGGCAAATTGAAGTCACCTAGAACAAACAGTCTGTCACTCGGTAGCATAGTCTCCATCACACGCGCAATGCATCTGGCATGTGAGGCATAGATGTTCTCTCCAGAATTAGGTGGAGCATAGGAGCAACATATATAGATACAGAGGCTGACAAGTTTGACATAACCACAGCAGAACTCAATTTCCAAGGCCTCCTCCAGAAGAATTTCGCGTGAATAGTGTTTAGAAGTAACCGCAATCAATACACCTCCGCCTCTTGTCAAATTAGTCAACAATCGGTTTCGATCCTTCCGGTATACCACATAGTTATTCATAAAAATTTCGGAATTAAAAACATCGGGCCTCAGCCATGTTTCGGTAAACACGATAATCATATACTCAGAATCCACACTTTTTAATAAAATATCAGACAATTTAGTATTTATTCCCCTGACATTTTGATAGAGAATGTCAGAGGAAAATGCATTCAGTTTTTTGCTTCAACACGTAGTGATGACCCAGAGTTAGTGTTACGATTTCCTTTAGGTCTATGCACGTACTCATGGATAACAGCATTTTCCGGCCAAAATTCAGGATTGATAACGCGTTCCATTAAATGATCGGGTAAATTAATGTTGAAAGATGCGTAAGATCTCTGCGACTTGAATTTATATTTCGTTACAGAAATACTCAAATCCAACAATCCTAGCTGAGAAGTAATGTGGTCCCGAATGTCATCAGAGGACGTAGTTGGAGCAAAACGAGAAATGAATAAAGTCTTTTTTGGCTGCACAACAGTGAGCCTTTTAGGAGCAGAAGGTTGATCTGCCAGAGTAACCGCACGCACTTTTGGAATGGCACCCGTGCTTTTCACGACGGTAGCAGAAATTGAGTCACAATTAGGTGCAATATCATTTATTACAGATGATGCCGAAACCACATCTGTATCAGTTTCTGGAGCACCCGTTATTGGAGCAACCGCCAAGAGTGAGCTTGAGGGAGCTCCAGCAACACTACCGCCCGGGCTCAATAAATTAATTAAAGAAGGCGCGTTCTCCGTATCAGTACACTCAGCGTTTGCTGCGAGCCGCGATTATTCTTTTGCGGCCGTTTGCACTTTTTTGCGCTGATCCCAACAACAAGAAATTGTTGGTTGCTTTCATCTGGTTTAGGAGTTATAGCCCTTAAGATTTGAAAATTTACCGTCTATATCTCCTAAACTGTAAAAGATATCCGGATGATATATGTACATACCGTTGTGTAGATATTGAAAATATATTTTATTTATGTTTAATAATATTTTATCCGAAGTGGTGTACTTTTGGAGAAAAATTAAATTTTTAATTTTTAATACCATTTTTATACCCTACACCCGAAGGGATGAGGGTATATTCACTTTGTGCTTCCGTTTGTAACGCATTAAAGGAGGCGTGGCAGGTATAGAAAAGTATATATATTCTGGCTCAGAATCACCTCCTGAGTCGATTTAGCTATGTCCGTCCGTCTGTCTGTCTGTAGAAATCACGATTACGGGAGAACGAATAGAGCTAACGCCATAAAATTTAGTACGAATATTCTTTGTTACCATAGGCTGTTTGGTATTGAAAATGGAGAGAATCGGTCTAGTGCTACGCCTACTTTTTATAGAAAATATTAATTTTCCCTTGCTTTTAGCTCAATTTCTCAGCTTGTAGAGCGAGTTTAAAGCTAAAATTTCATTCCCGAGTCCATGGTGTCAAACGTAAATACACTTCCAAAAATGGGCGTGGTCCGCCCACTGGTGACAAAAATCACGGTAAGAAAAGAACAAATGGATATAGTCTTGAGATTTGCCACGATTCTTGCATTCTCTTCTCTTCTCCTAAAATATTCTAAAAAATAATAATAAAATAAAAAGTTATCTTACAGAAAATGGGCGTGACACGCATACTGGTATACCATACCATATTATGAGGTGTTTGTTGAGAAAAGCGGTGCTGTAAATGAGGTACTATATCAAAATTTACTATATGTAAATTAAATGAAAGTGGGCGTCGCCCGCCTACTTTTTGTCGTCACTTCTACAGATACGGGTGTAGGGTATATGAGCTTCGGCCAGGCCGAAGTTAACGCTCTTACTTGTTTTCTATTCATTCATTTTTCTCTCTGTAAACTATATCATTAACCCATATAATTATGTTAATATTAAGAAAGCCAAGGTTCGTATCTTGACAGTTATGTTTTATTCAGCAGTATCGGTGTAGGATTTTAGGAGAAAATGCATTTTAAAACTCACTGAATTCAAAAATACCTTTCATTACCGATAGGATTTTGTTGATTTGTTGTTACGCAACAAGACTTTGTATGCAAACAACTTCACACTACCGAGAGAGTTCTGCCGATTGGGGGTTATGATTCTTGCCGCGGCCGAGGAATGTAAAATTCAAAATAAATTTTCTCCTAAAATCCTGCACCGATACTGGTGAAAAAAATATGTCTGGAAAACTGAGAACCTCGGTTTTCTTGATATTAAAATAATGATATGACTTAATTATACATTTTACAATGAGAAAAAATTAATGGATTGTATTAAAAATTTGTAATTGAAGTTTTCTTCAAAAGTACACGATTTTCTATAAAATGTTATTTAACATAAATAAAAGCCATTTTTAATGCGTTTACAACGTTGCCCATATCATCCTGATATCTTGTACAGTTTAGGAGATATAGACGGTAAATTTTCAAACTTTAAAGGGCTATTCCTTCTAAACCAGACGAGAGCGACCAACAATTTTATTGTTTTTGGTATCAGTACCAAAAGCAACAACAAAATTGGAGAGTTTGTACTGTGCTCAATCTGTTCCGGATCTGTGACCACTGTTAACAGATTAGGTTCAGCGTGCATTTTGTAGAAATCTGACGGATAGATAAAGAATGGCTCGAGGGAACATATTTACCGTTTTGACACAGCTCCAATTTTGTTGCTATTTTTGTTGTTGTTGTTTTTGCTGTAGACCCCAACAAATACAACATTTTTTGTCGCTCCCTCCTGGGGGCGGGGCTGGAGCCCTTTGAAATTTGAAATTTAAACACCGATATCTCCGAAACTACAAGAGATATGCTAACGATATTGGTACCGTTAAAAAGCTAATAAAAACACTGTTAATTCATGTTAAATAACATTTTATAGAAGTACTTTTAGTTTTTGAAATAAACGCAATTTACTATTTTTAGTACTTTTTTTTTACACAAAAAAATTTTTTCCAGGAAAAAATGTAATTAACCCACATAATTATCCAAAAATTAAGAAAATAGACGTTAATACCTTACTGAGAAAATTTATTTCATAAAATTTGGTGCAGGATTTACGGAGAAAACTTATTTTTTAACGTAAGCATAAAGTACTCTTTTGAAATTTCACTAC
Source organism: Conops quadrifasciatus (assembly GCA_949752815.1). Lineage (NCBI taxonomy): Eukaryota > Metazoa > Arthropoda > Insecta > Diptera > Conopidae > Conops > Conops quadrifasciatus. The sequence continues at coordinate 7,124,924 of OX457081.1, forward strand.
TATGCATACTTTTAGTAGTACGACTTTACCAAGTATGCAACGATGAGTCTTAAAAGTTTAAAAGTTTTCATGGTAGCGGGTGCTACCATTACTTTTACTATTGTTGTTATTGTAAATTCCTAATAATTTATTGGCGAGTTTTATACTGTCCTTACACTATGTCTGCAAGTATTTACTTTAAACATAATGTTTTCTGATTTTAGTTGTCAGGTTGATGGTATTACCATGGAAATAAGAATAAAAAATTTTTCATTTTCAGTTTATTTGAAATTTTGTACAAATAGCGCCGCAGGCGAAAAATTTTTAAGAAAAAATCGCGCGATTTTTCTTAAAAATTTTTAATTTTCAGTTTATTGAAAAATCTCTTATAATAGCGTCGCAGTTAAGATCAGTTCAAAGCTAACAACACCAATACCATTACAAACACATGTTATAGTGTACCAGAGTCGTATTACTGAAAAAAGGTGTAATAAGCTATTTGCAGAAAGTAGTTTGTTTTCAATTTAAAAATTAGTTTTCTCCGTAAATCCTGCACCAAATTTTATGAAATAAATTTACTCAGTAAGGTATTAGCGTCTGCTTTCTTAATTTTTAGATAATTATGTGGGTTAATTACACGTTTTTTCTTAGAAAAAATTTTTTTGTGGGGAAAAAAAGTACTAAAAACAGTAAATTGCGTTTATTTGAAAAACTAAAAGTATTTCGATACAATGTTATTTAACATGAATTAACAGTATTTTTATTAGCTTTTTAACGGTACCAATATCGTTAGCATATCTCTTGTAGTTTCGGAGATATCGGTGTTTAAATTTCAAACTTCAAAGGGCTCCAGCCCCGCCCCCAGGAGGGAGCGACAAAAAATTTTGTGTTTGTTGGGGTCTGAACCGAAAACAACAACAACAACAAAAATAACAACAAAATTAGAGCTGTGTCAAAACGGTAAATTTAAGCCATGCATTTTTGGGGATTATTGCTAAACAGCATCATTATAAAATTATAAGACCCGTGCTTCCGTATAAAACCGTGCAAAAGAATCGTGTAAAAAACTACAAAAATACGATACATACATATGTTCCACAACTTTAAAAAATTGTGCCAGATCAAAAATATTTTCATCATAATTATACAACCACTAATGCCAAAAATATCTTTAAAACCACACTTGAGATATCGACGTAGCATTGGTTGCATTCAGGACAACAAGCTGTGTTGGCTTTTTTCTGTTTTTTTTGTCTGAGGGGGTTAGAAAGGTCAGAAGGGCTGACAAAGCCGTCGCCATTTTTTCTAGCCAAAAATTTGTATGCTGGATCTGCTCAGAACTTTCTTCTCTGTCACTCATTTTCAGTGTTTTGTTTACTTCTCGTGTGGCGGCCACGTGGAATTTGGGGAGACAGTCAAAATCCCGAATTACAAAATCCCGAAACGACAAAATCCCGAAAAATTTTAAAATTCCGAAACGACAAAATCCCGATGCGACAAAATCCCGAAACGACAAAATCCCGAAAAATTTTTAATACCGAAATGAGAAATCCCGAAAATCACGAAATAAAATTTAAATTAATGAAGAAATGACATTTAAGTCAAAATTTTTTCCGAAGCGAAGTACGCGCCTACTTGCCTTTCTTTACAATGGCAGAAAAGCAAAGTTGTAATATCGAGAGAATTTTGTTGTCTGAAGGTTATAATCTACAATATGCAAAAAACTTCACATGACCGTGAGGATTCTACTGATTGAGGGTTCTGATCCCTGCCGCGGCCGAAGGCCGCCAATACGCGGAAAAACCTGTATGCAAAAACTTCACATGACCGTGAGGATTCTGCTGATTGAGGGTTATGATCCCTGCCGCGGCCGAAGGCCGCTAATACGCGAAAAAATCTGAATGCAAAAAACTTCACATGACCGTGAGGATTCTGCTGATTGACGGTTATGATCCCTGCCGCGGCCGAAGGCCTCCAATACGCGAAAAAACTTGTATGCAAAAAACTTCACATGACCGTGAGGATTCTGCTGATTGAGGGTTATGATCCCTGCCGCAGCCGAAGGCTGCAAATACGCGGAAAAACCTGTATGCAAAAAACCTCACATCACCTTATGTGAAGCCTCCGAGAGGGCTCTGCTAAAATTTTTTTAATAATGTTTTTTTTTTATTTTTTAATAATAATTTTAAAGAAGTAAAATAAGAGTAACTTTTTATTACTTTCTTGGAATTGTTTGCTAGTGGTTTTAAAATGTTCAAGAAGATGGAGAATACCGAAAAACTAGTTTTGTAATTTCGGGATTTTGTTATTTCGGGATTTTGTAGTTTCGGGATTTTGTCATTTCGGGATTTTGTCGTTCAGGATTTTGTCTTTCGGGATTTCGTTACCAACCCGGAATTTGGCATACAGTGTTGTTGTTGTTTAAATGTTGTTGTTTTTCAGCAAAGACTCAGCAAACGTATTCAGAGCACATGATTTATTCTGACAAGAAAAAGCCAACACAGCTTATTGTCCTGAATGCAGCCATTGGTGGCGGTCCTAACGGTAAAAAAAATCGGAGGTAAGCAGAAATTCTTAACTTCCGAATAGGTGCCTAGCTCCATTTTGTTCATTTTTTTACCATACCGTTTACGGTTTTTTTTTTTATATCGCTCAATTCATATCCCTCACCAAAGATAACAATTTTTCGATCCTCACTGATAAATATCTTTTTTCATCTACGTTCGAAAAAATAAATATCCCTCACGTTCAAAATAATTTTCATCTTCAATAATGAAACACAAGAGATGAAAAAAGGCTTCGGGTCGCGTACAAAACGATCACTGGTGATCGAAAAACTTTGAGCAGGCAAAATTCGATATATATGTAAAGATAAAAACAAGATTTGTTGGTGAAAAATTTTATAGCGGAAAAATCGTACGCCGGCGGTTTCTGTTCGTTTGCTTCGTTGCGGATGCCATTGATAGCTGGAAAGGAGAGTTTTTCTGTTTGTTTCGTGTGAATTTGTTTTTGCTGCGTTTTGTAAAGGATGACTAAGAGTAACTTGCCCATAATGTGCAGTAATAGAAAAAACTTATAAAAGGAATACTTATTTATTAGATTTTAATTTTCATTATTCTTAAAGTTTTTTATAATATAAAATTCTGCATGCAATATATTTCTATTATTGTCGCCTTTTTTCATCACTTGTGTTCGCTAAACCCGAAGTTTATTCATCCCTCGCGTTCGTTATTTGCCGACAAACGAAGTTTTTTCATCTTCTCCGATCGAAACGTTGAGAAGATGAGAATTATTTTCATCCCGAGTGATATTTATTAGAGGTCTGCATGGGATGTCTTGAACACACGAATACCTATGAATACACTACTGCAGTACGCTACATTTCGAATAGAAATTTTACTCCTTAACTCAAAAATACAAACGCCGACTAGAGTCGAATAAAACCGAATCTCCACACGTTTTTGTACGAATGAAATTAGGGTAGAACCTAAAGAAGAAAAGTTGATTTCGAATGAATCGAATAAATCGTGTCTGTATATATACATTATGTATGTAAACATTGTATGTATATCCTCCTTTATTGCGGACCGCAACAGGCTTCGAAAACAATAACAAATAACATAACATAAAGGAAACTACGTAATTTTTAGACAGTATCTGCATGGAGGGAAAAGGCGTTGGACAACAACAGATAACGCACTGTATGAGGGAGCATTCGGTCTCGCCGCACTCGCCGGAGCAAGGCAGGCAGCAGATAAGGGCCTGAAAATGTGCAAATGAAAAAACCAAAAAAACTTCCTCTTTTCCTCCCCGCAAAAATTAAATGCATGTTTCTCTAATGTTTGGAATTTTTTATTTAATAGCCGTATTTTTTACGATAGTATTACATATATGTAAATATAAAGAACCTCGGACTCTGAGCAATTATTTGGAACTTGTGTTCCACGCTTATATTTTCTTCAATTAATTTTTAGATAATATTTTCACTTTGACACACTGGCGTAGGAGTCTTTCATCACAATACTGTGGACATTTGTAAACTTTAAAAGACATTTATATCTTTTCTGCTCTTTTAAACTACCGTAAAAAATACACCTTATTATATACACGAGGGTATAAGAATGTAACAAATGAGCACATATAAACCTGTGAACAAATTAAACAGTGCACCACCAATCAATTGAAATTTTTGCACATTTTGTTTCTTTGAAATTTTGAACCTTTTTCAATTACCACACCCACCTGTGAAAGGATGTTAAAAAACGGAGTCTATTGGACTTTACGCAATAAAATAATAAATATACATATTCATTATTATATACATACATATACGTTATTCTGGCTGCATAATTTCATTATTTGGCACTAATTATTATTTGCTTCTTACTTTGCTTTGGTGCTCAGAAAACAAAAGGGTTTTATTGCACCTCATAAAATAAAAAGATAGATCTTTGTGCAGTTATTCATTCTTCCATTTAATTACCCTTTTTTTCGGCAAGAATTTCTATTGAGAGCAACAACAAAACATAACAACAACGAACACACTGTATTCCTTCACCGTCTTAGCAGCGCAAGCAGCAGACCGCCATATACATATGTACTAGAGCTGTGCACAAGCCGTTTGAAAACCACTTTCAAAACACACAACGTTTTATCAGTAAAAATTGATAAAACATTTCAGATTTTTACTCATAGCCTTTATTGCTTGTGCTCTGCTGGAAACAAAAACAAAATTGCCAGACGAAAATGACACAACAGTTTTAATGCCAACAATTGCTAAATAGATATAAGAGAGGATACACACACGGAATGCACATACATATTAAATACATACATACGTTCAGCCGTCTCCTAGGCTTTTAGTTAGAAAAAAAGCATTGCGTGCCTCTCCCTTTTTTTCGTTTCTTTTTTTTTTGTCGTTTTTCTCGAAAATGTGGCAGAACATATTTTCATTGTTTTCAATCGTTGTTCGGGGCCACAATTTATGGACCATTTACAACAAAAACAAAGTAAGAAAAAGACGATAATTACATGGAAAAATAGATATGAATGGTTTTTGAGTTTGGGCGGAGGGAAAGAGGGGATGTTTTTTCTTCGTAATTTCTTAATTAGTTTTCAGACGCTTCTGGTGATAACAAAGCACCATCGACGGAGTGGCGAGCGGCGCAAATGCTTGCCTTTCGTTCCTTTCGAGTTCGAGCGGAGGGAAAGAGGGTGAGTTGTTTGCGTTTCTTTCGTTCCTTTGGAGATTAAGCGGAAGGAACGAGAGAGAAATGCATCAACATTAAAACAGCAACTGCAAATTTTCGAACAAGCTGTAAAAATGAATGTCGGTCGGGTAAAGGCACCACAGCAGTTGCTGTTTATTGCGATTTTCATACGGCAGTCACAAAACAGCAGTCGTGCCGATTTGTGCCTAGCTGCCTTCAAAACGGCTCGCGCACAGCTCTAATATGTACATAAGCGTCTGCCTTACCGTCGTAATGAACTTTCAATTTCAAATTCATAAGCATTAAACACAATCACAGCAGCGAGAAGCAACTTCATTTCTCAACTGTCAAAATTACATGGGCTCTTATGGAGATCGGGGAAAAAGTTTGATTTCCATTTTGCTGCCCTTACTTGCTGCTGAATCTTCAATTTGCTGTCGAGCTAATTCGAATTTTGACAGCAGCAAAACGCATTTTTGTTGTTTTGCACAGCTGTTTGTAAACAAACGAAATTTTTACATTTGACTTTCTCATATGCAATTTTTTGCTGACAGAAGATGCTGCTCTGCCATTTGGTTTAACGATACGCTATTTCTTGCAGCCCTAACTTGAAGTTGCTTCTCGCTGCTGTGATTGTGTTTACAGCAATAGATATGTCAAACAATATCTGCACTTATATTTTAAATGCAGTAAATCAAGCAGCGTTGCATGCGTTTTATCTGCACATGTATCTTGGGCATAAACCATACGTTGGTAGATAAGAAATCTAGAATAATTTAAAAAAAACAATATCAGCTGTTTTGGGTTAAAAAGAAGTGGCTATCAAAAATTCCATTGCAAGATCATGTAACGCGAACGAAATTGCGTTTCTCTTTTGTGCTTTTGCATTTCTCTTTTGTGCTTTTCGTAGTTTATCGTGGATTTGACAGTAAATCCATCGCGAATACCAACAAAACTACGAAAAGCACAAAAGAAAATGCGTTTTCGTTTACGTTTCGTTTTTACATGATTTTGCAATCAGCTTGAAAACAATAAATTTTGGGGTACATTTCTGATCTACGAACGATTGACATATCGCTCGTTCCGCTTTGTTATTTTCGCATCGTTAACATTTTCCGATTTCTTATCCACCTTGAAATCGTTCGCTAACGATCGCTGATTTTACAACAACACTTTCAATAGTTCTTACGTCTAATCGTTCAAAATCCACATTTCTTACAACGATTTTGATAGATATCGAAAACGGTGAATTGTCATACCAAACGTTTGGTAAAAATCAGTCGTTGACATACATTTCAGCAGAAAATATTTTATTTCAGCATATCAACAAATCAAACCTCTTTCATAACATTATAATTATAACAGAGATTACAATCTCCGAGCCGAAACTTCAAAAAAATATTGATATAAAAGTGAAAACTGAACCAAAATTTTGTTTCACAACACACCATAATGTTGAATTTACCCCGACTGTTTAGTAGTTTCAGTTGTGAAAAAACATGCATTTCAAAAGTACAAATAAACTTGTCTAACTCCTAAACCATATGCTTTGCTGCGAATTTTCACCGGCACATTGTTATATTCTTCTTCTTCTTTAGAAATAGTATCGCGCAAAAAAACTTAGCCGCAAACATTTCATTAAAATTATGTTCTAAGGACGAATTTTTATTTCAAAATATAATGTTGGAAGCACTTGGGACCCGAGCAGTTGCTCGGAATTTTTTTCCAAACGTTGCCAAGTTTTATGAGTTTTAATGGGGTTTAATGGGGCGAAAAATTTTAAAGTTTTGATTTTTTGCTGTGTGAATAGTAAAAAAAGGCCGTTCTATCGTTTTTAAGGAAGGGAATTTTTGGAATTCTTATAAACATTTTTGCCTTGAAAACATTGACACTGTTAAAAAATTTCTTGAAGTTCTACAAAACAAAACAGAAATATTTGATTATATATTGACATTTTATTTCAGAACAGAACAAAGTTTAAAAAGAAAAACAAAACAATGTCAATAAATTATTCACACACTTGTTGATCAACCTCTTTAATAGAGAAAAAAAAACACCAAAATGAATTTTTTCGAAAAAAACACCTCAACAGATCGATTTGCAATCTCTCAATCTCGCTAATATGTGAATATCAAAGAAATCCTTAGAGCCGTTTTCGACCTCAAAAACGCTACTTTTATAGCTTTTTTTATAGCTAATATTTTCATTTTACTTAAAAGTTTTTCATTCAATTAATAAAACTCATTTGGAATACATCAACGTATTTCTCATTCAGAAAGATTAACTGAAATATATAAAGCACATCGAATTTATTTTTGCTAGCACAATTTCACAAATGCAATATTTTTTTAGGTCAACGCTGTTGATATACTTATATGAACGCTAAGAGGAAAAGAGAAATCATAACAAAATTATTAAAGCCGTAGATCATGTGAAGAAAAGAGAAATCCTAGTGTACAATGTATTTTCCTAAAGAAAAATTAAACACAGCTTTGACATACCACCGATTTCACGTAAAGCTTGTAATGATGAACTACTCGCTACGTAAAAGTTGAAAAATGCGAATTTAGAAGCGAATCGTTCAGAAGCGAGCAAGTTAATCGCTAACGATTCGGAGATCAGAAATGCACACATTTATAAAATTAAGGGGGTTATTCCTGAACGCCCGGGCCTTGAAGGCCCAGGAGTGACTAGCGAGTCCCATCAGTCAACACATACATATTTCAAGCGTATGGGATGATTCTACGTAAGGATTTTTGTTAATTTTTCTTTGTCTGTCATTTGTTGTATTTCACTATACCAACTCAGACGAAACATTGTTACCATGCTTGAAGTATTTTACATATTTCTTTAAGTAATTTTTAAAAATGTAAAGATTTTGCAGCGAAAATTCGCTTTAGTGGTATCTGGTAACATCGGTTTGCTGACATGTCTTATCAGTTATGTGAGCTGGTATAGAGAATCCTAGGTGTAGAAAAGAGACTTCATTGGAACTTTGTTTCGGCTGTGTTCATGGCTATAAATAAACGCGAGGAAAGGAGATAAAGTGATCAGAGCTAATGTCGAAGATTGTTGTTGGTAAAAAAATGGCCGCCTGTAAACAAAACCGTGCCTTGAAGTATTTTTTTTAGTGGTGCGCAATTTGGGTTAAATTATTTTTTTATAATATTTTGCAAAATTCATTAGATATAAATGCACGTTGAAGTAATAAATGGTATCTGAATGTGTTTTTATAAGTATTTAAAAAAATAGTGCACAAATTTTTGGATAGTTGTATTTAGACGCATGGTTTTCCGATGGGCATTGTATGACATGTGAAAGACGAATCACATTAGGTTCTAAAAGTGGTTGAAATTCGTATGTTTTCATCTACAGACCTGAAAAGCATGTAAGAAAACCAACAACTTACGTAAATCGGGACTCGCTTGCTTGTTCTTCTTTTTCAAAAAGCAAAGCATCTGTTCAGCGAAAATAACAAAGCATAATTGAGAAGAATTCATGGGAGTTAAAGGCCGGGGCACTCAGGAATAACCCCATAAAAAAAAATATAAAGAAAAAAAAATTTGTATAAAAATGTATGTACTAGAATTCATTGAATACTTTTATTCAAATTGAAAGTGGGCACAAAAGTTAAAAAAGGAAATGCTCGAACTGGAAGCAAACGGCGATAGTGTTCATTTTCTAATAAGTGAGCTCTGTTGTACAATAACTCGCCAGCATGGAGTAAAGCAGAGAGCTGTAGTAGCGAAGTTGAAATCGAAATCTTTTGAGATCTTACTGAAGAAGGTGTCCTTGAATAGCGGTCAATCAGGAAATCAAACCATAGACGACTTCAAACCATTGCGAGAGCTGGAAAAGCAAATGTTCGGCGTTAAACTGAGCGCAAATTCAAATCTCGTAAAATGTTTTAATTTCGAAGCGTTCGAAGAGCATTTGGCATTCATTGAGGGGGAGTATCAATATTTCGGTGAAGGTGTTGGCAAACAAGTGCTGCAGTTGCTCTTGGCACTACAGGGCGCTAATAATGATGGTTCTGAAAAGGTAAACAAAAATTTTTTGCATTTTTTTTAATCAATTCTTTGTCTTTTTCTTATAGCTGATTTGCTCCCGCCGCCTTTTGGTGCCTGGACCGTTTACTCTGCATGCTTGCTATAGCAACGTTCAGCATTATCCGGCTCTTATAAGGCAAGGCGTAAATTCAACCGCACCAAAATATTTCAAAAGCATGCAAGCTATAAATGTAGCCGCAAATACTCCTTATGTGCCGAAAATTTTTTTTGACGGAGAGCCCAATCTTCTGGAACAAATTGAAAAGAAAATTTCAGCAACATCAACACCCTACACCACCAAGAGCAACAACAATAATTGTTCTTTCACTGGCATCACACAACGTCTTTGCGGCAATTCTATGCATATAAATGCTAAAGGATTTCGATTATTTGCCGACAATAGAAAAATGCCAACCGCAAAAAGGCAGCGCCAACAATCAATGAATGTATGGAATTCTCTGCAGTTATAGAAAATAGTCACCATCAATTATGCTTTTGTATTTCTTTTCAGAACAAGAAACAAGATCAAAACGAATTAACTGAAATGCTAGAAGTCACTAATAAAATAATTACGAGTGCTACTATAAGTCACTTAAATCGAAACAAAAAAGAGGAAGGCGTAGATGAAGAAAAACGTATTTTTTCATGGAATTGGGAAAATCTTGGAAACTTTGGCATTTTACAGTCTGAGCCGTTTGCCAGTGAATCCAATATAGTATTGCATTTGCAATGCGTCCACCTGGAGTCGATGGGACAAAATTTTCAGGCTAAAGTTATTACTCAGCAGCAATTTTTGCAAGATCTTAAATCATTAACAGGTTTTCAAATATTTTCTTAAACTATATATCTTCTTTAGTAATAAAAATAACCATATTGATAGTGGGAATACAATCGGACACCTTTACCCATGATGAATTCATCATTTTCAGTATGCTAGAGAACATAACCATCGATGGTGTGCTACCAGCAACTATTAAACATTTCATAACAGATTTTCAAGAATGTGGCACATGCTATAAACGTTTACAAACAATGATTATGAAACGTGATTATAAACTGATGTTCGATGGCTTTATGTTTAAGGTTTGCTTAAAAAAATATCTTTCCTTATGTATTCTTGAGCGTAGAAATGACGTGTGGTCATTTTTTAGGCTCTCTGTAGTGCAATTGATGAATACCTGATTACTTTTCGTCAATATGTTTTTGGACACGATGATGTGTATTTAATGGAATTCTATAACCGTATGAAAAAAATGATGAAACAAATTGTTAATTTATCCCATACTTTAGCTATACATCCAAATGGTAAGCAGGCTTGTCCGCTATTTAAAATCCTAAAGTAACATTTTAATACGAAATTCTTTCTATTTCACTTTATATTATTAGTGGTCGGTATAAAGCTACCGATGGGCTCGCAATTCCTCGGCTATCTTTATAATGAAATAGTGCACCTTACTGAAAAGGATTATATAACACTATTGGTCTTTATACTCAAACGTTGCTGTCACGTTTACTTCAAGTAAGTCTCTTAATACTCGTAATACAATTAGACAATTCACAGTTTCCCTCATAAGTTATAAGGACCTTAGTTGTGACTTCTAACTGTGAACAGTTTTTTTATATTTTGTTCTTCGTATTGTATGTTTAAATATTAACAGCTGTTTGGCAATTATATTTGATAAAAAAATTTGTAGATAAAAATTTGTAAATAAAAGGTAAAATGCCAAAAATATCCGTGAGCGCTTCTTTTTTTGATCGCTCTAAATTGCAATGATATAAATGCTTATTCTTTTGAATATTTTTTATACCCTACACCCGAAGGGCTCAGAATTACCTCCTGAGTCGATTTAGCCCTGTTCGTCCGTCTGTCTGTCTGTGGGAATGACGATTACGGGAGAACGAATAAAGCTATCGCCATGAAATTTGCCCTGAATATTCTTTGCCATAATAGGCTGTTCGGTGTTAAGGAAATTAGTGCCACGCCTACTTTTTATAGCAAATGTGAATTTTCCCATACTTATAGCTCCATTTCTCAGCTTGTAGAGCGAATTTAAAGCTGAAATTTTATTCCCGGGTCCACCGTCTCCGACTTAAATATACTTCCTAAAATGGGCGTGGTCTGCGCATTGGTGACAAAAACCACGATTACAGGAAAACAAGTGGAAGCATCATCATGAAATTCGGCAGGAATATTCTCTTCCATTTAGAGCTCTCTGATATCGAAAATGAAAAAAATCGGTTCTACTGCCACGCTTACTTTTTAAGTAAATATTAATGCATCAAATTTTAAAGCTGAATTGAAGTCCGGATCTGAAGCTGAAATTTCAGTGCCGCGTTTACCGTGTTAGTGAGAGTCGTCGCACTAAAAACCTTCCGCCAGGCCATATACTCATTTAAATCTGGCTTATTTACAGACTGACAGATTATGATTTTTTCGAAAAACATAGCTCTTAGAATTATAAGTGTACTAACAACAAATTACGTGCAAAACAACAACAAATGACTCATAGAAAATTATAAGTTATGACATTTTGTGACTTATGAGGGTGAGTGTGAATTGTAAAATAATAAAAACAAATTTATTTAATAAGAATTAATTTTTGAATGTTGGGTGAAATGTGTCTGTTTATTACGCAAATATGCGTAATATATGTTAGTTTTCTAACTAACTTTCTTTTAGTTAGAAAAAAAGCATTGCGTGCCTCTCCCTTTTTTTCGTTTCTTTTTTTTTTTGTCGTTTTTCTCGAAAATGTGGCAGAACATTTTTTCATTGTTTTCAATCGTTGTTCGGGGCCAAAATTTGTGGACCATTTACAACAAAAACAAAGTAAGAAAAAGACGGTAATTACATGGAAAAATAGATAAGGATGATTTTTGAGTTTGAGCGGAGGGAAAGAGGGGATGTTTTTTCTTCGTAATTTCTTAATTAGTTTTCAGACGCTTCTGGTGATAACAAAGCACCATCGACGGAGTGGCGAGCGGCGCAAATGCTTGCCTTTCGTTTCTTTCGAGTTCGAGCGAAGGGAAAGAGGGTGAGTTGTTTGCGTTTCTTTCGTTCCTTTGGAGATTAAGCGGAAGGAACGAGAGAGAAATGCATCAACATTAAAACAGCAACTGCAAATTTTCGAACAAGCAGTAAAAATGAATGTCGGTCGGGTAAAGGCACCACAACAGTTGCTGTTTATTGCGATTTTCATACGGCAGTCACAAAACAGCAGTCGTGCCGATTTGTGCCTAGCTGTCTTCAAAACGGCTTGTGCACAGCTCTAGTACAGACGTCACGAAGAAACTAGTCAAAACGGACTAGTCAAAATGTATATTTCCGCTGAAATTTGGAATTCGAAATTTTTCGCAATTACAATAACATACATACTTCCTTTACTTCGTACGAGGAAGTAAAAACCTCTAGAACAGTTATTCTTAACCACTGTGCCGCGGCACTTTTGTGTGCCGCCAAATCTTAGAAATGTATTTACAGTAGAATCGCGTAAATATAAACTCGAAAAATTTTGCCCTGTTTATGTCAGCGGGGTTGCTTAAATTGTTCACATCAATGAAATGGATTGCATATAGTTCACATAAATGCGCATAGTATGTGTTTCAGAAACATGGTTTGCTGAAGGAATTAGAGATGTGGCTTGTAACGATCACAAATCGTTACAAGAATTTCTTTGAAATTATCACCATGAAATTACCACTAAAATCATTTTTGCTAAATATAAATAATTGATAGTAATAAACTATTCCTTCAAGAATAAAGTACACGAACCAAGTACATACACAAACCACATATAATATGGACACCAAACATGTGTATTCAAACTTCTTTCTTTTTTTGCTTTCATTTTCTGCACACTCATATAATTCACGGAAGGTTCAATATAAACCATCCTCTTAATAAGAAATTCAACACCACAAAAGCAACCTGAGCTCAAGCCAAGCAGTCGTATGTAACTTGAGGTGTGGTTCACCATCTAGGATTCTAGAAGGTTTTATACATTCTTTTTTTTTACGGCCACCTAGTGGCTTTCTAATTCTATTTTTTTTTACGGCCACCCAGTGGCTTTCTAATTCTATTTCTTTTACGGTCACCTAGTGACTTTCTAATTCTATTTTTTTTTTACGGTCATCTAGTGACTTTCTGTTCTCGAACTATTTTGCGGCCACCTAGTGGTGACCAGATTCTGCTTAAGTAGAAACCTGTGTTTGTGAGAAAGGGAAAGGCTGCGGCAGCTAGCTCTTTCCTTGAATTTATATATTGTGACCCTCTGTCACAAGGCGTTTATAAATATTTAAGACATTCAATCTTTGAAATTGTGAGTGACCCTCTGTCACAAGGCGCTAGCCTTTAATAGACATATACATAAGTAAAACCCGTTGTAAGTATTTAAGAAAAACATTTGTGAGCGACCCTCTGTCGCAGGCACTTCGCCTCATTAGAATTGTGATTAGATTAGGGAAAATCACCCATCAACCGTCCGAGCTGAACTATCGAAAGATAGTCAGTGAATTGATTGACGAAATCGTCAATCGTGCGCAATTCGGCTACGGTCAAGAACCAAATTCCGGAGGGTTACGAGACCCCTCCATCATGAACCCTGGAGCGGCTGAGCCTACCTCAGCCAAAGAGAAAAACTCGTTACAAATGGCGCCCGAGCAGGGACCGTCTTCCTCGCGAAGCGGTTCACCCAATGTAGAATTAACCAAGGAAGAAGGCCTTCCTGAGAACCTTAATTTTATTTATAAACTCAAGAAAGAGGAGTTGGAGGCGCAGATGTCGTTGTTAGGCTTGTCCGCGGAAGGGACTGTAAAGGATATGCGACAACAGCTCAGCAACGTCATAAAAGAACGACGCAATAAAAAATCAACAGGAAATCTTCAGAAAACCGAAAACTCAATTAGAGAAACAACCAACCTCAATATACCCATGGCTATTCATCAACCATCAACGGCCAGCAATGCAAGCAGCTTCGGTATACCCCTGATGGCCACTCATCAACCGCCAGCAGTCAACGCCGCGATTGAATGTGACGTCATGAACACCGTCAGAAAGTGGAACGTACATTTCAATGGCACACGGTCCATCTTGGAATTCATAGAGAACATAGAAGAACTGGCAGACTGCTATCGCATACCGCGAGATAAACTACTTCTACCACTCAATGAATTACTGCGCGAACGCGCCAGAGATTGGTGGCGTTATAAAAAGGAAGAGGTAAACAATTGGACTCAGTTTAAAAACGCTGCATACCAATTCTTCCTTCCGCCTCGTTACCTCCAACGTCTTGAAGAAGACATAATTCGGCGACGACAAGGTCCACGCGAAAAAGCCAAGGACTACATCATTGTTATGATGACCATGATACGCCAACACCCGCGACTTCGCCAAGAAGACCAAGTAGACAGAATATACGAAGGTCTAAGGCCAGAATATCGCTTATATATACGCCGGTGTGATTTTAATAACTTGGACTCACTAATGAGCCAAACAGACGAGTATGAACACATCCGGGGAGAGGAAGCACGAACTCAACGCACTCATGTTTCCCACTGGGTATCTGCCAAAGCATACGCACGCCGTACCCACTGTTGGACTTGCAAGCGTCCCGGACACACACGTAATAACTGCCGAGGAAAACCACAGATATTCTGCTCGTATTGTGGTAGGCAAGACATCCTGTCCAGAAATTGCCAGTGTCGAGGTAATGTCCCACCGCAGTCAGAAATAACCCAAAACAAAAACCACATGTTCCGAGTCGAAATGAAATGTAATGGTCAGGTAGTCAACGCGATAATTGACACTGGAGCATCTCTCACATTCATTGGGAACTCCCTAAACACATACCTCAGAACTAACACTCCAACTGTAAAACAAAATCAAGTTTTAGCTCTGGCAAATAGTAAGCAAATAACAGTCAAACAGAGTTACCACATAAACCTCGAGATGGATACCACAAGAGTTCGACACCAGGTATACTTTATGCCAGGTCTTCAAGAGAATTTGATAATAGGAATGGACCTACTTCCTAAATTAAATTGTACACTAAACATCGCCGGTAAAAATATTCCAATCCACTCCAATCAAGAGCTAAACCACCAAGCAATGCAGATAGTAGCTGTCATGCCACCACCAACTGCTAGCGCCCCACCATCGAGAACCAAAAAACTTGCCCCTTTAATGAACCGTAGCATCAAAACCTATCCACTCGCCCGGGCTCGGCAACCCAAAATTGCCAAAGTAAAAAATCTGGACGTACAAAGCCTCCGACCAGATGACAATGCTTCCTCCGCCAACAATCCACAATTCGCGTCAGAGCCCCGAGAAGAAGAAACCATACCGATAGTCCAACAAACCTATGATGGTCCTTCTTCGTCCGAAGCTTTAGCATCAAAGGACAAAGATCTCCTCCCCAATAAACACCAGCTAAACCACGTACCTAACTTCGAGAAAAAGATGCCAGCAACAGGCGATCCATTCTACGACATATTCATCACTCCACAAAGATCTCTTATGCACCGGCAGTTCCGGCTGAACAGACCGCATGGGCGAATCATAGAAGTTATTGTCCACAACGGATGGGCCAAACTACAACACAAAAACAAAACAAAAATCATCCCAACTAACAAAAAACGCTCGGCAACACCACCCGAATTCGGAATATAACAAAAAAATTAATTAAATGAATTAATGAATTAGTTTTTTTTTTAATACAGATATGTAGTTCCAAAATTCGCTTCCGAATTCTTTCTTTCTTTATGTTTCTTTTGGCCACTTTATTCTCATCACCAAAGTGGGAGTAGAGTGTAACGATCACAAATCGTTACAAGAATTTCTTTGAAATTATCACCATGAAATTACCACTAAAATCATTTTTGCTAAATATAAATAATTGATAGTAATAAACTATTCCTTCAAGAATAAAGTACACGAACCAAGTACATACACAAACCACATATAATATGGACACCAAACATGTGTATTCAAACTTCTTTCTTTTTTTGCTTTCATTTTCTGCACACTCATATAATTCACGGAAGGTTCAATATAAACCATCCTCTTAATAAGAAATTCAACACCACAAAAGCAACCTGAGCTCAAGCCAAGCAGTCGTATGTAACTTGAGGTGTGGTTCACCATCTAGGATTCTAGAAGGTTTTATACATTCTTTTTTTTTACGGCCACCTAGTGGCTTTCTAATTCTATTTTTTTTTACGGCCACCCAGTGGCTTTCTAATTCTATTTCTTTTACGGTCACCTAGTGACTTTCTAATTCTATTTTTTTTTTACGGTCATCTAGTGACTTTCTGTTCTCGAACTATTTTGCGGCCACCTAGTGGTGACCAGATTCTGCTTAAGTAGAAACCTGTGTTTGTGAGAAAGGGAAAGGCTGCGGCAGCTAGCTCTTTCCTTGAATTTATATATTGTGACCCTCTGTCACAAGGCGTTTATAAATATTTAAGACATTCAATCTTTGAAATTGTGAGTGACCCTCTGTCACAAGGCGCTAGCCTTTAATAGACATATACATAAGTAAAACCCGTTGTAAGTATTTAAGAAAAACATTTGTGAGCGACCCTCTGTCGCAGGCACTTCGCCTCATTAGAATTGTGATTAGATTAGGGGAAAATCACCCATCAACCGTCCGAGCTGAACTATCGAAAGATAGTCAGTGAATTGATTGACGAAATCGTCAATCGTGCGCAATTCGGCTACGGTCAAGAACCAAATTCCGGAGGGTTACGAGACCCCTCCATCATGAACCCTGGAGCGGCTGAGCCTACCTCAGCCAAAGAAAAAAACTCGTTACAGGCTTATGCACGGCTATGGCGTTTTTCGATCTGATAGAGTTAGCAGAGTGGGTGGAGGAGTGGCAGTATACGTACGGGACAACCTTAAGTGCAGAGTTTTATCTAAGTCGGAACCATACAGTTCTATTGAATATTTATTTTTAGAAATTTCTTGCAGAAACGCCAAACTAATTTTGGGTACTGCTTACTGGCGAAATAAGCTAATAAATTTCGAACCGTTATATGACATACTCGAGCAAATAGCGTGCGCGAGTTCTTCTGATGTTGTTCTGTGTGGTGACTTAAACTGTAACCTGCTTAGCGTTTCTGAGTCAAAAGCTCTACTAGATTACATGCCCTCACTTCAATTGACTGCAGTAAATTTACAGAGTCCCACTCACTTCTCGACTGATTCTTGCAGCATAATTGATATATTTTTTGTCAGTAGCAGCCAAAAGGTTATTTTCAACAACCAACTATACACTGTGAGGGACACACATAACATAGTGTAACAACCGCTCCTTCTAGCTGGTTACTTACCAACACTCATTTAGAAATATCATAGCTCAGAGCATAAGACATTGGACTGTCACTCAAACAGCCCGAGTTCGATTCCCAGTGCGGGAATCACCACAAATTTGTATACCCTACACCCGAAGGGATGAGGGTATATTCACTTTTTCTTCCGTTTGTAACGCATTAAAGGAGGTGTGGCAGATATAGAAAAGTATATATATTCTGGCTCAGAATCACCTCCTGATTCGATTTAGCTATGTCCGTCCGTCTGTCTGTCTGTCTGTCTGTCTGTCTGTCTGTCTGTCTGTCTGTAGAAATCACGATTACGGGAGAACGAATAAAGCTATCGCCATGAAATTTGGCACGAATATACTTTGTCATCATAGGCTGTTTGGTATTGAAAATGAGGAAAATCGGATTAGTGCCACGCCTACTTTTAATAGCAAATATGAATTTTCCCATGCTTATAGCTCAATTTCTCAGCTTGTAGAGCGAATATAAAGCTAAAATTTTTTCCCCGAGTCCACCTTCTTAGACTAAAATATATTCTGAAAAATGGGCGTGACACGCCCACTTATATACTATACCATATAATGAGATGTTTGGTAGGAAAAGCGGTGTTGTAGACGAGTTAATAGATCAAAATTTTCTCACTGTAAATTTAAAAAAAGTAGGTGTCACCCGCCCACTTTTTATCACCTCGACAGATGCGGGTGTAGGGTATATGAGCTTCGGCCAGGCCGAAGATAACGCTCTTACTTGTTTTTTTTAAAATAGCACCTAGGAAATAATTATTAATAATAATAAATTGCAAGAATAAAGAACCGTCATCATACACGAACCAAGTACATACACGAACCACATATGAACATACCAGGTCGGTCCGATAAGTACTTAGCCTACAAAAGAAAAACGAAAATTTTGGACAAGTAGCGATTTATTTCTCTACATAGTCTCCTTTTAGCTCGATACACTTGACCCAGCGATGCTCCAACTTCTTTAACCCGTCTGAAAAATACGTTTTCTGAAGGTCTGCAAAGTAGGCCTCCGTGGCGGCGATAACCTCCTCATTCGACTCAAATTTCTGCCCGAAGTGACCTTTTTAAGTTTGGAATCAAAAAGAAGTCGCACGCCCCAATCTGAAAAATACGGTGGATGAGGCAGCAGTTCGTAGCCTAATTCGACCAATTTGGCGACGGCGGAGGTGTGAGCCGGTGCGTTGTCATGGTGGAAGAGCACTTTTATCTTCGCCAAATGGAGCCGTTTTTTCTGCAATTCGTCGAATCGGCTCAATAATTCGGCATAGTAGAGCCCTGTGATAGGTTTGCCCTTGTCCAGGTAGTCGATATAGATCACACCTTTTGAATCCCAAAAAACGGTGCCCATCACTATTCCGGCCGATTGGACAGTCTTCGCCTTCTTCGCAGCACGTTCGCCGGGTGAAGTCCACTGTTTCTACTGTTCCTTGGTCTCTGGTGTGTACCAATGGATCCATGTTTCATCGACGGTCACGAAACGACGCAGAAACTCCCTCGGATTGCGCATAAACAGCATCAACAACTGCTCTGCAGTGGTCTCACAGTTGCGATTGTTGTTCGGAGCAAGCAAACGCGGCACCCATCGCGCCGACAGCTTTCTCATGCCCAATATTTCATGCAGGATATGACCCACGCGGTTTTTTGAGATGCCTACTGTCTCAGCTATCTCGCGCACCTTCAATCGGCGGTCTGCCAATACGAGAGCGTACATTTTTTTTACGGTATCCTCCGTGGTAGCCGTTTTCGGGGCACCTAAGCGTGGCTTATCAAAAACCGACGTGCGACCACGTTGAAACTCGTTAAACCAATTTTTGACGGTCGCAATCGAAGGAGAAGAGTCACCTTACACAGCATCCAAGCGCTCTTTGAATTTGCTGCGCGATTTCCCTTCCAAAAATAAGAATCGAATCACCGACCGATATTGGTCTTTTTCCATTTTTCTAAAATACGCGGACACACCCGCTTTCACACGCGATCAAAACAAAACTACAAGTTCGATTCGGCTGAAATTGACAGTAGCTGTCTACAAGAATATACTACACGATAGTAATAGCGATCGTGGCGACCATCGGGTGGTGAGTCTAAGTACTTATCGGACCGCCCTCGTAAATATGGGTGTCAAAACTAAACCAACGGACTATTCAACTTTTTGTTTCCGTTTTTGCACACTCACATATAATTCTTAACATGTTTAATATGAACCATCCTTTTAATAAGCATTTCGATACTCCAAAAGCAACCTGTGCTAAACAATTCGTATCACTTGAGGTACTGTTCACCATCTTAAATTCTAGAAGGTTTCATACATACTTTTTTTTACGACCACTTAGTGGTTTTCGGATTGTATTTTTTCAACGACCACGTATTGGTTTTCTAATTCTAATTTTTTCACGACCACCTAGTGGTTTTCTAATTCCACTTTTTTTTACGACCACCTAGTGGTTTTCTAACCCTAACCTATTTTTGCGGCCAGTGGTGATCAGGTTCTGCTTATTAAAAAACACTGAGTTTGTTGGAAAGAGAACAGCTATGGCAGAGATAACGAGATAGGAAACTGCGTCAAGGCTCGAAAAACTTGCAACTCTGATCTGCGATTTGACGTCTAATCGTAAAGTAGTGTTCGTGAAAAAGCCGAAAATTGAGCTCAGAAACTCAACTATCAGACCCCCTAGATGAAGAGTGTCAAGGAAAGGGAACCGGGTTTTTCGTATAAGAAAGTCATAGTCCGAAGTTTGTTGCGGGTGTTTCTTTCGCGGGGAAGGGGTAATTGGAAATAGAAACTCAACTATCAGACCCCCTTGATGAAGAGTGATCGGAACGGAGAGGGTTCAGCTTTGAGACCCCAATGACAATTCAGATTTTTAAGTCGAAATGTTTGTTTTGAGATAGCAACTTAGTTAATTATTCATATAAGTAATGAATTCGAAGACATACATTTTTATTTAATTATTTATGCCAATATATAGTCTATTTAATATCCATTATACTTTTAAATAGTTTATTACTTAATTATAACCTATTTGGTAGAAGTATTTTAAGTTTAGAAGTAATTGCAAGTGCAGATTAACAACAAAAAATCTAATGTAAATTGTTTTATGCGCTCAAATCCGCCACTATTTTATACCAGAAACTGTATGATCTAATCTATGAACAATTTAAGCAAAAGAAATCATTGTAAAATCAAATTGATTATCCAATTAAAATAAAAAAGCAGACATAAAATGGCGTTGGTATACCCTCAAATTTTTCGTTCACCTCGCCATTGAATTTGCCGATACTAGTGTTGCCCGTTTGTATAGAACGCATCTATTTTTGCGCCTCTTATGAATTCTGGTACCAAAGCAGTGTTGTCGGTATGCTACAATTGCTGCGTTCCAGTTGTTCTAATCTTGTTTGGATTAATAATTTTTTAATGCAAAGCAACAACAACATTTTAATCCTATTACCTTTTCGGATTAATTTTTAGTTTTCAGAAATAGATCAAGTGAATGAATGAATGAGTGAAAACAAGTAAGAGCGTTATCTTCGGCCTGGCCGAAGCTCATATACCCTACACCCGCATCTGTCGAAGTGATAAAAAGTGGGCGGGTGACACCTACTTTTTTAAATTTACAGGGAGCAAATTTTGATATATTAACTCATCTACAACCCCGTTTTTCCTACAAAACACCTTATTATATGGTATAGTATATAAGTGGGCGTGTCACGCCCATTTTAAAAAATATATTTTAGTCTAAGATGGTGAACTCGGAAATAAAATTTTACCTGAAAATTCGGTCTACAAGCCAAGAAATTGAGCTAAAAGCACGGATGAGTGCATATTTTCTATAAAAAGTAGGCGTGGCACTGGTCCGATTTTCCCCATTTTCAATACCAAACAGCGTAGGATAACAAAGAATATTCGTGCCAAATTTCATGACGATACCTCTATTCGTTCTCCTGTAATCTTGATTTCCACAGACGGACGGACAGACAGACAGACGGACGGACGGACATGGCTAAATCGAATCAGGAGGTGATTCTGAGCCAGAATATATATACTTTTCTATACCTGCCACGCCTCCTTTAATGCGTTACAAACGGAAGAACAAAGTGAATATACCCTCATCCCTTCGGGTGTAGGGTATAAAAATCATTCGATAGTTAAAATCATTCAGTAACTAACTATCGATAGTGGAAATCACTCGATAGTTCCAAATGCTAGTCGTAGTCACTTCGCCTTATAAAAGTTCATATTTAGATTAAGTAAAAATTACCCATCAACCATCAAAGCTGACCTATCAGGAAATTGATTGACGAAATCGTCAATCCTGCGCAATTCGGCAACGGTGGTGAACTTCTAGGACGGTTTCGAGATCCCTCTATTATGGACACTGCCCCCAACCACCGCCCACCATGCCCAAAATCCGTTTCACGATGTTTCCTATCGATTTGTGCAATAAAAATTGTTTGATAAAAAACCCCCAAAGTGGTCCAAACCACTAAAGGACCACTTTTACTCGTCACTCACATACCACCACGTGCAAAGAACCTAAGTGCTCAAAACAACGCTTCATCAAAAAAAAGACTTAGAAGGACTTTTATAAAAAAAAGTCTCAAATAACTCTTAAAAAATACTTTTTCGAATAAAAGTCTTCAAAGACTTTTTTTAATTGATTTTTTTTAATAAAAGTCTTTTAAAGACTTTTTTAACATATGGGTATTATAGCACGGGTATTATAACGGGTACAATAGAATATATTTTTTAATAGTTACTTCTATAAAAGAGAAGTTACGATTGCACTCATAACATCGAAACCGACTTACAACTACAATGAACAAAAAAAGAAAACCAAACAAGAGACAACAAAGGTCAGTTAACGGTAATTTTCTAATTTTCTTTGATTGATATTCTAATGTCACGTGCGTAGCTCAAAAGTATCATTTGTTATTATAACTTTTGCGTCGTCAGGCGCAATTACTTAAAAATTGGAATTTAAAGCAATGTTTAATGTGTATAATTTAAAAAAAAAAATTTCTCTAGTTCAAGCTCACAAAAAATAAGTTTATTTCACTTTTAAAATTTGTCACGTCACGTCACTGACTCCTGTAATTGTAATTAAAATGCTATAAAAAATTAAAACAAAAAAAAAAATTTTAAAATATATCTTTGTTTTTCTTCATATAAAAGACGTACGACTGTCACGTGCATATCCATGGAAATGCCCATATGTAAGTTAAAAGTTTCAAGCTCTTTTTTAATAGTTATTAAAATTATTATTTAATTATAATTAATAATTATAATTATTTAATATTACTTTTTTTCAACAACAATTATTTTTAATTTCGACTTTCAATGTTTTTTGGAATTTTAATGGTTTACCTTAAAATTTTACCTTTAAATTTTTTCTTATGTAGCCCCAAAGGCTACATAAAATTTTTTCGTTGGAATTTACCACAATAGCATACAAATTGCTGTTTCGGCTGTAAAAATTTTCTATATCGAGTGAAAAGTTATCAATTGGTACACGGCCTTATTCGTTGCATAATTTCTGAATAACTAAAAACTATACAATAAATATAATGGTTGAATTATTCGACAGTGTTAAGTAATTACTACTTTTAGTAAAACTATAAAATAAATTAATAATTCTCAACTATCGAATAACTCGATAGTTTTTATTCGATAGTTCCCAACACTATTCAATAGCATTTTCACCTCGTCTCCGCCTGGCCCCTCTCCACCTTCTATTGTTTTCAGTGACACTGGCAGCGACAGCCATTGTGAAAATCTTTTCCAATTTGCTTGCTTGCGCAATGTTGATGTCGTAAAAGCCTTGCTGGCCATAAAATCAAACGCAGTTGGTCTGGATGGCATTAACCCAAAGTTCGTTAAACTTATTTTACCAATCGTCGCGCCCTATATAACATACATATTTAATTCGATTTTAACTACATCCACTTTCCCCAAATGTTGGAAAGAATTAAAAATAATACCAATCCCTTAGAAGTCGGGGTCCCGAGCAACAGAGTATCGACCTATAGCGATACTTTCTTTTCTATTCAAGGCCCTTGAGATAGATTACCTTACAATACGTCAACTTCTTAACTCTCATTAATCCGGGTTTCGTGCTTAACGTAGTTGTACAATTGCTCTTTTGTTTGTCGTGGATGAAATAAGAATGGCCTTTGACAAAAACAATCTTGCGACACGGTAAACTACGCTGTACTTTTTAACAAGCTGCGATCCAATTTTAAATTTTCAGATACATACATCGGCAGGTTAATTTATTCGTATTAGAGTGAAAAGAGGGTCGTTGTTAACAGCAACTCCTTCTTTTCGCTACGAGTTGGGAGTGGAGTTCCACAGGGCTCAATCCTTGGGCCAATTTTTTTCTCCCTATATGTGAATGGCCACCCTACAGTCGTACGAAATTGCACCGGTAAAATGTATGCTGATGATGTCCAGTTAATCTGTACTAGCCCGGTTCATCAAAAAGAGGGAGCGGCTCAATTAATAAACGATGATTTGCGCAGCATCTACAATTGGTCCCGTGAAAATTATCTTTCGCTTAACCCCTCAAAATCAATAGTACTAGCAATGGGTTGGGTACGAAATCTCCTAAACAAAATCTCCACGACAAAATCTTCAAACCCAAAATCTACAAAGACAAAATCTCCAAAGACGAAATCTCCAAACCCAAAGACAATAATACTCGTAATAATTAAGTGCTATAAATTTAAAAAGGTTATAAAAAGCTCCTTAAGCCTTAACGTAATAACTCCTAATTAACAGAATCCTCGCGGTAATGTAAAGTCTTTTTGCATTCATAGCCTTCCTTCGTGACGGCCTTCGGCCGAGGCAAGGATTATACCCCTTAATCAACAGAATCCTCTCGGAAATGTAAAGTCTTTTTGCATTCAGGGCTTTCCTTCGTGACGGCCTTCGGCCGAGGCAAGGATTATACCCCTTAATTAACAGAATTTTCTCGGAAATGCAAAGTCTGTTTGCATTCAGGGCTTCCTGCGTGACGGCCTTCGGCCGAGGCAAGGATTATAATCCTTAATCAACAGAATCTTCTCGGAAATGTAAAGTATTTTTGCATTCAGGGCCTTCCAGGCCCTGATTTATATAAAATAACAGCCTGATAAAATCACCGCTTAATTTGATAAATATGCAAGAATTTATACCAATTAGCAAACCGAGCAGTGATTATGCATAAGAACCAGTAATTATGAATAATCATACATATATATGTAGGATCGTTGATAATATTCAGTTCAATAAACTTTAATTTTTGCAGTTTAATGGTTTTTATTTATTATTTAAACCATTATTTAAACCAAACTTAGTTAACAGATTTGAATGATATAAAAGTTTTATTTTTGCAGAGTTCAATTTAAATGAAACTTATGTGTGAATCGCCCGACATTATTTTCAAAAGAGTGAAAAAAGCAATTTGGTTTCGACAATTCAATTCAATAATAAATTTCGTCGTTATAGTTACGAACGAAATTTGTTTATATTTTTCAAAGCTCATGTAATATTATATAATTTATTAAATGTACAATATACAGAGTATACTATGTACAAAGTACCTTCCCACAATCGGCCTTCCTGACGTTTCATTCGTCTCGAATGTTCCAAGGTTTCATATATTCTGTTACTGTTAAAGTTCTTCTTGGGCCTTCACTTTCTCCAACTTTTTCTACTCTATATCTTCCATTATTCAAAATTTCTACAACTTTATAAGGACCTAAGAATTTTGGTCTTAGTTTCATTGCATTTCCGTATTGGGTCCTCTTTATAGCTACGAGTTCGTTTAATTTGTATTGTCTACTATTTACTCGCTGCCTATCAAAGTTTCGTTTGTTTTCTGCCTGAATATTAAAAATGTTGTCCCTAGCTTTTATACGAATATCGTTTCTAACGAGATCCAGTTCTTTTAAAGTTTCTTCCTCAATTAAGTTTATAATTTCGGCGTTGTGTTTAATTTTCATTTCTAATCCGGTCAAAATCCTGAATGGAGAAAACTTGGTGCTTCTAGGAGGAGTGGAATTTATTATCTGTTGCGTTTGGGCGACGTACTTATACCAGTGAGCCGGATTCTGACACAACTTTGACAGCATTGGAATGATTGTCCTATGCATGCGTTCTACCTGTCCGTTACCTCGTGGAACTCCAGTAGCGATAAGAAGATGTTCTATCTCTTCGTCATCGCAATATTCTTTGAATTTGTTCGAAGTAAACGCGGTTCCTCTATCCGAAATCAAACGCCTCGGATTACCAAAAATTGCTGATTGATTACGGAGTTTATCAATTACTTCTTCTGTTCCGGTCGATCTAGTTGGATATAGCCATATGAACTTTGAGAATCCGTCGATTACTACTAAAATATGATTATATTTTTTCCTTGTTTCTGTAAGAGGTCCGACATGATCTATATGGTACGTATGTAATGGTTCACTGTCTTTATTGATTGGTGTCAAGTCCCTCTTTTTTGCCTTGTTTAGCATTCGTAACAATGCACTGCACGCAATTTCTAACTACTTTATTTACTTTTGCGGTAAGGTTCGGAATATGAAATTGTTTTTCTATGTATTCTTTTGTTTTTTGTGCTGCCCAATGGCCTTGATTATGTGCGATTTTAATAATTTCCTCTTCCATTGTAGAGGGTATAAGTAAAAGTTCGTTAGTATGGTCTTTATATACTAAACTATTTTGAATGAAATAATCTTCATAATTTTTAATTTCTAAGACGGTTCTTATTGCTCTTAACCAATCGTCATCAGTTTGAGCTTGTTGTATTCGATGTTTTAAAGATTCTTCAATAAGAAGACAATATACTCGACTTAAAGCATCGACATGTCTCATCCGGGTTCCGCTTCTATGTTCTATAGTGAAATTATATTCCTGCAGGTACATAGACCATCTCATTACTCTGTCTGGTACGTCCTTCTTATGAACTGTCTTAGCGAAAGCGTTACAGTCAGTCACAATTTTAAATTTATGGTCCTTTACATATATTCGCCATTTCTTAAGAGCCTGAATAATGGGTAAAACTTCAAGTTCGTATGAACTGTACTTCTCTTCTAGTTGGGACGTTTTCCTGCTCATATATTCAACAGGATGGAACAGTTGGTCTTCAGAATTCTTCTGGAGTAGTACTGCTCCATACCCATGTTTAGATGCATCTGCATGTATTTCCGTTTCTGCATTGGGATTAAAAATTTGTAAAGCTGGGGCAGTAGTTAAAGCTGTTTTTAGTTCTTCAAATGTAAGTAATTGTTCATCCCTAATTTTGAATTTTTCGTCTTTACGTAGCATGTCTGAAAGTGGCTTAGCAATTGTCGCGTAGCTTTTAATGAATCGTCTAAAGTATGATGTTAACCCTAAGAACCGTTGGAGTTCTTTTTTACTCTTGGGAACTGGAAAGTTTTTAATGGCCTTGGATTTTTCATTTGATGGCAAGATAGTGCCGTTTTCGATAATGTACCCTAAAAAGTTTATTTTTTCTTTAAAGAATTGGCATTTAGACCACTTGATTTTCAAGCCATTAATTCTTGCAACATGGAGAACATTTTCTAATTTCCTTTTGGCTTCTTCTTCATCATTTGCAGGTATAATTATATCATCCATATAAACTACCATTGTTCCGTCGTTTAATAGGTCTCGAAAAATAGCTTGAATGTATCTGCAAAATATGGCGGGAGAATTCGAGATACCAAAAGGTACATAAAGAAATTCGTACTGTCCGTTATGGGTGACAAAAGATGTGTATTTTCTCGAATTAGTCTCCACTGGTACGTGAAAAAAGCCATTCGCTAAATCTAGCGTTGTGAAAATCTTTGCGCCCTGTAAATTTCCTACTACCTCATCAATTAGTGTCATTGGAAAGTTGTCTCGGATGATTTTCTCGTTTAGTTTTCGGTAGTCGCAACACAGACGTTTCGAGCCGTCCTTTTTTGAAACTAAGACAATTGGGGATGCATACTCGGATATGCTCGGTACTATAATTTTTTGATCTAGCCATTCTTTAACTTGTTTCTCTATTGTACCTTTGTCACTATGAGATGTCCTTCGCGGGCTTTGGTATACTGGTTTGTCATCGTTTAATATAAGTTTCATTTCAATGGGAGATTTTTTTTGTTTTTCGGGAACGTAGTTATTAATCAGTGACTTTACATAGTTCGCTTGAGTTTCGTTTAAATAGCTTAAGTCAACATTTGGTAAAACAGTACTAAACTCATGTCTTGGTTGTGATGCTATTGAGTCGAATTCGCATAGTAATATCATTTTCTCTCGTGTAATTTTCTGAGAGTTCTTCTTTTCCGAAAATTCTACCAAATTATCTTTAATGGATAAATTTACGATATTTAGGATATTATTCCCTATTATGGCCTCGTATATTATGTCAGATTCTTTAACGACATGAAATTTAATGTTAACTAGTAAATTATTCAAAAGGACGTCCGTTTTAAAGCATCCCATTGTTATAATTTTCCCTGTCCCTATTCCTTTTAATTGTATTCTTTCATCTTCAAGTTTCATATAACCTAAGCTTATCATTATATCGTGTCTGATCATACAAACGTCACAGCCTGTGTCAAGCAAACCCTTAAAATTTACTTTATTAACTTGAAGGTTCAAAGAAATTAATCCAGTTTGTTGACTTTTGATCTCGTCATCGATGATATTATTGAACCGTTCTGTTCTAATTTCCTGTTTCTCTGCCTGAAAATTTCTCTGGAAATTTCTACACTGATGTGCAAAATGTCCTTTTTGTTTACACTTGAAACATGTGATGTCGTTATTGCGACAATTTTCGGCCAGATGACCATATCTATTACACTTGAAACATTTTGTCTCTCTTCGTTCGTTAGAAAATTTCGGGGCTGTTTTCCAACTAGACTCTACTGGGTCAGATTTAATTTTTTCATAAATTCTGATTTTTTCTTTGAGTTCTATAATAGTTTTTGCTTGGTATAAAATTGCTTTATTGATTCTTGAGTCGGATATACCTTCTACAAAATATTCTATTATACTTTCTTCATCTAACTTAATCGGCTTTCCGATTTCGATTAAGCTGTAAAGGTATTCACGAAGATTTTCGGTTTTTTGTCTTCGTCTATTCCTAAGGATTTTATGAATATCAGCTGAAGAAAGTTTTTTGCCGAACTCTTCAACTAATTTTCTCTTTAATGTTTCCCAACTTCTTACCTCATTTAGCCCTCTTGCCCACAATTTGGCGGCCCCTTTTAAAAGTTGTTTTGCGTATATGAATTTCTGGAGATCACTCCAGTCTACTGTCATTGCTATGTCCTCAAACTCCGCGACCCACTGGTTGACGCTCTGTGTCTCGCTGCCTGAAAACTGAGTGACACTATCCTCAATGTCACGCAATGTGAACGCTGAAAAAGCCCTGGGTCTTCTTTGCACTTCTACAACATTCGTAGTTATGTCTCCATAGATAGACTCTTCTTCACTCTCTGCCTCATTATCTCTATTCTCTAAGTTGTAATATTGGAGAAGTCTACTTTGTAATTCTGTCTTACGGCCATTTGGATTTAAATTTAGTTCTACCATCTTTTGTCTCAGATCACTTGCCCTTAACGAAAGAATTTCGGCTTTTTCCATTTTCGAAAACAATGTGGCTTTACAATTTTAGAGATATATAATACTTAGAGGTATATAAAATTTCAATGTATATAATCAATGACAAATTGTATTAGTATTTAGATATTTCTTTTAGTAGTATTCAAGTATTTTGTATTTTTAGTATTAAATTTTAATGGTAGTTAATTATTGTAATTAGAAATTTAGTGGGGTAAGTGTTAAAGTAGTAATCTTTAATGAGATTTTGTAGTTAAAATTTTAGTGCAATCTCTTATCTTTTGTCTCCTCCTTGGTGTTTGTTGCGGTAGTTTTTCGTCCTTTCGCCTTTCTTTTGGCAAATATTGATGTATTTTGGCAAGTATTGAGGTCTGCTTTTAGCACGATGATGACTGCCGGCCGGATGTGGAAGTACACGCCTCTTTGGGTGGTCGGTTTGAAACTTCTATCTGATGTGTGATTTAATGATCTGATGTATGATGAAGAATTTAATCCACGATGATGATGATGACCAAATGATTATTTTCGGGCGATTGTCGATTGTGAAGGACTTGAGAATTTCCGGGTTTAAAGTCTTAATTGATCCCGGACGAGCCCCCATTTGTAGGATCGTTGATAATATTCAGTTCAATAAACTTTAATTTTTGCAGTTTAATGGTTTTTATTTATTATTTAAACCATTATTTAAACCAAACTTAGTTAACAGATTTGAATGATATAAAAGTTTTATTTTTGCAGAGTTCAATTTAAATGAAACTTATGTGTGAATCGCCTGACATTATTTTCAAAAGAGTGAAAAAAGCAATTTCGTTTCGACAATTCAATTCAATAATAAATTTCGTCGTTATAGTTACGAACGAAATTTGTTTATATTTTTCAAAGCTCATGTAATATTATATAATTTATTAAATGTACAATATACAGAGTATACTATGTACAAAGTACCTTCCCACATATACATGTATACCCGTAAAAAAAATGTTTTTTTAATTTTTTTTAGTTTAGAGATTTTGTTTTTGGAGATTTTGTCCCTGGAGATTTTGGGTATGGTGGAGATTTTGTCTTTGGAGATCTCGGGTCCCTCCCACTAGCAATGCATAAAAAATTTCTTGACCTTACTCTTTTTCCAAATATATATATGTATGTCTGGCACTAAAATGCACTATGAAATGGCCAAAAACCTCGGTGTGACTTTCAACAGAACGTTGACCTGGTCAACGCACACAAATGAAATTGTTGGAAAAGGGTGGGCAAATTTGAGGTTAGGAAGTAAATTGGCTGTCAAATGATGAAATGTCAAGAGTTGAGCTGTCATCCTTTAACTTTTATTTAGTAAAGCTTGGTATTTTAACCATGGAACGCTATACTCTTGAACAACGAATTTTAATTGTGAAAATTTACTGTTTGAAAAACTAAACGAAAACAACGCATTTTTCAACAAAATCATCTTTAGTGATGAGGCCCATTGTCAATTAGGCGGTTATGTAAACAAACAAAATTGTCGCATATGGAGCTCACAAAATCCACAGAGTCCTCAAAAACCAACGTAAAAAAAACGCCGTCACCGTAAATTCTCAGCGCTACCAAACCATGATAACCGATTTTTTGTGGCCACAATTGGCTAATGTTGACATCAGTGACCTTTGGTTTCAGCAAGACGGCGCCACGAGCCACACACCCGGCCGATCAATTCAGTTATTGCAAGGGTCGGACACCTTTCTGGAGTTAAAAGCCATGTTTTCACCCGATGTGGTAAATTATTTTTTTAAGAGCCAAATATAATCTGGTATTTATTATAGATCTGTCGTTTAATAGTAATTTTTCAATACTATTAGACTTTTTAAGAGCCACAAGTATGATTCTACTGAGCCGCATGCGGTTCGCGAGCCGCAGGTTACCGAGATAAGCAAAGCATGTTTGTTTGCAAATGTGGTTCAAAATTTTGTGAAAAGAGCGGACGTCTGCCGACGTGCTAGAGGTGGACATTTTCCCGATATCATATTCCATTATTAATTACCATACTTCTATTTTATATTGGTATCATTAAAACTGAATTTGTCAAAAAAAGTGTGTTTTTAAACCTCATCAAACACCGTACTCTCATGGCACTCCAGTCGATTTTTTTTACGGGTGAAACAGACTATCTTTTCTCCAGAATAAAAATTCTAAATTTCCGAAGTATTTGTGTTTAGTGTCAATTCTTCCTCTTCTTAAATTCCTTTTCTATTATTTCCTATCCCTATCTATTCACTGGTTTTACTTCTTGTTTTCTCTCACTTATTTTTTCTATATAATTTAGTATAATTTATCATTACTTTATCACTAAACTATTACTTAGTCATCATGCCAATTACTTTGTTTTAATTTATTAGATGTTTATCTTATTGCTATTAGCAGTTTTTTTATATTTTGTTTTTGTATTGTTTGGCAGATGTTTGAGTATGAACAGCTGTTTGGCATTATATTTTATACAAAAATTTGTAGATAAAATCAAAGTTAAAATGCCAATAATATCCGTGAGCGCTTCTTTTTTTTATCGTTCTGAAATCCAACGATGTAAATGCTTATTCTGTTGAATATTTTTTTCCATTTTTATTGATTTACTCGCTCTCCAAACTCATTTAAATTTGGCTTATTTATTTGAAAACAACAACAAATTTTCTATGACTCATAAAAAATTATAAGTTAAAAAATAAAGTCTCATTATGACTTATGAGGGTAAGTCGGAATTGCCTAAATCAAAATTATTATCATAAACTATTTTACACAATGTAGTTAGGTAAGTAGATAGATAAGTAGACAACTTTTAAACTTATCTGTTTCTTTATGTGCCGCCAAATTTTGAAATCGTTAAGTGTGCCGCGACAAGAATAAGGTTGAGAATCACTGCTGTAGAACATAGTTTCTTTAACTGTGGTCCACGGACCCCTGAGGTTCCGCGTAGACGTTCCGTTATACGAGAAACAATTTATTATGTAAGTGACGAAATAATGTCATTCTTTGAACCAAAATTAATTCTGAAAAACGATGCAACAAAAAAATCAAGAGTGGGGGTCCTCGAATTACATAGGTTTAAGAGTCTATGTTAAGCTTCGCTGAGTTTTCTTCAGATGTAAAATATCCTGTTTTTTATCTGCTAATTTTACAGGCACTTCCAAAAATGGATCTTCAATGGCTTGCTCGATGATCCTTCGAATGAACTTTTCGTCGGATTTGTCGATCACTATCGCCAAAATACGAAATATTTCTATGATAAAGCTTATTTCTTGCGTAGAGAATCCGTGCCAGGTTTTTTTCAGAATTTCGAAGATAAAATTTTGCAGTGTGGCAAATACACCATGCTTCTCAAGGCCTGTAAACCGAATGTAGGTTTGGCTGCGCCAAATATAAAGTAGTCTTTAACTTTGTTTCTTTTGTTCGGCGACAGCACCCACTTTTCATATTGAATTATCCAGCCATTTCTGTTTGTATGACTTTCGAAGAGATGCGGGCACTAGAAACAACCTGCTCCAAGTATTATGAACGGGCGCGAGAGATCTGTGGCAAACCTATAACGATGCGTAATGTATTCGAAAGCCGGGCAGAAGAAAAACGTCTGTTTTTTCAAAGGGTTAGCCAGCGGGCACACAAGAATATGGAAAAATGGATTAATGAACAACACGCTGTGGCGGTGGTAGCGGCCAGGCAGAAAAAGAAACGATTAGACGAGTTAACGGCGCAGTTGCAAGATACCAAGCAGCGTAAAATTGATGAACGGCGCGCAAATGTAGAGCTGGAATTAAGATTGCTTAAAGAGGCGGAGAAACTGGAGGAACGGCAACTGCTGAGTGAGAATATAAACTTGCGAAAACGTATTGAATATTATCAGGAGTTAAGCGACAGCATGCAGTGCGATGCTAGTGAAGCGCACGACAAACAGACCAATATTAACAGCGCACTAAGACGTACAGTAATAGAGGAGGGCGAAGAAGGATGCATCAAGCCGTCCCCACAAACCCCCCACACTCCTGGAAGCATCGGCACCGCTGATTTCGAATCCTGCGATGGTGAAGAGGATGTCGGCTCTGATTACGCCGAATGTATATCGGAAGATTTTTTACTGAAGTTCGAGCGATCAGAGCAGGAGTTACTTAATTTGTGCAGCAGGCAAGAGAAACAAGATAACAATAACCTTGAAGGGGAGCACATAACTAGAAAAACTAGAGGAATTGACAGTGGTGCTTATGGAAGTATTTTAAACAATCCTTGTATCAAACGCAGTGCCTCTGATTATCTCAATTCAAATGCACTGCCAGCACACAGCTTAAATATAGTGCAGATAAATCGTGGAAAAGCATTATCGGGCCATAATGTGCACGAATGTGTGAACTCATATATAAAGAATTTAAAACTGATAACCGTCGGCGATACTATAAATACACCGCTTACTGAAGCACAACGCAACAAATTGAAAGTGATGTCGCAAGACCTCGACAGTTTTCCGGAAGCGAATGATGTTGAGACCGTGGACTTGAATTGGAACACCTTAGGGCGCACTGATAGTCATACGGAAATAAGCGAACTCCAACGTAATCGTAGGCGCATGATGGAGACGAATTCGTTCAGTGAGGTCGCGGTACAGAAGAGACCACTGGCAGAACGCAATCAATTAAATTTGGCACTGGGCGAAACAGAACGAATTAGGAATCGGCGCAAAGTTCTGCAGAGCGAATTTAATATATTATCTAGCAACGTAAATTCGACAACTACGTTTGTTATTGAAACATCGCCAGCGACACCCATGTCCACTACCTCGGATGGGATGTCCAACACTGTGGAAGAAGACTTGGCTGCTGATGCAACTAATAACGTTAGTAACAAAAGCGTAAATGATAAAGAAAATGGTAACATTTCCGCCTTGCCGAAGCCAAATTTAGGAATCGATGTTGCCGCCGCTTCAACAGTATTTGACGCAACTACTTTACCGACAGATGACTCATTAAATGGAGCTCTGGAAATGAATATCACCGCGTCATTGCTGACTACAAACCCTGCAACCTTGCCAGAATATGCTCTCAATTCAGCTGGACTTATGTCTAAGCAAGGTTTCAGTTTTCCGTGTCAGCCGTTATTAAAGGAAAATAAACCCATCCAGGACAGTATGTTGAAAGAGGCGGATGAACAACTATCATTGTTTCCATCGGTGGACTATAAGAACCCCTATCAGCGATGCGTCAAACTCATTGAAACAAATTTTAAATGTGCCTCTCGAAGTCCTTACTTCCGTTTAAATATGCCCACTAAACAGACTCTACTTGAGGGGAGCTTCTCCACGGGGAGCCTACGACGAAGCATGCAGAATCAGTTGAATCTTAACAGCATGTCGGTCATAACATTAACAGAGTTCTTGCAGAAATCTATGATTATTCCCATGAATACACATTTGGAGGTGGTTAATAATGAAGTTATGCGTATGTTCCTGGATGACTTGAACGTTCTTTCGCATTTTAAAAGTCTACGCAATTACTTTCTTTTAATGGATGGTGAATTTGGTGCTTTCATTATCGATGGTATCATAAGTAAGCTGGAGGAAGATAAAGCCACACCAGAAAAGCTCTTCAATTACCAGATGCTGCACTCTGTGTTAGAGAATGCACTTGGATCCAGTATCATAGGTATGTACGGTTTTAAACTGTATTCAGTTTGGGTCTACCGGCCATTTTCAAGTTCGTGTAATTGTCTACTTTCATCGATGCCCTTTAACCTTTACGATTACTAATAATTCTTAATATTTTACTCTTACCAGGAAATGACAAAAATTCTGAAAATCTCTCTTTCATCGTTACCGATGTACCTGTCGAGTTCGATCTTACTTCTCCGCGTGTCCTTGATAGCCTCAGCCTCAGCTATCATGTAGTCTGGCCTTTAAATCTTATCCTCAGTCCGGAAACACTTGACAAATATGCCATCCTTTTTCGATATCTCATTAAGGTGCGACGTATTAGTTGGGTACTAGAACGCGCCTATCAAATACTTAAGGAGGCTGTCAAACGTCACGGGAATTCCTTGTTAAGGTCACCACAATACCTTCATATCCAGCAGATTCGCCATAAATTTTATCACTTTGTGCACGCTTTGCAAAACCACATTACGGCAAATGCTCTGCAAGCGTCTTGGAAGACTTTCAAGGATGATTTACTTACGTCAACGTCTATTGAGGATATTTATCATAAGCATGCATCATACGTTAAACGTATTATATTCCTTTGTATGCTAAATCGGCAGAGTATGGCTTTTCATAACACCATCGAGAATATTTTTTGTATCTCTTTGAAATTCTACAAGTATGTAGCATATGTACATATGTACATACGAGGTCTGTTCAAAAAGTAACACAAATTATGAATTCCCGCAGATTACGTATATTCGATTTTATATTTTTTTTGTGGAGTTATGTTGGTACTCATGTCCCTTACTTATGCTGACAAGTTTGGCCACTTTGAATGTTCACTTAATTTTTGACAGCTATTTTGCTTGGACGCGTTTTGGCTCGTCTTCGATCTTGGCCAATCATGCCAATCATCCTTTGGTTTCCACGTCATAACCATAAACCCATGATTCGTCAGCAGTTATGACCCTCTGGAGCAAATTTGGGTCGTCGTGGACAAAGTTCAACATCTCCTTAGCAATGTTAATGCGATGCGGTTTTTGGTCGAAATTGAGCAATTTTGGTACGAATTTCTCGCCGACCCGTGCCTAAATTATTGGTAAAAATCAAATGGCACGAGGCAATCTATATGTTTAGGTCCTCAGCAAGTTCTTTAACGGTGATTCGACGATTGGCTAATACTATTTTGTTTACATCATCAATGTTTTTGTTTGTAGTTGACGTGCTCTGGCGTCCGGCACGCTCTTCGTCGTTCACATCTTCTCGGCCTTCTGAGAACATTTTGTACCACCGATAAACGCCTTGCCTTGGTCTAAGATAGCTTCACCATATGCCACAGTCAACATTCGGAATGCGTCCGCGCACATATGTAATTTTGTTTTTGACACAAAATTTGATACAGTTCTTTTGATACATTTTATGGAATAAGCAAAAATCGAAGACGAGCCAAAACACGTCCAAGTGATAAAGCTGTAAAAAATTAACTAAACATTCAAAGTGGCCAATTTGTCAGCATAAGTGACAATAAGTACCAACATAACGCCACAAAAAAATGCAAAATCGAATATACATAACCTGCGGGAATTCAAAATTCGCGATACTTTTTGAACAGACCTCGTATATCATTGCCGTGTAACTATGAATAAAAGTCTTTCTCTTTACTGTAGTAATCTTAAAGCTCGTGATTTTAAAATACGAACCGGACACGAGTGCTACACCCATCCACGTTACGAAACCTTGGCTGCTGACGAAAAGGAGTTCGATAATCATATCGGACAT
Source organism: Conops quadrifasciatus (assembly GCA_949752815.1). NCBI lineage: Eukaryota > Metazoa > Arthropoda > Insecta > Diptera > Conopidae > Conops > Conops quadrifasciatus. The sequence goes on from OX457081.1 coordinate 7,161,523, forward strand.
GTCATATACTTGGGAAATAAAATTGTACGTCGTGGTTATCAAGAGGAACTTGGCGAATTTATTAGCTTAATTAATTATAATGGATATTATACATAAAGTTCTGATTGTAGAGAGTACATCTTGAACGGTAAAAAATGATCTGATCGAATTTATTTTTAGCCTTCAATAGTTTATACTGATTATTAGTTATACAAGTCACCGGTATTACTACTACTAATAATAATACTTTGCTACAATAACATAGTGGGTAGTTAAATAAATCTGTTAAATCCATTTCAAATTGCTTTATAAACTAATATCAAAGAATATGTAATAAATATGTACTGTATATTCTTTGTTAATATACTTCTAATATTTAATCTGTAAACTTGTTGCTAACTAAATGTGTTAATGAATATTAAAATTGTAAGTTCATTGCATTTAATACCTTTATTCCGATCTTTAGAAATCTTTTTTATGTTATGTTATGTTTGGCGTTATGAATTAACTCCCAAATCAAAAAATTAATTAACTCCCAATGAATTAACTCCCAAAAAAATGAATAAACTCCCAAAAAAGTGAATTAACTTCCAATGAAAATATGAATTAACACTCAAATATGATATACTCCCAGTGAAAATGAAATAACTCCCAAAAAGAGTACTGCTTGAAGCGAAGGGTTTTGCCTACTGGGGGTTGCAATCCTTGCCGAGGCCGAAGGCCGCCACGCGGAAAAACCTGTATGCAAAAAACCTTACATAACCGTGAGGATTCTGCTGATTGCGGTTTATGATGTCTGCCGCGGCCAAAGGTCGCCATACGGAAAAACCTGTATGCAAAAACCTTACATGACCGTTTGGATTTTGCTGATTGAGGGTTATGATCTCTGCCGCGGCCGAAGGTAATCCCATATGACTGTGAGGATTCTGCTGATTGAGGGTTATGATTCCTGCCGCGGCCGAAGGCCGCCAAACGGAAAAGCCTGTATGCAAAAAACCTCACATGAACGTGAGGATTCTGCTAATTGAGGGTTATGATCTCTGCCGCGACCGAAGGTAATCCCATATGACCGTGAGGACTCTGCTGATTGAGGGGTTATGATCTCTGCCGCGGCCGAAGGCCGCCACACGAAAAATCCTGTATGCAAAAAGGCTGTATATGATTCACTGAATCAAAAGCTTTTGAAAAGTCTATCAAACAAGAGACTGAAAAGTTCATCATCATAATTGGGCCTCAAGTATACTTTTAGCGTCGCGGTTGCACAACTATGCCCCTTACGAAATCCTGACTGAAGTGAACTCAACAGCTTGTTTTCATTTCAGAGTGTAGATATTTGATCAGCCATAATACATTCTGCGACCTTAGCCAACGGCGAGAGAATACTAATAGGTCTATAGTCCTCAATATCGATAGCATTCGATTTTTTTGCAAAAGGCAGAACTATAGCAGTTTTCCACAACGACGGAAATATAGATGTGGTGAAACAATGGTTTAATATGTTCAAGTTTACTCCATCCGCACCAATCGCATTAGACTTCATCTTGTACAGAGTTTTCATTACTTCATCCACTCCGACGTGAGTGAACTGAGAAGAACTAGCAGGGGAGAAGGCGATGCCGATATAAGTTCAACTGTATTGCGAATGATGGCTTTATCACCATCGACATTAAGCCATAGGAAAAAATTATTTAGAATGTCAGGATGGATATCAAAGGAATTATTTTTGCGTGCATTTATGCCAAATTTTTCAAGGTTATTCTAAAGAATATTAGAAGGTAACGACGTATTTAATTTTAGAGAATAGTAATTCATCTTAGCTAACCTCAGGACACGGACAGACTCATTCCTAGCGGACCTATAAATCTCCAATCTCTCAGGTGAGGGGTTTCTTCTCCTTCAGTCTCGTAACCTATTCCACTTACGAATCGAGTTTAAAACCAACCCAGTAAACCAAGGACATGAAGTGTTTTTAACTGAAATTAGTTTCAACGGAACATGTTTTAAGAACAACTCGTTTATCGTGTTAGTGAAAGTAGTCAACTTTTCATTTACAGATGGTAAAAACCATGTATTACTTTGCGTCAACGATTGTAGATCATAAATAAGAGTACAAAAGTCAATAGACTTGAAGTCATAATAAGAGACTTGTGTTACCTCCATTGTACGACTTAAGTGAATATTAAAGTTACAAAAAATTAAGTTATGATCGGACACAAAATATATTTGACCAAATAAATTAACACAATTAATATCAGAAACTATGAAGTATTTTAATAGGCTGGGAGAACTAGAAGCGCAAATCTAGTTGGTATATTTTCATTAACAATTCGCAAGCCAAGAGACCCGACATGCTCAGATAAGGACTGCCAATAACAATCATTAGACAAAATGTTAACATTAAAGTCACCACAAACAATAAAAAACGTGTATTATAACATTTGACAAGTTCACAAAATATTCCTTTAACGAATTCAGCTTAGACGTGTTATAAATACAAGACATAAAAATTTTAAATTTATTGTCAAATACACATACATTTAAATGCTCAACCATAATTTCCGGTGACGACTTGCTTATGATCTTCGTATTTAAGTTCTTCCGAACATAACCAGCTACACCGCCACCCCGTCGACCACATTTATCATTTCTATAAGTGTTATAATTATTCAACCCACATGCATCAAAGTTTACATCATCGCAAAACCAAGTCTCGAAAACACAAATGATATCAACGGAAGAATCATTAAAAATATATTTAAAGCAGAGCTTGAAACTTTTATAACTTATATTAAAAAAGTCTTTGAATAAGAGTTATTCAGTGACTTTTATTTTTAAAAATCTTTCATAACAGTTATTCAAAGACTTTTATTTTTAAAAGTCTTTCATAACAGTTATTCAAAGACTTTTATTTTTAAAAGTCTTTCATAACAGTTATTCAAAGACTTTTATTTTTAAAAGTCTTTCATAACAGTTATTTAAAGACTTTTAAAATAAAAGTCTTTGGATAACTCTTATTCAAAGATTTTTAAAATAAAAGTCTTTGGATAACTCTTATTCAAAAACTTTTATTTTTAGAAGTCATTTATAAAAGTCTTTTTTTGATGATGCGGTGCTCAAAACGACTGAGGCTTTTTACACGTGGTAGGTGAGTGACGACCCCCAAAGTGACCCTCTGGGGATAGGAAATGTCGTGAAATGGATTTTGTACATGGGGGGAGGTGGGTGTGGACCGCTAAAGTGGTCACACAGGGGTATTTTGACGAAAAAATTTTTATTGCACCATTGTATAGGAAATGTCGTGAAACGGATTTTGGACATAGTGGGCGGTGGGTGGGGCCACCCCAAGGTGACCCCTTTGACACCTTTGGGGGCACCCGAACCCCCTCGGATTTTATCCGAAATACGTTTCGTAACGTTTACTATCGATTCCTATAATAAAAAAATTTTGGGTAAAACTCCCCCGTGTGATCCCTTTGGGGGTCCCCACCCACAGCCCACCAAGTCTAGAATCCGTTTCACGACATTTCCTTTCGATTTGCGCAATAAAAATTTTTTGGTCAAACAACCCCCGTGTGATCACCTTGGGGGGTCCCCACCCACCGCCCACCATGACCAAAATCCGTTTCACGATATTTGCTATCGATTTGCGCAATAAAAATTTTTTGGTCAAAAAACCCCTGTGTGACCACCTTGGGGTGGCCCCACCCACCGCCCACTATGTCCAAAATCCGTTTCACGATATTTGATATCGATTTGCGCAATAAAAATTTTTTGGTCAAAAAAATTTTTTTATCAAAAAACCCCTGTGTGACCACCTTGGTGTGACCACACCCACCGCCCACTATGTCCAAAATCCGTTTCACGACATTTCCTATCCAATGGTGCAATAAAAATTTTTTCGTCAAAATACCCCTGTGTGACCACTTTAGCGGTCCACACCCACCTCCCCCCATGTACAAAATCCATTTCACGACATTTCCTATCCCCAGAGGGTCACTTTGGGGGTCGTCACTCACCTACCACGTGTAAAAAGCCTCAGTCGTTTTGAGCACCGCATCATCAAAAAAATACTTTTATAAATGACTTTTAAAAATAAAAGTCTTTGAATAACAGTTATCCAAAGACTTTTATTTTAAAAGTCTTTGAATAAGAGTTATCCAAAGACTTTTATTTTTAAATAAAAGCATGTATTCCAAATTCTTAAGTCTTTAATAAAAGTCTTTTCTTGATAAAGTGGTGCTCAAAACGACTGAGGCTTTTTACACGTGGTAAAGGTGTTTGAAGACCCCTCCTGGTTGTAGGAAATATCGTGAAACAGATTTTGGACATAGTGGGCGGTGGGTGTGGACCCCCAAAGTGGTCGCACAGGGGTATTTTTACCAAAAAATTTTTATTGCACCATTCGATAGGAAATGTCATGAAACGGATTTTGGACATAGTGGGCGGTGGGTGGGGCCACCCCAAAGGGGTCACACGGGGGTTTTTTGACCAAAAAATTCTTATTGCACAAATAGGTAGGAAACATCATGAAATGGATTTTGGACATGGTGGGCGGTGGGTGGGGCCACCCCAAAGGGGTCACACGGGGGTGTTTTGACCAAAAAATTTTTATTGCACAAATCGTTGGGAAATGCCGTGAAACGGATTTTGGACATAGTAGGCGGTGGATGGGGCCACCCCAAAGGGGTCCCACGGACCCTGTCCAAATAAGCTATCGAATGGTGCTATAAAAATTTTACACACAAACACATACACACATACATAAGCTATCGAATGGTGCTATAAAAATTTTTTGGTAAAAAAACCCCCGTGTGACCCCTTTGGGGTGGCCCCACCCACCGCCTACTATGTCCAAAATCCGTTTCACGGCATTTCCCAACGATTTGTGCAATAAAAATTTTTTGGTCAAAACACCCCCGTGTGACCCCTTTGGGGTGGCCCCACCCACCGCCTACTATGTCCAAAATCCGTTTCACGGCATTTCCCAACGATTTGTGCAATAAAAATTTTTTGGTCAAAACACCCCCGTGTGACCCCTTTGGGGTGGCCCCACCCACCGCCTACTATGTCCAAAATCCGTTTCACGGCATTTCCCAACGATTTGTGCAATAAAAATTTTTTGGTCAAAACACCCCCGTGTGACCCCTTTGGGGTGGCCCCACCCACCGCCCACTATGTCCAAAATCCGTTTCATGACATTTCCTATCGAATGGTGCGATAAAAATTTTTTGGTCAAAATACCCCAGTGCGACCACTTTGGGGGTCCACACCCACCGCCCACTATGTCCAAAATCTGTTTCACGATATTTCCTATCCCCAGGAGGGGTCTTCAAACACCTTTACCGCGTGTAAAAAGCCTCAGTCGTTTTGAGCACCACTTTATCAAGAAAAGACTTTTATTAAAGACTTTTAAAAATAAAAGTCTTTGAATAACAGTTATCCAAAGACTTTTATTTTAAAAGTCTTCGAATAAGAGTTATTCAAAGACTTTTATTTTAAAAGTCTTTGAATAACTGTTATGAAAGACTTTTAAAAATAAAAGTCTTTAAATAACTGTTATGAAAGACTTTTAAAAATAAAAGTCTTTGAATAACTGTTATGAAAGACTTTTAAAAATAAAAGTCTTTGAATAACTGTTATAAAAGACTTTTAAAAATAAAAGTCACTGAATAACTCTTATTCAGAGACTTTTTTAATATAAGTTATAAAAGTTTCAAGCTCTGCTTAATACCAAAGAATATGTATTGTATAGAAGGCGCATCTCATACAAATTTTCGAACGAAAAATTTTCTTCTGTGGGTCGTACCGGTACGACCCAAGTTTATAAACATTGTTTCTACACATTGTCTTTTTCGCTCAATTTTTACTTGAGCGAAATTTCTTGTGGTCATGTTAACTTTCCATTGCTATCGTATTTTCTCGTTTTTCGCAAACGATGGCCACAGTGAACTTCTAACTGAAAAACCAGCAATCGTTTATAAGGCTTGGTAGCCTAGTGGATAGAGTAGGTTACTGGCGAGTAGAAAGGCCTGAGTTCGAACCTGGATGCGGGAATGTTTTTAAAAATGTCTTTGTAATGTTTATTTTTTCAATTTAAGGCATTTTCAATTTTTTACATTTTTCTTGTTATTCTCGTCTCCATGCCAGGTGTTATTTTTTTGGGTAACGATGTGTACAATAATTTGGAATGCATGCGTTTGTATCATTTAGCGTCTGTGTGTCATCGCATGTAGAATAAGCTTTGCGTGGCTATTCTTGAGTTCTCAGAGTTGACGACGCTGAGTTGACGACGTCGAAAATAAATGAAAACGACAGAGAAGAATGCCTTTTTAGCAATAAGAAGAACGTAGCGCAACTGGGTTTTTTCTTATTGAAATATTAGGACAAAATGTCGGTATGTTCAGTGCATTTTATCCGGTACAATGAATTAATATAATTTTTTGTTAAACGTAACCGAATTTAATCCTAGTTATTCATCTTTTTTTTTTAAATTAGTGGGCATTTGGGATAACGATAAACTAATTCATGTCTATACATACAGAAATAGTTCAAATTTAAGAAAATAAGCTTACAAATTTTTAATATTTAAGCTTTTAATAAGGATTAACGAGATAATATTTTAGGAAAATATTTAAAAGATTATGAGCAATAAATACTTGTATTTATTAATTTTTGGAATTTAATTTTTCAAAATAATTTTTTAATTCTTTTTAATAAATACATACATACTACAAATATTTTAAAAATATTAAAATTTTAATATAATTTTATATTAAAATATTTTTAAAATATTAAAATATTTGTAGTATTTATTAAAAAGAATTAAAAAATTACTTTGTAAAATTAAATTCCAAAAATTTATAAATACGAGTATTTACTGCTTGTAACAAATATTTTCGTAAAATATCATCTCGTTAATCCTTATAAAATTTTACAATTTTTTTTAATCCTAATTTCTCAAATCGCGTAACATACAAAAATCTTCAAATATCTTTTCAATTTGCAAAATTGAAAGTTCAAAAATTTCTAGTTGCGGCCGCAGCCGCCGACAACCTTGCCTATGACCAACACACGACCAAAGCATACGCAGACGTTCATATAAATTTACCCAACACAAGCAGCAAACAACTGTTCGTTGTCAAAAGCGACGAAACGAAAGGGCAAGAAATTCACTTGAAATGCATTCTACTCGGGCCATGAACGAAGAAATAAGTCGTTCAAATCGCCTTCTTTTTGCTTATCATGTGTTTTGTGTGTATGTTGCAATAGAAGCACCATATAAATTGTTAATAAGCAATGCGTTTGTAGAGTGAAAAGAAGAGAGAGGGGAAGCAATTCACTTGCTGGCAAGAGCTCGGGCCATGAAACATCATGTCCCGAGCTCGGGTCATGATATTCGTCGAGTGTGTGCCTATACTCAAAGAATACATGTTGCTAATACCCCTCCGCCTACCGACCGACCGCATCTGTTGCGAAAAATTGAAAATTTTTAGTGATGCGCCTTCTATATATTGTATATTCTTTGTTAATACTCTTTGGTATAATTAATCAAATACATATTTCAGCTTTTTCAAAATCCAACCCCTGATGGGGTGAAAACGGGTTGCAACGTTTGTATGAGAAATATTTCATTTCTGGTCGGAAGCAACACACGCTTTCTAACCATTTAATCAGAATGAGCCACAGCAACGCGGGGACGGGTACATCTAGTATATACATATATGTATAACGAGAACCTTCGCCAGAACCAGAGCTGGGGAAAGGCGGAGATCCTTCCATGAAGTCATATACCAATTGTTACAAAATTTGTTTTGCTCAAATCCTCGCCTTTGACACCTTTGGGGGCACCCGACCCTATGACCTTCTGACCCTATCCGAATTACGTTTCGTGACGTTTCCGATCAATTCCTATAATAAAAATAAAATTTTGGGTAAAAACACCCTTGTGACCACTTTGGGGATCTCCACCCACCGCCTACCCAATCCATTTAATTTAGTGTTAATATCACATACATATTATATATTTCCTATCAAGTGTAACAATAAAAGTTTTTTTGCCAAAATCTGCCTACATGTCTTCTTCTACTTCAACTTACACTCTATCATACACACAGTAAGATCTCAATCGCCAGCAAAGGACTTTAATTCCTCCACCCTTAATTCCTCAAAAGGAATCTTCAATTCCAAAGAATTGGGACTTACAATTCCATTCCATGTGAAAGGAATTTCTTTGCTCAATTTCAAGTCCAACTCCTTTCAAAAGGAGGCTCACTTAATTCCTTTTGCTTGAAAAGTACTTAATTCCAAAGTTTTAATTTCTTGGAATTGGAATTGAGGTGAAATTTAATTACCAAAGGAATGAGTACTCCACAGCTCTGACCAGAACCTACGTGTTCGTTAACATTTTTGAAGTGAACTTGCACTTGCCCGTTTAAACTCGCTTGCAAGTTGCTGCTCATTTTCAAAACATGTATGCAATTTCGAAGACAATACGTATTCTCAACTTGCAAGGAATTACTGGCATGTGTAAACGCAAGGTTATGTAGGCTGCTCAGACCTGTTGCTAACATCGGGATGTAGCGATGATAGTAACTTACCATGCCAAGAAATTTTTGTAATTTCTTGATGGAAGTTGGTTTTTCGAAATTTTTGATTGTGTCCACTCGTTCTTTAGCTGGTTGTATTCCTTTATTAGAAATTTCATAGCTAAGAAAGTTTAGAGATGGAACACCGAAAGTACATTTTGTTGGTTTGATGTTGTTACCATATTCTTGTAGGCGATTAAATATTTTTTTTAAATGTTCAAGATGTTGGTTTTCATTATCGCTAGCTATCAATATGTCATCTACATACGCAAAGACAAAATCGAAATCAGAGAGTACTTCGTTGATAAAACGTTGAAACGTTTGTGCGCTATTTCTTAGGCCGAATGGCATTCGCAAGAATTCGGACATCCCGAATGGGGTAGTGATGGCTGTTTTATGAATGTCTTCTTCAGCCATCGGGATCTGGTTGTATGCATGAACGAGGTCGATTTTGGAAAATTTGGTTTTGTTTTTGAGTTCTATGCTCAAAACATGGATGTGTGGAAGTGGATAGCGATCAGGTATGGTGATGCTGTTGAGTCTTCTATAATCACCGCATGGTCGCCAATCGTTTGGTTCCTTTTTGGGGACCAAATGTAAGGCGGATGCGAAAGAAGAGTTCGAAGGTCTGCATATCCCAACTTTAACGAGATATTCGAATTCTGTTTTTGCAATTTTTAACTTAATTGGGTCAAGTCTCCGTGGTCTAGCAAATGGTGCTGCGCCTTTGTTTTGTATTCTATGAACCGTGTTGTGTTTCACAGGTTTTGTGTATTCTGGTTCAAAGGTTAAAAGAGGAAACTCATTTAGAAGTTTGGTGAATTTATTTTCTGGAACTGAAATTTTAAGCGAGAAAATGTCGCAAAAACCAGAAGTTCCGTGAGTTTTTAATTTAGTGGAATCATCGGTGACTTGTTTGTTTTTGATGTCCACTAAAATCCGAAATTTTTTAGGAAATTGGCACCAATTATCGGTGTTAAAATATTAGCTAAAAGGAATGGAAATTCGTTACACTTACGTGCGTTTACATTAAATTTCTTATGATACCAACATATATTTGTATCGTCTCGAGTGTTTGGGTATCTTCGATTAGAAAATCTTCTTGATCTGGATCTACTTCTATCCTGGGATCTTCATCTGGTTTTCAATTCGTTGACGTCCATTGTTAACTTGTTCAAGCTTTGACAAGAGGGTGATGTTAACTGTGTTAAATTTTGGATGAATTGTTCCATTGGATGTAGGTCTATGCTGGAAATTGTTGTACAATTTTGATTTTTATTTGTCACTTCATGAATTTTGTCGGCGAGAAGAAGTTTTTCTTCCACTGTTTTATCACTACAAGTGGTCAGATGTACCTGTAGTTGTTGTGGCAATTTTCGTTGTCACAACTTATACAGTAATTCGTGACTTATGTTTGAATCGCGATCTGTCAATGATTTCATGTCTGTAAAAAATTCCGAAGGTTTGCGATCACCTATTGTTAAATTGAAGAACAATTCTTCCAATCTTTTCTCTTCTCTGAGAGAAAATCTCTCACATAGTGCATTCTTGATGCACTGATATTTATTAATATTTGGAGGTGGTTGAATGATGTCCAATATTTTGGTTATTACTTGCTAAGGAAGTGCAATTAGAACTATTTGGAATTTTGTTGTATTATTATTGATACTTTGCAGTTCAAATTGCATTTCAGCTTGCAAAAACCAAGCATTTGGACATTCAACCCAAAATGAAGGCAATTTCACTCTTTTTGGAATGAATGGAGTTGTGAAGGGATTTATGCTTTGATTAATCGTTTGTATGTTTGTGTCGTTAACATGATTCCTGTTTTCCTCCATTGTTATGTTACGAGTTGGTGTAGAAGTTCTGGGTATGTTTGAATGTTGTGTTAAGGTGTTTTGTGGTCTGTCAGTGTTTGTGTTTGTTTGTTGTTGTTGTTGTGTGTATGACCTAGGTATAACCATTGAACGTTCGATTTAACTGGGTTTACTGGGAAGAGAGCTTACAAATTGGGAAATTGGGGAATGAAGTGTTGTTAATAATAATAATAGAGATAATTTAATATGGAATCGTAAAATGAATGTGGTTTTTCAGATTCATTGGTGAATTAGTTGATGAATAGATTAAAGAATATTGTGAGAGGCAATGCGTTGAGGCAATGATGCACAAATGCTCGACAAAAAGCGAAGCCGCTACGCGTGTTCAACACGACGAGTAACTCTGGCCGATGTGGGAGACCTCCTGGCAGGATCGCCAATTGTAGTGGCTTGTTGTTATTTTTCTTTTTAGTGTAGTCAATCGTGGTTGTTCGGCTGACTTCTTCGCAATCTCATTTTATTGAGAATTATGTTTTCTATTTGAAATTCGATTATTTTATTCGTTCATAAATTTTTGTTCTTTTCAGTTTATTCAATTTTTTTAATCTAATATATTTTTTATCTTTTAAATTCTAAGAGCGTATGATCAGAAAAAATTATTTTTATTATTTACTGAAACTTACAGGTTCTACAATGACCATGTGTATGTTGGTGGGATTCGAACCCACATCCTCAACGTGCTAGGCGAGTACTTGCTCTACTACGCTTTTGAGAGTCACAATTTTTATTTTCAATTTTCAAATTTTAAATTTCAGTTTATTAAACGCCAAAGTGACAGGTAAAAAATAGCTGGATGAGTTCGAATCGGAATTGTTTTCGTTTCGAACATGTGAAATTCGATCGGATTGCAGAACACCTCTACAAATACAAATCGGAATTCAATTTCGATTCAGAATCAATTCCGGATCGGAATACAGAACAAGCCTGAATAAAAAATTAATCTCATTTTACTTCTCTAAAATTATTATTAAAAAATTCAAAGAAACACTATTAAAAAAATTTTTGCAGAGCCCTCTCGGTAATGTGAGGTTTTTTGCATACAGGTTTTTCTGCGCATTGGCATCCTTCGGCTGCGGCAGGGATCATAACCTTTAATCAGCAGAATCCTCACGGCCATGTGAGGCTTTTTGCATACAGGTTTTTCCGCGTATTGGCGGCCTTCGGCCGCGGCAGGGATCATAACCCTCAATCAGCAGAGCCCTCTCGGTAATGTGAGGATTTTTGCATACAGTTTTTACTGCGTATTGGCATCCTTCGGCTGCGGCAGAGATCATAACCCTCAATCAGCAGAATCCTCACGGTCATGTGAAGTTTTTTGTATACAGGTTTTTTCGCGTATTGGCGGCCCTAGGCCGCGGCAGGGATCATAACCCTTAATCAGCAGAATCCTCACGGCCATGTGAAGTTTTTTGCATACATGGTTTTTCGCGTAGAGGCCTTCGGCCGCGGCAGGGATCATAACCCTCAATCAGCAGAATCCTCAAGGTCACGAGAAGTTTTTGCATTCAGGTTTTTTCGTGTATTGGCGGCCTTCAGCCGCGGCAGGGATCATAACCCTCAATCAACGGAATCCTCACGGTCATGTGAATTTTTTTTGCATACAGGCTTTTTGTTTGCTTTTTTACTTTGCTTTTCTGCCATTGTAAAAAAAGGCAAGTAGGCGAGTACTTCGCTTTGAAAAAATTTGTGACTTAAATTTCAATTCTTGATTAATTTCAAATTTTATTTCGTGATTTTCGGGATTTCTCTTTTCTGTATGAAAAATTGTACGGGATTTTGTCGTTTCGGGATTTTGCCGCATCGGGAATTTGTTGTTTCGGGATTTTAAAATTTTTCGGGATTTTGTCGTTTCGGGATTTTGACTGTTTTCCGTAAAAAAAATATAAAGTTAGAAAAAAAAAATGCCATAGCAAGAAAATTGTATAGGGGTGACACCACCACTTCCGCCCCGGGTGTCACCCATGCTACGTCACTGCTTTGGTTTTTTATGTATTTTGGCATCTCTATCATGAAGAAACATGGCTGGACCTAATTATCACCATGTTAAGCAGTACATCGATAATGATCATGAAAAATGTTTGGAAGTATTGAGGTTACGGCTTAACATGGTAATAATTAGATCCAGTATGCAAGTATATAGATTTCAAAGAGAGCACGAACAATATTGGTCCCATGAATATATGGGTGGCCAAACTTCGACCGCGGTCGACCAGTCGTAAATATTCCTAGTCGCCCGCCTCTCTGATATGTACACAACTCTAATACATATGTATTAGTATTATCTAGGTTTATTTTAAATTTCTTATGTTGGGTGATAAGACATTCGATGTTGGTAGCCGCCGCCTATAATTTAAAAAAACAGGTCGCCTGTAGTTTGTAAAAGTTTGGCTACCTCTGTTCTACAGTGCTCATCATTTTGTCAGTTCTAAAAAGACTTTTATAATCTTTTTTGCTATTTGACTTTTTTAGTTAAATAAATCTTTTAAAATAGGAAAAATCTATTAAAATAGCCAGTGATAAGCCAGTTTATGGCGCGTATTCATAGTCGATTTTAGTGTAGTACTAAGCTAAACTTTGAGAAAGCTGTTACTAACGTTTATTTTTTCGACTCTCAAAACTTGCATATTTATTCTAACGAAACCGGGTTTGATTTTTAAATTTTAAAGTTTTTATTAAGTATATAAAGATTTATATATAATTATTACACGAAACAGTTTAAATTTCATAGCATTAGGTTGAACCTAGTAAACATTTATGTTGAAATTATGAACCATTAGGTTTAACAACATAATATGTACATCCACAAAGTAATCCGAATGGTAAGAAAATTTATAAATGTAGTTAAGTTTTTGGACTGTTAGAGTTGAAAGTATTAGCAGTAAAGTTGAATATAACAATATTTCTAATAATACTTGTGTGATTTTTATATTATTGCGTTAGGAATTTTATCCCTCAAGGTTGAAAAATTCTCATATTAATATATTAATATATTGAACATTATATATAATGTTCATATTAAACTTGGACAAATATTTAAACATTTTAAAGTTGAATATTTCTTATTTTTATACTTCAACGCATGGATGCACGTTTACTAATACACATTCCTTGCAAGCTGAAAAGGAAAAAAATAAGTGAACACTTATATATATGTATGATTTTAGTAATTTTTTTTATTCATTTTCCTTCAATTTCTTACAAAAATATGTTTTACAAATTCAAATTATTGTTTTCGAGATAACATATTCCAAATTATTTATTTTTAAAGAGTTAAGCGGCTTTTTAGGATATATCTCATTTAAGTTAATTAAGATACTTTTGTCTGTATTTTCAATTTCAAAAGCACAGTATTTCAAAATATTTTAAAAGCACAAAAGATTTTGTATAATATTGAGTACACATGAACATAATCTCGGAATTTCCTCGACTTAGAATAACTTCAATTTTGCAAAATAACGCATAAGTATTAGATTTTTTATTATTAAGGACCAAAAAGAAACCTTTTCTTTATAAATAGCCAAAATCAATGTAATTTACACAGAATAAATTCGGGCCTAGTTCATTAAGACGAAATTGTGAATACCAATCATATTCAGATATATCCATTGTTTTTTGTTTGCCTAATTTTAAAATTGGCTTAAAAGTCATATTTTTCACCAAATGACGCTGCCGTTGTAGGTGTCTTACTGCCAAAGTTTTCGCTAAATTAGAAAAGTTATTAAGATAACGTCCAATTTTAGTAAAAATTCTATGATAACTTTCATATCGCATGGACCACATAAGAACAAGTGGCTCAAGATTGTTTAGTACTTTACTGTAGTGGATTATAAAATGATGCTTGATTCATAAATTTTATTAGCTCCGAGAAACAATGAACCGCTCGATTTGAATGCGCTACTACACTGAATTGTCTATGAATTTCGCACTTTTGTTACAACTGCGCAATTCGTTCTTTCGTTGCTGCCTCCGAATTCTTGGAATTTTTTGTCAACATTTAAACTTTTTGGTTTAAATTGTTATCTTTAAGTTATGAAATATTGAATGGAAAAAGCCATTGCATTTTCATTGCAAAATTTAAAGTTTAAAGTTTAAATACATACATTTTAAAGTTTAAATACATACATTTTTCAACTAAGTCGAAAAAGATTCTACTAAATTGTTTAAAATCAGTGTTTAAACCCAAAAAAAGTGATAGAGGTTTAAAAAATGAACCTAAATTTTTGACAGTGTAGCAGCTTAAAATTTAGTAACAACTCCACTCGTTATTAAGTCGATAATTTAGAATTATAATAATAAAGATAATTTAGAATCTAGATTTTTGAAAATAATTCCAATTGTAACAGTGTGGCAAACGTCTTTTATAAGCCAAATTACAAATTATGGAACAAATTTAACGTGATTTCTAGGTTTTAACTGATTTGGTAATTTTTAAAGACATGGCTTCAATAAGACTGTTAAAAAAAAGTACAAAGAACAATCATTTTGCTTGCAGTCTAAAATCTTCACATGCTTCGCTATCAGTTCAGTGATAGCGTCTTTTTCAATTTCCGACCAATTGGCCATTCGGTCCCTCTGAAGTTGAAAATTTAAAAAAAAAATATTTATTAGAACCAGTAATTAGGTTTCATTCAATTGGAACTTCTCCTAATGCGAAGTTAGTAACGCATAATATGTAGGAGTATATTAAAACAAAAAAAAAAAAATAGCAATTTTCTAGCCTAATTTTTAAAATTTGAATGCTGTTTCTTTATTTAAAATTTTAAATAATGTATCAATAAGCACCATTTTAATAAAAGATTGCTAACGACACATATCGTGATAAACAAATATCGACCTAAACTACGTGGTATACATCTCCGTAACAGCTGATGTTGCTATATTGAAAAAACAGCTGTTTACTAAGTTGTTACTCTGTAGTGGCTGACACGAAATCGACTATGAATAAAAAGGAATTTTAAGTTGGTACTTAAGTTTAAGTTAGAGATTTGTTAATACCAACTTAATACCACGACTATGAATATGCGCCTGTGGTTCTAATCTTATAATAATCGGTTCAAAGAGTGTATGATGATCGTAAAAAATGTTTTTGAATGGCGTGCTGATTCGATTCGGTTTCAGATACTCCGGCCTCAAGTTCTTTAACGGCATATTTAGGTCAATTCATTTTACACACAGGCTCGTAAAATTACATAAAAAATTAAAAAAGCTTTTCACTTCTTTGGCCTGCATTAATTAGAACTTTTAGTTTGTTTTTAACATAGTGTGGGTGACTGTGATCCTCTATACTAGATTAAATTCAAAAACACTGTTAAAATGTTTTAGAATTACTGGTTACTCATACGCCTTAGCCGGCTTTTCATGAAAACACTCTTCTCGTGATTTTTACCATCCAACTAGTTGTTTAGCTGGCTGCTACAATAAATCTAAAACTTCTATAATACCACATTCAGGAATTTCTGCCTTAGGTTCATTTATGACAGACTGCTAAATGGGTATTAAATAGTAACATGGGCGCATATTCATAGTCGATTTTAGTGTAGTATGTTACTAATCTAAATTTTTAGTAAGCTTTTACTAAAGTTATTTATAATCGACTTAGTATCGTGTTATATGTTAAGTAGCAGCTTAAAATTTAGTAACAACGGGATTCGTTATTAAGTCGATACTAAGCCAATTTAGAATCTAGATTTTGACAGTAATTTCAATCGTAGCAACAGTGCGGCAAACGTCTTTTATAATCCAGATTACATACAATAGACCAAATTCAACGCGATTTCCAGGTTTTTAACAATTTGGAGATTTCAAAAGACATGACTTTAATAAGACGGATAAAAAATTACAAGGAGCGTGTTGATTCGTTTAAATTGGACCACAGTGACTTCTACTCTCGGTATAGGTTCGATAAAAGCACTGCCCAATACATTATTGATATGTTGGATATGAATAATCCGGAAAACCATAGGGGTCTGCCCATCCCTATCAGCTTGCAAGTGCTTTGCACATTTTTTGTGGCGAAATGCCATCAAAGTTATATAGGTAACTACAAACTTTACCTTGTTTATTCAAACTATGATCATACAATTGTTCCAGCTGATCTTCATTGTTTTCTCGCAGCCAACCTTTAGCAGGATAATAAAAAATATAACTGAAAGGGTTGCCTTGCATTTGCCAAATTTTATAAAATTTCCGACTACAGGGAACAACATTGACAATACGAAATATAAATTTTTCAATATATCTCGTTTCCCAAGCGTTATCAATATCCACAGGCATCCATCAATATTCTGAATAATACGCCCCAACGAAAGCAAGAAAAAGAAATGTGTTTATACATATATGCATGCCGTATATAATCGATATCCACATTCGATAACATTCTATTTGAACTTCTTCTAAGGCGAAGTTAGTAACGTGATAAACAAATATCGATATAATCTACGCGTTGTACATTTTCGTAATAGCTGATGTTGCTATATTGAAAAAACACCTTTTTACTTAGTTATTACTCCGTAGCGGCTGACACGCAATCGTCTATGAATAAAGAGGAATTTTCAGTTGGTACTTAAATTTAAGTTGGAGATTTTTTAATGTTGCTACGAAAAGTACTAATTGTTTTACGCTTTGCCAATTTTTACGTTAGTATATACAGGGTGAGGCATAAGTAGTAGAGAACCTAGTGTATACTTTTAGGGGCTACTCCGGCTGCTCAGAAAAATAATATTAAAAAACTATTTTAAAACTACTCTAAGAGCTATGCCACTTTAAAAAAAGCTGTTTCTGGTTTTTTCCAAAAAAGTTTAAAAAAAATGTGGTTTTTGTTTTTTAATGGCTAGGTTTGAAAGCTTCTGGTGGAAAAAAAAAATTATGCAACCTTAGTGACCCACAATTTTTAAAATTATGCTTACCTTATGCAGTTTTCAAAACAGGTATAACATCTTATACTTTTTTTATAAAATTATTTAGTTATGGCTAGTTATTCATCAAGAGCCCCTCTCTGACTAAGACAAAAAAGTTGAAAATTAAAAAGAACTTTCTCACGATTACGGAAGAACAAATAAAGGTATTGGTATTGGTATGAAATTTGGGACGAATATTCCCTGTCATCATAGACTGTTTGGTATTAAAATGGAAAAAATTGGGCCGGTGCCACGCCTACTTTAAAAAAAATAGGATTTCCCGTGCTTATATTCGGCTCCGGGAAATAACGCCCAAATGAAATAAGGCCCAATTTTTTTTTTATATGAAGATTTGAAATCGTAAAATTTGGGTCTTATTTCATTTTTTTTGGGCTTTATTTCATTTTCAACAAAAACTGAAAATGAAATAAGGCCCACGTTGGGCTTTATTTCATTTTGTTGTGGGCTTTATTTAATTTTTTTGTAAAAATTTCAAAATTTTTGAAAATCAAATAACGCCCAAAATTACGGCGTCGACTGAACTTTAATGCAGAAATGCAGAACTTTAATGCATGCAGAAAGACCCTGGATAGAGGAAGGCTTTTCAACAAGGAGATGGTTTTGTTGGCTGAGGGTTTTAATCCCTGCCACGGCCGAAGGCCGGCACGCAGAAGGACACTTTGCCTGCGCAGAAGGACCCTGAATAGAGGAAGGCTTTTCACCAAGGAGATGGTTTTGTTGGCTGAGGGTTTTAATCCCTGCCACGGCCGAAGGCCGGCATGCAGAAGGACACTTTGCCTGCGCAGAAGGACCCTGGATAGAGGAAGGATTTTCAACAAGGAGATGGTTTTGTTGGCTGAGGGTTATAATCCCTGCCCCGGCCGAAGGCCGGCACGCAGAAGGACCCTGGATAGAGAAAAACTTTTCAGCAAGTAGATTGTTATATCCTCAGCCAACAAAACTATTTCCTTGCCGAAAAGTTTTCTTCTATCCTGGGTCCTTCTGCGTGCCGGCCTTCGGCCGTGGCAGGGATTAAAACCCTCAGCCAACAAAACCATATTCTTTGCTGAAAAGTTTTCTTCTATCCAGAGTCCTTCTGCGTGCCGGCCTTCGGCCGGGGCAGGGATTAAAACCCTCAGCCAACAAAACCATCTCCTTGTTGAAAAGTCTTCCTCTATCCAGGGTCCTTCTGCGCAGGCAAAGTGTCCTTCTGCATGCCGGCCTTCGGCCGTGGCAGGGATTAAAACCCTCAGCCAACAAAATCATCTTTGCTGAAAAGTTTTCCTCTATCCAGGGTCCTTCTGCGTGACGGCCTTCGGCCGTGGCAGGGATTAAAACCCTCAGCCAGAAAAACCGTCCCCTTGCTGAATAGTATTTGTATATTAACCAGTCCAGTAAGTCCAACAGCTGCTTCGTAGCTAACCCATTTCAGCATTTATCGCAAAATTGGGCCTTATTTCATTTTTTTGGGCTTTATTTCATTTTTTTATGAAATAACGCCCAATTTGGCAAAATGAAATAAGGCCCGCATTGGGCCTTATTTCATTTGGGCGTTATTTCCCGGAGCCCTTATATTCCAATCATATATAGCCAGTTCGTAGAGCGAATTTGGGCAAATTTTTATAACATAGTTCACCGTCTCATACTAAAATGTATTAGCGTGGTCCGCCCACTGGTGACAAAAGAGACGACTACAGGAGAGCGGGTAGGAGCATCGTCATAAAATTAGCCACGAATATTCTATCCCATGATGTCGAAAATGTAGAAAATATTACTATTTAACAGTAATCAGTGGGCGTGTCCAGCCCGTTTTTTCTGAAATCACTCACCAATACGGTAAACATGGCAGAGCTTCAGATCTCGACTGCAAGCTGCGAAATTCAGCTCTCAAATCGGATACATTAATATTTACCAATAAGTTGGCGTGGCAGTAGTAATATTTTCTACATTTTCAAAATCATAGCATAGAATATTTGAGCCAAATTTCATACTGATACTTCTATTTGTTCTCCCGTGAAGTTATTTCGTTATAATCGTGATAAAGTTATTTTTAATTTTCAACTTTTTTGTCTTAGTCAGAGAGGGGCTCTTGATGAATCACTAGCAATAACTTAATAATTTTTTAATAAAAGTATGAGATGTTATACCTGTTTTAAAAACTGCATAAAGTAGGCATATTTTTAAAATTGTGGGCCACTTAGATTGCATACACTTTTCCCCACCACTTTCAAACTTAGCCAATAAAAAACTAAATTTTTGATTTTAAACTTTTTTGGAAAAAAACAGAAACAGCTGGTCATAAATTGTGCGGCGCATGGAAAAGGCCCAACATTCGAGGATATTTGTGGTTGTTGTGCCCAATAATGTGATTATAGGCAGGAATTTTTCCTTTTTTATAAACGTGGCATAGCTCGTAAAATCGTTTGTAAATAGTTTTTTAATATCTTTATTCTAAGCAGCCGGGGAAGCCCCTAAAAGTACACACCGAGTTATCCACCGAGTTATCTAGGAGAAAGAAATTGCTGCCCCACTGTGCACTGGTGACAAAAATCACAATTACAGAAGAATTAAATTCGTAACAAACATTCATGTAGGTATTGTAATATAGAAAATGGAAATAAACGAACCACTACCACGCCTACTTTTTATGTAAATATTAGTGCATCCAATTTGAGAGCTAAAGTTCGCAACGTGCTGTCCGGATCTGAAGCTAGTTTTTATCGTCTTAGTGAAAGTCATCTCACAAAAAATGGCCAGGGCATACATATATTGTGTATGTTTTTTATTGTATTGTATTGTCTTTTACATATGTATAATACAATTTTTCCAAAAAATACCGAAAATAGGCTTTAACTCCAAACTTTTTTATCATGCATTCGACAGCTATAGCTGTATATACATACATATATGAAGATTATGCGAGTTTCGGTAAGGACGAAATCATCCTTTTTTGTTATGTGCTAAAAATTTGCAAACAATTTTAACTCCATTACAAAAATCGAAACAATAGACTGAAATACAATATAAACGTAGAAGTCCAGAGAGTATAGTATAGTACAGAGAGAAATAAATAGATGTCAGATCTTCTCTTTTAATATAGTCCCAATATTTTTTATTAAGATTTAAAAAATTTTACACATTAAAGACGGTAATGATACGACCTTGGATCTTATACGAAATAATTCTCATACGGTATCGATTCCAGGACTTTTTGCAAGAAAGCTAGACTTTTCTTTCGAAGAGCCTCATCGAATTGTGGTTGAACGTCTTCGCTGAGAATTTTCCAGTTATCGTTTAATAGCTTCAACATATTTTCCGACAGAGCCTTGTCCCCGTTGAACAGATTGGCCATTTGAATATTAACGCTATGATAAGTGGATAAATAGGGGAGAGATAAGTAAAGTTACTGGTAATTTATTTTTACATGTCATATTACGCCCTTGGACTTACTTTTGACTTTTGCTCTTCAATGTATAATCGGTTATTTTAAGATATGTTTTCCCATTTCGTTCTTCTGCTTTTAGTGTCATTTGCATTTTCGCCATCAAATTGGTCAGAGTCCACTCGAGATCACCTTCGCCGGTAATGGGCAGAATCAACACTTTGCCACTAATTCGGTAATAGGCCTTCAGAGTGAGCATAGGAATGGTGGTAAGTATCGTTATCTTCATGGGTTTAGTGATATCTTTGGAAAATCCTCTGCGTAAAGTGAATGTAAAGAGGTATAATTATGGAAACGATTTAAGTACTAATATATAAGAGGTCTGTTCAAAAAGTATCGCGAATTTTTAATTCCCTCGGGTTACGTATATTTGTGTCCCTCACTTACGCTGACAAGTTCGGCCACTTGAATGTTCAGTTTATTACTGACAGTTATTTTCCTTGGACGTGTTTTAGCTCGTCTTCGATTTTTGCCAATCATGCCGATTGGGATGATTGAACTTTGGTTTCCACGTCATAACCATAAACCCATGATTCGTCACCAGTTATGACCTGGAGCAAATTTGGGTCGTAGCAGACAGAGTTCAACATCTCCTTAGCAATGTTAATGCGATGCTGTTGAGCAATTTAGGTACGAATTTCGCAGCGACCCGTCTCATGCACAAATTATTGGTAAAAATGGCACGAGGCAATCGATATTTTTAGGTCCTCAGCAACTTCTATAACGGTGATTCGACGATTGGCCAATACTATTTTCTTCACTTCATCAATGTTTTTGTTTGTTGTTGACGTAGGCACGCTCTTCGTCGTTCACATCTTCTCGGCCTTCTAAGAACAGTTTCTACCACCGATAAACGTTTCTTTGGTCCAAGGTAGCTTCACCATATGCCACAGTCAACATTCGGAATGCGTCCGCGGACTTGATTTTGTTTTTCACACAAAATTTGATACAGATTCTTTAATCCATTATGGAATAGGCAGAAATCAAATCGATGTTTTGGCTCGTCCAAGAAAAATAGCTGTCAAAAATTAACTGAACATCCAAAGTAGCCGAACTTGTCAGCATAAATGAGGGACATAACGCCACAAAAAATTTGAAAATCGAATAAACGTAACCGGCGGGAATTAAAAATTTATACTTTTTGAACAGACCTCGTACATACATATATACATACATAAGTGCCCATTATTATGAAAGTGTTCTAGGTAAAAAAAATTATATACAAAACAAAAACCAAACCAATAACAAACAAAAAGTATGAAAATATTAAGGAAGTATGAGGAAAACTACGCCACATTCCGCCAAACTACTCGTATCAGGAATATTTTAAATCATTCCAAATTCCATTTCGGAAGAAAGAGAAGGAAACCATCAATGATAACATTTAATTAATTAACATTCTTTAAATTTTTAAAGTGATCTAAGTCATTTAAAGCTCTAAAAAAAGGACATTTTATTCAAATTAACATACACAATCTATTTCAAAATTTAATAAGAAATGCAACATATCAGAAGTAAATATTGCCTCAGATATTTTGAGGAATATTATAAACATATTTTTTAATTTGTTAAAACTCAAGCCGTTAAATACCTCGTAACGAAAAAAAATGTGACTTACACCAGTTTTGTTATATTTATCTGCTTATTCCTTCGTGTTAAGTTGTTGTTATCGAACTCATACCGAATATTCAAAACTTACCGTATTTCTTTAAATGTCATTTGTGAATAATTGTGAAAGTTCACATCAGTTAGGTAAAGATTTATGTTGGCCGCGCTTTTTTCATCGCCCAATATATTTAATTTATCGAAATGGAAAGGCTCGAAGCCAGGGATGCCTAATTCATCACTGTCTTTCGGATAGTTCTGTAAGAACTTTTGAGCCTGTTCGATAATACATTTCTCGTCACCAAAGAGACATTTTTCAATGGGCGTAGCTGTTAATGAAAAAATTAAAACCATATGAAAATGAAAACTATAATCCTTAAAAGGCAGCAAGAAAGAGCTATGATCTTTATGAAGGTCATAAAGTCTTCCTAGTTTATGGTGTTAGAAGAAACCTCTGGTATACTCGTAAATAAGACTTTTATAAAAATTATGTGGTTAGATTACGATCCTTGGAAGATATACATAATAAAACTATGATTCTGAGAAAGGTTATGTTGCTAGATTGTGATATTTGAGCCAGATATACAGTAAAACAATGACTCTTATGAAAGTTGTGTTGCTAAATGATTCTTGGAAGGCGATGACTGCTAGGAAGTTTGTATTTAGCTTATGGTTTTGGAGAGAGGTCTATAGTATAACTGTGATTTTTATTTAGATTGGAGAAATCTCTATATTCTCTAAAAATATCTCTATATTTTTATGAGAAAAAGTCCTGACTGACTCATCAACGCCTAGGCTAAACGCTTGGACCTAGAAAGCTAAAATTTTGCAAAGACGTTTTATGATGTATACAAGCACTAAGAACGGATATTTCGAAATTCTACCCCTAAGGTAGTGAAAAGGAGTTGCAAAGTTTGTATAAGGAATATTTTATTTGTGGTCAGATTTGCTTGAAACTTGGTCTTAATACTCTTTGGTATAATTAATCAAATACATATTTCGGCATTTTTCAAAATCCAACCCCTGAAGGGGTGAAAACGGGTTGCAACGTTTGTATGAGGAATATTTCATTTGTGGTCGGAACAACACACGCTTTCTAACCGTTTAACCAGAATGAGCCACAGCAACGCGGGAACGGGTGGGAACGGGTACATCTAGTCTACAATAAAAATACATATTCTGAGGAAGATTAAATATAGTACAGAATATTTTATATATATACATACATACATATATTGTATAGAATTCTTGCGCAATACAGTACAAAATATTTGTGTCAATTTTTATAAAGACCTTTTTTTCATTGGAAAAATTGATTAGGTATAAAAAGTTAAATAAGAGTAAAATTTGAAAAAAATAATAATTTTTTTTAATGTTATTAAATTTAATTTCATGCAGTCTAGGAAATTTCAATTTAAAATTATTTTTAGTAAGAAAAACACATTTTTATAACATAGATTAAAAAGTCAAATGCATCATGTTATTGAGCAAGATAAATGATTTTCAGTGAAAATGAAATCTATCGTGTATTTATCGTGTAAAAACAGTATTGGGTGTATTTAAACGCTTATTGATATCCATTAATTAAAACAATTTTTTTGGAGGCCACATCTCAAGTGTAAAATATTAATTTTACTAAGTTACTCGTATTATAACACTTGTTTATTAACGCTTGTTCACAACAAATTATGTATTACAGCCAAAACACATTGCGGCAGCGGCAGCAACAGCAAACAGAAATTATATAGAGGCTTATGGGTGCTGCCGCTGCCCTGAAAAATAGATTCTATTACGGCAGCAAGCAAAACTCTCTTTTTTCCACTCTCTTTTTCACTCAGTGTTGCCAATTTTCACTGAAAATCCGACAAATTGTATTGAAAAATATACGGAGAGTAAGCTCTCTTTCAAGACGAGAGAATGGGATACAGAATACAAAAACAAATAGCCGACTTGCTGTCGCTGCTCTAATGTACTTTGCTGAGCAGCGAGAGAGAGTTGCTGTTGCTGCCGCTGCCGCAATGTGTTTTGGCTGTTACCGTCATTGAAGTATTGTATTGTCAATAAGGGTATAATGTGCTAGCGATATGATGGTCTAGAAGTCGCTAATTTTAATGCTAGAAGCCTTAACTCTAAAAAAATGGATTATCTTAGATGTGTGTTTAAGAATTCCTCCATTGATGTTATATGTGTGTCCGAAACTTAGTTTGTTTCTGACATTAGTAGCTCAATGTATAATATTAAAGGCTGTACTTTATTTAAAAATGACAGGCTGTACAAAAAAGGAGGTGGTGTTGCAATTTATTGTCGCAATACACTAAAGTCAGCTAAGTCGACAAGCATTTAAGTATTAGTATCTCTGATAGCACTAAAAAAAACTGTGTTACATGTGTATACAATCCCAGTAAATATCATAACCTTGGTACCCTATTTAATGATTTTTCTGAGCTGTCAACCATTTAACTATTTTATAGTATGTATGTGGTGACTTTAATGTCAACCTATTATGCGATGATAATCTGTCAAAGTGCATGTACGATAATGCCTCGTCACTTGTTGATAAACTTGGAATGAAACTTGGTTCCTTACTACTGTAAATGATAAGATTGACTTTCTTATGGGATGTAATTATTAATAATCTTTGAGTAAGCATGTACTCGTACCTGTCAAAACTTTTACCATAAAAAATGTATCTTGTTCATGGTTTTCATCTCCTGTTCAGCAAGCCATTAACAACCGAAATAAGCTGCATAGCTTGTGGAAAAGAGACCCATATCAGTATAAGTGGGACAACTATAGACGTGCTAAAAATGAAGCAAACTTGATTACTAGGCAGTCCAAAGCTAGATACTTCGCTAAACAGTTTAAAAATTCTCTACCCTATAAGATCCTCTTGAGGCACTTAAAAAGGTCTGTAATTTGTGCTTAACAGTATCCTGTAGTCTTTACCCTAATGAACATAACAATTACTTTACTTTTAATATAAATTTAAACACGTATGCAGACTCCGAACATTATACACTAAATACTTTTGATTTTACTCCAGTCACTGAAGCTGATGTTGCAAATTCTGTAATGAAGATGAAATCAAATGCGGTTGGCGACGGTCTACATTTTAAATTTCTAAAAATTATTTCTTTTTTTATAGTGAGTCCATTAACGCTTATTTTTAATCATTACTTCACATCATCTACCTTCCCCACAGTATAGAAAGTAGATATTGTTGTGCCTATTGCCAAAAAACCAACAGCAGGTAAGGCTGACTTCAGGCAAATAAGTATTCAGTGACGTAGCGAAAAAAAGTGACGTAGCACAAAATCAATTATTATGTAATATCTATTAGTCCAAAGGGGTGACACCCGAGCAAAAAAATTAACAGTACAAAACATTTATTAAGTAATTTTCAAGTAGAAATTGTAATATTGGGTGTGTTTTTAAGCCAGATAGGACTTCATATTGTAACAACATCATCTACCTTCCCCACAGTATAGAAAGTAGATATTGTTGTGCCTATTGCCAAAAAACCAACAGCAGGTAAGGCTGACTTCAGGCAAATAAGTATTCAGTGACGTAGCGAAAAAAAGTGACGTAGCACAAAATCAATTATTATGTAATATCTATTAGTCCAAAGGGGTGACACCCGAGCAAAAAAATTAACAGTACAAAACATTTATTAAGTAATTTTCAAGTAGAAATTGTAATATTGGGTGTGTTTTTAAGCCAGATAGGACTTCATATTGTAACAACATAATCAATCAAGATAATTCACCTTTCAAGATAATAAATAAGTACCTGGGACGCCGAGCAGTTGCTCGGAACTTTTTTCCAAACGTTGCCAAGTTTTATGAGTTAGGTTTAATGGGGCGAAAAATTTTAAAAATAAGAGTTTTGATTTTTTGCAGTGTGAATAGTAAAAAAAGGCCGTTCTATCGGTTTTAAGCAAAGGGAAACACTTTGCCTGTATGCTTTCAAAATTTTTTCAATTTTTATAAACATTTTTGCCTTGAAAACATTAACCCTGTTAATAAATTTCTTGAAGTTTTACAAAACAAAACAAAAATATTTTAAATGTATTGTCAAATAATATTTAAAAAAATATTTGTACATGCGTACATGTGCAGAATTTGTTTTTTATAGTACAGACAAAAATAGGTCACGTACGTACACATGCAAGTGCTCGTGCTATTCTTCAGGTTATTGACTGGAGTGTCAAATAACCGTCTAGCTTGGCTATCGACCGTCAGTCATTCGACACCTTTGTTGTGCCTTTATTTTTCTTTTCTTGTTATAGCACCTGCATGTGTACGTACGCGCCAAAAATATAAAAAATACGTAACTATAAGCATTTTGTTGTAAAAAATAATATGTAAACTAAAAATCAATATCATAAAATTTTTGTATTTAAGGAAGAACAAAGACAATAAATTTGCATTCTAAATTCATTAACGGAATCGCTGCGTCTTTTATTCAAGTCATACCAAGTTCAAGTACTTGGTAAATCAATTTAAACCTTATATCAAGTTCAAGTGCTTGATATAAAATTAAACATTCCAGATTGTAACAAGTTCAAGTACTTGTTACAAATTCAACGGTTACAAATTATAATAAGTCCAAGTACTTGTTACAACCTCATCATACAAAACAATCTATCCTGGTTTGTACCTGGAAACTAACTCCCCTTAACATTTGGTGACCCCAGATACGAACACGTATCGCTATTACCTTGGTCGCACGTCGAAAAAGTAAAAATTGGTAGACATGTCGTCAGACCAAAACACGTTATTTGCTGACCAAGCAAAAATTGGTTAGCATATACAGACGATAGCAACAAACTTCAATAAAGATTCTGCGAGCCGAAAAACGAAAAAGGAGTATTTTGAGTCCAGAAGAGATCAACTCAATGCGGCCTGGGTCCGATTTGAGGATATGGACAACCATATCCGTGAATTGAAGGATGTACCGCTAGACCACGAGTACTTTGTATCCGATTAATATGGTAAAATAAAGAAAGTGCATGACCAGTACAGTAGAATTTTCGACGAAGCGATTGCGTCTTTTAAAGGAAAAGAAGACAAAAATTCAATCACCTCAGATTCGGAAAATCTGGATTTACCACAAAAATCAAAGCATCACGAAGCGAAAGCCTCTGATCAAAGAATATACAATGCATAGAAGGCGCATCTCATACAAATTTTCAGCCAAAAATTTTTGCTCTGGTGTACGTACTGGTACGTACACTTTTGAGTGTTTTTTGAGTTTCTCCTCATTCTCTCATTTGTTTAATAACTTTGTCTCTTTTGGTCTCAACCTCTCAACCAATTTCCAACTTTTCGTTTTCGTGTTTTCTTCTCGCGTCTTATTCACGACTCCATGGTGTTCTTTTTTGGCTAACGATGGGTTGAAGAATTTTGAATGCATGTGTTTGTGTCATTTAGCGTCTGTGGGTTTCGTATGTGTAGGATGAGCTTTGTGTGGCTATTCTAGAGTTGGCTGAGTTGACGACGCCAGACGTCGACAATAGATGAAAACGACAGAGGAGAATGTCTTTTTAGCAATTAGAAGAACGTAGCGCATCTGCGTTTTTTCTTATTGAAAAATTGAGGAAAAATCTCGGTATGTTCGATATATTTTATCCGGTACAATAAATTGAAATAATTTTTGATAAAAGTACCTGAATTTAATCCTCGGTGTTTACTTTTTTTATTAAATTAAAAGACTTTTGAACATTTGCGATAACAATAAACTTCTAATTCAATAAAAAAAGGATATACAAATTGTCCAAACATAACAAATGATATATGTATTGTTATATAAATATATGGTGTAATAAATAAATTTAAATTTTTTTTTAAAATATGAAATTCAAGAAATTATTAAATATTATTTACAAGCAAATAAATAATATTTAATAATTTTTCAAAAAACTTTCAAATATTTTCATTTTATTAACAATCTTATAATTATTTTAATTTTCAATTATTCTATCAATTGAAATTTTTGAACAGATAATCAAAAATTTCTGGTTGCGGCCTCAAGCGCCGACAACCTTGCCACCACACAACCAAAGCATACATAGACGTATAAAATTACCTAACACAAGCAGCAAACAACGGCATATCGTCATAAGCGATGAAACGAAAGGGAAAGAAATATACATAAAATGCATTTGGCTCGGGCCAAAAACGAAAAAAGAAATCGTTCAAATCCTTTGATAATAAGCAATGTTATTGTGAGGGGAACGAAGAGAAAAGAGAAGCAATTCACATGAATGGCAAGAGCTCGGGCCATGATGCCAATGCTAAGCAGAAAGAGCGGAGAAAACCAAAGCAAATGCAAAATAAACTTTCAAAGCAGTGACGCTCTTTTCACTCATTTTGCTTGCACCCGCTTTCTGCCGACCGACCGCATCTGATTCTAAAAATTGGAATTTTTGAGTGATGCGCCTTCTATATATTGTATATTCTTTGCTCTGATACTTCGGCCAACAACAATGGTAACCCAAAATTGGAAGGAATGATAAGAAGGCAAGCTGCTATTTCGGCTTCTCTACAGCGTCTTCTGTCTAGCATTGACAAGACAACGGATTCATCTCCAATTTATAATGAAACCCAGCTAAATTCAATAAACAAACTTTGGAATGAGATAGAATCTCTCAATTATTCAATATGGGAACAATGTGTTGATCCGATAGCTGTCGGCTATAATATGGAGTTCTACATTTCTCTGGAGGAATCTGTGCGAAGTCATTGTATATCACTGGGAGCAAAAAACAAAGATCCTATTGAAGAAAAACTCAATCGAAATGAGTCCATGGTTCAATTGCCAAAAATCACCATCCCAAAATTCGATGGCGACTATTTAAAATGGCAGCAGTTCTGTGATATTTTTACAAAAATGATTCACGAACAACCAATGTCCGGAATAGAAAAAATGTGGTACTTAAAGGGTAACATCTGTGGTGAAGCAGAACGGCTTATTCGGCATCTACCACTAAGCGAAGAAAATTATGCGTCGGCATGGAAAGTCATGAAAGAACGTTTTAGCAATAAAAGGATTTTGGCGACGGCACTTCTTCAAAAAATTACAGAGCAAATAACAATTGTGCCCGAAGCTAATTCAGTAAAAAATTTTCATGATAGCATTCATGAGAGTCTGTTAGCATTAAACAACGTGGATATAAACACGACAGGTTGGGATCCGCTCTTGCTGCATCTGCTGGTTAAAAAGTTGGATCGTCAAACTCATACTCTTTATGAACAATCACTACAAAACCCTCGAGAGTTACAAACCATGGAAGGGTTTCTTACATTTCTACAAAATCG
The DNA here is from genome assembly GCA_949752815.1 of Conops quadrifasciatus. Taxonomy (NCBI): domain Eukaryota; kingdom Metazoa; phylum Arthropoda; class Insecta; order Diptera; family Conopidae; genus Conops; species Conops quadrifasciatus. The sequence continues at coordinate 7,191,226 of OX457081.1, forward strand.
TTTCCATTCACTAGAAGCGGTGGGAAGGAAAGAAAAATTATCAACAAAAACAGTGACGTCTGCGGTCCAAAACAGCAACAGTAGTATAAGTGCAAGATGCGTATGCTGCAATTCAGAAAATCATCCACTTTACTATTGCGAAAAATTCCTAAAAATGAATACAGTCGAACGTCTAAAATGGACTCAAAAACAAGGACTGTGTGTAAATTGCTTACGATCAGGTCACAGCTCAAAAACATGCTCATCTCAATCCTGTAAAAAATGCTCACAGAAGCACAACACATTACTTCATCTGGAAGGCAACAAACAAAAGGTCAATAAGGTTGAAACGTCTATATCAGCAAAGGCAAAAAATAATTCAACCGATAAAAATCAATCAGCAACATTAACAGCATCAAACAACGCAGTAACAAATATGAAATACGTGTTACTGTCAACTGCTAAGATATCGGTTACCGCAAACAATGGCCAAACCAATACGTACAGAGCCATTCTAGATTCTGGGTCACAGGTGAACCTAGTAACGGAGCGACTTATTAGACAACTAGCGGTAAAACCGTCATCAGGATCAATCTGCATAGAGGGCATTGAGCAGAGCGTTAAAAACAGCAAACATCGAGTCAACCTCATCATGAAATCATCAAGCGGCAGGTTCTTATCACGGTTCGAGGCCTTCGTGTTGCCACAAATAGTGTCACCACAGCCGACTCAGCCTTTGGATACTTCTGGATGGCATTTTCCTAAAAATATTGCATTAGCAGACGATGAATTTTCAAAAAGGAGCAAAATAGATGTCCTTCTTGGAGCAGAATTCTATCATGAGCTACTACTCCCTGGGCAGATAAGGCTGTCTAAAAATTTACCCATACTACAAAACAGTGTTTTTGGGTGGTTAGTATGCGGAAAGGTCGACAGTGATGCCAGCAATTCATTTACGTGCGCCATACACGCTAAAAACGACGCGACCACCGATGAACTAATAGAACGCTTTTGGAAATTAGACGACCTCAGCGACAATCAAAACAATAATTTCACGGCAGCTGAAAGGCATTGTGAAAAATCACTTCACTCAAAACGTTCGCAGAGATCCATCATCAAAAAGATTCATTGTCAGGTTACCATTTTCGGAAAATCCGTCAAGTCTAGGAGACTCCAAATCAATGGCGATTAATAGATTTCTATCACTAGAGAAGCGCCTCAGCAGGGACCAAGTACTAAAGGTGGACTATTCTAGATTCATGAGTGAATATGAATCGTTGAACCACATGACAGAAGTTCAGCTGAGCGAAATACCAAAGCTACATTACATTATACCTCACCACTGCGTTCTAAGGCCCGACAAGACCACAACACAATTACGGGTAGTATTTGATGCATCGGCAAAAACATCGACCGGATTATCGTTGAACAATATACTCCATTCCGGTCCCACGGTACAAAGTGATCTGTTCTCAATACTTCTACGTTTCCGAATTCCCAGATTTGTATTTACTACCGACATCGAGAAAATGTACAGGCAAGTTCTCATCGACCCCATGGATCAGGACTACCAGCTGATAGTATGGAGAACAGACCCTGGCGAAAGACTAAAATACTATCGTTTAAAAACTGTTACATATGGCACCACCTCAGCTCCCTACCTCGCTACAAAATGCCTACAATTTTTAGCCACGCAGCATACAACAAGCTATCCTTTGGGTGCTGAAGCTTTGCGAGATGACTTCTACGTTGACGACGGCCTGAGTGGCTCTGACACCTTGTCGACAGCAATTGACATGCAGAGTCAGCTTATATCTCTTTTAAAGAGTGCCGGTTTCAAACCTCACAAGTGGTGTGCAAATCACCCCAAGCTCCTTCAAGGCATTCCACGAGAGGAACAGGAACTAGATTTAGACTTCGACAATGATGATAAGTCAACAATAAAAACTCTGGGATTGACATGGATACCAAAGGCAGATGCATTTTGTGTAAAAGTACAAATTTCAGACACTACAATAATCAGCAAACGCGTAGTAACGTCAAACCTGGCTCAAATTTTTGATCCACTAGGAATGTTAGGACCAGTAGTAGTTATTGCTAAACTATTCATCCAACAGCTTTGGGAAATGAAGCTGTCTTGGGATGAAGAATTATCGACCGATCTACAAAGGTTCTGGGTCTCTTTCCGGTCTAATCTGTCAAAATTAAATCAGGCACAGTTTCCCAGACACGTATTCGATAAGCAATTACCCCTAACGGTTCAAATACACGTCTTCGCAGATGCATCTGAAAAGGCATTCGGAGCAGTTGCATACCTCCGTTCGACTTACAGTTGCAAAAAGGTCTTGGTAAGACTGCTGTGCTCAAAATCTCGTGTCGCTCCACTTAAGAAACAAACATTGCCACGACTGGAATTATGCGCTGCTCTACTAGGAGCAGAACTAGCAGCAAGGGTAAGCAAAGATTTACGCTTAAATAACGCACCCATCTTTCTATGGACTGACTCCGAAATTGTTCTCCAATGGATAAATTCTACTGCATCATCTTTCCACACATTTGTAGCCAACAGGGTATCAAAAATTCAACAATTATCAACTACAGATCAGTGGCGTCATGTCAAATCTCACCACAATCCTGCAGACTTACTATCAAGAGGGTTAACCCCTGACAAACTTGTAACGTGCACTCTTTGGTTCTACGGTCCGCTATTTCTTCACGGAAGTGAATCCAACATGCCACAACCGTTCTCGAAAGCTTTAGCAATAGAAAGCGATCTAGAGAAGAGGAAGCAGATTACAACACTTACTACCACAACAAACTCAACAGGCTTAGAAGACTTAATATACAATATAAACCATCGTAATTCATTTAATATTCTTTTACGAGTCGTCGCCTACCTGATGCGATTCATAAAAAATCTCAAATGTACAAACAATAGACCATCACAAAGATCGTTAACACCACAAGAACTTCTTGACGCGCGATCTATCATAGTAAAAACTATTCAAATTTCGGATTTCAGAGAAGATCAAGAACACCTAAAAAAACACAAGACTGTACTAAAGTCAAGTTCTCTCAGCACTCTCAACCCGTATATTGACGGCCAGGGAATTCTACGAATAGGCGGACGTCTGGAAGCATCAGAATTGCCATACGACGCCAAACATCCAATCATCCTTCCATATAACGACCCAATTGCAAAATTAATCTTTAAGCAAATACACGAGGAAAACATGCACTGTGGTCCCCAGACTCTTCTCTCTCTTGTCAGAATGCAATTTTGGCCTATCAAAGGAAAAACAACAGCACGTAACATTGTGCAAAACTGTGTCCGATGCACAAGAGCCAAGCCTAAACTAATGAATCAGGTAATGGGCAACTTACCAATCGATCGGATAACACCAGCACGACCATTTTTAAATACCGGCGTTGACTATTGGGGTCCACTCTGGGTTCACTACAAAATCAGGGGTAAAAGGCCACAGAAGGTGTATGTTGCAGTTTTCTGCTGCTTTGCTACAAAGGCAGTGCATCTAGAGGTAGTGAGTGAGTTAACTACGGAAGCCTTCATTGCCGCCCTTAAACGCTTCATAAGTCGGCGGGGAAGATGCAAAACGCTGTATTGTGACAACGCCACTAATTTTGTAGGTGCGAACAATCAACTACAAGAACTGGACAAGGAGATTTACTCCAATGCAGCACAAGAAACAATCATCAACAGCTGCAGTAAAAAGGGAATTGAATTCAAATTCATTCCTCCTCGTGCACCACACTTTGATGGTTTGTGGGAGGCAGCGGTAAAATCAGCAAAACACTTACTGTTAAAAAACACCTCCACAGCATCATTAACCTACGAAGAACTCGAAACCGTCATCATCGAGACAGAAGCAATTTTAAACTCCAGACCACTTACACCAATGTCGTCCGATCCATCAGACTTAACAGCTCTCACTCCAGGACATTTTTTGATCGGAGAGCAACTAGTAGCACAAGTTGACGTGCCTTCCAGGGATCAAAAAACTTCACTAACCACCAGATGGAGATTGATATCCCAACTCAAACAAGAATTCTGGTCTCGATGGACGCGTGAATATCTTCAAGAATTGCAGCAAAGACACAAATGGCGCCAACAATTTCAAAACGTCAAGGAAGGCACCATAGTTATTATCAAGGAAGACAATTCACCACCACTGAAGTGGCCACTCGGAAGAATTGTTCGAACATACAAGGGAGACGACGGAATTATTCGAGTCGTGGATGTAAAAACGTCAAAGGGAATTTGGAAAAGGCCAATTCATCGCCTAGCTCCATTACCTGTGGAATCACACATGACTAATGAATACGAACCTGAGTCAACCAAAGAACTAGAAGAAGAGGACAATCCAGCACCAAAAAAAAAAGAAAAAATATTCAGCATGTTCACCTATAATTCTGGCATTATCATTAATTTTCTTGCCGTTAATACTAACACAACCGATTAATATCACGGTGTTCGATAATAAACTAGGGTTATATTTCGAAAATATCGGCAAAACCAATTTAATAGTAGGAGAATGGAAAATCATCGCTTACTACGATCTGAATCCAATAAGGGACGATGTAAAAATGCTATTCACTGGAACAAACTCTCTTCAATTTCTCTGCAATCAACTACCGCCGGATGCGAACTGCGGCCCTCTTGTCGACCACTATCTTCACGTTACGACAGATCTACAATTGGACAATAAACTTCTGTTAGGACAACGTAAAAAACGCGCTGCACTAGACATAATAGGAAACATTGCTAACAAGTTATTTGGAGCTCTGGATTCTGACTATGCAAACGATATGTCAAAAACGATAAACAGAATCAACAATAACGAAATACACATCAACGATGTTCTCAAAACACACACGTCAGTTATAGATTCAACCATAAATATAATAAAAAGAAATCAAGATGAAACAAAATCAAGAATTGACAAACTAAATAAACGAACAAACGAACTTCAAAAGGAAATCAATCAGGAAGCAAAGCAAGCGAAGATATTCCAAAATTTCATCTCACTAACACTTCAAATGTCAATAATTATTGCAGATTTACAGAAGATACAAGCGACCATACTCAATGTTCTAACGGACACACACAACGGAAAAATTAGCCCGCTACTGTTATCTCCGTTACAACTAAAGGCAGAGGCAATCAACATTAGAAACCACTTACCACCATTCAGCAATTACCATTTCAAGAAGACGACATACTCCATCTTTTCAAATTGATGACCTCACAAGCAGGCATCTCAGATGATCACATAGTCTTCGCAATCAAATTTCCATTAATAGAGCAAGAGCATTTCGATCTTTTCAAAATATTACCAGTGCCAACACAGCATGACAACGCTTTGATATCAATCAAGGCAGATACCGAAATTCTAGCTACAAACAGTCACAGAGATCAATACTTTCCATTAAGCTTGGCTGAATTCGAAACATGCCGTCCATTAAAAGAATCAACCTACATGTGCATCGATAAACAATCAGAGGTTCCACATTATTCTCCTGCGAGATAACTCTACTAAACAACGGTACTTCCAGAGACTGTAAAATTAAAAAATTGGACGATAACCTTGTATGGATTCAATTATTTCACAAAAATCAATGGATCTACGCCACCAAGGAACCTATCCAAATGACATCAGTATGTGGGACGAGCATTTCCCAGCTTCAGCTAACTAACTCAGGACTAATGTCAATTCAACCGAATTGCATCATTAAAAACAATCTCACCATCATTAGAGGACATCCCATAGTCAACAGCACCATGCATACATCTTACGCTACATTTGGAAATCTGACTGCTATCGCTATCGCTGTCGACATCAAAGAAGCCCTTAAAAATAACACAGCGGATCTTCATAATGAAACTGAGCAACTTTCGGCGCTACAAAATCTCTTGAAGTCAAGGGATGTGAAGAATCTTACCGAGCAGTTACAATTCGACAAGGCTCATCAATACGCAATCAGCTACTTAGCATTGACAATGTCTATCATCATCATGTGCTGCTTCACTTGGTTAACTGCGAAACACTGCAAAAAAACCAAGGTACAGCGTAGCAAAATGCCTCCTCCGAAACCCAAGCGTATCTTCACCATTGAAGACCAGTTGAAGGTTTAACTTCAACGCGGGGAAGCATGTACATGCGTACATATGCAGAATTTATTTTTTATAGTACAGACAAAAATAGGTCACGTACGTACACATGCAAGTGCTCGTGCTATTCTTCAGGTTATTGACTGGAGTGTCAAATAACCGTCTAGCTTGGCCATCGACCGTCAGTCATTCGACACCTTTGTTGTGCCTTTATTTTTCTTTTCTTGTTATAGCACCTGCATGTGTACGTACGCGCCAAAAATATAAAAAATACGTAACTATAAGCATTTTGTTGTAAAAATAATATGTAAACTAAAAATCAATATCATAAAATTTTTGTATTTAAGGAAGAACAAAGACAATAAATTTGCATTCTAAATTCATTAACGGAATCGCTGCGTCTTTTATTCAAGTCATACCAAGTTCAAGTACTTGGTAAATCAATTTAAACCTTATATCAAGTTCAAGTGCTTGATATAAAATTAAACATTCCAGATTGTAACAAGTTCAAGTACTTGTTACAAATTCAACGGTTACAAATTATAATAAGTCCAAGTACTTGTTACAACCTCATCATACAAAACAATCTATCCTGGTTTGTACCTGGAAACTAACTCCCCTTAACAATATTTGATTGACATTTTATTTCAGAACAGAACAAAATTTAAAAACAAAAACAAAGCAATGTCAATAAATGTCAATAAATTATTCACACACTTGTTGATCAACCACTTTAATAGAGAAAAAAAACCACCAAAATGAATTTTTTCGAAAAAAACAGCTCAATCAGCTCAGAAACATTTGCAATCTTTCAATCTCGCTAATATGTGAATATCAAAGAAATCCTTAGAGCCGTTTCCGACCTCAAAAAAGCTGCAAATATATATACAATTTTAGCTCGTTTATTAAGATTAGATAAGTGTTTTATATAAAACTTTTTAAAACGATACGAATTTATGAAAGTTCGTACAAGGTGTTACTAAAAGCCTTTTCGCGCTGAAAAGTGTCAAACGACAATACATATATTCAAAATGTTGGAAAAACTACGACGGAAAAACTAAGCACTTTTTTAACATTTCTTGACATATTTTTTTGAAAATATTTTTTAGGTCAGATAAATGAATGTATCTTGTTTTAAAGTATTTTAAATGTCAAATGTTTTATGCTGGTTTATGCTTAATGTTGCATAGTAATCCAGTCCTGAGTTATGCTTAAAATTCTGAGTCTCTAGGTGAAATGAAAGTAAGCGAGCCCAAATTTCCTCCTTTAAGTAGGCGTGGGTGGTTAACTTATGCCTAATATTACTTTGTGGTCCAGTTCTGAACTATGCTTAACATTTTGGGTGAAAGGTCATCGGAAAGCTCGTTTAAAAACAATTTAAAAACCTGTATCGAAAATTATAAAAAAGCCCAAATTGCCTGCCTCGAGGCTGGCGTGAGTGGTAGTTTTATGCTTAATTTTGCATTGTCATCCACTTCTAATCTATGCTTAAAATTTTGGGTTTCTAGGTCATCGAGAAGGTAGTTTAAAATCAATTTCAAAATTTTTAGCGAAAATTAAGGAAACAACGCATACATTTATCCGGCCTCAAAGTGGGCGTCGGTGGTTAGTTTAATATTGCATTGTCATCCAGTTTTGAACAATGGTAAAATTTCGTGTCTCTGGGTCATTGTTGGTAGTTTAAAATCAATTCCAAGAGTAGAAATCTTGATTAATCAATTCCAAGAGAAGAAATCGAACTTGCTTTTTCATCAACCTAATAAAAACGTTTTAAAAAATAACAGAAATTTATTTTAATTAAATTCTATTATTGAATACCACAGACCAATACATGACATTAACATTTGAAAAAGATCTTAGAAATATGACAGTGGTTGTTCTTGGAGAGTCGCATTTTGGAAAATTTTTACCACCGTTGCCCGTATGTTACAAATAACATGAATAATGTTGGCCTTCAAGGCATCAATTGTTGTTACTTTATCAGCATAAACTAGTGACTACGTGACTCTAAAGAAAATAATCGAGAAATTACACAATATCGCTATATTTTCATTTTAAGAATTTGATGGTTGCCGCCGCCATATATGTAGTACGTAAAGTTGCGTCCTTGTTAAAACAACATCTTGTCAGGATCAATGTCATCCATATTTTCACACAAAAAAATCATTGTTTGGTAAAGACGGGAGACAGTCATAATCCCGAATTACAAAATCCCGAAAAATTTTTAAATCCCGAAACGACAAAATCCCGATGCGACAAAATCCCGAAACAACAAAATCCCGAAAATTTTTAATACCGAAATGAGAAATCCCGAAAATCACGAAATAATATTTGAAATTAATGAAATGAATGAAATTTAAGTCACAATTTTTTCCAAAGCGAAGTATGCGCCTTGCCTTCTTTTACAATGGCAAAAAAGCAAAGTTGTAATATCGAGAGAATTTTGTTGTCTGAAGGTTATAGCCCCTGCCACGACCGAAGGTCGCCACGCATCAAGACTTTTCATGTGAAAATACTTTGCATTAACAAGAGAATTTTGTTGTCTGAGGGTTAAAGTCTTTCTGCTTGATCCCTGCCGCGGCCGAAGGCCACCACGCGCAAAAACCTATATGCAAAAAACTTCACATGACCCTGCTCATTAAGGGTTATGATCCCTGCCGCGGCCGAAGGCCGACAATACGCGAAAAAACCTGTATGCAAAAACTTCACATGACCGTGAGGATTCGGCTGATTGAATTGAGCCGCAGCCGAAGGCTCACATTACCGAGAGGCTCTGCTAAAATTTTTAAATTTTTGTTTTTTTTTGTTTTTAATAACAATTTTAGAGAAGTAAAATGAGAGTAATTTTTTATTTTTTTTTTGGAATTGGAAAATTTCTACGCCTATCTCTCCTAAACTATAAAAGATATCCGCATAATATAGGTACCGTTATAAAGGTATCTATTTCTAATATCTTTCATTGGTATTTTTGGATACAAGCCGCGTAGGAAGACCCTATATGAAAAAACTTCACATTATCAAGAGAATTTTATTGTCTGAGGCTTATGATCTGTGGTTTTAAAATGTTTAAGAGGATGGAGAATACCGAAAAACGAGTTTTGTAATTTCGGGATTTTGTCGTTTCGGGATTTTGTCAATTTGGGATTTTTTCGTTCGGGATTTTGTCTTTCGGGATTTCGTTACCAACCCGGTAAAGACATTTCAATTGGTAACGAAATTCCGAACGACAACATCCTAAACGACAAAATCCTGATGCGGCAAAATACCGATGCGGATGTAATCTGGATGTAATGGAGTCTTTAGGGTCTCTTGTAGATTTTTTATTTCTTAACACAATTTTGCGATAAAACAACAAGTCAGTTTCCTTGCCCTCAGCCAAGATCTTAGCGACAAATTCTCCACGTAGCGGATAGACATAGCCTCAATTCCTGGCGATCGACGAGAAATCGATAAATTTTTACCTTCTCTCACACTTCAATATACAGTGTTCGACCGATGCTAATTATAGATTGGGCGAATCGTGATTTTCAAAGTAAATTTGAATAATTTGGTAGCGTTATTTAAGCGTGAGATGATTTGCCAGAGTATAGAGATAATAAGCGCAGTATAGCAGCTTGTCAGCCCTTCAGTAATTTCTATCTAAGCAAATAAAAAACAACATATATTTTGCTTATATATCTCCCCAAAAAATTCCGGTCCTGTTTGACAGGACTTTGGATTTGTCTAGAACCGTTTGTAGATTTTAATTTAGCGGGCTTGCAGCGATTATCGCACCTATTATATAGCAAAATGAGTTTGGTAAAAAAATTAGAAAGTTAGAAAAAAATTTAAATTTTACATACATACGTAGTATAAAGGGAGGTGACATCACCACTTCCGCCCCGTGTGTCACCCATGCTAGCTATGTCGCTGGTATATTTTCATCATTATCTAAGGTTCTAGTCACTCATGGCCAATCAAATTACTAAATATATGCAAGAATATAATCTGTTATCATCGTTTCAGTCAGGTTTCCGTTCTAGCCATAGTTGTTCAACAGCTACTCTCAAAATATTAGATAACATACGCCCAGCTTATGATAATGGTTCTTTGACACTACTATGTCTACTTGACTTCTCTAAAGCGTCTGACACTGTAAGTCACTCCCTTTTAAGTCAACAGTTGAAGTCTTTGTATGATTTTGGTGACAATGCGGTACGTTTCTTGAATAACTACCTGTTTGGGCGTCTACAAAGAGTCAGGTGTGATCGCATTTTCTCGGCCTTAAAGCCAGTATGCAGTGGTGTCCCTCAAGGATCAGTTCTTAGACCATTATTCTTCTCTCTTTTTATAAATGATATATTTTTCATCTGTAAATATTGCTTACTACATGCTTATGCTGATGATTTACAGTTATGGTTGTCGCGTAGCATTAATCTCATGGAAGACTTAGCCTACAGATTAAATAAGGGCCTTTCTGCAATCAATTATTGGGCCAGCCGTAACGGCCCAATCTTCAACTTAATGCCTTAAAATCATATGTCCCACGAGTTTCGAGATACAGCATAATATATGATGATATACCCACACTTTTTATAGGTGAAAAAAAACTGAAACATGTTGACTGTGCTACTAGTCTAGACTTTAAAATAAATTTTTTCTTAAAGTGTGAAAAAATAAAGTGTGTGTTAGTGTGGGATCACATTAACAGCGTAGTCGGTACAATATATTACATAATTCGAAATCTGAGATAAACAGCTGACTTTATTCAAATCAAAACTAAGCGTAAACTAATTATTCAGTTAGTTCTGCCTGTAATCACTTACTCGGAGCTCGTTTATAGTAAATTAGATTCGCGGTCACAACTGAAATTGCAAATTGCCTTTAACTATGCCGCGAGATATGTTTATGGTCTTCGTAAATACTCTTACTCGATTTCTCAATTTAAAAAGGGCACTCTCGGCTGTGATATAATAAATTATGTCAACGAAACTGTTGTCAACGAAATTATTTCAAAAGAAACTCTATTTTTCTGCATAAGCTCCTACAAAAGCATTTTTACTTTTATAAGAAGCTGAGGTTGTAAATTGAGCAGAAACAGACTGCTAATAATTTCAAGTTTCTGCACGTTAAACGCAACAAGATTTTTTTTCTGGCGTATGGCACCACACTAAAAAGGATCTCTCAGGGGACCGTCTCGTCAGGGGATCGTCTCAATAGTTTTCTTTCTCTTTGACCAGCTTCCTTGATTTCTTATTCTTCTTAATTCTTTTCCACTTCCTAATCACTGTTCTTTCACTCATTTAATAATTGTTTTATTTATATATTTAAATATGTATATAAATTCTTCCCTTTATGTTTCGTTTTTTTAATTCGCGATTCCACTATGCTTTATACATCAAAAAAACTGAGTACGTGCTTATATAATAAATAAATAAATAAAATATTTCACTCGTTTTAAAGTATCGTAATTCCATTAGATTTAAGAAAAAAAATTTTTTATTAAAAGTTCGAACTTTATTTGCTTGTCTTCTAGAAAGAAACTTACGGAAATTTACACTATCCGCGCATTGACTCAAACCAAGTAAAAAGAGTAGCAACAATGATAATGTAGCTGACACTGGTACTGACACTGACGACAACAACATTATTGTCAATAATAGTCTCAAATGTTTTTACACGACCAACACCTTATTTTTACTTTTAATAGGAGTAATCGAAATGAGTTACTGAATAGTGTAAATTGCCAGAGTAAAGCTTTATATACTCGTACACCAGTCACCAAACTAAGGTTGCTATGGTTACTACGACGCATTAAATATTGAAAAAAAATAAAAAACAAACAGATTTAATATAAAAAATACGATAACTTTATCTTTATATGAAAATTATCTTAAAACACTATTTTCAATAATAATGCAGTCAAAAATAGAATGTTAAAAATTAACATAACACATAAACCTTTTTGAAATTTACGTCAGATAACTTGTTCTTCTCTCTTAGGAAATAAATTAAGACTTTCAGAATTTATTAATCATTACTATTTCAATTTTAATTTTAATCGTCCCATAATATTTTAAAAGGTGACGGTAATAATACAACAGGTGAGAATAAAAGACAATAAAATAAACTATCACTTACTTGTAATAATAAATATCGTATTAAATTAAATAAGCTGACAAAAACTTCAAACCTGCAACCTTTCTCTACTTTCGCAAGGGTGTTGTCGAACTTAAAACGAAAACCGACTTTTGTTTTGCCCCATCTTGTCAGGTTTATTTTTAGGAGAAGAATAGTACTATCGGATGCTGTAGCACACACATGAAGTGTGTGACGATGTACGGAAATCATGAGGCATTTTGATTTCAGCTCATTAGGAAGTATTTACCTTTGAGAATGCAAGCCAAAACTTATAGTATGGTTTTTGGTTTGGTATGGTCTCTGGGAATGTTAGCCAGATTTTGTCGGCCTGTGTAATTATTTACACAGGTTTTGTTTACTATTTTAAAATGTAGTGACGGCTTAGAACAAGTGTTTTGTTGATTCTAATGCTTATTCTTTAACTTAAGCTCAGGCTCAAATCAGTTCAAATAAATAAATAAATAGTAATACATTTTTATTGTTGTTTTATTGGCTTTTCAGCGAGTCAATAAAAAAGCATGAATTGAAAAAGCTCTATTCATGCATGCAAATTATATTTCCTTCTAAGAAATTTGTATTTTTAAAAAAACTTTACCTGTTACTTCCTAACAATTAATTTATTTATGACTATTATTTAGGGGTCGTAATCTGGAACTGCTCTTTCTTGGTTTCTTAATTAATAATGAAACCTTGCTATTTACATTATTTTACTGGACTTTTATTTTAATTCGAGAACTAGAAATTGGACTATACTTCTAAATAATAATCTGAAGCTTCCTGGGAAACTTTTGGGTATTTGAAGCCTTGAGAATCTTTCAAAGGTGTCAAATATATAAATCTGATTCTAATGGAAAAACAATAGTATTGAGTAAACAATAATTTTGTGTTGCTTAGCGATTGCAACCAAATGTTAATGAGGCTGTCTGGTTAACAGAGCATATTAACTTGCATATTGACGTATTTACACACACAAAAGATGTCATTTAAAAACATGACAAATAGTAGTGGGCCAAGTACTGAGCCTTGGGGCACACCCAAGTGAGTTGGTGAGCTGGTTTATATGACGAATAATTAGATCCGATTTTTACTCTTTGTTTCCTGTTTTCTAAATAACTCCTCTGATCTCTTACTAACGTATTAGAAAAACCAAAGCAGTGTTTAAGTTTTCTAAGAATGATTCACACTAGAAGTAAGAACTAATTTACACTATCGAAAGCTTTTGAAAAGTCTAACACGGTAAGAAGAGTCAAAACACGACTGTCAAAAGAGCTCCTGATGTCATTAAGTATTTTCATCACAGCCGTTGCACAACTGTGGTTACGGCGAAAACCCGACTGAAGAGGAGATAAAAGATTAAACTCATGTAAGTGCCGGGTAATTTGGTGACACAGGCGACAAAATACTTATGCGCCGGAAATCGCCTGGTACTGAAGCATTGTATTTTTTAGCAACAGGAACAACAGTGGCTAATTCCCACAAGCTTGGAAACGTAGAGCTATGGTTGAATATGTGCACTAAGGGTCTAACAACAAAAGGAAGAACGAGTTTAATGAACTTAGTAGAGATCCGATCATCACCCACAGTATTCGACTTGATTTCATGATGAATTTTACAACGTCCGAAGCATCTACAGGAACAAAGGTAAATCTAGATAACGGGCTAAACATAGCTAAGTTAGGTACACAGATTTTACTATCAAAGGAGAGCTCACAAAATAGTTAAAGTGTCAGGATCAATATTGCACTCAAAGGTATTCTTACTCCACACCCGAAGTTCTTTTAAATTACGCCAGAGCTTCTTGGTAAATAACTAAGTATTTAACCTGTACATACCGGTACAGGTATGTAACCGGTAGCCTGTACATAAAAAACAATTTCTTTTGGACAACCTAACAGTAGCAGTTGCACGGTTTCTTGCCGATTTGAAAACATTCCAGGGACTCACTGTAGGATTCCGTTTCCATTTACAGTACATTTTTTGACGTATTTTAAGTGCAAGTTGAACAGATTCGGTAAACCACGGATACAAACAATTTTTAGATCTGACAGTACGTAATGGAACATGCCTATTATAAATATGGCTGATTTTATTGTTTAACATTTTTAGTTTAACGTCAACAGATAGTGAAGACTAACATTTAGACTTATCGGCTGATGACAATTCAGCGGTTAAGGAACTATAGTCAATTATTTTGTAGTCACGGTACGTAAAATAATTAGCAGGAAGAGCAATCATTATATATTAAATGCACAGAAGATTTAATCATGGTCGGACAAAAACGATATCTGTTCAAAAAGTAGGTTCGGTTAAGTGGCAGCCGATAATTCACCAGTACACTTAGGCTTGGTGAGGCCCATTGTGATGCAACAGGACTGACGTCCCCTCACCAGACCAAAAGGACGAATTTACCCCTGTTGCAGCTAGCTGCCCCTAAGTAGCTGTGACCCAGCCTGAGCTGATTACGAAGCCCCACAATTGCAATAATGTTGCCTCTTTTAGTTCAGTCAAAGACTGAAAGAAGTGAGACCCCAGATACCTCAATCTCTTGATAGCCTGTGCCGGACACCTGCAGACTAGGTGGAAAATATTTTCCTTCTCCTCCCTGCAGCTCCTGCAAACTCATTTGATACCACCCCCAGCCTTGCCACTTGTCTTCTTATGAGGCAGTGCCCCGTAAGAACCGCAACTAAATCTGTAGTGGACTTTCTCTGAAAGTTTAGGAGATGACTTCATTGTAGGTTTTTTATTTTGTTGCAGGAGATTCCAATACAAAGTAATATTGAGGAGTAATAAAATTGAGGAGTTCGGTCATGTCTATGCGATGACGTTTATTTTTATTGAATAATTATTTCTAAAAAAGGTTTTAATTTATAAAGTAAACAAGTACAAACTACTAAATATAGCATTAAATGTAGGGATGAAGACCCCTACAATACTCCCCCTCCGAGATTAAAAAGATTAAATGTTACTTTTTTTGTTTGGGTGGTGATGTATTGTTTGTGTTTGTTGTTAGTGGCGGTTCTATGTTGGCAGGTTTGAGTCTGTTTGTCGGTAATATTTTAATGTCATTGTCTATTTCTACCTTAAAGTAATGTTTTTCCTTTTCTATAATTTTGTATGAAGACGCTCTAAAGCGTCTGACACTGTAAGTCACTCCCTTTTAAGTCAACAGTTGAAGTCTTTGTATGATTTAGGTGACAAGGCGGTACGTTTCTTGAATAACTACCTGTTTGGGCGTCTACAAAGAGTCAGGTGTGATCGCATTTTCTCGGCCTTAAAGCCAGTATGCAGTGGTGTCCCTCAAGGATCAGTTCTTAGACCATTATTCTTCTCTCTTTTTATAAATGATATATTTTTCATCTGTAAATATTGCTTACTACATGCTTATGCTGATGATTTACAGTTATGGTTGTCGCGTAGCATTAATCTCATGGAAGACTTAGCCTACAGATTAAATAAGGGCCTTTCTGCAATCAATTATTGGGCCAGCCGTAACGGCCCAATCTTCAACTTAATGCCTTAAAATCATATGTCCCACGAGTTTCGAGATACAGCATAATATGTGATGATATACCCACACTTTTTATAGGTGAAAAAAAACTGAAACATGTTGACTGTGCTACTAGTCTAGACTTTAAAATAAATTTTTTCTTAAAGTGTGAAAAAATAAAGTGTGTGTTAGTGTGGGATCACATTAACAGCGTAGTCGGTACAATATATTACATAATTCGAAATCTGAGATAAACAGCTGACTTTATTCAAATCAAAACTAAGCGTAAACTAATTATTCAGTTAGTTCTGCCTGTAATCACTTACTCGGAGCTCGTTTATAGTAAATTAGATTCGCGGTCACAACTGAAATTGCAAATTGCCTTTAACTATGCCGCGAGATATGTTTATGGTCTTCGTAAATACTCTTACTCGATTTCTCAATTTAAAAAGGGCACTCTCGGCTGTGATATAATAAATTATGTCAACGAAACTGTTGTCAACGAAATTATTTCAAAAGAAACTCTATTTTTCTGCATAAGCTCCTACAAATCTAAAAGCATTTTTACTTTTATAAGAAGCTGAGGTTGTAAATTGAGCAGAAACAGACTGCTAATAATTTCAAGTTTCTGCACGTTAAACGCAACAAGATTTTTTTTCTTAATGCCATACGCCACACTAAAAAGGATCTCTCAGGGGACCGTCTCGTCAGGGGATCGTCTCAATAGTTTTCTTTCTTTTTGACCAGCTTCCTTGATTTCTTATTCTTCATAATTCTTTTCCACTTCCTAATCACTGTTCTTTCACTCATTTAATAATTGTTTTATTTATATATTTAAATATGTATATAAATTCTTCCCTTTATGTTTCGTTTTTTTAATTCGCGATTCCACTATGCTTTATACATCAAAAAAACTGAGTACGTGCTTATATAATAAATAAATAAATAAAATATTTCACTCGTTTTAAAGTATCGTAATTCCATTAGATTTAAGAAAAAAAATTTTTTATTAAAAGTTCGAACTTTATTTGCTTGTCTTCTAGAAAGAAACTTACGGAAATTTACACTATCTGCGCATTGACTCAAACCAAGTAAAAAGAGTAGCAACAATGATAATGTAGCTGACACTGGTACTGACACTGACGACAACAACATTATTGTCAATAATAGTCTCAAATGTTTTTACACGACCAACACCTTATTTTTACTGTTAATAGGAGTAATCGAAATGAGTTACTGAATAGTGTAAATTGCCAGAGTAAAGCTTTATATACTCGTACACCAGTCACCAAACTAAGGTTGCTATGGTTACTACGACGCATTAAATATTGAAAAAAAATAAAAAACAAACAGATTTAATATAAAAAATACGATAACTTTATCTTTATATGAAAATTATCTTAAAACACTATTTTCAATAATAATGCAGTCAAAAATAGAATGTTAAAAATTAACATAACACATAAACCTTTTTGAAATTTACGTCAGATAACTTGTTCTTCTCTCTTAGGAAATAAATTAAGACTTTCAGAATTTATTAATCATTACTATTTCAATTTTAATTTTAATCGTCCCATAATATTTTAAAAGGTGACGGTAATAATACAACAGGTGAGAATAAAAGACAATAAAATAAACTATCACTTACTTGTAATAATAAATATCGTATTAAATTAAATAAGCTGACAAAAACTTCAAACCTGCAACCTTTCTCTACTTTCGCAAGGGTGTTGTCGAACTTAAAACGAAAACCGACTTTTGTTTTGCCCCATCTTGTCAGGTTTATTTTTAGGAGAAGAATAGTACTATCGGATGCTGTAGCACACACATGAAGTGTGTGACGATGTACGGAAATCATGAGGCATTTTGATTTCAGCTCATTAGGAAGTATTTACCTTTGAGAATGCAAGCCAAAACTTATAGTATGGTTTTTGGTTTGGTATGGTCTCTGGGAATGTTAGCCAGATTTTGTCGGCCTGTGTAATTATTTACACAGGTTTTGTTTACTATTTAAAAAGGTAGTGACGGCTTAGAACAAGTGTTTTGTTGATTCTAATGCTTATTCTTTAACTTAAGCTCAGGCTCAAATCAGTTCAAATAAATAAATAAATAAATAGTAATACATTTTTATTGTTGTTTTATTGGCTTTTCAGCGAGTCAATAAAAAAGCATGAATTGAAAAAGCTCTATTCATGCATGCAAATTATATTTCCTTCTAAGAAATTTGTATTTTTAAAAAAACTTTACCTGTTACTTCCTAACAATTAATTTATTTATGACTATTATTTAGGGGTCGTAATCTGGAACTGCTCTTTCTTGGTTTCTTAATTAATAATGAAACCTTGCTATTTACATTATTTTACTGGACTTTTATTTTAATTCGAGAACTAGAAATTGGACTATACTTCTAAATAATAATCTGAAGCTTCCTGGGAGACTTTTGGGTATTTGAAGCCTTGAGAATCTTTCAAAGGTGTCAAATATATAAATCTGATTCTAATGGAAAAACAATAGTATTGAGTAAACAATAGTTTTGTGTTGCTTAGCGATTGCAACCAAATGTTAATGAGGCTGTCTGGTTAACAGAGCATATTAACTTGCATATTGACGTATTTACACACACAAAAGATGTCATTTAAAAACATGACAAATAGTAGTGGGCCAAGTACTGAGCCTTGGGGCACACCCAAGTGAGTTGGTGAGCTGGTTTATATGACGAATAATTAGATCCGATTTTTACTCTTTGTTTCCTGTTTTCTAAATAACTCCTCTGATCTCTTACTAACGTATTAGAAAAACCAAAGCAGTGTTTAAGTTTTCTAAGAATGATTCACACTAGAAGTAAGAACTAATTTACACTATCGAAAGTTTTTGAAAAGTCTAACACGGTAAGAAGAGTCAAAACACGACTGTCAAAAGAGCTCCTGATGTCATTAAGTATTTTCATCACAGCCGTTGCACAACTGTGGTTACGGCGAAAACCCGACTGAAGAGGAGATAAAAGATTAAACTCATGTAAGTGCCGGGTAATTTGGTGACACAGGCGACAAAATACTTATGCGCCGGAAATCGCCTGGTACTGAAGCATTGTATTTTTTAGCAACAGGAACAACAGTGGCTAATTCCCACAAGCTTGGAAACGTAGAGCTATGGTTGAATATGTGCACTAAGGGTCTAACAACAAAAGGAAGAACGAGTTTAATGAACTTAGTAGAGATCCGATCATCACCCACAGTATTCGACTTGATTTCATGATGAATTTTACAACGTCCGAAGCATCTACAGGAACAAAGGTAAATCTAGATAACGGGCTAAACATAGCTAAGTTAGGTACACAGGTTTTACTATCAAAGGAGAGCTCACAAAATAGTTAAAGTGTCAGGATCAATATTGCACTCAAAGGTATTCTTACTCCACACCCGAAGTTCTTTTAAATTACGCCAGAGCTTCTTGGTAAATAACGAAGTATTTAACCTGTACATACCGGTACAGGTATGTAACCGGTAGCCTGTACATAAAAAACAATTTCTTTTGGACAACCTAACAGTAGCAGTTGCACGGTTTCTTGCCGATTTGAAAACATTCCAGGGACTCACTGTAGGATTCCGTTTCCATTTACAGTACATTTTTTGACGTATTTTAAGTGCAAGTTGAACAGATTCGGTAAACCACGGATACAAACAATTTTTAGATCTGACAGTACGTAATGGAACATGCCTATTATAAATATGGCTGATTTTATTGTTTAACATTTTTAGTTTAACGTCAACAGATAGTGAAGACTAACATTTAGACTTATCGGCTGATGACAATTCAGCGGTTAAGGAACTATAGTCAATTATTTTGTAGTCACGGTACGTAAAATAATTAGCAGGAAGAGCAATCATTATATATTAAATGCACAGAAGATTTAATCATGGTCGGACAAAAACGATATCTGTTCAAAAAGTAGGTTCGGTTAAGTGGCAGCCGATAATTCACCAGTACACTTAGGCTTGGTGAGGCCCATTGTGATGCAACAGGACTGACGTCCCCTCACCAGACCAAAAGGACGAATTTACCCCTGTTGCAGCTAGCTGCCCCTAAGTAGCTGTGACCCAGCCTGAGCTGATTACGAAGCCCCACAATTGCAATAATGTTGCCTCTTTTAGTTCAGTCAAAGACTGAAAGAAGTGAGACCCCAGATACCTCAATCTCTTGATAGCCTGTGCCGGACACCTGCAGACTAGGTGGAAAATATTTTCCTTCTCCTCCCTGCAGCTCCTGCAAACTCATTTGATACCACCCCCAGCCTTGCCACTTGTCTTCTTATGAGGCAGTGCCCCGTAAGAACCGCAACTAAATCTGTAGTGGACTTTCTCTGAAAGTTTAGGAGATGACTTCATTGTAGGTTTTTTATTTTGGTTGCAGGAGATTCCAATACAAAGTAATATTGAGGAGTAATAAAATTGAGGAGTTCGGTCATGTCTATGCGATGACGTTTATTTTTATTGAATAATTATTTCTAAAAAAGGTTTTAATTTATAAAGTAAACAAGTACAAACTACTAAATATAGCATTAAATGATGAAGACCCCTACAATACTCCCCCTCCGAGATTAAAAAGATTAAATGTTACTTTTTTTGTTTGGGTGGTGATGTATTGTTTGTGTTTGTTGTTAGTGGCGGTTCTATGTTGGCAGGTTTGAGTCTGTTTGTCGGTAATATTTTAATGTCATTGTCTATTTCTACCTTAAAGTAATGTTTTTCCTTTTCTATAATTTTGTATGGCCCTTCGTATGGTTCCTGTAGTGATTTTTGGTTGATTCTTCTGATAAATACGTATTTACATGTGTTAATGTTTTTTGATATGTATATGTCTTTGTCTGTATTTCGGTGGTGTTTAATGTTGGATTTAACAGTTCTGAAATGTTGTTTTATATTATTCAAAACATCAGACGGATCGTTATCTTTACTTGGAAAAACGAATTCGCCTGGGAGACGTATATTCTGTCCGTAAACTATTTCTGCAGGTGTGGCAGAAAGGTCTTCCTTGAGGTGGATCTTAAAGAAAGGTGGATCTTAAACCCAATAGAACTACATATTGGGAGTTCATCGTGCCACTTAGCTGTTTGGTTTCTAGCTGTATTTACTGCCTTTAGTTGCCTATGTAACCGTTCAACCATACCATTAGCTTGGGGATGGTAAGGCGAAGTAGTAATTTTGTGACTACCGAGTAGTTTTGTCAGTTCACAGAAAAATTTTGATGTGAACTGTGAGCCTTGGTCTGTCGTTATTTGAAGGGGTACGCCGAAACGCGAAATATATTGGGTGAAAAATACGTCTGCAATTGTGGTGGTGTTGATGTCTCGTAAGGAAAACGCTTCAGGTCTACGTGTGAACCTGTCAATGATGGTCAATATGTAACAATAGCCTTTGGAAGTGGTAAAGGTCCTACTATGTCCAGATGTATATGTTCGAATCTACCTTTTGGAATTGGTATTTTCGTCACGGTTGGTTTCGTATGTCGGTATACTTTGGATTTTTGGCACTGTATGCATTCTTTTGACCAATTATTTAATTCTTTGTTCATATTTGGCCAAAAGTATCTATTTGAAATTAAACGGCGCGTTGCTCTGATTCCTGGATGCGATATGTTATGCAATTTATCGAACACTGTTTTCCTCAAAGAATGTGAGACAAATGGCCTTGTTAAATTATTGGTGGTTTCACACCATATTTCTATGTTTAACTGCGGGATTTTAATTAACTTTAAATTTTGGCTTTTATTAAGAACGGGATCTTTAAGATTTTGATCGTTTTGTTGTTCCTTTGCCAAAGTTTTAATGTTGAATTCTAAGTTTTGTAAAACATTTACTTTAAATGCGCGTGATAAAGTGTCAGCTACGATGTTTGTTTCTTCGCGTAGGTTTTGAATGTCGTTTGTAAACTGAGATATAAAGTCAAGGTGTCTGGTTTGGCGAGGGCTACGGTCTGTTTTCGATCTAAGCGCATATGTCAAAGGCTTGTGATCCGTGTACACTACGAATTGCCTCCCTTCTAGCCAATGCCTAAAATGTTTAATGCTGGCGAATATGGCTAAAAGTTCCCGGTCGAATGCGCTATATTTTTGCTCTGAGGGAATTAACTTTTTTGAGAAGAAAGCTAAAGGCTCAGACTTGTTGTTGTAACGTTGTTGTAGCACTGCGCCGACGGCTACACTTCATACGTCTACGGTCAAGGAGAGTTGAGCTTTACTATTTAAATGATTGAGCATGACTGTCTCAGAAAAACATAGTTTAATTTGCTCGAAAATCCTCGAAGTTCCTTTGTCCCATGGCAAGACCTTATCTCTTCTTTTGATGGCTTCATTAATTATCTTATATAGGATGGCAGTTTTTTCTGCCAACTTGCCTATATACCTATGATAATAATTTACCATCCCCATTAACTTTTGAGCCTGTTTCACAGTCTTGGGTTGTTCGTATATATATATTCGAAGCTTATAGCTTGGACTTTGGACCAAGCTTCTGCCTTGTACTTTCTCCTTTGAGGGTTTAATGCCAGCTTCTGAGATGTTGTGTCCTAGAAAATCTATATTTTTAAGACCAAAAGTGCATTTGGTCGGTTTAATATTTAAGCCGAATTCTGTAGGGCGCTTAAAAAGCGTACGAAGGTCTTTAAGGTGCTGTTCTTCAGTTGCACTGGTTACTAATATGTCGTTGATATATACGAATACAAAATCTAGACCATTACCGACTTCGTATTCCTGACTTGACTTTGCATATTCCTGACTTGACTAGGAAATCAAACTCACTTTTAGCAATTTTATATTTAATGGGGTCCAAGCGTCGAGGCTTGGAAAATGGTAGAACCCCTTCTGTTACTAGTCGATGGACGGTGGAGTGAAGAAGTGGTTTGGTATAATCTTGTTCGGACAAAAGTTCTGGGAATTCTTTCAACAACTTGGTATATTGATTATCTACTGCAAAAACTTTGGGGACTGATACATTACAAAAGGAAAAACTCCGTTAACTGAAAGGCTTGTTAACCAGACGTTTACACTTGACATCGATCAAGAGACCGTATTTCCACAAAAAGTCGGCGCCTATGATTGGCTTTGCTACGTCTGCTATCAAGAATGTAAGCGGGAAATCGCGTCTTAAACCCAAGTTGACTGTTAGGAGTTTCTTTTCGTATGTGGATATAGTTGAACCGTTCGCTGCTGTCAGAATAACGTCTGTCGAACGTTTGGTGTGGGGAAATTTAGAAGTTGGAAGAACGGAAATTTCCGCGCCACTATCTATTAAGAATCTTTGTTTATTTTCACTATCATAAATAAATAAGCGACGGGTGGTAACATCTAAGTTTCCGTTCTTCGTCGCTACAACAACGGAAGGTTTTAGTTTACCGAATCGAAATGTTTGTCAAACGCGCAAGGTTTTTCGCACTTTTTTGCATTCTCTCCAAACTTGAAATGATAACGACATAACCAGTTTGGGTTGTTCCTTGATCTGGATGTCGATCTGGACCTACGCCTGAATGAATTTCTAGTCCTGTCTCTGTTAGTATTCCTTGATCTGGATTGATCGAATTGTTGCCTCAAAGCACTCAGCTCTAGAGACATTTTCTGAAAGTTCTCGCAAATCAGTGCCGTAGTTTTGACTAAATTAGTAATGACTGCACTTTCTGAGTTACTGTTGGTGTGATTAACTGCCGAAACTTCTTTTCGGTTTATGGCTTCCCACACATTATCACCTAATTTCGTCAATTCATTAATATCTCTAGTACTTTTGCTAGCTAAAATTGCATTTAAATTCCCAGGTAACTTTCTTAACCACAATTTTTTAATTGTGTCTTGACCAAAACTAGTACCGGCGAGTTGTACTAGAGACCGATAAAACTCCGAGGGCTTGCGGTCACCAATCTCGGAATCTGTTAAAATCCTGTCTATCTTAGCGTTCTCACATAAAGAATGTCTCTCTATTAATATATTTTTAAGTTCATAGTACTTGTTGTCTCCAGGTTGATTTTGGATGAAGTCTAGGATAGTCATAATGACCTCTTGTGGCAACGCTGCTGTGACGTACTCGAATTTAGAAACGTCACGCGTAATACCTTTGGTGCTGAATTGCACCTCCGCATGGATAAACCATGCTTCGGGACACCTTGTCCAAAACTGAGGTTACTTAATTGACGTCGTGAAAATTTCATGATGTTCGTCGAATGAATTCATCATACCGAGGTCAGTGTTCGGAACCGAATTGATGGGACTTGTATTAATCACGATGTTTCAAAAATCTGCCGATCGACCGTTATTTCCTTGTGTTAATTCAATAAGGTCGTCCTTATGGGCTTAAAATATTTCTGGGTGGAGTGTGCATAATTTTATCGTAAATATTAAAGATATATCCTTTGGAGGAGGATATATCCTTTCAAGGAGACAACTCAAAAACAATATAAAAAGAGCCGAAATTTTATGGACTTTATTGTTATGGATAAGCTTTAAGTTAGTTAAGTTAAATTATGTTCATTAATTAAGTTAAAGTAAGTATATAAATTATTTAGTTAAATTAAGTAGTATGAACTAATTAGAATTAATTCATTAAAGTAAGATAACTTAAGATTAGGTTAGAATTAATTAATAATAATTAAATAATAATAGTTAGTTAGATTTAATTAGATTAATTAGGTACGACACAATAGTGTGCGGCAATGTTATTACCTTGAACTGCTATGTATGTACATATGTCAGAGTTTATAGATGAATTCGAAACAGACCATATACCACTTAATAAAAAGGCTACTGGATCGCAAGGCTGTTATGGAATGGCTCGCACGGGAGATGTGTAGCTTGGATTTATGGAAATGTGATGATGGTGACAGTACTGCTGACGTTTATGTTGTTGCTTTTATTCAGTAAGTACCCTGAACGATTCTCTGGGTCTGTAATAAGCTGGTGATTGACACTGAATGATCGTTGATTGAGGATCGCTAGATGTTGCATGCCGGATTGTTGTTGTCATTTGTATCAATGCAGATGGTTGTTATGACTTGTTGTTTGCTGAAGAACTCTTGTTTATTGATCAATAAACAAAAATCAATAATAATAAACCAATTGTAGGTTTTTTATTTTGGTTGCAGGGGATTCCCATACAAAGTGATATTTTTATAAAATTCAGGAGTTCGGTCGTGTCTATGCGATCACGTTTATTTTTATTAAATAATTATTTCTAAAAAACTTTTATACATTTTTGAATCGAATTTCAACGTTTACTATTTCATATAAAATATTTTGAACAAGGTTTTAATTTATAAAGTAAACAACTATCTTGCACTACTAAATGTAGCATTAAATGTAGCGATGAAGAACCCTACATTGATCTCCTCATGTTGAGTGTTGGCTATAGCATTCGTGCAACAACACAGTTGTCCTTGCTGGCCCACCTGGAGTCTGAAAGTTTTAATGCTTTCCGTAGAGAGAGGAGTTTGTACGTGGAAAGTGGCATGCCAATCTTCTATTGATGTAGCTCTTCACGTACCGTTTCGACCCTTGCTAATTCATCTGCCCTGCAGTTGCTCGGCTTGTCGCTGTGACCAGGCACCTATATTAGGTGTATGTTGAAAAAATTTCCCATCTTATCCAGAGATCGACAACATATTACCATTGTAGATGTTCAGTGTGTAGACTCTAGCGCTTTAATGGCTTTATTGGTTGACTATCTGTATAGATATTAATGTTTCTTGTCGTTGGAACGATCACTATGAGCTACTTTGACACCACTTGAATGGCCAGTACATCTGCTTGAAAAACGCTACAGTGATCAGAAGCGCTAGAAGCATCCCGGAGACCTAACGGCTTCAAGTAACATATATCCCAAACCCATCCTTTTCGTTAAGTTTTGATCCATCAGTATAGAAGTTTAAATATCCTCTCCTTTCAGGGATATGGGTAGAGAATTTCTTCTCGAATGATGGCTTTGAGATTTGGTAGTCCACGAAGTTATAGGTATTCATAGGACAGTCGAGAATGGCGCTATGTGCGTAGTTATATTGGATCCATTGGCCAGATTGCATTAGCCTTCTAGCCGTGTTGACCGCGACCATTGTACCATAGATGTCTAAGGGTAAAATGTGCAGAAGGATATTTAGCGCATCACTAGGTGTGGTTCTGTTCGATGCTCCACTGATATGAATAGTCGCCTGCCTTTGAACCTTGCTAACAAGCTGCAGATTAGATTTTTTCAAAGCTGGCCACCATAATGATATCCCATACATAAGGATAGGTCTGACGATAGCCACATAGATCCAGTGTACAACCATCGCATAGAAACCACAGTTACTACCTATTGTCTGTTTACAAGAGTATAGTGGTACCATAGCTTTTTTATCCTACACTCAATGTTGAGCTTGGAATCTAGCTTCCTATCTAGTATGAGTCCTAAGATATTGCCCTATCTGTGTAGGCAACTTGAAGTCCGTTGATTAGCAGTGGTGTCAACGTTGGCAATTTGTATTTTTTTGGTGAAAAAGACAATGTCCGTTTTCCTAGCATTCACCAATAGACCACATTTCCTCGTCCATTGTTAGTTGTTATTTTAGGTTAGTTTGTTTAGAGTGTGTTGCATTATGTCTCTAAGAGTGGATGGGAACTTACCAGAAACAGTAATTACCAGATCGTCTGCGTAGTTGCAAAAAGTAACAAGGGCGAAAAATCAGAAATAGAAAAAAAGTCAAGTAGACTTAGGCACGCTTAATTTGAATAACGGGTGGGCATCTCAGAATTAACGATGGTTACACCATTTTTAGCAAACCGATCAGAAAGATTGACAGAAAAGTTGTCACTTAGCAACAAGTTAATGTTGAAATTGCCATAGGCAACATGATAATCATAATCTTTGAAACACTTAGATACAGAAGAAAAATAAAGTTTCAAGCTGCAAGATCGGTTGGGATTTCAGACCCAAGAAAGTAATACTTTCACAGAATTATTGAAAACTTCAAAATTTAAGTATTCCACTCCCGACCCACAGCTTTTACACCATTTAAAAACCATGGTGTTCAGGACTGATTTGCAACATATCTCTACACCAGCTCTATCAGCTCTATCATCACGGAATAAACTATAGTTCCTCAATTGAAGAAGTGATTTTTGAATGTCATAAAAAAACCAGGTTTCTGATATGGCTCCGGGAAATAACGCCCAAATGAAATAAAGCCCACTTTTTTTTTATATGAAGATTTGAAATCGTAAAATTTGGGTGTTATATCATTTTATTGTGGGTTTTATTTCATTTTTTTGTAAAAATTATAAAATTTCTGAAAATGAAATAACACCCCAAATTACGGCGTCGACTGAACTTAAATGCGGATATGCAGAGCTTTAATGCATGCAGAAAGACCCAGAATAGAGGAAGAATTTTCAACGAGGGAATGGTTTTGCTGGCTGAGGGTTTTTCCCTGCCACGGCCGAAGGCCGGCATGCAGAAGGACACTTTGCCTGCGCAGAAGGACCCTTGACAGAGGAAGACATTTTTTAACAAGGAGATGGTTTTGTTGGCTGAGGGTTTTAATCCCTGCCACGGCCGAAGGCCGGCATGCAGAAGGACACTTTGCCTGCGCAAAAGGACCCTGGATAGAGGAAGAAGGAAGGAAGGCAGTGATTAAAACCCTCAGCCAACAAAACCGTCTTCTTTGCTGAAAAGTCTCTCTATTCTGGGTCTTTCTGCATGCATTAAAGTTCTGCATATCCGCATTAAAGTTCAGTCGAAGCCGTAATTTTGGGCGTTATTTCATTTTCAGAAATTTTATAATTTTTACAAAAAAATGAAATAAAACCCACAATAAAATGAAATAAAGCCCACTGTGGGCTTTATTTCATTAAATCCTCAGCTAACAAAACCATCTCCTTGTTGAAAAGCCTTCCTCTATTCAGGGTCCTTCTGCGCAGGCAAAGTATCCTTTTACATGCAGGCCTTCGGCCATGGCAGGGATTAAAACCCTTAGCCAAAAAAACCATCTCCTTGTTGTAAGGCCTTCCTCTATCCAGAGTCCTTCTGCGCAGGCAAAGTGTCCTTCTGCATGCCGGCCTTCGGCCGTGGCAGGGATTAAAACCCTCAGCCAACAAAACCATCTCCTTGTTGTAAAGCCTTCCTCTATCCAGAGTCCTTCTGCGCAGGCAAAGTGTCCTTCTGCGTGACGGCCTTCGGCCGCGGCAGGGATTAAAACCCTCAGCCAGAAAAACCATCCCCTTGCTGAATAATATTTGTATATTAACCCGTCCTATAAGTCCAACAGCTGCTTCGTAGCTAACGCATTTCAGCATTTGTCGCAAAATTGGGCCTTATTTCATTTTTTGTTTAGCTGTATTTCATTTTTCGGAAAAAATTGAAAATTTCCTAAAATGAAATAAAGCATTGGGCCTTATTTCATTTGAACGTTATTTCCCGGAGCCTTCTGATATAAATCAACTTCAGATTCTTCAAAAATATCAAAGTTTAAACTCATTAAGACTTCTGGTATTAAAGTGAGAAACTCTGAGACCAAGATATCGCCTAGAAATAATATTGACCATAGTTTAAAGATTTCCATTAGCGCTGGAGGAAATATTATTCATGCCAGACATATTGGTATTATATTAGAATAAAATTTTAAACAAGAGGCAAGGTCGACAGAAGAAAGAGATAAAAAAGGAAGAACTACTTGTTATGAGAATGTGCATCTTTACAAAACAGCATACATATAATAAATATAAGGGCAAATTACTTGGGAATAACACACTTAAAATCTTAAACACTAGAAAAGCAGCTAATACAGATGTAGAGTATGGGGAAAATGCAGGAACTATTCCCAGTTACTATTACTATTATTATTATGTTTACTATTATGCTTGTTATTAATGGTTTGAGTTCAGCTTGCTTATCATAGGGCCGTCGGGCTTTACTTTGACGTAAACAAAACCGCGTAGTGAAAACGCTGCAGACAGCTTTTACCATTTAAACAGTGTAGCGTGGCGCATCACTTCTCTATAAGGTTTAGTGAGTGATTCAAAGATGAATTGTCACCATTTAGCATTGAGCCCCTCCATTAATGTTATTGCTCACTTTTGCTGCTTTTGATGCTTGCAACATTTCGCTACAGCTTAAAGTGGACGTCAGACAGAACGCGATTTACGCGCCGTGAAATTTACGCCCGGTTGAATTACACAGAAATCCCATAAGCACGGCAGACAGAGAAAAAACGTTCTTTACTTTTGCGGCGTATAGACTTACGCGCCGCGGTGCGTTGTGAAAATTTACAAAATGTCCTACTTGTGTTAGTGTTTTGTGAGTGTGTGAGTACAATTCTACAATTTTCGGAGATGCCAGACAATTGAAACTCTAAAGGAAAAATTTTTAAAAAATTGACATTTTCTACAAATATGGCATCTTGCTATCTATGTATGTATATATACACGCGGTTGATTTGTTTACCTTAGTAGCAATTCGCGTTCTGTTTGAGTACGAATTCGCAGCGCGATAATTACGCCCCGTATCGCGCAGCGTATATCGCGTCCTGTCTGACGTCGGCTTTAAGGAATTTTCTTTCTGATAGCCGGGTGTATGCAGTTGTTACCTCGCCGGCAATAAGACATGTCCGGTCGCCGGTAGACATGTCTAACTACGAGTTGCCGGCAGTTAGACATGTCGAATCGCTGTCTTGTTGCTAAAAAATTTTATGGCGATAAGATAGCAAGCATCGCCTTCTGCTCGCCGTATGCTTGCAGTTTACTTGTATCACCTGAAATTATAAACATTTTGTTGTGTCATATACATATTAAATGATTCTAGGCTGATTCATCGCGGGCGGTTCATCCCGGGACAAAATCATCGCACAGCAATTCATCGCGGCGGCAATTCGTCGCAACACAAATTCTTCGCACAGCAATTCATCGCGTAGCAGTTCATCGCAAAATCGTATCCAATATCCAATTGTTGCAACTATATCCCAAATAATTTGAGAAAACTGTTGAAGAAACTGCAAAAATGAGTTTTTAATATTTTTAAAATTTGTGGTTAACTTGATAGTTTCATAATTTTCGGTGGAGAATTATCAAACATTTCTCAAAACTTCCTTGTAATTGGTTGCTGGTGCGATGGGTTGCTGTTGCGATAGGTTGCTGCTACGATAAGTTGCTAGGCGATGAGTTGCTTGCGATAGGTTGCTCGCGATGGGTTGCTTGCGATGAATCAGCCGGGTTCCATATTAAATAATTTATTTTTTGCGGACGAAGGATGATTCTATGTCCGCAGAGAGAATCTAAAATTATTTTAAATACAAATTGACAGAAAAATATATGATATGAACAATTTATTTCATTAATCTAAGTAGACAATTATCATCTTAAATTTATCGCCAAACTATTGCCATGGCTGTAAGAAAGCAAGTCGCCGTATGGTAGACAATTATCATCATAATTTTATCGCCAAACTATTACCGTGGCAGTAAGAAAGCGAGTCGCCGTATGGCAGACAATTATCGTCAAACTATTGCCGTGGCTGTAAGAAAGCGAGTCGCCGTATGGTAGACAATTATCGTCATAACTTTATCGCCAAACTATTGCCGTGGCTGTAAGAAAGCAAGTCGCCGTATGATAGCCATTTATCGTCATATTTTTTCTTGCCAAACTATTGCCCCGACAATAAGAAAGCGTGTTGCCGGAGCTCGCCATATACATTTTTCGCCCAGGCATCGCTCAAATGTTTGCAGGGATAGTAATCTACAGGCTACTATGGTGGCTATGTTTATATGATTAAACCCTTTGAAATTATGAAATGTATAAGATTAAGAAAATGTACATTCAGTACTTAATTAATTCCAAACATAATCAGAAACATTACACTCTTAAATAATCGATATTTCTAGAAACGTTTATTCGATATTTCTTAGAAAACTAAGGAAGTCCTTTTTTCGGTGCAGAAAAATTCTGCATACAACTCAATCTAACGGTAATTCTTAATCTACATAGTTTTTGCGAAGCGGCAGTCAGATTATTGTAACCGCAGAATACCGCGATGCGCGAATCTCTCTCTCGTCGCGCGATGCCCTTAAATAGACATCGCGTGACGCTGTTAAAAATTTGTTTACGTTCCATATTTTTGGAAACATGTGCTTGCTTCTGCAATTTGTTCGCCGCCACCAGCCGCTCACCAATTGCCTTACAAATCTTGTCCTTCTTCAATATATTTTTATTCCCTAGAAATAACAGATAGTACAGCACTCCGTTGCGCTGAACATTTTATATTCCGCATTCATATTTTATTTGCATTTTAAAAATTTGTGGAAATTTTGTGTAAATTTAACTTTTACTTGTAAATTGGAATTAATTTTGAAGTCTAAAACATATGGTTCTAGTTTACATTTTCTATACAAAAGCAACGAGTAAAAGCAGCGAAACAACAAATACCAGGTTTTTCGGTAAGAGGTGGCCATTTTTTTTCTGAGAGTGAGTAAAAACAAAGACAGTAAAAACCAAGAGAGCAGCGCGATAGAATAGATCTATCGAATCGCGACACATCACGCGATTCTGTGACGTCAAATTTCTATAGAAAACACATAGGAAGAGTTTTACGCATCGCGCATCGCGGTATTCTGCGGTTACAATTAAGCGTAAAATTTTTGTTGTGGGCTTCTTACTAACGCATTTGGGTAGTTGATTTTAAAAAAGGTTTTGGGTTAATTTAAAATGATAACTAACAAGTAAGAGCGTTAACTTCGGCCTGGCCGAATCTCATATACCCTACACCCGCATCTGTCGAAGTTATGATAAAAATTGGGCGGGCGACGATTTACATATAGCAAATTTTAATAAATTTACAACACCGATTTTCTCAACGAACACCTCATTTTATGGTATGGTATGCCAGTGGGCGTGCCACGACAATTTTTTGTTAGATAACTTCCACCAATACGGTAAACACGGCAATAAAACTTGAACTTTAGATCCGGACCACGAGCTGAGAAATTCAGTTCTTGAATTTTATTTCATTAATATTATTGAAAAAAGTAGGCGTGGCAATGGTTAGATTTTCTCTATTTTCGATATCAAAGAGCATTATATAGAAGAGAATATTCGTGGCAACTTTTATGACGATACTTCTACTCGTTCTCCTGTAATAGTCATTTTTTGTCACAAGTGGGCGTGGCACTCCTGTAATGGTGGTGGTTCTCTTGTAATCGTGATTTCCACAGATGGACGGACAGACAGACGGACGGACATGGCTCAATCGAATCAGGAGTTGATTCTGAGCCAGAATATTTATACTTTTCCATACCTGCCACGCCTCCTTTAATGCGTTACAAACGGAGGAACAAAGTGATCCCTTCGGGTGTAGGGTATAAAAATTAAGAAGTTAGTGTAGGGCGACCAAGTAAGCTGACGAAAAGGGAGCAGCGCTTTTTTAAGCGTTTTTATGCGTTACTTATTAATTAATAGCAAAATTTATTAATCTTCGTCTTTGTACGCAAACGTTATCAGTTTTTCGCATTTGCGGTTGTTTGACGTACTTCGTGCTTGTCATATGGGCTTTTTAAGCAGCAGTATTTAGTTTTTAAATTTATATTATCACAAATATAACCACAAATAATATACGTAAATAAAAAGAGTTGATAAATCATTGCGGCTACTGCGGCATAGCCTATTTGCAATATTTGACGCCCTTAGTGGTTGTCATGTTTTTACAAAAGTCCAGGTAATATTTATTCTTGTGTGCAATTTTATCTTTTAGTTTAGTTTATTTCATACAACATTTATTTATACAAGTCATATTTATTTATTTATTTATTTAAGATGTAACGAAGTGTTTCTACGGCCGAGGTGACGCTCGCCGGATGTCCAAGGTTCTTTCGTCACAAATAATTTATTTATTGTGAGACCGATAATTTTAAAGGAAAGAGCAGTTTCTTTTAGTTATTATATTTTTATTGTAACAGGAATAAATCTTAGCCTAACTATATAAGTTGTTGTCCTTGTCTGGCTGTCTTGTCTTCCTGGGGTCTACCGAGCTTCTCGTCAGCTGATGGTGAGTTTCATGGTCCTCCCGATTGGGCATAGTGGAATAATGGGTCTGCCGCTGGTGGCTCTCCCGCTCTGTAAGTTCCACCTGCCCTAGGTACACCCTGAAGTCTCACGCACTTTGCCTTTTGAGGGTCGGTTATACAAGATGATATGCCTCCTTAGAATTGACACGCTTTAGAATGAATTTTGAATATTTCGGAAATTTTATAACGAAGAAGAGGTAATGGTGGGAAAGAGTAGCTTGCCCTGTTAAGAATTACGATGCTTGTCTCCGTCGGAACGATCGAAGCAAACTCTCGTTACCCCTTTACCCCAAGAATCAACTTGAATCTCACCGTCGGAACGATCGGGAGGCTGGTTCTTGATGATGTAAACATGGTGTGGACACCCTCGTCGGACACGGCCGAGAATATCCACCCACTCTGGGTTGCCTAGCTCTGTCTATAGATTTGGGGATAAAAATAGTTCGCGAGAGAGAAATGGTGAGGTAATTAATGACAACTATCGGGGTTCGGGAGAAAGGAATGGTGAGGAAAAATAACTTGCCCTGTCAAGATTTACGATGCTTGTCTCCGTCGGAACGATCGAAGCAAACTTTCGTCACCCCTTCACCCCAAGAATCAGCTTGAAACTCACCGTCGGAACGATCGGGAGGCTGGTTCTTGATAGTGTAAACATGGTGTGGACACCCTCGTCGGACACGGCCGAGAATATCCACCCACTCTGGGTTGCCTAGCTCTGTCTATGGATTTGGGGATAAAAATAGTTCGCGAGAGAGAAATGGTGAGGTAATTAATGACAACTATCGGGGTTCGGGAGAAAGGGATGGTGAGGAAAAATAACTTGCCCTGTCAAGAATTACGATGCTTGTCTCCGTCGGAACGATCGCAGCAAACTTTCGTCACCCCTTCACCCCAAGAATCAGCTTGAAACTCACCGTCGGAATGATCGGGAGGCTGGTTCTTGATAGTGTAAACATGGTGTGGACACCCTCGTCGGACACGGCCGAGAATATCCACCCACTCTGGGTTGCCTAGCTCTGTCTAAAGATTCGGGGATAAGAATTTAGTTCGTGAGAAAGGGATGGTGATTTAATTAATGACAACTATCGGGGAGACGGTGTTAAAAAAAAAAAAGAGAAAAAAAACAAATGAATGAATATAGGTATGCCCTGTCAAGAATTACGATGCTTGTCTCCGTCGGAACGATCGAAGCAAACTTTCGTCACTCTTTCACCCCAAGAACCAGCTTGAAACTCACCGTCGGAACGATCGGGAGGCTGGTTCTTGATAGTGTAAACATGGTGTGTAGTAACCCACTCTGGGTTACTATACGAGACTTAGAATAAAATATATAAAGAAAGAATAAAATATAAGAATCAAAGAAGAGGACTTACCCTGCTGGCCGGCTCCTCACGACTGACTCTGTTCTTATGACCGCTGCTGTATTTATAATCAGCCGGCCATGCAGAGTGTGCTTGTTCTTATCGCTTTGTTTACGTTTGGGGTCTCGTTTTGTCCAGTCAGCTGTTGGGGTCTGGTTTTGTCTGGTCAGCTGTGTGGGGTGGTTTACAAAGTGTGGTTTTCCTAAGTAAGTAAAATTAAAATGTATTTATATATTTAAATGATACCTTATCAATTTTGATGCTTTTTAAGGAGAAATATAAGACAACAAAATTCAAAATTCATTATTCGATAATAAAAAAAAACAAACATTCAAAATTATGTAATAATATTTTTTCCAAAAAAAAAATGTTTTTACATGTCCTCCCGTTCTGGGGGAAGGTGGATGATTTTGTTTGCTCCATTCTTCCGGAGGATGTACTGAATTCTTTGGCCAGCATGGTTCCTAATAAAACGTCTAGTTTTCTTTTCTGAATTTATATTAATTTCCCGCAGCATTTCTTGTTTTGTTGTTTCGTCCAGTGTGAGATGGGAAGTTTTTATCAGCTGAATGTTGTCGGGTAGTGCTGTTGGAGGTTTGGCTGGGTTTTTTCTAGTGTTAGACGTTGGTTCGTCCTGGGAGCCTTAGTAGTTTCGTCACTGCTATGGCCACTGCTGCTTCTCCTGCTGCTGCTGCTGCTACTGTCACTATCGCTGCTGCTGCTGTTACTGTCGCTATCGCTGCTGCTGCTTTTACTGTCGCTATCGCTGCTGCTGCTGCTGTTACTGCCGCTGCTGCTGCTACTGTTGCCGAATAACTGCTCTAGTCTTTGTGCTAGCTTCTTTGATACAACGGTTGCTGCAGTTGAGGCCGCTTTCTTGTCTTTTTCCGATTTTTTTGCGCTGGGGCCGCTGTCTGATGCAACCAATGGAACCTCTGGGCAAGCATCGTTTGGTAGGACCGCTGCTTTTGAGATTCTTTTGGTGGTACGAGCTTCGGGCTGCGTGAAAGAGACCTTTCGAGGAACTTTATAGCTTGTTTCCGCTGAATCTTCGTGGGGCCTTTTATTGGATTCGTCGGGCGTTGTAACTACCAGTCTAGATGTTATGGTTGTTTCTCTTTGGACGCCGTTGGTGTTAGAGCCCGGTGATTTGCGTGGTCTTGACCCTGCCGGTGCTGGCTTTGGTAAGTTGTCGCTTTGTACTTTGAGCCGATTTTTCCCGCACGGGATCTCACGCATATCGCACGGAAGCATCTGGGTTCTTGGATGACTCCCTTCAATTGTAGTCACTGCTTGGAAGAATTTATTTACTGATCGCTGGAATTTGTCCATGGTTTCTTCTGACCTACATTTGGTGACCATGGCCGTCGTCGTAAGTTATAGTACCGTGCTTGGTCTTTGGCTGCTCGAGCCAGATTATTTTGGACAATATTGAAGATGTCTTGGAGGGCTTTATGCCAGTCGTCAGGGTTTTGCGTGACGTTTCCCGAGCCTGTTGTTACTTCGTCAAAGAGTGTGTTTGGTAGCCGTGGTTCTCTGCCTTGAGTAAGGAAGGCGGCACTGTAGCCTGTGGTTGCTGATATACTGGTATTGATGGCGAGCATTACTTCGGAAAGCTGTTCATCCCATGTCTTGTGGTTGTTTTGTGTTACCTGGGCCATGATGGTTTTGATCGTCCGATTGGCTCGCTCTGTGGGGTTTTCTTGTGGTGAGTAAGGGGCAGTAAATTGTTGTTTGACCCCGGTCTCACTTAAGTACTTGCGGAAAGTTCTACTTGTAAACTAGGTACCGTTGTCGAATAGAAAGACTTTTGGTGTTCCGTATCTGGCTAGAATTCTTTCCCGGAAAGCTTTGATTGTTGTTTGCGTGGTTGCCTTTCGTAACGGAATGAGCTCGGTCCACTTGGAAAATTTATCGAAAAATACTAGTAACATTGTGTTGCCATGTTTGGACCGTGGCAGTGGCCCGATAAAATCTGCACATAAAGTGGCCCAAGGTTCCTCGGGAATTCTGGTCAGCATTTCCCCGGCTGGTTGTAGTTGGCTCACCTTATATCTTTGACAGGAATCACAAGCGCGTACGTACCGACTGATGTCGCGAAACATCCCCGGCCAATAGTATCGTGAGATGATTCGCTGGATGGTTTTCCTTATGCCTAGGTGGCCTGTAGTCGGGGTGTCATGATTTTCCTTTAGCACTCGATTTCTTAGTGGTGTTGCCACACAGAGTTTCCATGGTGTTGCCTCTTCGTCGTTTTGACTAGGTAGAATGTGTCGGTATAGTTGGTCTTCAACTATAGTATAGTCCGGAAATTTGGTAGGATTTTGCTGTATTTCTATTTTCCTACGGTTCAACCACCGACACTCTGGGATTTCTTCTGCTATCTGTATTCGTTGTAGAATTTCCCGTGGTTGTCTTGATAAAGCGTCCGCTACCACGTTCTGCTTTCCTTTGCGATATTGTATAGTGAACTGGTACTGCTGGAGTTCCAAAGCCTTGCTATTCTTCCGGTAGGGCTTTCAATGGAATTTAGCCATTTGAGTGAAAGATGGTCGGTGATGACTATAAATTTATATCCTTCGAGGTAGGGTCTCATTTTCCTTACTCCCCAAATTATGGCAATTTTTCTCTGCTCCGTTGAGATGCCGGCTTGCGTAAACGATTACTTTTTCACTGTTGTCGGTGTTTTGCCGCTCCCAGCCCGTATTCGCTGGCGTCAGTTTGTAGGGTAAAAGTCTTTTCAAAGTCTGGGCATGTCAGGATAGGGGCTTCCGTTAATTTGTCTTAAAGATTTTCGAAGGCTTTTTGTTGAATATCAGTCCACTTAAAGTGTTTACCCTTTTTTAGCAGTAAATTCAAAGGTTGTGAGATGGTAGCGAAGTTGGGTACAAAGCGTCGATATCAAGACGTGATTCCTAGAAATCGACGTACCTCGCGTACTGTTTTTGGGGGTTTTAATTCCTGTATGGCGGCTATTT
Organism: Conops quadrifasciatus; assembly: GCA_949752815.1. Lineage (NCBI taxonomy): Eukaryota > Metazoa > Arthropoda > Insecta > Diptera > Conopidae > Conops > Conops quadrifasciatus. Next base: position 7,228,341 of record OX457081.1, read on the forward strand.
TCTCTGGGTCTGTATGTATGCCTTTTTCGCTAACCACGTGCCCAAGATATTTGACTTTTGTTTGGAAAAAAGAACATTTTTCTGGGTTTATTTTCAAGTTTGCTGCTCGCAGTCTTCGGAAAACTTCTTGGAGATTTGCCATGTGGTTTTCTAGGGAAGTACCTGTCACTATAATGTCGTCTAGGTAAGCAAATGCAAAGGGTTCTAATTTTGGACCTATGACTCGGTCTAATGCTCGTTGGAAAGTGGCTGGGGCAGAATGTAAGCCGAAGGGCATTACTCGCCATTGGAATAATCCTCTTCCCGGAACAGTAAAGGCTGTGTACTTTTTACTATCGGCAGCCATAGGGATTTGCCAGTAACCGTCTTTTAAATCTATACTACTTATGTATTTCGCGTTTCGTAGTTTGTCAAGAATGTGGGTTATTCGTGGTAGAGGATAAGCGTCGGGTATAGAGTTTTTGTTTAATTGTCTATAATCAATGCACAATCGCCAGGCACCTGTCTTTTTCTTCACCAGAACAATGGGTGCACTGAATGGGCTATATGATGGTTCGATGTAGCCTTTGTCAAGTAGTTTGTTGATTTCATTGTTAATGATGGCCTGCATTGCGGGATTACGGGGAATATACCTTTATTTTATAGGCCGTTCGTCTGCCATGACTATTTTGTGTTCGGTGATATTGGTGGTACCTGTTTGTGTGCTAAACTGTTGGAGTTCGTTATTTAAAAAGTTATTAATATGAATTTCATCGTGAATATTGTAGGGTGTTATTGTTTTGTAGTGTTGCTTACCATTTGTAGATTGGTACTTACTTACTTCAAAAAGGATACCACCACATTTAAAGGAAGCTTTTGCTTCTATGAGGAGGTCCAAGCCTATGATTACGTCATCTGGCGTTGTCTCTAATATTATGAATTCGTGTTTTTTTCGGAAATTACCTAGCTGCACCATGGTGTTGACTCGATAGTGTAATGAGACGGTGGAGCCATTGGCTAGTGTTACTTTCATTGGTGGGTCTAGTCTTTCCTTTTTATCTTTTAATGTCTGGGCGAATCCTTCGTTAATAAAGCTGGCGGAGGCACCAGTGTCAATTGTTGCTTTTTTGTTTATTTCCCCGATGGTTATGTTGGCTGTTAGTTGGGGAACACTGTTTCTTGTAATGGGAGACTTTTGCGGGGATGATTTGTGAGGGAAATCGTTTATCCTCGCTCTTGTCGATTTCCTCCGTCGTTTCCCGAATTTTGTCCACAACAATGGATTGTTCGGACATTTTCTTGACCGCATCTCCAGCAAAATATTTTCTGGGGTTTTCTGCATGTTGTGGCATAGTGCCCATGTTCTCCACATCGGCGACATGCTGTTTGCGGGTTGCTGATGTGATTGTTTACATTCCTGGGTAATGGTTGAGGACTGGAAGAGTTTCTGACCATGTGGTTCTGCTCTCTTCTTATATTCTGTATTTGGTTAGAGTTGGTCTCTCTGGATTTGATAACTTCAAAGTCTTCTGCCATCTTTATCAACTCTTCCAGAGTGGAGAAATCTCTTCGTCGGATGTGTAGTTGATACTCGTTGCCTGCGTTCAAATAAATTCTTTCTAGTTTTTGAGGCTCAGTATAATTTGTGTGCCTCATGAGGTTCTGCAGTGCTAGCACGTATATTTTAAAAGGCTCCTGTTGTAGTTGTTGCCTATTTCGGATTTCGTCTTCCAAGTGTCTCCAGTATCGAGAGGGAAGGAAGAAGTTCAAGAAGTCTCTTTTAAATGCTTCCCATGTTTCCCAATGCTTGTTGTTGTTTCGATACCAGATGAGAGCATTGTCTTGTAGTAGTTCTGGCATTGTGAAGTGTAGTTGGTTCAGGTTGATGCTATATGCTTGAGCTAGCTCGGTGACTCGTTCAATGAAAGATAATGGATCTTTTGTTCCATTCTACTTCACTGACAACTTCCGTATCGTTTCGATTACTGTAGTAGGAGGAGCGTTGTTTGTTGTTGGAAACTCTTCTTGTGATTGATTTGCGAAATTCTGTGGCTTTTTAGTTGTTCCTGTCTGCCTTACACTGTTAATTAAAGGCATTTTTATCGCGGTGTTTGAGTCAAGTGAGTGTTGTCCGGTTGCGCCCGGTGAGACTGCTCTGCGATGTTTAGTTTCTAGTTCCGTGAGTCTGACCTTCTGCTCTTCTGTATATAATTTTTTGTTTACAAAGTTTCTGAGTTGTTTTCTTAGCTCGTCAACTGTTCCTTCTGTGGCAAGCTCAAATTCCTCCATGTATTTCAGCAATTCGTCCTTCTTTAGGAAATAGATCCAGGTGGTAGTAGACATAGTGTCTTAGTTGTCTTGATTTTTTTTTTCTTCTTTTTTAGTTGCTAGCTTGGGCTCCGATGTGCTCTGGTTGATGGTTCGTCGAGAACTGACTCCAGCTGCTTGCTGAGCTTAATTTATATATTTTTGCGTGGGGTTTTTCTAGCTTCGGCGATGGCTGTGAAGATCTGGTAAATTCTGCCGGCTTGTGAGTTGTTGTTTGTGTTTTTTTTTTTTCTGTGAAGTTTTCTTCGTTGAGAGCTTCTTTGTCCTAGACAAGGCTTGTTATAAAATATTTTGATTTGGAATAAAACAAGAGAAAGAGAAGCTTAATTACGTATATGTATAACAATAATAAATACAGCAACGAACGACAATGGTGTACTCTGCGCGTTTTGTTGGTCTCAGGAACTGGCTGTTCCTTAAAATGGTAGAAAGGGAAAGAAAGAAGTGGTGGAAAACAAGAGGTGAAAAAGAGTATGAAATATTTGCGTATGCGTAGTAAAATTATCGGTCCCTGCTCGGGCGCCATTGTAACGAAGTGTTTCTACGGCCGAGGTGACGCTCGCCGGATGTCCAAGGTTCTTTCGTCACAAATAATTTATTTATTGTGAGACCGATAATTTTAAAGGAAAGAGCAGTTTCTTTTAGTTATTATATTTTTATTGTAACAGGAATAAATCTTAGCCTAACTATATAAGTTGTTGTCCTTGTCTGGCTGTCTTGTCTTCCTGGGGTCTACCGAGCTTCTCGTCAGCTGATGGTGAGTTTCATGGTCCTCCCGATTGGGCATAGTGGAATAATGGGTCTGCCGCTGGTGGCTCTCCCGCTCTGTAAGTTCCACCTGACCTAGGTACACCCTGAAGTCTCACGCACTTTGCCTTTTAAGGGTCGGTTATACAAGATGATATGCCTCCTTAGAATTGACACGCTTTAGAATGAATTTTGAATATTTCGGAAATTTTATAACGAAGGAGAGGTAATGGTGGGAAAGAGTAGCTTGCCCTGTTAAGAATTACGATGCTTGTCTCCGTCGGAACGATAGAAGCAAACTTTCGTCACCCTTTCACCCCAAGAATCAACTTGAATCTCACCGTCGGAACGATCGGGAGGCTGGTTCTTGATGATGTAAACATGGTGTGGACACCCTCGTCGGACATGGCCGAGAATATCCACCCACTCTGGGTTGCCTAGCTCTGTCTATAGATTTGGGGATAAAAATAGTTCGCGAGAGAGAAATGGTGAGGTAATTAATGACAACTATCGGGGTTCGGGAGAAAGGAATGGTGAGGAAAAATAACTTGCCCTGTCAAGAATTACGATGCTTGTCTCCGTCGGAACGATCGAAGCAAACTTTCGTCACCCCTTCACCCCAAGAATCAGCTTGAAACTCACCGTCGGAACGATCGGGAGGCTGGTTCTTGATAGTGTAAACATGGTGTAGACACCCTCGTCGGACACGGCCGAGAATATCCACCCACTCTGGGTTGCCTAGCTCTGTCTATAGATTTGGGGATAAAAATAGTTCGCGAGAGAGAAATGGTGAGGTAATTAATGACAGCTATCGGGGTTCGGGAGAAAGGGATGGTGAGGAAAAATAACTTGCCCTGTCAAGAATTACGATGCTTGTCTCCGTCGGAACGATCGAAGCAAACTTTCGTCACCCCTTCACCCCAAGAATCAGCTTGAAACTCACCGTCGGAACGATCGGGAGGCTGGTTATTGATAGTGTAAACATGGTGTGGACACCCTCGTCGGACACGGCCGAGAAGATCCACCCACTCTGGGTTGCCTAGCTCTGTCTAAAGATTCGGGGATAAGAATTTAGTTTGTGAGAAAGGGATGGTGATTTAATTAATGACAACTATCGGGGAGACGGTGTTAAAAAAAAAAGAGAAAAAAAAAACAAATAAATGAATATAGGTATGCCCTGTCAAGAATTACGATGCTTGTCTCCGTCGGAACGATCGAAGCAAACTTTCGTCACCCTTTCACCCCAAGAATCAGCTTGAAACTCACCGTCGGAACGATCGGGAGGCTGGTGCTTGATAGTGTAAACATGGTGTGGATACCCTCGTCGGACACGACCGAGGATATCCACCCACTCTGGGTTACTATACAAGACTTAGAATAAAATATATAAAGAAAGAATAAAATATAAGAATCAAAGAAGAGGACTTACCCTGCTGGCCGGCTCCTCACGACTGACTCTGTTCTTGTGACCGCTGCTGTATTTATAGTCAGCCGGCCATGCAGAGTGTGCTTGTTCTTATCGCTTTGTTTACGTTTGGGGTCTCGTTTTGTCCAGTCAGCTGTTGGGGTCTGGTTTTGTCTGGTCAGCTGTGTGGGGTGGTTTACAAAGTGTGGTTTTCTTAAGTAAGTAAAATTAAAATGTATTTATATATTTAAATGATACTTCATCAATTTTGATGCTTTTTAAGGAGAAATATAAGACAACAAAATTCAAAATTCATTATTCGATAATAAAAAAAAACAAACATTCAAAATTATGCAATAATATTTTTTCCAAAAAAAAAATGTTTTTACATGTCCTCCCGTTCTGGGGGAAGGTGGATGATTTTGTTTGCTCCATTCTTCCGGAGGATGTACTGGAATCTTTGGCCAGCATGGTTCCTAATAAAACGTCTAGTTTTCTTTTCTGAATTTATATTAATTTCCCGCAGCATTTCTTGTTTTGTTGTTTCGTCCAGTGTGAGATGGGAAGTTTTTATCATTGTCGTTTTTATCATTGTGTTTTATTATTGTCGGGTAGTGCTGTTGGAGGTTTGGCTGGGTTTTTTCTAGTGTTAGACGTTGGTTCGTCCTGGGAGCCTTAGTAGTTTCGTCACTGCTATGGCCACTGCTGCTTCTCCTGCTGCTGCTGCTGCTACTGTCACTATCGCTGCTGCTGCTGTTACTGTCGCTATCGCTGCTGCTGCTTTTACTGTCGCTATCGCTGCTGCTGCTGCTGTTACTGCCGCTGCTGCTGCTACTGTTGCCGAATAACTGCTCTAGTCTTTGTGCTAGCTTCTTTGATACAACGGTTGCTGCAGTTGAGGCCGCTTTCTTGTCTTTTTCCGATTTTTTTGCGCTGGGGCCGCTGTCTGATGCAACCACTGGAACCTCTGGGCAAGCATCGTTTGGTAGGACCGCTGCTTTTGAGATTCTTTTGGTGGTACGAGCTTCGGGCTGCGTGAAAGAGACCTTTCGAGGAACTTTATAGCTTGTTTCCGCTGAATCTTCGTGGGGCCTTTTATTGGATTCGTCGGGCGTTGTAACTACCAGTCTAGATGTTATGGTTGTTTCTCTTTGGACGCCGTTGGTGTTAGAGCCCGGTGGTTTGCGTGGTCTTGACCCTGCCGGTGCTGGCTTTGGTAAGTTGTCGCAGGGGTGGGCCCGTGGGTGCCCTGGGCTACATTTTGGGACTACTTTGAGCCGATTTTTCCCGCACGGGATCTCACGCATATCGCACGGAAGCATCTGGGTTCTTGGATGACTCCCTTCAATTGTAGTCACTGCTTGGAAGAATTTATTTACTGATTGCTGGAATTTGTCCATGGTTTCTTCTGACCTACATTTGGTGACCATGGCCGTCGTCGTAAGTTATAGTACCGTGCTTGGTCTTTGGCTGCTCGAGCCAGATTATTTTGGACAATATTGAAGATGTTTTGGAGGGCTTTATGCCAGTCGTCAGGGTTTTGCGTGACGTTTCCCGAGCCTGTTGTTACTTCGTCAAAGAGTGTGTTTGGTAGCCGTGGTTCTCTGCCTTGAGTAAGGAAGGCGGCACTGTAGCCTGTGGTTGCTGATATACTGGTATTGATGGCGAGCATTACTTCGGAAAGCTGTTCATCCCATGTCTTGTGGTTGTTTTGTGTTACCTGGGCCATGATGGTTTTGATCGTCCGATTGGCTCGCTCTGTGGGGTTTTCTTGTGGTGAGTAAGGGGCAGTAAATTGTTGTTTGACCCCGGTCTCACTTAAGTACTTGCGGAAAGTTCTACTTGTAAACTGGGTACCGTTGTCGAATATAAAGACTTTTGGTGTTCCGTATCTGGCTAGAATTCTTTCCCGGAAAGCTTTGATTGTTGTTTGCGTGGTTGCCTTTCGTAACGGAATGAGCTCGGTCCACTTGGAAAATTTATCGAAAAATACTAGTAACATTGTGTTGCCATGTTTGGACCGTGGCAGTGGCCCGATAAAATCTGCACATAAAGTGGCCCAAGGTTCCTCGGGAATTCTGGTCAGCATTTCCCCGGCTGGTTGTAGTTGGCTCACCTTATATCTTTGACAGGAATCACAAGCGCGTACGTACCGACTGATGTCGCGAAACATCCCCGGCCAATAGTATCGTGAGATGGTTCGCTGGATGGTTTTCCTTATGCCTAGGTGGCCTGCAGTCGGGTTGCCACACAGAGTTTCCATGGTGTTGCCTCTTCGTCGTTTTGACTAGGTAGAATGTGTCGGTATAGTTGGTCTTCAACTATAGTATAGTCCGGAAATTTGGTAGGATTTTGCTGTATTTCTATTTTCCTACGGTTCAACCACCGACACTCTGGGATTTCTTCTGCTATCTGTATTCGTTGTAGAATTTCCCGTGGTTGTCTTGATAAAGCGTCCGCTACCACGTTCTGCTTTCCTTTGCGATATTGTATAGTGAACTGGTACTGCTGGAGTTCCAAAGCCCATCTTGCTATTCTTCCGGTAGGGCTTTCAATGGAATTTAGCCATTTGAGTGAAAGATGGTCGGTGATGACTATAAATTTATATCCTTCGAGGTAGGGTCTCATTTTCCTTACTCCCCAAATTATGGCAAGGCATTCTTTCTCTGTTGGTGAGTAATTTTTCTCTGCTCCGTTGAGATGCCGGCTTGCGTAAACGATTACTTTTTCACTGTTGTCGGTGTTTTGCCGCTCCCAGCCCGTATTCGCTGGCGTCAGTTTGTAGGGTAAAAGTCTTTTCAAAGTCTGGGCATGTCAGGATAGGGGCTTCCGTTAATTTGTCTTTAAGATTTTCGAAGGCTTTTTGTTGAATATCAGTCCACTTAAAGTGTTTACCCTTTTTTAGCAGTAAATTCAAAGGTTGTGAGATGGTAGCGAAGTTGGGTACAAAGCGTCGATATCAAGACGTGATTCCTAGAAATCGACGTACCTCGCGTACTGTTTTTGGGGGTTTTAATTCCTGTATGGCGGCTATTTTCTTTGGGTCTGTATGTATGCCTTTTTCGCTAACCACGTGCCCAAGATATTTGACTTTTGTTTGGAAAAAAGAACATTTTTCTGGGTTTATTTTCAAGTTTGCTGCTCGCAGTCTTCGGAAAACTTCTTGGAGATTTGCCATGTGGTTTTCTAGGGAAGTACCTGTCACAATAATGTCGTCTAGGTAAGCAAATGCAAAGGGTTCTAATTTTGGACCTATGACTCGGTCTAATGCTCGTTGGAAAGTGGCTGGGGCAGAATGTAAGCCGAAGGGCATTACTCGCCATTGGAATAATCCTCTTCCCGGAACAGTAAAAGCTGTGTACTTTTTACTATCGGCAGCCATAGGGATTTGCCAGTAACCGTCTTTTAAATCTATACTACTTATGTATTTCGCGTTTCGTAGTTTGTCAAGAATGTGGGTTATTCGTGGTAGAGGATAAGCGTCGGGTATAGAGTTTTTGTTTAATTGTCTATAATCAATGCACAATCGCCAGGCACCTGTCTTTTTCTTCACCAGAACAATGGGTGCACTGAATGGGCTATATGATGGTTCGATGTAGCCTTTGTCAAGTAGTTTGTTGATTTCATTGTTAATGATGGCCTGCATTGCGGGATTACGGGGAATATACCTTTATTTTATAGGCCGTTCGTCTGCCATGACTATTTTGTGTTCGGTGATATTGGTGGTACCTGTTTGTGTGCTAAACTGTTGGAGTTCGTTATTTAAAAAGTTATTAATATGAATTTCATCGTGAATATTGTAGGGTGTTATTGTTTTGTAGTGTTGCTTACCATTTGTAGATTGGTACTTACTTACTTCAAAAAGGATACCACCACATTTAAAGGAAGCTTTTGCTTCTATGAGGAGGTCCAAGCCTATGATTACGTCATCTGGCGTTGTCTCTAATATTATGAATTCGTGTTTTTTTCGGAAATTACCTAGCTGCACCATGGTGTTGACTCGATAGTGTAATGAGACGGTGGAGCCATTGGCTAGTGTTACTTTCATTGGTGGGTCTAGTCTTTCCTTTTTATCTTTTAATGTCTGGGCGAATCCTTCGTTAATAAAGCTGGCGGAGGCACCAGTGTCAATTGTTGCTTTTTTGTTTATTTCCCCGATGGTTATGTTGGCTGTTAGTTGGGGAACACTGTTTCTTGTAATGGGAGACTTTTGCGGGGATGATTTGTGAGGGAAATCGTTTATCCTCGCTCTTGTCGATTTCCTCCGTCGTTTCCCGAATTTTGTCCACAACAATGGATTGTTCGGACATTTTCTTGACCGCATCTCCAGCAAAATATTTTCTGGGGTTTTCTGCATGTTGTGGCATAGTGCCCATGTTCTCCACATCGGCGACATGCTGTTTGCGGGTTGCTGATGTGATTGTTTACATTCCTGGGTAATGGTTGAGGACTGGAAGAGTTTCTGACCATGTGGTTCTGCTCTCTTCTTATATTCTGTATTTGGTTAGAGTTGGTCTCTCTGGATTTGATAACTTCAAAGTCTTCTGCCATCTTTATCAACTCTTCCAGAGTGGAGAAATCTCTTCGTCGGATGTGTAGTTGATACTCGTTGCCTGCGTTCAAATAAATTCTTTCTAGTTTTTGAGGCTCAGTATAATTTGTGTGCCTCATGAGGTTCTGCAGTGCTAGCACGTATATTTTAAAAGGCTCCTGTTGTAGTTGTTGCCTATTTCGGATTTCGTCTTCCAAGTGTCTCCAGTATCGAGAGGGAAGGAAGAAGTTCAAGAAGTCTCTTTTAAATGCTTCCCATGTTTCCCAATGCTTGTTGTTGTTTCGATACCAAATGAGAGCATTGTCTTGTAGTAGTTCTGGCATTGTGAAGTGTAGTTGGTTCAGGTTGATGCTATATGCTTGAGCTAGCTCGGTGACTCGTTCAATGAAAGATAATGGATCTTTTGTTCCATTGTACTTCACTGACCACTTCCGTATCGTTTCGATTACTGTAGTAGGAGGAGCGTTGTTTGTTGTTGGAAACTCTTCTTGTGATTGATTTGCGAAATTCTGTGGCTTTTTAGTTGTTCCTGTCTGCCTTACACTGTTAATTAAAGGCATTTTTATCGCGGTGTTTGAGTCAAGTGAGTGTTGTCCGGTTGCGCCCGGTGAGACTGCTCTGCGATGTTTAGTTTCTAGTTCCGTGAGTCTGACCTCCTGCTCTTCTGTATATAATTTTTTGTTTACAAAGTTTCTGAGTTGTTTTCTTAGCTCGTCAACTGTTCCTTCTGTGGCAAGCTCAAATTCCTCCATGTATTTCAGCAATTCGTCCTTCTTTAGGAAATAGATCCAGGTGGTAGTAGACATAGTGTCTTAGTTGTCTTGATTTTTTTTTTCTTCTTTTTTAGTTGCTAGCTTGGGCTCCGATGTGCTCTGGTTGATGGTTCGTCGAGAACTGACTCCAGCTGCTTGCTGAGCTTAATTTATATATTTTTGCGTGGGGTTTTTCTAGCTTCGGCGATGGCTGTGAAGATCTGGTAAATTCTGCCGGCTTGTGAGTTGTTGTTTGTGTTTTTTTTTTTTCTGTGAAGTTTTCTTCGTTGAGAGCTTCTTTGTCCTAGACAAGGCTTGTTATAAAATATTTTGATTTGGAATAAAACAAGAGAAAGAGAAGCTTAATTACGTATATGTATAACAATAATAAATACAGCAACGAACGACAATGGTGTACTCTGCGCGTTTTGTTGGTCTCAGGAACTGGCTGTTCCTTAAAATGGTAGAAAGGGAAAGAAAGAAGTGGTGGAAAACAAGAGGTGAAAAAGAGTATGAAATATTTGCGTATGCGTAGTAAAATTATCGGTCCCTGCTCGGGCGCCATTGTAACGAAGTGTTTCTACGGCCGAGGTGACGCTCGCCGGATGTCCAAGGTTCTTTCGTCACAAATAATTTATTTATTGTGAGACCGATAATTTTAAAGGAAAGAGCAGTTTCTTTTAGTTATTATATTTTTATTGTAACAGGAATAAATCTTAGCCTAACTATATAAGTTGTTGTCCTTGTCTGGCTGTCTTGTCTTCCTGGGGTCTACCGAGCTTCTCGTCAGCTGATGGTGAGTTTCATGGTCCTCCCGATTGGGCATAGTGGAATAATGGGTCTGCCGCTGGTGGCTCTCCCGCTCTGTAAGTTCCACCTGCCCTAGGTACACCCTGAAGTCTCACGCACTTTGCCTTTTAAGGGTCGGTTATACAAGATGATATGCCTCCTTAGAATTGACACGCTTTAGAATGAATTTTGAATATTTCGGAAATTTTATAACGAAGGAGAGGTAATGGTGGGAAAGAGTAGCTTGCCCTGTTAAGAATTACAATGCTTGTCTCCGTCGGAACGATCGAAGCAAACTCTCGTTACCCCTTTACCCCAAGAATCAACTTGAATCTCACCGTCGGAACGATCGGGAGGCTGGTTCTTGATGATGTAAACATGGTGTGGACACCCTCGTCGGACATGGCCGAGAATATCCACCCACTCTGGGTTGCCTAGCTCTGTCTATAGATTTGGGGATAAAAATAGTTCGCGAGAGAGAAATGGTGAGGTAATTAATGACAGCTATCGGGGTTCGGGAGAAAGGGATGGTGAGGAAAAATAACTTGCCCTGTCAAGAATTACGATGCTTGTCTCCGTCGGAACGATCGAAGCAAACTTTCGTCACCCCTTCACCCCAAGAATCAGCTTGAAACTCACCGTCGGAACGATCGGGAGGCTGGTTATTGATAGTGTAAACATGGTGTGGACACCCTCGTCGGACACGGCCGAGAAGATCCACCCACTCTGGGTTGCCTAGCTCTGTCTAAAGATTCGGGGATAAGAATTTAGTTCGTGAGAAAGGGATGGTGATTTAATTAATGACAACTATCGGGGAGACGGTGTTAAAAAAAAAAGAGAAAAAAAAAACAAATGAATGAATATAGGTATGCCCTGTCAAGAATTACGATGCTTGTCTCCGTCGGAACGATCGAAGCAAACTTTCGTCACCCTTTCACCCCAAGAATCAGCTTGAAACTCACCGTCGGAACGATCGGGAGGCTGGTTCTTGATAGTGTAAACATGGTGTGGATACCCTCGTCGGACACGACCGAGGATATCCACCCACTCTGGGTTACTATACAAGACTTAGAATAAAATATATAAAGAAAGAATAAAATATAAGAATCAAAGAAGAGGACTTACCCTGCTGGCCGGCTCCTCACGACTGACTCTGTTCTTGTGACCGCTGCTGTATTTATAGTCAGCCGGCCATGCAGAGTGTGCTTGTTCTTATCGCTTTGTTTACGTTTGGGGTCTCGTTTTGTCCAGTCAGCTGTTGGGGTCTGGTTTTGTCTGGTCAGCTGTGTGGGGTGGTTTACAAAGTGTGGTTTTCTTAAGTAAGTAAAATTAAAATGTATTTATATATTTAAATGATACTTCATCAATTTTGATGCTTTTTAAGGAGAAATATAAGACAACAAAATTCAAAATTCATTATTCGATAATAAAAAAAAACAAACATTCAAAATTATGTAATAATATTTTTTCCAAAAAAAAAATGTTTTTACATGTCCTCCCGTTCTGGGGGAAGGTGGATGATTTTGTTTGCTCCATTCTTCCGGAGGATGTACTGGAATCTTTGGCCAGCATGGTTCCTAATAAAACGTCTAGTTTTCTTTTCTGAATTTATATTAATTTCCCGCAGCATTTCTTGTTTTGTTGTTTCGTCCAGTGTGAGATGGGAAGTTTTTATCAGCTGAATGTTGTCGGGTAGTGCTGTTGGAGGTTTGGCTGGGTTTTTTCTAGTGTTAGACGTTGGTTCGTCCTGGGAGCCTTAGTAGTTTCGTCACTGCTATGGCCACTGCTGCTTCTCCTGCTGCTGCTGCTGCTACTGTCACTATCGCTGCTGCTGCTGTTACTGTCGCTATCGCTGCTGCTGCTTTTACTGTCGCTATCGCTGCTGCTGCTGCTGTTACTGCCGCTGCTGCTGCTACTGTTGCCGAATAACTGCTCTAGTCTTTGTGCTAGCTTCTTTGATACAACGGTTGCTGCAGTTGAGGCCGCTTTCTTGTCTTTTTCCGATTTTTTTGCGCTGGGGCCGCTGTCTGATGCAACCACTGGAACCTCTGGGCAAGCATCGTTTGGTAGGACCGCTGCTTTTGAGATTCTTTTGGTGGTACGAGCTTCGGGCTGCGTGAAAGAGACCTTTCGAGGAACTTTATAGCTTGTTTCCGCTGAATCTTCGTGGGGCCTTTTATTGGATTCGTCGGGCGTTGTAACTACCAGTCTAGATGTTATGGTTGTTTCTCTTTGGACGCCGTTGGTGTTAGAGCCCGGTGGTTTGCGTGGTCTTGACCCTGCCGGTGCTGGCTTTGGTAAGTTGTCGCAGGGGTGGGCCCGTGGGTGCCCTGGGCTACATTTTGGGACTACTTTGAGCCGATTTTTCCCGCACGGGATCTCACGCATATCGCACGGAAGCATCTGGGTTCTTGGATGACTCCCTTCAATTGTAGTCACTGCTTGGAAGAATTTATTTACTGATTGCTGGAATTTGTCCATGGTTTCTTCTGACCTACATTTGGTGACCATGGCCGTCGTCGTAAGTTATAGTACCGTGCTTGGTCTTTGGCTGCTCGAGCCAGATTATTTTGGACAATATTGAAGATGTCTTGGAGGGCTTTATGCCAGTCGTCAGGGTTTTGCGTGACGTTTCCCGAGCCTGTTGTTACTTCGTCAAAGAGTGTGTTTGGTAGCCGTGGTTCTCTGCCTTGAGTAAGGAAGGCGGCACTGTAGCCTGTGGTTGCTGATATACTGGTATTGATGGCGAGCATTACTTCGGAAAGCTGTTCATCCCATGTCTTGTGGTTGTTTTGTGTTACCTGGGCCATGATGGTTTTGATCGTCCGATTGGCTCGCTCTGTGGGGTTTTCTTGTGGTGAGTAAGGGGCAGTAAATTGTTGTTTGACCCCGGTCTCACTTAAGTACTTGCGGAAAGTTCTACTTGTAAACTGGGTACCGTTGTCGAATAGAAAGACTTTTGGTGTTCCGTATCTGGCTAGAATTCTTTCCCGGAAAGCTTTGATTGTTGTTTGCGTGGTTGCCTTTCGTAACGGAATGAGCTCGGTCCACTTGGAAAATTTATCGAAAAATACTAGTAACATTGTGTTGCCATGTTTGGACCGTGGCAGTGGCCCGATAAAATCTGCACATAAAGTGGCCCAAGGTTCCTCGGGAATTCTGGTCAGCATTTCCCCGGCTGGTTGTAGTTGGCTCACCTTATATCTTTGACAGGAATCACAAGCGCGTACGTACCGACTGATGTCGCGAAACATCCCCGGCCAATAGTATCGTGAGATGATTCGCTGGATGGTTTTCCTTATGCCTAGGTGGCCTGCAGTCGGGGTGTCATGATTTTCCTTTAGCACTCGATTTCTTAGTGGTGTTGCCACACAGAGTTTCCATGGTGTTGCCTCTTCGTCGTTTTGACTAGGTAGAATGTGTCGGTATAGTTGGTCTTCAACTATAGTATAGTCCGGAAATTTGGTAGGATTTTGCTGTATTTCTATTTTCCTACGGTTCAACTGCTATCTGTATTCGTTGTAGAATTTTCCGTGGTTGTCTTGATAAAGCGTCCGCTACCACGTTCTGCTTTCCTTTGCGATATTGTATAGTGAACTGGTACTGCTGGAGTTCCAAAGCCCATCTTGCTATTCTTCCGGTAGGGCTTTCAATGGAATTTAGCCATTTGAGTGAAAGATGGTCGGTGATGACTATAAATTTATATCCTTCGAGGTAGGGTCTCATTTTCCTTACTCCCCAAATTATGGCAAGGCATTCTTTCTCTGTTGGTGAGTAATTTTTCTCTGCTCCGTTGAGATGCCGGCTTGCGTAAACGATTACTTTTTCACTGTTGTCGGTGTTTTGCCGCTCCCAGCCCGTATTCGCTGGCGTCAGTTTGTAGGGTAAAAGTCTTTTCAAAGTCTGGGCATGTCAGGATAGGGGCTTCCGTTAATTTGTCTTTAAGATTTTCGAAGGCTTTTTGTTGAATATCAGTCCACTTAAAGTGTTTACCCTTTTTTAGCAGTAAATTCAAAGGTTGTGAGATGGTAGCGAAGTTGGGTACAAAGCGTCGATATCAAGACGTGATTCCTAGAAATCGACGTACCTCGCGTACTGTTTTTGGGGGTTTTAATTCCTGTATGGCGGCTATTTTCTCTGGGTCTGTATGTATGCCTTTTTCGCTAACCACGTGCCCAAGATATTTGACTTTTGTTTGGAAAAAAGAACATTTTTCTGGGTTTATTTTCAAGTTTGCTGCTCGCAGTCTTCAAAAAACTTCTTGGAGATTTGCCATGTGGTTTTCTAGGGAAGTACCTGTCACTATAATGTCGTCTAGGTAAGCAAATGCAAAGGGTTCTAATGCTAATGCTCGTTGCTCGTTGGAAAGTGGCTGGGGCAGAATGTAATCCGAAGGGCATTACTCGCCATTGGAATAATCCTCTTCCCGGAACAGTAAAAGCTGTGTACTTTTTACTATCGGCAGCCATAGGGATTTGCCAGTAACCGTCTTTTAAATCTATACTACTTATGTATTTCGCGTTTCGTAGTTTGTCAAGAATGTGGGTTATTCGTGGTAGAGGATAAGCGTCGGGTATAGAGTTTTTGTTTAATTGTCTATAATCAATGCACAATCGCCAGGCACCTGTCTTTTTCTTCACCAGAACAATGGGTGCACTGAATGGGCTATATGATGGTTCGATGTAGCCTTTGTCAAGTAGCTTGTTGATTTCATTGTTAATGATGGCCTGCATTGCGGGATTACGGGGAATATACCTTTATTTTATAGGCCGTTCGTCTGCCATGACTATTTTGTGTTCGGTGATATTGGTGGTACCTGTTTGTGTGCTAAACTGTTGGAGTTCGTTATTTAAAAAGTTATTAATATGAATTTCATCGTGCATATTGTAGGGTGTTATTGTTTTGTAGTGTTGCTTACCATTTGTAGATTGGTACTTACTTACTTCAAAAAGGATACCACCACATTTAAAGGAAGCTTTTGCTTCTATGAGGAGGTCCAAGCCTATGATTACGTCATCTGGCGTTGTCTCTAATATTATGAATTCGTGTTTTTTTTCGGAAATTACCTAGCTGCACCATGGTGTTGACTCGATAGTGTAATGAGACGGTGGAGCCATTGGCTAGTGTTACTTTCATTGGTGGGTCTAGTCTTTCCTTTTTATCTTTTAATGTCTGGGCGAATCCTTCGTTAATAAAGCTGGCGGAGGCACCAGTGTCAATTGTTGCTTTTTTGTTTATTTCCCCGATGGTTATGTTGGCTGTTAGTTGGGGAACACTGTTTCTTGTAATGGGAGACTTTTGCGGGGATGATTTGTGAGGGAAATCGTTTATCCTCGCTCTTGTCGATTTCCTCCGTCGTTTCCCGAATTTTGTCCACAACAATGGATTGTTCGGACATTTTCTTGACCGCATCTCCAGCAAAATATTTTCTGGGGTTTTCTGCATGTTGTGGCATAGTGCCCATGTTCTCCACATCGGCGACATGCTGTTTGCGGGTTGCTGATGTGATTGTTTACATTCCTGGGTAATGGTTGAGGACTGGAAGAGTTTCTGACCATGTGGTTCTGCTCTCTTCTTATATTCTGTATTTGGTTAGAGTTGGTCTCTCTGGATTTGATAACTTCAAAGTCTTCTGCCATCTTTATCAACTCTTCCAGAGTGGAGAAATCTCTTCGTCGGATGTGTAGTTGATACTCGTTGCCTGCGTTCAAATAAATTCTTTCTAGTTTTTGAGGCTCAGTATAATTTGTGTGCCTCATGAGGTTCTGCAGTGCTAGCACGTATATTTTAAAAGGCTCCTGTTGTAGTTGTTGCCTATTTCGGATTTCGTCTTCCAAGTGTCTCCAGTATCGAGAGGGAAGGAAGAAGTTCAAGAAGTCTCTTTTAAATGCTTCCCATGTTTCCCAATGCTTGTTGTTGTTTCGATACCAGATGAGAGCATTGTCTTGTAGTAGTTCTGGCATTGTGAAGTGTAGTTGGTTCAGGTTGATGCTATATGCTTGAGCTAGCTCGGTGACTCGTTCAATGAAAGATAATGGATCTTTTGTTCCATTCTACTTCACTGACAACTTCCGTATCGTTTCGATTACTGTAGTAGGAGGAGCGTTGTTTGTTGTTGGAAACTCTTCTTGTGATTGATTTGCGAAATTCTGTGGCTTTTTAGTTGTTCCTGTCTGCCTTACACTGTTAATTAAAGGCATTTTTATCGCGGTGTTTGAGTCAAGTGAGTGTTGTCCGGTTGCGCCCGGTGAGACTGCTCTGCGATGTTTAGTTTCTAGTTCCGTGAGTCTGACCTTCTGCTCTTCTGTATATAATTTTTTGTTTACAAAGTTTCTGAGTTGTTTTCTTAGCTCGTCAACTGTTCCTTCTGTGGCAAGCTCAAATTCCTCCATGTATTTCAGCAATTCGTCCTTCTTTAGGAAATAGATCCAGGTGGTAGTAGACATAGTGTCTTAGTTGTCTTGATTTTTTTTTTCTTCTTTTTTAGTTGCTAGCTTGGGCTCCGATGTGCTCTGGTTGATGGTTCGTCGAGAACTGACTCCAGCTGCTTGCTGAGCTTAATTTATATATTTTTGCGTGGGGTTTTTCTAGCTTCGGCGATGGCTGTGAAGATCTGGTAAATTCTGCCGGCTTGTGAGTTGTTGTTTGTGTTTTTTTTTTTTCTGTGAAGTTTTCTTCGTTGAGAGCTTCTTTGTCCTAGACAAGGCTTGTTATAAAATATTTTGATTTGGAATAAAACAAGAGAAAGAGAAGCTTAATTACGTATATGTATAACAATAATAAATACAGCAACGAACGACAATGGTGTACTCTGCGCGTTTTGTTGGTCTCAGGAACTGGCTGTTCCTTAAAATGGTAGAAAGGGAAAGAAAGAAGTGGTGGAAAACAAGAGGTGAAAAAGAGTATGAAATATTTGCGTATGCGTAGTAAAATTATCGGTCCCTGCTCGGGCGCCATTGTAACGAAGTGTTTCTACGGCCGAGGTGACGCTCGCCGGATGTCCAAGGTTCTTTCGTCACAAATAATTTATTTATTGTGAGACCGATAATTTTAAAGGAAAGAGCAGTTTCTTTTAGTTATTATATTTTTATTGTAACAGGAATAAATCTTAGCCTAACTATATAAGTTGTTGTCCTTGTCTGGCTGTCTTGTCTTCCTGGGGTCTACCGAGCTTCTCGTCAGCTGATGGTGAGTTTCATGGTCCTCCCGATTGGGCATAGTGGAATAATGGGTCTGCCGCTGGTGACTCTCCCGCTCTGTAAGTTCCACCTGCCCTAGGTACACCCTGAAGTCTCACGCACTTTGCATTTTGAGGGTCGGTTATACAAGATGATATGCCTCCTTAGAATTGACACGCTTTAGAATGAATTTTGAATATTTCGGAAATTTTATAACGAAGGAGAGGTAATGGTGGGAAAGAGTAGCTTGCCCTGTTAAGAATTACGATGCTTGTCTCCATCGGAACGATCGAAGCAAACTCTCGTTACCCCTTTACCCCAAGGATCAACTTGAATCTCACCGTCGGAACGATCGGGAGGCTGGTTCTTGATGATGTAAACATGGTGTGGACACCCTCGTCGGACATGGCCGAGAATATCCACCCACTCTGGGTTGCCTAGCTCTGTCTATAGATTTGGGGATAAAAATAGTTCGCGAGAGAGAAATGGTGAGGTAATTAATGACAACTATCGGGGTTCGGGAGAAAGGAATGGTGAGGAAAAATAACTTGCCCTGTCAAGAATTACGATGCTTGTCTCCGTCGGAACGATCGAAGCAAACTTTCGTCACCCCTTCACCCCAAGAATCAGCTTGAAACTCACCGTCGGAACGATCGGGAGGCTGGTTCTTGATAGTGTAAACATGGTGTAGACACCCTCGTCGGACACGGCCGAGAATATCCACCCACTCTGGGTTGCCTAGCTCTGTCTATAGATTTGGGGATAAAAATAGTTCGCGAGATAGAAATGGTGAGGTAATTAATGACAGCTATCGGGGTTCGGGAGAAAGGGATGGTGAGGAAAAATAACTTGCCCTGTCAAGAATTACGATGCTTGTCTCCGTCGGAACGATCGAAGCAAACTTTCGTCACCCCTTCACCCCAAGAATCAGCTTGAAACTCACCGTCGGAACGATCGGGAGGCTGGTTATTGATAGTGTAAACATGGTGTGGACACCCTCGTCGGACACGGCCGAGAAGATCCACCCACTCTGGGTTGCCTAGCTCTGTCTAAAGATTCGGGGATAAGAATTTAGTTCGTGAGAAAGGGATGGTGATTTAATTAATGACAACTATCGGGGAGACGGTGTTAAAAAAAAAAGAGAAAAAAAAACAAATGAATGAATATAGGTATGCCCTGTCAAGAATTACGATGCTTGTCTCCGTCGGAACGATCGAAGCAAACTTTCGTCACCCTTTCACCCCAAGAATCAGCTTGAAACTCACCGTCGGAACGATCGGGAGGCTGGTTCTTGATAGTGTAAACATGGTGTGGATACCCTCGTCGGACACGACCGAGGATATCCACCCACTCTGGGTTACTATACGAGACTTAGAATAAAATATATAAAGAAAGAATAAAATATAAGAATCAAAGAAGAGGACTTACCCTGCTGGCCGGCTCCCAGAGATAACGAGATAGGAAACTGCTGAAAAATGCTAAGAAATGCAACTCTGGCATAAAGTAGTGTTTGTGAAAAACCTAAAAATGCTTCTTAGAAAATCAAACATCAGACCCCATATGAAGAGTGTCAAGGAAAGGGAACGAGGTTTTTCGTATAGGAAAATCATAGTCACCACCCCTGTTGTCGATGGCACGTTCACGGGAGAGGGGTTAACATCAGACCCCTGATGAAGTGTGTTCGGGATTGAGAGGGGTAACATCAGACCCCCGATGAAGAGTGATCGGGACGGAGAGGGTTCTGCTTTGAGACCCCAATGACAATTCAGATTTTTAAGTCAAATCGTTTGTATTGAGATAGCAACTTAGTTAATTTTTCATATAAGTAATGAATTCGAAGACATCAATTTGTAATTATTTATTTATGCCAATATTTAGTCTATTTAATATCCATTTTAGTTTTTAATAGTTTATTTCTTAATTATAACCTATTTGGGAAAAGTATTTTAAGTTTAAAAATCATTGCAAGTGCAGATTAACAACAAAAAATCTAATGTAAATTATTTCATACGATCAAATCCGCCACTATTTTATACCAGAAACTGTATGACCTATTCTATGAACAATTCAAGCAAAATAAAACATTGTAAAATTAAATTGATTATCCAATTAAAATAAAAGAGCAGACATGAAATGGCGTTGGTATACCCTCATATTTTAGTTCACCTCGCCATTGAATTTGCCGATACTAGTGTTGCCCGTTCGTATAGAACGCATCTATTTTTGCGCCTCTTATGAATTCTGGTACCAAAGCAGTGTTGTCGGTATGCTACAATATCAAATAAATTTGATTTTTTTCTTAATAAGCAAATACATTAGTGCATAAATGTGCTTGAACTGTTAACAAAACGTTTATTCTTGCTTCGCGGAGTACAAATTACTTCCTAGAACAGAAAATTATTGTGTTCTTTACACCGAGTACTACAAAAAGTACTTTTACCTTTTTTGTACTTTCTGAATTTTCTTTTGTTAACGTAAAATGTAACGCTGCTTTATAATATCATTGATTTTTTCACCACAATTGACGAAATGAATAAATTTTAGATGAAATCTTCTATTTTATTCATGGATATCGTATTTAACGATACAAATAATGTTAACTAAATGTACAGAATTCTGCCATTTGTTTGTTTAGGTGTATTCTTTATTTTCAGTAGTTATGAGTAACTTTCTTTCCTTTTATCTTTGCTGCAATAGCTAAACATTCTAGCGAAATTTCAAAAGTTCAATAACGAACATGGTTTTGAAGTTATAAATCTTCTGGACGCAAGATTGCATATGTGTTCCAAACAACCATGTTGGTATTGTATTTAATACCAAACAGCCTATTATGACCAAGTATATTCGTCCCAAATTTCACAGCTCTATTAGTTCTCCCTTAATCGTGATTTCTACAGACGGACGGACTGACAGACTTACAGGCAGACGCCTCCTTTAATGCGATACAAACGGAAGCACAAAGTGAATCTATCCCTCATCCTTTCGGGTGTAGGGTAAAAAAGAATTGCTTTTAAATAATAAGAATTTAAGTTCTTTCATGTATTTATTTATTTATGCATACAGCCACATTAAGTGTTTATCCGATACATAAGATTTAAGTTATTAGATGAATAATTTTTCCTACAATATTATGTAGTAACATTTAAATATACAGTCTGAATTATAAAAATAATATGTTACATATTATTATATACATTATATAATGCATATATATAATACATTTCATTGTTCTTTTGATTTAAAGCTAAAGTAAATCCGGCGGATTTGTGCGTGAGTAAATCGAGCAACCGTGTGGCCAAGTACAGCAATGCCCGTACTAGAAAAAAATACAAAAACATCACATAAAACACTTAAATAATAATTTAATCATTAATTAAAGTACCTTTTCTTAATTTCTGCATTTGCGTTGCGATTCCAAATGCTAAGTTCATTTCCATTTCCATTCCACTTCCATTCAAATCGATTGACTGAGCCCCGAGCAAATGCATTAAGACCGTGGCTCCCGACGATAGTATCACATAGTGTTCATTATTGTGCGACAAGGTGGTGCCTTGATATGCTGATATCGGATCCGATGCGGTACCACTCAAAACATGACCCATCAACTCCGATTGGCCGGAGAAAAATACCAGAGCTCGCAACAAAATTCCCTGCACTGAAATGTCCATGCCTGCCGTTGCAGGCCAATCATCCTGCTCCAAAATGGCAAGCCGTTCGTATACAGCCCCGGCAAGTGCTACTTCCGAGGTCCAGTGCATGATTTAACTTCATTAAAATTCACTAAAAACACTAATTTCTTTGCGAAATAGCTAAACAATTTTCACAAGCTAAACATTTTTCATCTGTTAAAATAATAAACAGATTTTATTTATTTTTATATAGACATTTTATATAAAGAAATGTCATATAAACGTGACGTCTTGTGGTGAACTACATATACGATGGGTCTCTAAGCAGTTTCCTATCTCGTTATCTCTGCCGGCTCCTCACGACTGACTCTGTTCTTGTGACCGCTGCTGTATTTATAGTCAGCCGGCCATGCAGAGTGTGCTTGTTCTTATCGCTTTGTTTACGTTTTTGGTCTCGTTTTGTCCAGTCAGCTGTTGGGGTCTGGTTTTGCCTGGTCAGCTGTGTGGGGTGGTTTACAAAGTGTGGTTAAGCACATTCATTGCCTTATAGTTTACAAATAGGTAAATAATTAAAAAAATAAAGAGATTCAAGAATTAGACAAAAAGTTTAAAATTTTACGTTTAACTAACCAAACAGAATCAGAAAAATTAATTATATTCCATATTTCTTCCTTCGGGTATAGGGTATTAAAATTTGTAGAATTTGCCTTTAAAACTGTGGAATACTACATAAGTAAATATAGTTGGTATTATACGCTTTCAACTGTACATAAAGTAATGATTCATGACGCGAATATTGCTAGAAAATATTCAAGATCCGAGACAAATGAAGAGGTTTTCCACACTACTTTATACTTCAGATCCGTATATATCAAGCTTAGGCATTTCTTCAAGAAAAAAGGTAGTGGAACTGGATGAGGAAGCTGCGCAATTACTGGCTGAATAATTTGTTCAAGAGTTATAAAATCCACGAGTAAAGTAAATTAAAATTGCTTAATGTTTTATTTCAAAGTTTATATAATTTTATTGTATTTCTGACCTTCTATATTTTGAACATAGTTTGGATATTAAATGTATTTAACAGTAATATTTCTAATAATTGTACAACGATGAATAATATAAGATAAAAACTAATGTAACAAGGTATATATTTCCTTTCCGAGTTGTATAGATTTAAAGAATAAGTAAAAACGCAAAAAAAAAAATTCAAAGTTATTATTATGTGAATTATAGCCTCTATTATATGTATACCAAATTTCAAAAACTTTTGTTCATAAATAACAATGCTACAGATTTTTGAGATAATTTTTGAAACCGGCCCCATAGTGCGTCGATGGAAAATGTCATAACATATTGGTTGCATTCAGAACGGTGAAGCTGTGTTTGCTGGTTCTTGTCAGCGTAAATCATGTGCTCTGAATGCTTTTGCTGTGTCTTTGCTGATGGATTACAACAATTAATCAACAACAACAACACTTCTTTGCCAAATTCCACGTTGCTGCCACACGAGAAGTAAACAAAACACTGAAAATGAGTGACAGAAAAGAAAGTGATGAACAGATCCAGCGTACAAATTTTTCGCTGGAAAAAATTGCAGCCGCTTTGTCAGCCCTTCTGACCTTTCTACCCCCTCAGACAAAAAACCATTCAGAACGGTCAAGCCATGTTGGCTTTTTGCTTAATTTTTGTCTGAGGGGGTAGAAAGGTCAGAAGGGCTGACAAAGCATTCGCCATTTTTTCTAGCCAAAAATTTGTATGCTGCATCTGTTCAGAACTTTCTTCTCTGTCACTCATTTTCAGTGTTTTATTTCCTTCTCGTGTGGCGGCCACGTGGAATTTGGCATAAAGTGTTGCTGTTGTTTAAATATTGTTGTTTTTCAGCAAAGACTCAGCAAACGTATTCAGAGCACATGATTTATTCTGACAAGAAAAAGCCAACACAGCTTGACCGCTCTGAATGCAACCATTGTGTATGTCGCTCATCGCTGTAGTGATTGTTTTTTTTCGCCGTTCGACGTTTGATAACTCTCATCGCACATCGCCATCGCTGTCGCTTTGGATGTGTTTCATTTATTACAGTGTTGTTAAAGACCCGAAGCATTTCTATGAATTCCTCGACGAGATCTTCTTTTTATTCTCAATTTTGTTGAGCAGATCCGTCCTTTATGTCACATTTTATAGCAAATATGTATTAATCCGTGCTTGTAGCTTTCGCTCTATAATTTCTCATCTTGTAGAGAGAATTTTAAGCTAAAATTTAATTTCTGAGTCCATCGTTTTAGGCTAAAACATACTCTAAAAAATGGGCGTTAGTTAGTTAGGGAGGGTAGGTAGGGAGGTTAGTTAGAGGGGATTAATTGTTAGTTATGGGAGGGCCCATTAGTTAGGGAGTTAACAGATAAAAATTTACTCCCTGTAAATAAACCAATGCAAGCATCACCCGCCCGCCCACTCTTTATCACTTCGCCCGATGCGGGTGTAGGGTATATGAACTTCAACTAGGCCGAAGATGACGCTCTACCTGTTTTCTATTGCTTTGGTATTGCTTTGTTTGCTTTTGTTGATAAAATGAAGGATGAAAGGAAGGACAAAGGGATAAAGCAATGAATGCACTTAACCAAAGGCTATAGAATACAAAGATGTACTACGTAGAACAAACGGCTGCTTGCTCTTCCCCTCTCACAATTCACAAGAGTGCTCTGAAATCGCACTCAGAAAAAAACAGCAACGTAAAATCAAATAATTTTTTTTTGATTTTAAGTGGCTAGTTATTTACAAGAAATACTTTAAAATTAAGTAGAAATATTTAAAATCGAATATGAAATACTTTGTTTATTAAAATAAAAATGCTGCAACTTTAAAATAAAATATGTTCAATTTAGTTTTTAGTTGCATACTTCAAATTCAGTTGAAGTCGGACGCTTTTGTTCTGGAATTTAATGTGTTGCGTATTTAAATTAAAATTGTAAAATTTGAATTCAAGTGTGAAGTGAAGTGAAGTACGTACATAAAAGTCAGTTCGGTCTTTGTCGTCAAAGTTAATAAATGTGTTATAAAAAATTCTAATAAGCAATGGAGTATGTGAATGCTTTTTGCGACGCTAATGAATTAGAACTGGGAACCTTTATTGTTTTGCAAAACGGTGAATCTGATAGTGAAGTAAAATATGATATCGAGTAAAATCAGTAATTTTATGTTCTAATAAAAAATTCTTCTGCAGTTTCGTTTAGGTATAATCTAATCTTATTTGGTATAATCTAAGTCGTGCCTTGCTCATAACACAGGGAAAAAATTACGCATCAAGGGTTCAAATAGGTTAGGTTAGGATGCCCCGACCTTAATTAATTATATGACCCTGGAAGCGCCTAAAGCCGTAATTGAGTTAAAGAACTAGGGCATGCCATTCTCTCGCACGCCTGAAGGTAAAATCTACCAACGATTATTTGGAGGCCAAAGCTTACAGTTTGGAAAAAGAGGGTAAGCACATATGTACATGTTGTGCTGTGGCTGATAGGTGAACTTGAGTCTAAAACACTTAGAACTTAGTTATAATAATAATTTCATTCTAGAACTGGTCACTGCCTGCTACATACCCTTTATGGGCAGTCGCTTAAATGCGATTGTAACTATTTCATAGAGTACTCTGGATTTGATCTTTGAAGACAACGAGTGCCGCGGTGTCCTCGCTCGATGTCCTCGCTCGAAGATAGCAGATGGTTAGTCGCAATGGGTTGCCTTGCCAGGACTTGGAATCTGTGCAGTTTCACCCGACGAGAATATATGGCGCAAGCTGCTTGATCGTGGAGGGTTGACGTGGCAAGGGTGGTGTTAGTGCTCATAAAAAACCTGTGCTCTTGCAATTGCATCGTTTACTTCCGAAACAACTGGATGAGCGTTTACCTGCTATTTCAGAGACAGCGCTAATTTTTGCCGGAGTCGATGTGACGCGTGATCCTATACCAGTACTTTCTACAGTACATTACAACATGGGTGGCATATAACCATATAACCAATACTCTATAAAAATAATTGTTATATAGCTTTTGTTATATATGTTTTTGGACTCCGTCGTTATTTCAGTGTATATATATATATATATATATATATATATATATATATATATATATATATATTATATTATATTCAGTATATAAAATGCAAATTTATATACTGAATAATAATGTAGTAATGTTAATAATGTTAATAATATTTACTTTAGTAATGTTAATAATATTTAGTAATGTTAATAATATTTACTTTAATTAAAATATAAGTTATATCACAAGCTCTCTCTTACATTTATATCAAATGGATAAAGTAACACCTGTGTAAGGGATAATTTTTAATAACCAAAACTAGTTTGTAAATATTTATAGATACTTTGTAACAAATTACATAATATATACATATACAATAAAATTGTACCAACATGGAAACTTTATGAAATTGTTTCCTTTAAAGAGGATTTTGCTAGCACCCTGTACTCAGAAAAATCTAGTACGCTAAAGATTTGATTTAACGTTTAATGTGTTTAAATCGATATTGAAATACCTTCAATTTGAACTTGAATAATATTTGATTCAATGCATTTCATGATTGAATTAAGGTTTATTTCTGTTTTTTGTTTCAAATTTTCCGCATTTTAATTCATTAGTTGAAAAGTATTCAATTCAAAGTTGATATTTTTTAATATTACTACGTTTTCCTTTAAAATATGTAACGACTTTTTGGTTTATCCAGAATTTATAGCCAGAATTGAGTTCGTCGGATAGCCAGGTTTCGTTAAAAGATTATATATATTTTTAAGACCCTTAATTTCTTTTTTATATTTCCTTTATTGTCGATTCTTCGGATATTTACATTCTAATAACTTAACTGTGATTAACACACACTAATATCTTAAGATTGTTTCATTTAAGTCTTATAATGACTTTTCTCTAGTCTTGTCCAAGTCAGTTGGCAAACCTTTCAAAAGTATTTTTGCTATCTTCCAGGAACGTTTCCGTCTCACTGAAATTTAACGCGGCACCTGAAAGCGAAGTTCTATAAATCGGGAAAGTTTCCTTGTCACCGATTTACAGAGGCTATACACGTGAGAGGACTCTGAATCCTTGTAACCTTACAAAAGAAAGTTTGCTTCCTTTCAAGAACGTTTCCGTGTCATTGAAATTCAGCGCGGCACCTAAAAGCGAAGTTCTATAAATCGGGAAAGTTTCCTTGTCACCGATTTACAGAGACTATACACGTGAGAGGACTCTGAATCCTTGTAACCTTACAAAAGAAAGTTTGCTTCCTTTCAAGAACGTTTCCGTGTCATTGAAATTCAGCGCGGCACCTGAAAGCGAAGTTCTATAAATCGGGAAAGTTTCCTTGTCACCGATTTACAGAGGCTACACACGTGAGAGAAGTCTGATCCCCTATATCCTTGCAATCCTAACAGGTTCGCTGTCTGTTCAAGTCTCTCCCTGTTTTTCGATTTCCTCACTATTTTATAGTTTTTTGGTTTGTCTACTTTGATCAAAATATTATTTTAAATTTTATTATTTTCAAATTCCCAAAGACTTCTATGTTTTCTAATATTTAAGGGTATAAATTATAGACAAGTAGTTTTAATAGTATTAATAGTAATATATGTATATTAGTAATTTTAGTAATTTTAAGTTAAATTTAATTTAAATTAATTAAAGTTAGATTAATGCTAGGACTAAGAACTAATAAGAATGTAAGATTATGTATGTATTATAACTATTTATATATATATGTATGTATTGTAACTATTTATGTAAGATATAAATTTAATATGTAAAAATTTTATCTTTACAAATATATTTTAAATACTTTCCATTTTGAATTGAATAATTTCTCTGTTGACTGTAAATCAATCCGATTTCTATTTAAAATGAAGTGGTTTTATTTGATTTTACGTTGTTTTTCTTCTGAGTGCGGTTACTTCACAAATTTTCGGGAAATGCATGTTTTAATTTTTGATAGTACTTTCGCCCGTTGTACTTAAAAAAGTACTGTAAATCGACACACAAATATTTTTGAATTTACACAAATCTCATAGAACGTAATAATGTGAACAAATTTACTCACTTTTTGTTGTTAGTTTTTAGTTTTTAAAAAAATTTTAAAATAAAAACACTTTTTACTTTTATTATTTAACTTTTTCTGGAGGCGGCACAAAAATTTCACAATTTTTGCAAATGTTAAATTTGGGAAACTGAAACTTTGAGAAACGGGACTTTGCAGCTGCCTGTAAAAACTGGGCGAGGTAGACCCATTCATGAGTTTCAAAATAAACCTTTATAGGTATTTACCACCTATTTTTCTGTATTTTATATAGTACAAGCTGCGGTAATGGGTTAAGTAGGATTAAGGAATTTCTATGAATAATTTAAAGAAAAGTAAAAGTAGGTTTTAGAAAAAAACCAACTGTTTGTAGCACAGGGATAGAAAAGATAGGCTTAGTCACGTGTGAGGAGAAAGGAGGGGAAAGAGGGGTGCGTTCGGAATTATGTCGCGCTACTATTTAGAGGAAAGGATTTTCTCAGTGCCATCGTTTATGGTCGTCAATGATACATCTCTCACTTCCAAGGGTACACCGCTTCAGATGTGATTTTTTATATTCATGCCTTTCCATTCTCACTAAACTCTTACCATAAACTTCTTTGTTTGTAGTGATGATTTAAATGGTTGTGATGATTTAAATGAAACTTCTTGACTCGGATGTCTACATAGTAAACTAAATTCTAATTTTTACTTTTATACGAGTATTAAATAAATAGAAAATTTTTATGTCATCTTTTTTAAAAAAAGTATTTTATAAAAGGATCCAATACTTGCAGGGCTTCCATACTTTTACATAATTAAATTAAAAGAAACTTTCCATTTCAATCAAAAGTTTTCTTATGTAATTACCGAAGTATGGAGAAGATCTGAATTGAATTTAAATTTATTCTATTCGGTAATAAATTAAATTTAAATCTTTTTTTAAGGGCCACAAAAAGTAAGTAACACGCAGCGGTCGAGCAACGGACAAACATCAGACACGATTATAATCGTATAAAATAAATATGAATATGTGTAAAATTGAATATGTGTTTTTGCGGTCAACAATTTTCGACATTACTACAAAATTTTGGCTATATAAAATTCATTAGATATTTGGTACGTACTACGTATACAGACACAAATACACACCCCACACAGTTTTGTATTTGTGTATATACCGAATATACACCCCGTATATACCGAAGTGTCATATGAAACAACTCAAAAGTGCAATCACGAGTATCTTTCTTAATTTCTTGTTTTCTCAAAAACCTTATGACATAAAAGCCAAAACTAAACGCAATAAAGTATAGGGTGTTTTAACAAGAGGTATTATTTGGAGTTTACAAAAAAACTCATCACGTTGATTGCGGCCGTATTTCGCGAATGACACTGCCTTGCGAAAAACCGCACCAATCTCGCACTTGTTGTGGACAGTTCTCTTGACTCTTAACAGGTCTTCGACCGTTTTTCTTGGATTTGCGGAGCCGAAGATGCAACAGTTTTTAAACAGAACTTCACGAACTTATGGCCGTGTGTATCGATCCATACCTAAAATATCTGTTTTTTAATTGTCAAATGATAACACAATGACGGTTAAATTTTAACAGTTAAAAAAAACAGACAAAAAAATGTTAGGGGTTGCTTTTTTTGTTACGCCACCGAAACCATTGCGCTTTATTTTTGCACTGGTTCACTGACTAATGGGTTTTCTCTAGGTCTATATTTATTTATTTTGCTCAGAAGTTATATTCTTAACGTTATTGATAAATTTAGTCATACACAGTGGCGTAGCTAGAGGGGAGAGGTGGGGGCGGTCCGCCCCGGGAGGCACGGTTTCTGGGGCGGCAAATTTTAAAAATTAAATACCTCTAACAAAATTTTCATATTGACACTTTATTTTTAAATAATTAGTTTATTTTATTAATTTCGTATCATAAAAACATGTGTAATTAGATATACGATACTTTAGGGCGCCACATTATTCCAAAATTCGTATGCAGTTTTCGTTATCTCAGCGCTCCACGAGGGGCGGCATATTTGTTTTATACCGATGCATACTTTTAAGGACAGTGTTTTTTTACTCAAAGCTCTTTTAAGTGGTGCCATAAAAGCACTAAAATAAGAAGGGAAATGTACCTTTCATCAGATAAAGTGATTTAAAAAATCAAAAGTCGGTTTGAAGAGAGATTATGAAGCTGTAATCTCTCCGAAAAATACTCTTTTATTTTGCCATCAAATCTTTTGAATAAAAACTATGATAGCGAATTATTAAACGACAGCATAAATAATGAAGATTTTCGTACTGAAAGAAAAATTCTGCAAAACTTTGTTAAAATTGCTACGTCAGAAGATACGATGAAACTAGCTGAAGGACCTTTGGAGCTCCTAAAATTTATTAAAAAATTCGGTTTAGAGAAAATGTGTTCCCCACATTTTTATCCAACTTCGCATATTTTGAAATGTTAACTTCGCATACAGTAAGTGTAGCTAGCTGCGAACAAAGTTTTTCAAAGTTGAAAATTATTAAAAATTATTTAAGGTCAACCATGGGTTCTCTTAGGTGTAGAAATCTCGCTTTGCTATCAATAGAACGCAAAATTGCAGAAAAGATGGATATAAACAGCGTTATTAACGACTTTGCACAAAAGAAAGCACGAAAAGTAGTTGTGTAGGTTCCTATTATTAATTAATTTTATTTTTATTTAACCTTTATGGGACTGAGGAGGTACCCGTGTACCTTTTGCATGTTTAGAGCAACATAACTTCGATTCTATAAAACAGAGACAAACACGTAAATTAGATTATAATATAATATTGGCATCTTTCTCATTTAAAGTTTTTCATACAAAATCCGTCGATTTATTTCTAACACTCTATTATGGCTGATGAGGTACCCGGGTGCCTAATCCATACAATTTTCTAATTTTAAAAAATTAAATGAAAGGATGTGAAGTTATAAAGCTTATAATTTATTGAATTATGGATAATTCTCATATATTTAATTATGGATAATGTAAATAATGTATTACATTTAAATTATTGACAACATGGGTTGCAAATAGGGTTGGAAATAGAGTGTTTATTACACACGGGCGTCGAGCGTATACAACAGCATTTTCTGGTCTTTCTTTGTTTATATTCAAGGACCTACAAATATGACAGCTACCTACGAGGTATTCGGCTACCCACTCGGGGAAGAGAGCTACGCTCCGGTGTATTTTTCTCTATTTCCAAATTTAGAAAAATTTTGACTCAATTCATTCATTTTCATTCAAGGTACCCGGGTACCTTGTCAGCCATAATATGTTGTTTTTTTCTTCAGTCACACAAAGGTTAATATAAATTTCAATATATTTAATTCTTAATAATACATTAATATATTATGCATTCTGTTTTTATTTTAATGTAAATTCTATTTATGTTTTTATCTTTTTCTGTTAATGTTCAATTAAAATTAATAAATAATAACGAAATAATAACACAACATAAATTGTACCTTCAAAATTTTAGCACTTAATTGGGGCGGAAATTTGATTAATCGCCCCGAGCGGCATGAACCCTAGCTACGCCACTGGTCATACATACTGAGATACAAATACGGGGGAGAGTTCTTGTGCCAACAAATGCAGTTTACTAGGTACACTTTATCAAAGAATAGCATAAAGTTAAACACTAATATTTGGTTGTTGTTGTAGTTACGGTAAGTAATGCAAAACAAAAAAAGGTACCTTAAAGTTCTTGTTGTAGCACTTTCAAATTAGGTCCTCTTTAAATAGGTTTCTTTCTCAAAATTTCGTCTGTTCCGTGACTGACCCATGAACCAAAGGGAAGAGAGTGAGGAGTGATTTAGTGTTCTAAATTATATACTAATATAAGAATATGATAACTCTGTAACTACATCAAGCCATACATATGTACATATTTTTTCCGAGTCCACCATCTTAGACTAAAATGTATTTTTAAAAATGGGCGTGACACGCCCACTTATATACTATACCATATAATGAGGTGTTTGGTAGGCGGTGTTGTAGATGAGTTAATATATCAAAATTTGCGCCCTGTAAATTAAAAAAAAGTAGGTGTCACCCGCCCACTTTTTATCACTTAGAAAGATGCGGGTGTAGGGTATATGAGCTTCGGCTAGGCCGAAGATAACGCTCTTACTTGTTTTAATTTTGTTTCCTTAGATACTAACTGATATTGTCTGATTAAACAAACATAACTAAACGGACAATCCTAAATTTCTTAATTCACTGGGAGCAATTGGTTAGTTCTTATTAAACTAACGCTTATTAAGTACAGTCAACCTTCTACAACGCGACAGATACGTTCTTAGAATACGTCGCGTAGTAGGAAATCGCATTGCAAGAGACATGAACTCTATACAAAAAAAGGGGTTTGAAGTAGAAAAAACTGTATTTAAATTAATTAAATTAAACTTTAATAAGTTAATATATAAGATTTTATTAGAAATCCCTTAATAAAATTATAATAAATTAATTAAAAAAAATATAATTCACGTTTTTAAATATTAAGAACTAAGTGCTTAAGTGTACACAAGTCCATTTTATTCTAATTGTTTTCTTTAATAAGTAAATTTTTTTTAATCGCGTTGTAGGAAAAAAAATCGGATGGCAATGGCAATAGCGATTGCGGGGGAGAAAAGATTGTTTCCGTGGTAAGTGACAATAAAATGGAAAAAACGGAAAAGTGTTGTCAACCACTGCACCATTCGGTACTAGAACGGTAATAATAACCAAATGAAAGAGAATCGGATAAAAATTAACAGCGAAAGACAATTCGATCAAAAAATTTTCTTTCTTTATTGTAAATTTTAAAACATGAATTCGTTCATTTCGTGTTCATTAGAACGTGTATGGTTTCTCAAATTGAACAAGGGAAAACAATACTTTAATAAAATTAGGACTTAAAGAAGAGAGAATAATTAAAATTGACAATGTTTTCAACATTCAATTATTTAAATAAAACAACTATTGCTTTGTTCATTCACTCTTCATCGACAATGTTTTTGACGAAAATCCTTCCCTTCAAGGACACCGACAGTCATTATTTGCTCATTGCTACTTGTTGTTGCCGCCTCAAAGTCATTATAGAGCAACTAGTAGATTAGAATTTTTTGCTGACTCTGGCGGTCCAGGTGCTGCGGATTTAATTTGAAAACGTTGTCAAAACAAAGAAATCTTTGCAATAGAATATCTTCTTATGTATTTATTTTTGGTGGATTGATTTTTCTTTACTTCTGGACGAACAAATGAACGATACGCCAGTAAGATTAATGCAATAAACTAGTGTTAAAATTTAAAAAGAAGATTGTAGAGTTTTCATAAAATTCGAGTAGGTAATAAGAGCTTACTTTTGGCTGGAAAAAATAAAGAAACAGTGCAAGTAATGAGAATTACAAAGTAATAAAATGCGAAAATAAGTTCCCAACGGGAAATAATGGAATAATGCCACGAGCAACTAAAAAATAAAATAAA
This sequence comes from Conops quadrifasciatus, assembly GCA_949752815.1. Taxonomy (NCBI): domain Eukaryota; kingdom Metazoa; phylum Arthropoda; class Insecta; order Diptera; family Conopidae; genus Conops; species Conops quadrifasciatus. The sequence continues at coordinate 7,261,255 of OX457081.1, forward strand.
AAGATTATTGAGGAAAGTATACAAAGTTGAAAATTTAATCTGTACAACCAAACGTGTTTATTTTTAAAGAATAAGGAATTAGACCACGAATGCATTCTTCAGTAACCGATAGAATGCATACATTCTTTGATGAATAAGATTTTAATTACTTTACTCTAACATCGATGAATAAAGTTGCCCTGAATTCGCATTCGATTCTACTGGTATGCATTCGAAGTGTACGGTCGAAAATTTCGGTTTAATTTTTTAAAAGTTTAAAACAAGTTTAGAAGTTGGAATTCTATAAGGTTAAATATTTGCGACTTTTAAAGCTGCACCGTAGACCGAGCCTTGTATCAAAAATGATACATTTGACTTTTGTTTTGGCCAGGAAATATTTTTCGCTTTTAATCCCGCGCCTATATTTTGTGACTTTGTTTATTTTGTGCATTATAATTGTTTTAAGTAATAGTTTTTTTAAAAAAATAATAATAAGGTAAAGAAATCAAAACTTCATAATTTTATCCTTGTATCATTTTTGATACAAAACAATATGCAAAGTAGAACCCAAAATCCACGAAGTGAGTATTCCCATTCGCTCTATTCGAAAATTGTAAAGAGTGATAGTAGGAAGCTTGTCATTCTGGAGCATCGGCGGAAGCAGTCACCAAATGACAGTCATTTAAAGCCATCACCAAAAACGCGAGCAAGATGCCCAGCAGTGTTACGCATCGGGTGATAAAAATAAGCAAACAAGTCTATTGCTGTATGTGCCGAAAACCAATTTATAAGGATAAGAATGCAAAAAATATTTGCATTAATTGCTTATAAAATAAAGAATGAGCAAAGAATTTATTATATAAATTATTATATACTATTTTTATATACTTTTGATATACTATGTATCAAAAATGATACAAGGATAGGATTCTCAATTTTTTTTAAGGCTCGGTCTACGGTTAAACTAAAACGGACTTTGTACTTCTCGTTTTATGTAAAATCTTTTTCAATTGTATTTAATAAAAATTTTCATATAAAAAACTTTTGGGTTAAAATTTAACGCAGAGAAGTTTAAAGCTTTTGTGTTTCATTTTAATTATCTCATCTATTTAATTAATAGCCATATCTGCTTTATTTTATATGCAGAGAGCTAAAGTTCGATTCCCGTCAGAGGCAGCTAGACCTGTTGCAAATGCGGTAAATGTCACGTATTATTGCCTCAATTATAAGAAGTAATGTGGTTTATTATTGGAAGCAATTTCTGTTCTTTTAGTTAGCTTTGAATTTTAAAAAAATTAAATATTTTAGTTAGCTTTGAATTCTATTGTATTGTATGTAAAACAATGAATATAGTCAGTAATGCAAAAAAATTAAAATTGCTTGGGCTTGATTTTGTATTTCAAAGTATGGGTATTAAGTATTAAGACGTAGAAGAAGTAGAAGTATTGTAGTCTTACGGAGGAGAACATGAGGGTTAAAGAAACCTTCCGTTGACGTTGAGGACTACAAAAATGTTTGCTCATGTAAGCACCTAATGCGTTTGCCTCGCAATAATGTGAATAAAGTCAAGTTGAAAACGTTATACTAATTACTATCGCTAATTTAATAAAAATACTCGTGTACTAATAGTGTTATTAAAGTTCTAATAATAAGGTCACCTAACAAAACTAACTAAATAATATTAATCTAATAATGAAAAAATAATTTCTAGTATTTTATTACTTTATCTAACCTAATACTAAAAACGTATCATAAACAGTGTCATTAACAGAAATCAAAGCACAAATTGAGATTAATAATGGTATACAATATATTCCAAATGTCCGCTTCAAACCCTCTTACAAATGGTCGTTCTCTTGATGATATTTTTTATTATGTTTTCGCACAATTGTGGCGGGAGCTCAAAAACGGCACCAAACTGTTACTCGTAGTGGATGGAGAGATTGTTCGAACTATTTTTTTTTAATTTTCTCAAAATGCCACAGTCTTCTTTATTAACGTTTCCAAATGAAACCTATTACTCAAAAGAATTTTTCGCAGCACGATCTTGTTCATGGATTTTCATCAACAATTCGTGTAGTCACTCACTCACTATTTAAATTCGTTGTGCGTGTGGGTATTGGTCAATATCTAAAAACCTTTTCTCAGATATTATATTTTAGCTAGTCAAATGACGTCACAATGGCAACTCGAAATTGACACGTCGAATATGACGAAAAATTCAAAATGACAGTGTTTGTTGAAAGACTCTATGTTACTAAGTCAATTCTTTAATACTAGCAAGATGTAATAATTTGAATATTGGAATAAAAACATGTCTCATACTTTTATTTAATATGTCTATAATACGAGTATTATAATAATAGTATGTCTATAATATGTTTATAATATTATTAATAAGTGTCTACAATAATATATGTACATATGTCTATAATATACGTATAATAATAATAAAATTTTAAAAGTCTGAAAGAATAATTTTATTACTAATACTTTTTTATAAAAAAACAAAGTTCAACTTTAAACTTCATGGAAACACAGTTTTTTTATTTAAATCAACAGCTTCAAGATATTCACTCTCGGAAAATGTCAAAGATGCTGTTGCACCATGTTAGAAATATAGACTTTATACGTTTTGTCAACATTGGTAAATAAGTTAAATTTATTGTCGATTGAGCAAACAGTTTTAAAGTTTATTTCTGCTTAATTGAAACTTCACACAAAACTAAAGATTTGTATGTGTCGCACATAAAGGTGTTAATAAGTTCATATGACAGCTGTTTTTATGAATGCGAAATGTAAATTAATTTAGTACATTTTTGTTATTATATTGTTTGCAACGCAATAGAAAAGCTATATCTTATTAGCTGTAATGAATGGATATACGCAGTTCTGAAGGAACTAATGTAATCGGTTAAAAGTATGATCACTTTTGTAAATGATAAACCCGGGTACGATAAAAAACACTCTTAATAAGTTTTTTGAGGACTATTTGGTCCCATAAAAAATTTTTTTTTAATTTTGACTGCTGTGAAGTTAGCACTTTTTTTTTTAGAATCGTTTTTCAGAGACGTTTGTTGAAGACTTCGATTGAAGAAAAATAGGGTTGCCATATAATATCTCCCATAGATTTTATTGGAAAAATCACTTTCTAAAACTAAAAAAATCATTAGCTACCAGAGTTAACTTAATTTGTTTTCCTTCTCGAAAAAGTTATGTTTATACCAACTGTTTAATTTACTAGAGTATTAGTCTTAAGCAAAATTAAATACGGACTTTTTCTCTTCGGCTCCTCAACTAAATCCAACATCAATATCATCAAGCCACTTTACCATCAAGCTATTCGAGCTAGTTTATACGTTTTCCGTACAACTTCAATCTCTAATCTTCTGGCTGAATCAGGACTTCCATCGATCGAGGAAAGATATTATGCTGCTACCGCTCAGTTGCTCATGAAACTTCTCTTTCCAAAAATGTCAGTAATAAACAACGACGTTAAGAAAGCACTGTCATCCTCAACAATTCCACGCATAAAATCTACTATCTATAACTCTCTCGCTATCGCTCAGGATCTAGATATATTCCTCCCCAGTGCAATAAACAGGATCCCACAATGTCCCCTTCACTTTACTGCCTGCTCAACAGCTTGTGACATAAGTCTCAGCAATTACAAGAAGAATCCAACATCAAATGAACTATTCAGAACACTCTTTTATGAACGCAAAGAATTGGTTGACGCTAACAATTGGCAGATACTCTACACTGATGGTTCAAAAACTGATACGTCTGTATCTTATGCAGTAGTCAATAACAGTCACTGTATTCTTATGAAAACTCTTGTGGGATTTACGTCAATCTTTACCGCTGAAGCTGCCGGCATTTATTAAGCTTGTCTTTTTTAAGCTTGTCTTTTTTAAGCATTTATTAAGCTTGTCACCAACGTAGTAGGTGTAAAACAGTAATCTGCTCCGACAGTCTATCCGTTCTGCTCGCATCTATAAGTAGCTCGCATTCCAACAAATGGGACATTATCACAAGAATCAGAGAAATTCTTTTTATAAATACAGCCAAGATCAAACTTCTGTGGATTCCCGGCTACGTCGATATCCCGGGAAATGTTATTGCCGACGAAACAGCAAATATGCCTCTCACGCACCTATCATAGTAGATCCTACAATTGAGTCACTACTCACACATCAACGAAAAATGTCAAGCAGCTATTTATTCTGTCGACGCTGAAAAACATAAAATACAAGTTTTCTCGAGATTGCGTCTGGGGCATTCTATAGCTACTCATCCATCTCTATTGTGAAATGAAACTAGAGTCAACTGTGCCCGCTGCGGTGATCAATTCACCATGAAACATCTTCTATCTGACTGTCCGTATTTTCATTATTTAAGATCGTTTTTTTTTAAAAGCATTCCCGAATTAGAAATGTTAAGTTTAATTTCAACACATAATATCGATATTATATATAATTTTGTTAAAAAATGTGATCTGCATATCTAATTAATTTTACTACTATCTCAAATCGAGCCGATAGCCCTGGCAGCTAGTGCTCCTGTATTTATTAGTCTTAAGATTTATCTTTAAGATTAATGTAATTAATAATAAAAATAATAATAATAATAATAATAATAATAATAATAATAATAATAATAATAATAATAATAATAATAATAATAATAATAATAATAATAATAATAATAATAATAATAATAATAATAATAATAATAATAATAATAATAATAATAATAATAATAATAATAATAATAATAATAATAATAATAATAATAATAATAATAATAATAATAATAATAATAATAATAATAATAATAATAATAATAATAATAATAATAATAATAATAATAATAATAATAATAATAATAATAATAATAATAATAATAATAATAATAATAATAATAATAATAATAATAATAATAATAATAATAATAATAATAATAATAATAATAATAATAATAATAATAATATTAATAATAATAATAATAATAATAATAATAATAATAATAATAATAATAATAATAATAATAATAATAATAATAATAATAATAATAATAATAATAATAATAATAATAATAATAATAATATAATACTTGTACTGTACACATCTTATACTTTAACTTTTATATAATTACTTTCATATAATTGAGCATTGAGTTTCGATTCTAAAAAACTATAATTTTGAACAATATAGAAAAAGAAGATTGTGATTAAAAATTAAATACGAAGCATAAAAACATTGAATACATTGAATACGAAGCATTAAAACTCAGCAGTGGGATATCGCTCATCTCTACATTATTCACAATGCAATTAAATGCTGTAAAGATTATGGCATTTGCCGGTCATGATGCGAGCGGAGCACTTGGCGTAGATGTAGAACTACATTCCGATGCGGATGTACGTCGCACTACAACTGATTTAAATGGAATATTTTCGTTTACACCCATCGTACCAGGAAAACACGTGGTTCGTGCCAGCCGGGCGAGGTGGCATTTTTCGAAGTGGGAGCAAACCGTGCTGGTCGCTAGTGGCAATACGGTATTATAAGAAAACTCCTTAGTCGTGTCGGGCTTTGATGTCCATAGACGTGCGGAAGCAAATGATCAGCTGTCTGGTGGTATTGGATTAGCGATTTTCCGAAAAAAGGGTCCAGATTTGCCATTGAGATGTTCAAATGTAGTGACCGTTGAACTCGATGTCTAAAAAGATAGATATGAGCAAAAATCTACTTGTTACACGTTTATCGAAAAGTCTGGCGACTACACATTCATTGGTGTAGCCCCGTTCAGCAAGAATCTGAAGTTTGATGAGGATAGCAATAACCAGCAGTGTTCAAATATGAACACTAGCTTTTTACGACCGGTCTTATCAGCGTGAGACGAAATAAGACGGACTGTCTTATCAACATGTTGAAGACATGACGTTCGGCGTTATCAACATCAAGACGGCCCTATGCGTCTGATTCAACCTTTGGCCTGATACATAAGTGCAGCAGATACATTTATATTAGGTTTTTCTTCTAACTGTTAGTTAGGATATTTTTTTTACACATGATAAGGAAACATTAAACTATTGTAGAATACAAAATTGTAGTAGTTTAAGATAATATGAACATTGTAATGATAAGAAAAATTGTATAAAAAAAAGACAAATTCAAATACAAATTTAGTACTATAAAAGTATTCATCGTGTATTCATTTACATTTGGTCCTTCGAGCTTTTCTCAGAGTTTTCCCCCACCAGTGGTAAGAGGCTCTGAGAATCTTGAATAAAGCTAATAAAATATTAGGAAATTATAAAAAATTCAAATTGAATTCTAAACTCTGAAATAGAGTAGAATTATAACGAAAAATATTCTGAGTTTTCCCCCATCTGTGGTAAGAGACTCAGAAATATATTAAAAAAAAAAAAACTCTTCTGTATATCTCCCATCAGTGGTAAGATATTCAGAAGTTTTTTAAATTAACGATACACAGTGAAAAAAGTGTCGTGAGAGCGTATCCGAGGCTGAAATATCGGAAAAAGTATCGTGAGAGCGTATCCGAGGCTGAAACATCGGAAAAAAGTGTAGTGAAAGGGTATCCGAGGCTGAAACATCGGAAAGTGAAACGTGAAAAGTGAAAATAATACCCTGGTAAAATTAAAAAAGCCAGCAATATGTCAAAGGATAGGCTACTGGAGCAGCAAAAAGAACTCGGCGAAGAGTCCATAAATATACGGGCAATACTTTAAGAAAAATTATTTTGAAGCCATTAGTACAATAATTGAAGAAGCAGTTAATATTCTGCATCAAAAGGAATTGGGTGATGAGCCTATCGAAGTAGCATCAGCTACTGAAGAAAAAATAGAAAAAAATACCAAAGGCGAAAAGCCATGTAATAGCAAACAGGTACCACTACAAAAAAAAACTTAGAAGAAAAATATATAGACTACAAGAGCTAATGGACGAAGCTCATGAGGAAATCAATAATAATAAAAAAACTGAATTGGCAATAACAAAAGCAGTGATGGAAGAGAACTTCCAAGAAATTAAGCAGGAGTATGCAAATTTAAGCAAAATAATTGGAAACGATGAAACAGAAGAAGAGGAATATGAAAACATTGCTCGTGAGTACAGGGTGACTATGAAACAAGTAGTAGTTGCACTAAAAACAGCAGAAGCAAAACCAATTGTCCATTCTATAAAACTAGAGGACATAAAAATTCCAGTATTTTTTGGAAACGTAACGGAATGGCCATCATTTCATGACCTTTTTTAAAATTTGGTTCATAATCAGAATAATTTCTCCAATGCAGAAAAAATGTATCGGTTAAAGAATTATGTCAGAGGAGAAGCTGGAAGACTTATCCAGCATTTGAAAGTGACAGACGCCAACTATGAAGCAGCATGGAATATATTAAATACAAGGTATGAAAACAAGAGACTGCTGTTTACTACACAAGTGGATAAGATTTTGGATCATCCAATGGTAAATACTGAATCAGCCTACAGTGTAAAGCAATTGTTGGATACAACAAATGAATGTATTCAAGCATTAAAAGGTCTTAATATAAAAATTGATGATGCAGAACCTTTTATCGCAAGAATAATCGTCCGCAAGTTAGACAGAGATGGGTTGCGTCTATACGAACAAAGCGTAAAGAGAACTAAAGAAATCCAAACACTAGAAGATGTATGTCTCTTCTTGGAGCAGCAATATCAAGCTCTAGAAGCATTTAAAGGCAAAAAACACAACAACAGTTTTAAAGCAAATCAGAAACAGTTAAACTTGTTCCATATATCACAAAAGAATTGTGATTATTGTAAACTAACAGGACATGAGCTGGTAAGTTGCAGAAAGTTTCAAGGAGCAACAATTATGGAAAAAAGGCATTTTATAAGGAAAAATAAATTATGTTATCGGTGTATGAGCCATAAATTAGATACAAAATGTGCAAGTAATACAGATAACTGCAAGAAATGTGGTAAATACTCTTCTTCATGTTGAAGAATTTAAGAAGGAAGCGAAAAGTCCAGAAAAAAGTGTAAATATGATGACTGGACAAGAGAAAAAGGCAACAGTGCTACTAGCAACGGCACAAATAAGAGTAAAGGCAGCAGATGGCAGCTTCATCACATTAAGGGCGCTAATAGATCAAGGCTCACAGAAGACAACTATTTCTGAAGAAGCAGCACAAATACTACAACTGCCAAGATTAAAAGAGAAGACACAACTGCATGGTCTTGGAGATACAATTGTGGGTATATCAAAATCAAAGGTATATTTGGAAGTACGACACAGGTTTTTAAGCAATGAGAAATTTATGATTGAAGCATTAGTCCTGAATAAGTTATCAGGAGCTATTCCGGACAGGTCATTTAAATACAACAATGATGACTGGAAAAATTACACCCTAGCAGATCCAAGTTTCAACAAATCAGATAGAATAGATATGGTGTTAGGCGGCGACATCTACTCCATTATTTTGGAAGAAGGAATCCATAAGAATGGCAAAATTCTAGGTCAAGCTACAAAACTAGGATGGATATTGTCAGGGGTATTAAAATCCTGCCCACATAAAAACAAGTTAGTCATAGCTATGACAACAAATCTGGAGAAGTTTTGGGAAACAGAAGACATCTTTGAAGTCGAGGCTAAAAACGAGTCTGATAACTGTATTTAGCATTACCGAAAGAACACCACACGAGATAAAGACGGTAAATTCATAACAAAGCTTCCTTTCCAAGAAGAAAATCAGTTAGGGAATTCTCGAAAACAAGCATTAGCCAGATTCTTAAGTTTGGAGAATAAGCTAGACAGAAATGCAGGATTACGAAAAGATTACATTAAGTTTATGGAGGAATATATCAAATTAGGCCATATGAAAGAAAAAGTTACCGAAGGTGAAGGAAAATATTACCTACCACACCAAGCTATAATTCGACAAGATAGTCTAACGACAAAAGTCAGAGTAGTTTTCGATGGGTCAGCAAGAACTACTAATGGGCGCAGCTTGAATGATGTTCTCTTGGTCGGCCCTAGACTTCAAAAAGATCTCTTTGATATTATATTAAAATGCAGATTGTGGAGATACGTAATAATAGGAGATTTAGAAAAGATGTATAGACAGATCAAGATAGCAGAAGAAGATCAGCAATACCAGACAATTCTATGGCGTGAAAACAGAAATAACCCGATAAAGGAATTCCAACTGACAACGGTTACATATGGTACAGCTTGTGCACCATTTTTAGCAACAATGGCTCTACAGGATATAGCCGAAAGATGTGAAAATGACAAAATTAGCGAAATAGTAAAATCAGACTTTGATATGGACGACCTTCTAACAGGAGCTGATACAATTGCAGAGTGTAAAAACTACAAGCTAGAAGTCACAAAAGAATTAAAGAAGTATGGATTTAATTTGCGTAAATGGCTGTCAAATTGTGAAGGTATAATAGAGTATGGTGAAGCTCTTAAAGAAAATGAGGTAATACAGCTGGAAGAGGGAGATGCAATAAAAACTCTAGGCCTGCGCTGGAACCCTGCCAAAGATGAATTTTTATTCAAAATAAATGAGGATAAAACAAAGCAAATTACGAAAAGACAAGTGTTATCAAAATTGGCAAAAATATTTGATCCAATGGGCTGGCTAGCTCCAATAACTGTGGGAATCAAATTGTTTATACAAAAATTGTGGCTACTAGACATAGACTGGGATGAACTATTAGATGAAGAATTATCCAAAGAATGGTCGGAATTAGAAGAAAAGCTTCCTGAAGTTGAGGCAATAAAAATTCCAAGATGGGTAAAAGTAGAGAATGCGGTGCAATGGGAGCTTCATAGATTTGCAGATGCATCAGAAAAGGCTTTTGCAAGTGTAATATATGCTAAAAGAGGGTCATATGTAACAATTTTAGCAGCAAAGAGCAGAGTAAACCCAGTTAAAAACAGAAAAACGTTACCAAAACTAGAGCTATGCGCAGCACATTTGCTGGCGAAACTAATGAGCAAGGTAACACAAACAATTAATTCCAATATAAAGATTTCCGCTTGGAGTGACTCAACTATAACGTTAGGCTGGATACAAATAACAAAAATAAAGACAAATTTATTAGAAATAAAGTGGTAGAGATTCATAAACTCTTACCTAAAGCAGCTTGGAATCATGTCAGCAGCAGCGACAATCCCGCTGATATAGCATCAAGAGGCATTTCTCCAGAAAAACTTTTCCAATTCAAGCTGTGGTGGAACGGACCAGTATGGCTATCGGAAAGCGGGCGTCAAACTGTGGAACAACCATCACCAGAAGAAACAATTATGACAGCAGTAACAACGCAGAAGCTAGAGCATTTCTTAGGGCCGTTGCTAGATAAAATATCCAGTTATGCGAAGTTGGAAAGGATCGTAGCGTATGTACAACGGTTTGCTTTAAAACTCACGAATTCCGAAAAGAAGCCTTACCTAACAGTTAAAGAACTGGAGTTAGCGCATCAAAACATCATAAGGTATCAACAATACGAAGATTTTGCTGAAGAGATCAATACAATTAGAAATAACAAACAAATTGATAGAAGAAGTAAGTTGGCGACGCTAAACACGTTTTTAGATAACGACGGTATCTTAAGAGTTGGAGGTAGATTAGAACGATCTTCGCTGACCTACAGCCAGAAACATCCAATAGTTCTTCATAAATCTAAGTTAGTTGAGCTATTAGTTCAACACATCCACAAAATAACACTACATGAAGGTAATCGGTTGATGGAATGCACACTTAGAAGAAATTATTGGATTATTGCAGCCAGAAATGTCATCAAGAAGTGCATAAGATATTGTCCCAGATGTACACGATACAATCAACGTATGAGCAGTCGAATAATGGGTAACTTACCGAAATCTCGTGTAGCAGAATCCCATCCATTTACCTTCACTGGAGTCGACTACGCAGGCCCCTATCAAATGAAGTGTTCCAGAGGAAGAGGTCAAAAAACATTTAAAGGGTACGTAGCCATATTCATCTGTCTGGCCACAAAGGCCATTCATCTCGAAGCAGTAACAGATATCACTACGGAATGTTTCCTGGCGGCATTAAGACGATTTTTTAGCAGAAGAGGAAAGTGTAAGACCATTTACTCTGATAATGGTACAAACTTCGTAGGAGCATCTAGGAAACTTGACAAGGATTTCAAGAAGGTAATGCAGAATAATGCAGAAGTAGCATCAGTGTTAGCAGCAAAGAAAATAGAGTGGAAATTTATTCCCCCGGTAGCTCCTCACTTTGGAGGAATCTGGGAAGCTGGTGTGAAATCTATGAAACATCACTTGAATAGGGTAATTGGTGATGTAAAGCTAACATATGAAGAAATTAGTACACTGCTAGCACAAATTGAAGCGGTGCTGAATTCGAGGCCAATATACGCCCTGGGTAGCAGTCCAGAAGACGTGAATACATTAACTCCAGTACATTTTCTCATTGGTCATCCGGTTGTCGACATCGCTGAGCCAATAGCCGAATCAATGGTAGGTTCTCTTGATAAATGGAAGCTGATCCAGAAGATGAAACAAGATTTTTGGAAAAGATGGAAGGAAGAATATTTAACAACGTTACAACAACGGTATAAATGGAAACACCCACAAGAAAACTTAGAAAGGGACCAGGTAGTATTAATAAAAAATGAGGCAACGCATCCTTGTAAATGGCCCTTGGGAAGAATATTGGAAGTCCACAAAGGCGAAGATGGAAAAACACGGGTAGTTACATTAAAAATTCAGAATGGGACTATTAAACGTCCTATACATAAGCTTTGCCCTCTAATGACTTCCAATATTTACGATTCTGTGGAAAATGAGAAATCTAAAGTTCATGTTACAAAGGTCTCACCAATGAACATTATGGGTAAGCAGAACATACCACCAAATAAACATTGGTTTCTCCTACTATTATTTATGCTAATGGGACAAGTGCAAGCGGCGCCACAGAAACTATATGGGAGCATTGGAGCAACGGTATCTATGATTGACAATCAAACAGCGATGTATTTTGATAATATCGGAAAACTAGACATGCGAACTCTAAATGGAATCTCGTTATATATTATGACTTAAATTCATACTTTGAAGAAGTTAACGGAATTCAAACTTCATTAAGAGAGTTGCAAAGGACCTGTATGTAAACAAATGACAAATGCGATGAATCAAAGATATAATACCTTGAAGCAGAACAATGACTTACTAATCAGCCGTGAGAGAACAAAGAGAGCACCATTTGAATTTGTTGGATCTCTCTACCATATACTTTTTGGAATGATGGATGCTGAGGATAGAACGCAGATGGAGGAAAATATGAGAAACCTTTTGCATAACCAGGAAGATTTAGCGCAACTGACAAAACAACAAACATCCATAATAAATTCTACAATAAATATAGTAAAGAAAACAAAGGCTGAGGTAAATGATAACTTTCGAATGATGTCAAGGCAGCTACAACAATTTTATGCTGAAGTATCCAAAACTCAAAATACTGAAAGACTAATGTCAGGATTCCAAATCCTTGTATCGCAGCTTTACATGATGATTGATGATTGCGAAACCACACAAATGTCTATAATTAATTTACTTATCGATATTAATCATGGTCATATCAATCCGCAGCTTCTAAAACCCGCTCAATTACAGCAAGAATTAGTCAAAATCCAGGAGCAGTTACCAGAAAAACTTACGCTTCCAGGAGGGACATCGGGGAATCACTTAAAAGAAGTATACAGTGTATTGATGGCTAAAGGTATTATATTAGACAGAAGATTAATAATCAAATCGGAAATTCCCCTCTTGAATTCTGGATCGTCAGATATATATAAAATAATTCCTATTCCTCTAAGTAAAGGTAATACAACTGTAATACCAATAATTGAGGCGGACTACATTATTTACAATGTTGGAAATAATGTCTACACAATGATGTCTCAGTCAGATTTAAATATTTGCAAACAAATTTTAGAAAAATACATGTGCAATACAAATTGGGCATGGAAATCCGCCACAAATAAGGCATGTGAAATGTCAGCTCTAAAAGGTTTACAGAAGGCCGACTGCAAGTTTAAGGAAATCGAGAGTAAAAATACTTGGCATAAACTTCGGAAAGAGAACCATTGGCTGTACAGAGTGATCGAGGATATGGATGTGGAAATAAATTGCGGTAAGGGTCAACTAAATTGGCTAAAACTACCACCCCAAGGAATTTTGTCACTGAGATCCGGTTGTACTGCGAGTTCCCCACAAATCTTCCTAGATGCATCAAAACAACTGGATTCCAACGCAGACTTTACACCTAAAAACATCATATGGAACAAGGATATGAGCGAACTTACTTCTTGGCATACTAAACCTCTAAAAGTTCACATTTCCAACTTTACCCAATTGGATAATTTATCCATGCAGCTGGACAAACTTCAGTCAACACAGATCGAGCTAAGAAGATTGCGCTTCCACACAATCAGTGGACATTCATCTCTGATTATCGTACTGGTAACCTTAATAATTTTCTTATACTTTCTTATACTTTAACTTTTATAGAATTACTTTCATATAATTGAGCATTGAGTTTCGATTCTAAAAAAGTATTATTTTGAAAAATATAGAAAAAGCAAATTGTGATTGAAAATTGAATACGAAGCATAAAAACATTGAATACATTGAATACGAAACATTAAAAATTAGATATTGGATACAATTAAACAATAAAGTTTTTTGTTATTGCGAACCGAAACGTTATTCATCGCAACAGCAATCAAAATAAATTTTTCTGCTTCGGCTCGCGTAATATTTTTTTGCGATGAATTGCTCGCGATGGATTGCTGTGCGATGAATTTGTCTTGCGATGAATTGCTTGCGATGAACTTGTTGTGTATATTTTTGAAGGACACTATTTGGTGACCAAAAAACGTACACAATTTGGTTTGACAATAACAGTCGTACTACGTACTGGAAACGGTAGTAATACTGTTAGTACTGTATTACTAGTACTCTTACTGTTAGGTAGTAACATTGTTGTGAGACCACGTATTCTAAATCCTTACTATATATATAAAACTCAAGCGCCTTCTCAGGAGATAAGAAGGTCGCCCTAACTTTTGTGTCCGGCGTGGAACGCCGTTGGACAGACAAGGTGCCATGCTTAGAGCTAGCACTCTTTAAAGGGAATTTTGCCGTTACTAGGCAAAAGAATTAGACGAGCCGATTAGTTTGGCTGCTGATAAAATTCTCGCTTTATTCTGGATCGCTCGGGTTTATATATCCGAGCTGATCCCGTTCTTTTCCTTAGAGTAAATATAATGACAATATTTATCTTATATAGTTGTAGTGCTCTTACATTTTCTTAACATAGTGCTTGTTCTTATTGTTCTACTTCCACTGAATAATTTTATGTTAACTCGTTACATTTCATGTCTTCATTGAGTTTTTATTGAACCTTTCCCCAATCGTATTTTATCGCTTATCGATTTGGGCGGTTCAGCTTTGTAAATATATTCGTACTGTTTCCGCGTGCTACCGAATATATCGGTAACGAGGTAAACGTACTAAAATTGCTTGTTCAGCTTTAAATATTATAAACGTTGAAGAGTGTCCAGGAGCGGACTGCGGGTGCTGTGTATTGTGTAGTGTTTGTGTTTGTGATTTTGATAACTATATTTATGAGTTCAATTATTTGACTCACAACAAACTGCTCGCGATGAATTTCGTGCGATGAATCAGCCTAGAATTATTTTATTTGATCTATGATGAAATATGCAACAATATTTTATTTGCTTTGCGAAATCTGTTGCATATTTTTTAAAGTTTTACGATTGCGTACCTTCGCCCAGTAGCGCGTTTCTGTATATTAATCGAAAATCTTTTCTATTTTTATGACGTCGTTTCGATTCGATAGATGTTTTCGATTGTGAAAAGTTTAGTGTTTCTGTAATAGGAAATCGAAAAGAGGCTGTTATGCTTTGAATACGAAGCATAAAAACATTGAATACATTGAATACGAAACATTAAAAATTAGATATTGGATACAATTAAACAATAAAGTTTTTTGTTATTGCGAACCGAAACGTTATTCATCGCAACAGCAATCAAAATAAATTTTTCTGCTTCGGCTCGCGTAATATTTTTTTGCGATGAATTGCTCGCGATTGCTAGATGTTTTCGATTGTGAAAAGTTTAGTGTTTCTGTAATAGGAAATCGAAAAGAGGCTGTTATGCTTTGGTAAAGAAACATTAATAGAAAAGAAACAGGTCGGAAATGAACCAATTGTCAGTATTTTTAAAAATACAAATATAAGTAATCTTAAAAATCTTTAACCCTAATACGTTGTTGGGGTCATTTCATGACCGAAAATGATTTTAATTCTCAATTCCTATGCACAAATTATAATATAATTAAATTTCCGTCAAAATTGTTACTAGTGCTTTGTTTAAATGCAGTTGGATTCTAAATCGATACCTGTCTGATCGTAGCCTGTGTACGATTCCCGCAGTATACATATATCCAACTTAAAAACCATGTTAAAATAATATTCTTCAAAAATATATATAGATGAGCGAAATGCATTTAATTATGTATGCTGTTGAGCATCCCTTCCAGATTCCGGAGGCTCGCTTCATGGAGCTCTTCCGTTTTTCAAGGGAAGCAGCCATCCAGCTGCTGAACGAAATTTCGCCATTTTTGTATATTGGCAGGAGAACGACCTTTATTCCGCATTCATTGTGGCTTTGCGCAGCCCTCCATTTTTATGCCACGGGAAGTTTTTTACGAGATGTCGGTCAAGACTTCCTATGCCCAATATCTAAAACGATGGTCAGCCGCATAATTAACAAAATAACATTAATTATTCAAAATTATTTAATGCCAAAGTACATAAGCCTTCCGAAAACACCAGAAGCTCGGCGTACTATACAAAGAAGGTTCGGTTTCAATCCTTCATAAATAAAATTAAAATTGGTATACATAGAATGGTATACTTTTTCATACATTTCTTCTTTATAGATTTTTCCTGGTGTAATTGGCGCCATTGATTGCACCCACGTAAAAATTATCTTATGAAAATTCAAATTGAAATTGAATTTCAAAAATGACAAAGGCTTTTCGACAGCTCATAAGCAATAGAAAAACACAATCGAATCTTTTCTATTCCTTTTTGTTACAGAAACACTATTTTCGATACATTCCTATAACATTGGGATTGAAACAAATGTCAATCGCAAAATAAGACGTTTAGAATATTTTCCTATTTCGATTGCTTTTTTACAGAAACAGTAGGATAGAAAATGACGTCAGCATAACGTATAATCGAAAAAACTAATAGAAAAGAGCGATCGAAAAGAGTTACAGAAACGAGCTTCAGAGGCGGATTTGCAAATGTGCCGCCTATAGACTAAGGGGCACATTTCTGATCTACAAACGATTGACATATCGCTCGTTCCGCTTTGTTATTTTCCAAATTTGTTGTTGTCTACCAGCAAAAACAAGAAAAATAACAAAGCAGAACGAGCGATATGTCAATCGTTCGTAGATCAGAAATGTACCCCTAAATCAAATCGCCGCAGTCTATGCTATATTTCTCACAAAACTAAAAATAGGTAATAACATGTTATCGAATAAAAATTTTTTTTATAAAACGTGTTTACAACGAACTCAATAGCTTAACAAAAATTATTCAAAATTTGAAAAAAACAATTAAAAATTTTTTCAACATTTCGTGACACATTTATTGAACATATTTTTTATGTGTATGTATATACAATATATATAACAGTTATTCCAAGACTTTTATTTTTAAAAGTAAAAGTTAACAGTTAAAAAAAAAAAAAAAAAAAAAAAAAATTTTTGAATAAGAGTTATTTTCAGGCTCTGCAATGCAGAATAAATGGTACTTATAATTACATTACCTTAGTACTTATAATGCGGTCAGTAAATAAGCAGTACTCATTACTACGTAATGAAATTTGTAACCACTTACTCTGTAGATTACAAACCCATTATACAATAACTACCTACGCTCTCGCTTACAGAAAGTACTCGAAGTAAGCGAGGCTCGCCAGCAGGCTCGGCATGCCGTGTAATGAGGCCTGCCGCAGTTGTCGCGACTCTGATGCTAGGGAGTCTGTTGAACATCTCCTATGTCAGTGCCCAGCTTTGGCGCGGATTAGGCACGCAGCGGTGGGATACATGTTTCCGGAGGGCCTGGACTGGTACTCCGAAGTCAGTCTTCAGTTTTGCGTATTGTCAGGGATTCAAGGTGGCTATAGCTCTGACTTGCCACCTCGCAATACTATGGGGTAGTGGCATCAAAAAGGCGCTACACGTGCTAATTGTGCTTCAGGGCGCGTAGTCAGGAAGCTACCACTATAACTAACTAACTAACTAAGCGAGGCTCAATATCTCCTATGACATGCCTATGTTAAAGGTTATTAGTTTTTTACACAGGCTGTAATCCAAAAGTAACTACCTCCCAATATTGAATAATCAGTGTATAACCACTTTTGTAATGATTACTTTCTCTACTGGGTAATTAGCTGAATGCATTGACGGAATATAGTATCAAAGAATATGTAATAAATAGAAGGCGCATCTCATACATGTTTCAGAGCAAAAAAGTTTCTTCGATGGACCAAACTGTGATGCTCTAACCGAAACTTCTTTTAAAAATGGGTTTTAATTTTCAGAGGGTAGTCGAATTGTACCATCATTGGTTACCTATGGATGCACCTACAATAGAAACAGTTTTTAATATTAAAAAATAAAAAAAATTGTTTTCTCAAAAAATGTTTCTTGCTTGACCTACCTTGAGCTGAGGCAATGTAATGCGCTTCAAGGGATATCTGGTCAAAATACACTTTAAAAAACTTTAAAGTACGGATGTCTCTTCTTTATTATTAATTTTTCCGCTTTCTTCAAAAATAATCTTATTATTATATTTTAATACCCTACACCCGAAGGGATGAGGGTATATTCACTTTGTTCTTCCGTTTGTAACGCATTAAAGGAGGCGTGGCAGGTATAGAAAAGTATATATATTCTGGCTCAGAATCAC
The DNA here is from genome assembly GCA_949752815.1 of Conops quadrifasciatus. Classification (NCBI taxonomy): domain Eukaryota; kingdom Metazoa; phylum Arthropoda; class Insecta; order Diptera; family Conopidae; genus Conops; species Conops quadrifasciatus. Next base: position 7,279,317 of record OX457081.1, read on the forward strand.
CTCCTGATTCGATTTAGCCATGTCCGTCTGTCTGTCCGTCCGTCCGTCCGTCCGTCCGTCTGTGGAAATCACGATTACAGGAGAACGAATAGAGGTATCATCATGAAATTTGGCACGAATATTCTTTGTTATCCTACGCTGTTTGGTATTGAAAATGGGGAAAATCGGACCAGTGTCACGCTTACTTTTTATAGAAAATATGCACTCATCCGTGCTTTTAATTCAATTTCTTGGCTTGTAGACCGAATTTTCAGCTAAAATTTTATTTACGACTCCACCATATTAGACTGAAATATATTCTCAAAAATGGGCGTGACACGCCCACTTATATACTATACCATATAATGAGGTGTTTGGTAGGAAAAACGGTGTTGTAGATGAGTTATTAGATCAAAATTTGCTCCCTGTAAATTTTAAAAAAGTAGGTGTCACCCGCCCACTTTTTATCTCTTCGGCAGATGCGGGTATAGGGTATATGAGCTTCGGACAGGCCGAAGATAACGCTCTTACTCGTTTTATTTAAATTTTTCTATGAAACTGAAAAAAACGGCCCGTGCTACTTCTACGGGTTTTTAGAACGAGTAAAATATTATTTACTGTCTTCATTATTCGGTAAGCGAGTGAGATGCTGTAGGTTACTAACATCATTATTTTAACTTGAAATTGTAAGCGAGGCATTTCAAACAACTGCCTTCTAGCTTACTTCAAGTTTAAAGATAATTGGTTCTACAATAATCAATAATAATATTATGCGTAACGACCTTTCATTATATTGTTAGTAGTTACAGAGCTACCTACGGCATAAGTGATCTTAAATTCTTTACTGGGTAGTGTTAGTTCCGTTTTCAGTTTAAAGATACTTTACATAGACCTTAAATATCTCATCTACAGTGCACGCGCAGTAATGTGAACACCGTAAAATATGAACACCCCAAAATATGCGTATGACCACTTTTTATTTTGCATTAACTTTTCTAAAGAGTGAACAAGACTTGAAAGCTCTAAAAGATGAACAATCTGAAACATATTTATATGAATGCTTACATATTAAAAATACATAAATACATGAAACTTTCGATTTTTTTAATTCGGGGAATTCCGTATTATTGCGAAATGGTCGTGTTTGGCTTAAAAATTACAAGTTCAAGCGTGTTCAGGTCATACGAATACGGTTTGGTTTTTGCTATGAGCTCCAAAAATTTTTTGTTATTAAAAGAAAAAGCAGAAAACAATTACTGATTTTGTTGAGTAGGTACACCACGCGTTTCATTCTTGTGAAATGTATACTTAAACATTTTTTAATAAGTATATTTCTGTATTTGGTTCTTTTTTTAATAAATTTGGTTTCATAAATGTAAATTTCCATTTTAAAATGCATACATATACATATGTATGTATGTAATTTTGCATTATCGATCGTGCAGAGTGTTCATAGAGGCCAACTTCGGTCGGGTCGATCGATTGTCAGGATGGCCGAGTTATAATACTTGATCTGTACACATCGGGAGACAGTCAAAATCCCGAAACGACAAAATCCCGAAAAATTTTAAAATTCCGAAACGACAAAATCCCGATGCGACAAAATCCCGAAACGACAAAATCCCGAAAAATGTTAATACCGAAATGAGAAATCCCGAAAATCACGAAATAAAATTTGAAATTAATAAAAAAATGACATTTAAGTCACAATTTTTTCCGAAGCGTAGTACGCGCCTACTTGCCTTTTTTTACAATGGCAGAAAAGCAAAGTTGTAATATCGAGAGAATTTTGTTGTCTGAAGGTTATAATCTACAATATGCAAAAAACTTCACATGACCGTGAGAATTCTGCTGATTGAGGGTTATGATCCCTGCCGCGGCCGAAGGCCGCCAATACGCAGAAAAACTTGTATGCAAAAAACTTCACATGACCGTGAGGATTCTGCTGATTGAGGGTTATGATCCCTGCCGCGGCCGAAGGCCGCCAATACGCAGAAAAACTTGTATGCAAAAAAACTTTACATGACCGTGAAGATTTTGCTGATTGAGGGTTATAATCCCTGCCTCGGCCGAAGGCCGCCAATACGCGAAAAAACCTGTATGCAAAAAACCTCACATTATCGAGAGGGCTCTGCTAAAATTTTTTTCATAATGTTTTTTTTAATTTTTTAATAATAATTTTAGAGAAGTAAAATAAGAGTAATTTTTTATTATTTTCTTGGAATTGTTTGCTAGTGGTTTTAAAATGTTCAATAAGATGGAGAATACCGAAAAACTAGTTTTGTAATTTCGCGATTTTGTCATTTCGAGATTTTGTCGTTCGGGATTTTGTCGTTCGGGATTTTGTCTTTCGGGATTTCGTTACCAACCCGTACACATCTTATACTTTAACTTTTATATAATTACAGTGCACGCGCAGTAGTGTGAACACCGTAAAATATGAACACCCCAAAATATGAACACTTTTTATTTTGCATTGACTACTCTAAAGAGTGAACAAGAGTTGAAAGCTCTAAAAGATGAATAATATGAAACATATTTACATGAATGCTTACATATTAAAAATACATGATTACATGAAATTTTTAAATTTTTTATTCGGGGAATTCCGTATTATTGCGAAATGTGCGTTTTTGGCTTTAAAATTGCAAGTTCACGCGTGTTCAGGTCATACGAATTAATTCATACGCACTTAGTTCGGGCACGGTTTGGTTTTTGCTATGAGCTCCAAAAAGTTTTTGTTATTAAAAGAAAAAGCAGAAAACAATTACTGATTTTTTGAGTAGGTACACTACGCGTTTCATTCTTGTGAAATGAATACTTAAACATTTTTTAATAAATATATTAAAAAATTATACAATTTTTAATTTATAATTTAGCCGGTAATTACTGGTATTTGGTTCTTTTTTGAATAAAATTAAATTTGGTTTCATAAATGTAAATTTCCATTTTAAAATGCATAATTAGGATAAAATGGGGATATGTTTTACCCTCAATTTTGACATTCGCAAAAGTGAACAAATTCGAAACTGTGAACCCGCTTGGTTTTAATTAGTTCACACTACTGCGCGTGCACTGTACATACTTTCATATATGTAATTGAGCATTGAGTTACGATTCTAAAAAAGTATTATTTTGAAAAATATAGAAAAAGCAGATTGTGATTGAAAATTGAATACGAAGCATAAATACATTGAATACAAAACATTAAAAATTAGATATTGGATACAATTAAACAATAAAGTTTTGTGTTATTGCGAACCGAAACGTTATTCATCGCAACAGCAATCAAAATAAATTTTTCTGCTTCGGCTCGCGTAATATTTTTTTGCGATGAATTTGTCTTGCGATGAATTGCTTGCGATGAACTGCTCGCGTAAATTTCGTGCGATGAATCAGCCTAGAATCATAAAATTTTGTAGTACAAAATTCCTCCTCATATGCAATATTATTTTATTTGATCTATGAAATATGCAACAGTATTTTATTTGCTTTGCGAAATCTGTTGCATATTTTTTAAAGTTTTACGATTGCGTACCTTCGCCCAGAGGCGGATTTGCAAATGTGCCGCCTATAGATTAGTTTTGTGAGAAATATAGCATAGACTGCGGTCCAAATTTGTTGTTGTTTACCAGCAAAAACAAGAAAAATAACAAAGCAGAAGGAGCGATATTTCAATCGTTCGTAGATCAGAAATGTACCTCTAAATCAAATCGCCGCAGTCTATGCTATATTTCTCACAAAACTAAAAATAGGTAATAACATGTTATCGAATAAAAATTTTTTTTTAATTAAACGTGTTTACTACGAACTCGAAAGCTTAACAAAAAGTATTCAAAATTTGAAAAAAACAATTAAAAATTTTTTCAACATTTCGTGACACACTTATTGAAAATATTTTTTATGTCAAATATCTACATATGTATATATACAATATATAAAAATGAATGAATATATAAATATTCATATACATATATAAAAATGAATGCTATGTTGAATGAATATACAATATATAAAAATGAATGGATATGTTGTTGTGCATAGTTTAACAAGTTTTTTACCCAAAGTGGGAAATACGCCCCCTAAGTATATACAATGGGTGTGGCAAGGTCTTAAATGAACAAAAATATCAATAAAGCACATGGCCATTTCGGAACCAGCCACTGTTCCTTATCAGCGATCTTAATGTTGGATGCTCGCATGTTTACAACTTCGGCTATGTAAGCTCTATCAACTTTCGCATCTGAGTTGTGAATTAAATCTGCCCAAAAATTGATCTTAACGATCTGCCAGAAATTTAATATCATAATTAATTTCAAAATCTGATCTCAACGATCTACCAAAAATTTACTTCACAACAATTAGTTGTTGCTTAATTACGCTGAGCAGAAAAAATATGGGTGGTTATAATTACTCATAACCATGTATATAATATTAACAACAACTTACAATTACAATTACAATTACTTGATTTTAGTCATGGTGGAAGGTAGGTGGCAACCACCCAAAACGGTTACACCAATCGATAAGACATATGGGGTAATATATATTATTTTGGTCGTGGTGGGAAGTAGGTGGCGACCCCAAAAATGGTCACACAAATTGATAAGAAATATCGGGAAATATACACGTGTTTGGTCATCGTGGAAGGTAGGTACCGACTACCCAAAACGGTCACACTGACCGATAAAAAATATGGGGAAATATATATTATTTTGGTCATGGTGGGAGGTAGGTGGCGACCCCCAAAATGGTCACACCAATCCAGCCAGAAATATCGGGAAATATACATGATTGTGGTCATGGTGGGAGGTAGGTGGCGTACACCCAAAATGGTTTGTTAATAGCCGCATCACTTGAGAACGGCTGGACCGATTTGGTTAATTTTAAAGAAATGCTTTTAATTGTCCTAATAAAGTTTTTAGGGAAACGGAGATTCTGATCAATTATTTTTTAAATACAGGTATCCCTCCTATAACACCATAGATACGTTCCTACAAAGTCCCGTGTTGTGCGAAACCGTGTTATATGAGACTACAAGCCAGTACAAAAATGTTCGAAAAGCTATTTAAAATATTTTTTTTAAAATTTCATATAAGTAACTTCTCAGTGGTAAAAATGGTCATGATATCATCGATAATATCCTCATGATTTCGTGTGCCGTATCGACTCGATTCGGCATCCATTTTTCGCATTACATTTACACATAGAGTGCCTAGGGACCCGGAGTACTTCGGGTTCTTGCTTACGGTGTAAGCGAGTAACGAATGAGGCCTGTATACACAATCAATTCGCTCCTACCCAGTGGGAAACGGAATGCTTCCATAATGCATTACGTCCACCTTATTATTCATTCTTCAATACCAAGTCCCCATTCCTTTTACACAGACATGGCCGCCTTTTCATTCATGATTTTGTAAAGAATAAATGTTATCTAATGTCGTTACGACTTCCTTTACAAAAATAAACTGGGTTTCATTGATTAGGACTGCTCGGAAGCTGTAGGAATGGATGCCTAATGTGCTTTATTAAATAAGTATGAATAAAGTATGTATGAATGAGAACGTAAGGTAGAAGTAATGAGCCATCGACGCCAGTCTAAAATTTGTCAGTAATAGCAACTGGCTACACACTCGCCTTCTAACCTACGGAAATTGTAAGCATTCATAATTTTTTGCCTTACAAAATAAAGTATGTTGAATGCAAACGTATTCGCCTTTTTCTCTATAGCAACGAAGCCTCAATAACGCATTCCTTTACTCGCTTCTAAATGTAAGCTACATTTGGAGGTACACGGAATTTGCCTTACGTTTAGTAGCATGACTTTTCCACCTACAAAATAAGGAGGAAATCGTACACTATTTCGTAAGCACCTTACGAATATTCCCACTGGGTAGCTACGAAATCTACACCCTTGATTCCATTCTACCTTACGCCGTAAGGGAGGTCCGTAAGTAGTAGTTATTTTTCTCGCTTACAACTACCTTCGTGGCGAAGTACTTTGAAATTCATCGACAAAATCAGTACGCAATCATCAATGAATTATAAAGGCTTTCGCTACATTTACCACTGGGTTCATGTTGATTAGAAAACAAAACAAAAATATACATTTAATTTAATTTAATATAAACTTAATTTAATAATTTTCTTCGTCATCGCTGCTCAGTACAATTAAACGAGAACGTTTCTTTGGTTGAACAATATTGCCTTCACTTTTTGAACTTTCTTCTAGATTTTGTGCACCTTCTGTCCGTTTCAAAAAATCTGTAAGTTGGCTTTGCTTGCTTGCCAAGCTCGTTGTGCATTGTATAATATGGTGATAAGCAATTTTGCAGGTCCCTTTTGAATGTTAAGCTTCTTTCAGATGAAGGGTCTGCACTCAACAAAAATAATTCTAAGTATTCTATTTTTTTGCTAAGAATAGACCTTCTTGTAATTTTTTTATTGTAAAATTATTAATTTTACATTGTTTAAATTAACATTATATTTATTGTAAAATTATTAATTTTACAATCTTCACTTAAAGAATAAAAAAATAGGCTAATTGCTATCCACGAAGTAAACTCTTGCATCACAAAATATGTACAAGTAAAAAAAATACATCCAGGCATAGTTTCAGAAAAAATTTCGGGTATTTCCCGAAAAAAAGCAGTAAAATTTCGGTTATTCCCATATATTGTGTGTTCATAGTGCATAATGTAATTTTCTAAATAATTTTTAACAAAAATCTCGTTATCGTGTTGTAGGAGTACCGTGTTATAAGAGGGTTTTGGGGAATTTTTCTTTTCGTGTTAGAGTGAAACCGTGTTGTAAAATACCGTGTTATAGGAGGGTTACCTGTAATCAGAACGAAACAAACGAGAAAAAGGTTGAAGAATATTTAATATTCGTGACTGACTGTAACACCGTGACGCTAGGTGCCCAATACAATACGTTGCTAATATATTGCAACTCAATATTTATACACTGCAGATTACGAGATTATGCAGATTATGGAGTCAAACGCCCTGATGAGAACTTACGTAGTGTTGAAGAGTTTAAAAATTTTAATTTCCAAGAAGTTCGGAGGCTGATACAGAAAAGCGCGTCCAGAGAACTCAATAAAACAAACATTCATGATACATTGAAGATATAAATCCTAAATATTCATCACATCATCAATTCCATCTTCCGCAATTTTTTGCATAAAAAATATACATACATACGTAAGTGTTATCAATATTAGTTCCTTATTCCAGATTGAAAATCTCGACGACAAGAGTTATGATTCCTGGTGTGTTCAGATGAAGTGAGGATGCTCTTCATTACATTCTGAATTTTTGCAAATTGTGAGCGGTAGAGAGACTAAAGAAGAATGCATTACGGAAGCGGAGAAGGCAGAAAAATGACGAGAAAGCGCTAGTATCAATAGTTTTATCAGTGAAACCTACACAAATAAATCATATAAAACACTGTAAACCATCTTGTAATGCATGGAGTGAACTTATCGAAATTTACGAACCAAGTGGGCCTGCAAGGAAAGTTACACTTTTTAAGCAACTTTTGAATCTAACTGATTCAAACGTGCCAAATTACTTTAACATTTTCGTTGATATAATAGAACAAGTAAGAGCGTTAACTTCGGCCTGGCCGAAGCTCATATACCCTACACCCGTATCTGTCGAACTGACGATAAAACTGACGATTTACAACATTGCTTTTCTCAACAAACACCTCATTATATGATATGGTATAAGAGTGGGCGAGTCACGCCCATTTTCTGTGAGATAACTTTTTATTTTATTATTATTTTTTAGAATATTTTTAAGAGAAGAGAATTCGTGGCAAATCTCAAGACTATATCTCCATTTGTTCTTCTCTAACCGTGATTTTCGTCGCCAGTGGGCGGACCAGGCCCATTTTTGGGATGTTATTTAAGTTTGAGATCATGGACTTGGGTATGAAATTTTAGCTTTAAACTCGCTCTACAAGCTGAGAAATTGAGCTAAAAGCAAGGGAAAATACATATTTTCTATAAAAAGTAGGCGTGGCACTGGACAGATGTTCTCCATTTTCAATACCAAACAGCCTATGGTGACAAGGAATATTCGTACCAAATTTATTGCGTTAGCTCTATTTTCCCGCAATCGTGTCTACAGACGATTCTATCGTGTCAGTCGGACAGACATGGCTAAATCGACTCAGGAGGTGATTCTGAGCCAGAATATATACATATACTTTTCTATACCTGACACGCCTTCTTTAATGCGTTACAAACGGTAGAACAAAGCGAAAATACCCTCATCCCTTCGGGTGTAGGGTATTAAAATTGGCAGAGATTGGTGTTGCTATATTAGGTGAGTTACAGGTTATAATATTGCTTTCAAGTCCTTGCTGAAGAGTATTTGTTTATTAAATCGTGCAGTAAGCTCAACAGCTGCTCGGTAGCTAACGCATTTAAGCGTTTATCGCAAATTTAGGCCTTATTTAATTTTTTTGGGGCTTTATTTCATTTTTCGGAAAAATTTGAGAATTTTAGGAAATAACGCCCATTTTGCCAATTCCGGGCGTTCCGGAGCCATTAAAGCCACTAAAGAAATGCTCGTATATGAAAACTACGCACTAACGTGAACAAAACATGAATAATATGAACTAAATATCTTTTAGCGCCTAGGCGCATAGCTCTTGTAGTTGATACAAGAGCACGTAGTACGGCAACGCGAACAGCAGAAGCAGTGAAAAATTCGTGATCTCACTTGATCTTTATATGTTTAATCAATAAGTATTTTATAATTCTCTATTTTTATACCCTACATCCGAAGCGATGAGGGTATATACAATTTGTTCTTCCATTTGTAACGCATTAAAGGAGGCGTGACAAGTATACCTTCTGAGTCGATTTAGCCCGTCCGTCCGTCTGTAGAAATCACGATTACAGGAGAACGGATGGAGGTATCGTCATGAAATTTTGTACGAATATTCTTTGTTATCCTACGCTGTATGTTTGGTATTATAAATGGAGAAAATCTGACCAGTGCCACGCCTACTTTTTATAGTAAATATGCATTAATCCGTACTTATACCTCAATTTCTCAACTTATAGAGTGAATTTAAAGCTATAATTTTATTTCCGAATCCACCGTCTCAGACTAAAATATACCTCCGAAAATGGGCGTGGTCCACCCACTGGTACACCATACCATATAATGAGGTGTTTGCTGAGCAAATCGCTGTTGTAAATGAGTTAATATATCAAAATTTACTATCTGAAAATTAAATTAAAGTGGGCGCCGCCCGCCCAGTTTTTATCATCACTTCGACAGAAACGGGTGTAGGGTATATGAGCTTCGGCCAGGCCGAAGTTAACGCTCTTACTTGTTATTTTTTCTTTGTTTAACACAAGTTTAAACAATGATATTTTTTCTGTACGCTCAACTGCGTTGCGTTTGCATTTGTCACCGTTTAACTAATTTGAAAGAGGTATATTTATTTTCGACATATACCATTTGTTCTTTCTGTATTAAAAGGTTGAGTGCGATGAAGTAAATGGCATACGTTTTTGTACTTTAAAAATTTTCGGTGTTTCCGTTTCTTGTTATTGTTATATACATTCCAAGCCTTTAGTTAGTGCTTATTTTTTTGTTTTTGCTTTTTCTTTAACTTTTTTCTGGGCGTTGGTGTGTTTATGTGGGCTTTTGTGTGCGTTTATGTGTGTTTTGTTGTGATGTATTTTGTTTGATGTGTATTATCAATGTGATGTGTATTTGGGTCTGCATGAGACAATCCAAAAGTACTTTCAAGATACAGAAAAAAGTTCGAGAATTGACTGCAGAGTATCTTTTAATTATTCGAATCGATTGAGACTGAACGAATACTCCGCTGAAAATTCTACACTAGACGACTCGGAAGAAAACTATTATTTGTCGTTTATGAATTGGAGAGGCACCGAATAAAAAAATATTCATATCCCGTTGATTCATTTTTGTTGGTGGAATCCATGGAAATACGTTTTTTTACTTTATGCCTAGGGGAAAAAGGAAATTTTTTTTGTTCTTATCTATTTGCTGAAGTTTTTGTTGGTGGAATCGAAAGAGGTAGTCGCCAGTCTTTGGAGTTTGAGCAGGGAGAGTTTTTTTGCATTTCTTTATTTGCCGATAATTTTCAGACGCTTCTACGACGGTCTGCTGCCTGCCTGCTAGGACGGCAAATATCGACAGAAACATGAATTTGATATTTGCGGGGAGGGAAAGGGGAGAGTTTTTTGGTTTTTTTATTTGCACATTTTCGGGCCCTTATCTGCTGCCTGCCTTGCTCCGACGTTATCTGTTGTCCATCGCCTTTTTCCTCCATGCAGACACTGTCTAAAAATTACGTAGTTTCCTTTCTGTTATGTTATTTGTTATTGTATTTTTTTATAGTTTTCGAAGCCTGTTGCCGTCCGCAATGAAGGAGGATATATGTACATACAATGTTTACATACATAATGTATATATACATACACGATTCATTAGAATCATTCGAAACCAACTTTTCTTCTTTAGGTTCTACCCTAATTTCATTTGTACAAAAACGTATGGAGATTCGGTTTCATTCGAATCTAGTCGGCGTTTCCATTTTTGAGATAAGGAGTAAAATTTCTATTCGAAATGTAGTGTACTGCAGTAGTGTATTCAAGGGTATTCGTGTGTTCAAGACATACCATGCAGACCTCTAATGTGTATTAGAGGCCTGCATGAGACCGAAAATGTTCTGTTAAGTCAAGAAAATAGTTACTTCTATAAAAGAGAAGTTACGATTGCACTCATAACATCAAAACCGACTTAGAACTACAATGAACAAAAAAATACCAAACAAGAGAATACAAAGGTCAGTTAACTGTAATTTTCTTTGATTGAAATTCTAATGTCACGTTCGTAGCTCAAAAGCATCATTTGTTATTATAAGTTCTGCGTCGTCAGGTGCAATTACTTAAAAATTGGAATTTAAAGCAAGTTTAATGTGTAGAATTAAAAAAAAATTGCTCTGGTTTAAATTTACTAAAAATTAATTTATTTCACTTTTAAAATTTGTCACGTCACGTCACTGACTCCTGTAATTGTAAGTAAACCCTGGAACCTTTGCATAGTCAAACATTGTTATTACAATATAAGCTATGTTTGTTTCTAAGTAGATGGAATCATTATCTGGAAAAAGGAAGCAAAAACAAAAAACATTGTTTTACATGATGCTTTATCTTTTTTGAATGTGATCGAAACCACATAAATAGAGTTCACTTAATTTATATGACTGTAAAGCAAATTGAAGAGCTTTCTCTACAGTTAATTGAGAAATGGAAGGAGGTGCCAAATATTCCTGGCATCCGTAAACTTCATTGGTTATCATGTGATGAAAATTTTAAAATAAAAGTAGCTCGAACCGCATTTTCTTCGAAAAGAAATATTTCATAAAATACATTTCTTTAATTTCATATTTTTTACTATACATCTAAAATAATGTACTGAAACAAAATTTACGTTGTTTTTTTATTTCATAAAAACTTAAATTCAGAATTATATGATATTATAAGACTGCTCAGTTGAAAATTTGGAATATTCTTCCCAGTTGAAGGGGTCGCCCTATAATTTCTTTCAATTGAAGTTCGTAATCTGATCCTAAGTTCATTGGCATAGTCGTCAATGTTGTTATTTGTTGTTGTACTCATAATAGTGTCAGTTGGTAAGTGTGGTAATTTACCGAAAATTAATTCGTGCGGTGAGTAATTTGTTGTGATATGTGGGGTAGTGTTATATGCAAACATGTAATATGGTAACCAAATGTCCCATTCATAATTATTCGCAAAATTTAATAGGAATTCGTTTAACACTCTGTGATTTCTTTCTACGGAGCCTAATGATGGTACGGGGTAGAAAATACTTGTTTTATTTTTAAGATGTCACATATATTTTTTAAAAGTTCATTAGTAAATTCTGTCCCTTTATCTGATTTTAATATTTTGAAATGTCCGAATTTTAGAATTAATTGTTCTACTATGGTTTTGGCAATAGTCTGAGCATCTTTAGTGGGAATAGCATGTGCTATTATGTATTTTGTTAAATCGCATTGCATAGTTAGAATGTATCTGAAACCATTTGATATTTTTAGGGGGCCTACTGTGTCTATTGATACTACTTCGAAACTACTGTTTGGTGTGTCTGTGATTGTCTGTTTCTCTAATGTATGCTTAGTAATTTTGTTTCGTGCGCATAAGTCACAATTATTTACAAATTTTTTAACCATTTTTTTCATATTTTTCCAAATATATTTTTGTTTGAGTGTTGTTAATGTCTTGCGAATACCTAAGTGTCCTTTATTATGGAATTCGTCAATAAGTTTGTATCTTATCAAATCATCGTTTATTTGTCTTGGGGCATTATAAATTAATATTTTCAAATGGGGACCATAATTATTAATTATATTTGCGTACGTCTTTTTAAATTCTTCTTTTTCGCATATTTTAAATATTTCATTGTTATTTTTTCCTTCTTCATTCTGGATAATAGCTTCCGCAGAGTCGAATCTAGTTTCGCTGCATTATCGCTACATCCTACGTGCACGTTGTTATTTTCAATCGTAATTTTACAATTAGTTATATTTTTGTCGACATTGAATTTTAATTTTTTAATATTTCTGACGTCAGTTATCGATGTGCAATCCCATATATGAAGTTGATCAGGCTTCTGATGAGGTTTGCTTTTCCCCTTGTTATTCTCTTTCTTACTCATTCCCCTTGTTATAATAAGTGTTTTTTTTGTTGTGTTGTCGATTTCAGTTGGTATCATATTTTTTAGTATGTCTGAATTGATATGTATTCTTGATAATGCGTCTGCATTTGTGTTTAGTTTTCCTTTTTTATAAATAATTTCGAAATCATAGTCGCATAAATCCATTCTTATTCTTGTCATTGTTGAAGATGGATTTTTGTGTGTAAATAGAGATATTAATGGGCGATAGTCTGTTATGACCGTGAATTTTCTTCCGAATAGATATGGTCTAAAGAAATTTATACTCCAATGTATTGCTAGGAGTTCTTTTTCTATAACGGGTTTGTTTAAATCGTGCTTTTGTAAGGCTTTGCTGGCATATGAAATCGGTAAATCGTTTCCTATTTCTCCTTGTGATAGAACTGCACCTAGTGCATAGTTTGATGCGTCTGTTGTTAAAATAAAGGGTTTATCGAAATTGGGATACTGTAATATGGGAGGATTCATTAATTTGGATTTTAACATTTCAAAAGAATTCTGGCAGTCATCGGTCCATTGAAATTTAATGTTCTTTTTTAATAGTTTGTTTAAGTCTTTAGCTAAGTCTGCAAAGTTAGGTATGAAACGTCGGTAGTAGTTGCAAAATACAATGAATCTTCTAACATCATCTGAATTTTTAGGAATAGGATAATCTTTAATAGTTTGAAATTTTGCGGGGTCAGTTTTTACTCCGTTATTTGTTATTAAATGACCTAAATATACTACTTCTGGGCGTAGAAAACAACATTTTTCTGCATTTAATTTCAAATTGAATTTTTGTAGTCTCTCTAATACGCGAATTAAATTTGTGTTATGGTTTTTGAGGCTACATCCGAATACAATTATATCATCTACGTATAGAAATGCTTCGGATTCTAGACCAGAAAGTGCTATAGTAAGCATTCTTTGAAAACTATTTGACGAGATTTTTAATCCGAAAGGAAGTCTTTTGAATTGAAAATGACCGTTAGTTGTGGAAAATGCGGTTAGTGGTCGAGAGTTTTTGTCTAAACTTATTTGATGAAAAGAGCTGGTCATATCAAGAGTGGAAAACCATTTAGCTCTTCCTAGTTTATCGAGAATGTCTTCTAGTCGTGTTAAGGGAAATTTATCATTTACTATTTTGTCATTCAGTTTGCGATAATCTACTACTACTCTCCATTTCTTTTTGTCTTCAGTATTTTTTTTAGGAACTAATAGAAGTGGGGCATTGTAGGGACTGGTTGATGGTTCTATTATGTCGTCGTGTAGCATTTTGTTTACTTGGTCGTTTATTATGTTTGTGTGTGCTTGTGGTAATCTATAATTTTTTATGTAGACTGGTGTTTTGTCCGAAAGGGAAATCTGTTGTGTATAAAAATTGTTTATTGTTAAGGGATCGTTTTCTAAATGGAAAATATTTTGATATTTTTTTAGGATATTTAATAATTCGTTCTTTGCTACTTTGTCAGGGCAATCAATTTGGAGTTTATTTACTATGTTTTTGAAACGATCTTCGTCTTGCGTCGTGTTGTTGTAGCAAATGTCGTAATCTTTAAGTGGTTCTGTTGTGAATGTTAAGTTTTTTATGGTGGCTTCAGTGGTTCTTGTATTTAGAATTTTAATGTGGGTCATTCCTGTTTTGGGTGCAAGAGAGTTACTTAGGAAAATACTTGGTTCTATTTCTTTACTTAATATGAGTTTTTCTTCCGTGAGATTAAGTTTAATTGGTTGAATGATTTCTGTTCGGGGGGGAATTTTAATTTGAAATATTTTTGCATGCATCGGCACGGTTATAGTGTTTTCATTTGTATATATTGATAATGTAAATGTTTATTTTGTAGTCTATTTTAGTCTATTTTGTAGTAGTCTATTTTGCATAAAAATTTTCTTAGGAAATCTCTTCCTATTATTCCATCAGTTTCTATTGGGAATTCTTTGTCTACTAGTTGAAAATTATGTGTAAGAGTTTCTTCTACAATGTTTAAGTTTAAGTTTATTGTCCCTAAAGAATAAATTTTTTCTATTGTGATGCCAGTAAGTCCACATTTTTGGTCAGTGTAGTATTCTTGGTTGTTTAATTGTGTACAAGTTTTGCATAATGATATGTCAGCGCCAGTGTCTACTAGAAATGTTAATTTTTTGTTTTTAAATTCAAGAGTTATATAATTTGTTATATTATCCGATATTGTGTACACTTTTAAATCTGGCTGTCTAGAACGCTTGGGCGTTCTAAGCCTATTTCGTTTCCCGATTCTTGTACAATATTTACGTTTCTGTTATTTGTGTTTCTGTTCTGATATGTATGATTTCTGTTGCGGTTGTTGTTATTGTTGGAAGAATTGTTGGTGTTGTAGTTGGAATTTCTGTTGGTACGATTGAAATTGTTATTGTTGTATCTCGTTGTGTTGGGTTGGTAATTTGTATTATTGTTTCGATTTCGATTACTTTGGTAATTGTTGTTGTTATATCTCTGGTAGTTAGTGTTGTTGTTATTATTATTTTGTCGTTGATTGTAGTTGTTGTTGTATCTGCGGTTATAAGTCTGCGGTCTGTTTTGGTAATTGTAATTTGAGTTTCTGTTACGTACATATGCTATTTGAGCACGGTTTTGATTTTTTGTTTGCTCTAATTCAAGTGCAAGGGTTACTGCGTCAGAAAATGTATTCGGCTGAGAGGCGAATAGTGTTTGTTTAAAATCTTCATTGATTCCATTTTTGAAAATTGTAAGAGCGTAGGTGTCGTTTATTTTGTTTATTGTTGTTTTTTGCTCTGTAGTAGGGTTTGCACCAAGTTCCTTTATCTGTAGACTATTTAGCTCAGCAATCGTTGTTAGAATCTTGTCTTTGTAGTTTGTAATGTTCCCTTTTTGAGTTATTGTAGTTAACTCCGTGTGTAGTTGTGGTATAGTCTTGTTGGTTTTATATCGTGTATCTAATGCTGTTTTCAGTTCTATTAGTGTTTTTGGTGTCTGAATAGAATTTAGTGCAGTCTTGACATTCGAGCTTAGCTTTATATGATAAGCGAACTCTATTAAATCTTGCTTTGCTGTCAGTGTTAGTGTTTGTCAATGAATTCTAAAATTTTGATAAATGATTCTAATTCTTTATAGTTTCCAGAAAAAATTGGAATGATTTTACTAGCAGTTTCCATATTAAAAGCCGCCATGTTTTCTATTGTTGTGTTGGTACTAGTCGAACTTGTTTGTCTTTCAGTTTCTGTATTTAGTAGTTGGTTATTTAATAAAGTTTTAGCGATTTCGTAAGTTTTTGAGAAGTGTTCTGTTGTATTCGTTAGTACTTCGTCCTTGACGTCAATGGTTCCAATTAAAAATGAAAATTCGTCTTTTAATTCTTTGATCTCATTCAATTTTAACTCTATTGTTTCTTTTGTGTAAGACCTACTGCCTGTCTTTTTTATATTTGTAATTACCTTTTCTATAGCTGTTATAATATCTTTTAATCTTTCCATAGGATATTTTTCTTTTCTTTGTTTGTTTTTTTTTTTTAAAATTCATTTTATTAAACATTATTTATTGCTCTTAAATTTATCCTCTTATTTATATAGTTTTTTAGATATACGTGTATTTTACTTAATATAAAAAAGGTTACTACTATTGCTATAATGCATATAAAAAATACTTCCACAATGCTGAACGTTGATAGTCCATATGCGCTGCTGTTGTTGTTGTTATTGATGCTTATTAATTCTTCTTTCGATTGACTCTTTCCCATTTTTCCTAGACTGTATCTTCTTTTCTATTTCATCAATCTCAGCCCAGAGACGGCAGGATGTGGTCCACGGGATGAGGTTCTCTTCGTCAAGCACGATAGTTTTTAAATACGCTAATCGTTTCCTCAGCTTCACTAGTTGACCACCTCGTCTTTTTGGGGGTTTTGACGTTTTCGGGATTGCAGTAGCTGCTTCGGTTTTTCTTTGCGCAATTCTTCTGTTGTAATCTTCAAAGGATAGCGGAGCAGGACCTTGCTTTATTTTCTTGCTAGGTATGTACGTTGGTGGCTGGTCGGTGCTGGATGATTGTGGTACGTATTCCATGCTAGGTTATCTACTGTCTTGTTTGCCTCACGCACTATTCTTTCGTGTTGTGCTAATATATGTCCGTCTAATTCGTTTTTCTCAATACTGGCCTCGCAGATGAAACAGCGTGACAGAGGCATGTATCTTCTTAAAAAAAAATGTACGGATGCAGGATCTACGAAGTTGGCAGGATCGCCATATTATAAGACTGCTCAGTTGAAAATTTGGAATATTCTTCCCAGTTGAAGGGGTCGCCCTATAATTTCTTCAGCCCGGCGTGGAACGCCGTTGGGCTCAGTCAAAGGTGCCGTTCAAGGCACTCTTCTTTAAAAAAGGACTTTGCCGTTATAAGGCAAAAGAATTTGGAAGCCGGTTGGTTTGGCTGTTGAATAAATTCTGTCTTTATTCTGGATCGCTCGGGTTTTTATATCCGAGCTGGTCCCGTTATTTTCCTTAGAGTAAGCGTAAAGTAATTTTACATATATATATTTGTGTTATTCTTACTAAAGCATTTTCTTACCATTTCACTTTCACTCAAAAATTTCTTTAAAATATTTTCAAAAAGTTTACATTAATTTTGAGTACTTTTTTATTATTTATCCAATTTCAAGATTGGCTTCAAAAATTGGGCGGATCAAATATGTAATGTAAATGCTCTGCTGCAGCGCAGTAGCTAACGTACACGAAAGTATTGATTCTGGGTTAAGCGTGCTTGAAAGTGCAAGTGCAGCAAAAATATGTATTGACTGTGTTAATAGGAAATGTGTACAGGAGCGGATTGTGTGTATGAGGGTACACTACAATGAACAATTTCTTAAGTCAATCATTATAGAAAATATGTCACGTAACGTATATCACGTCACGTATCATATTATGGCTTATATCAGAAAACTACACAACATTTTTTCAAAGACACAATTATAAAAATAAAGTAACATTATTCCATACCATATTAAAATAAGTTACATTTAAAAATTCGGGCGCTTTCGCAGATGTTTGCGTTTTTATAGATGCAGACAAAAACCACTTCTTTTTTTTGTCACGTCACGTGTCCTTGTTTGTTTGCTAATATCTGAAAATCATACTTTTGGCAGCACCCAGCTTTTACACTATGTATAGCGCTATTAAAATGCTATAAAAAATTAAAACGAAAAAAGTATATATTAGAATCTTTCTTTGTTTTTCTTCATATTGAAGACGTACGACTGTCACGTGCGTATCCATGGAAATGCCCATATAGAGTAGTTCTATTCTTACATTAGACATTAGTTTCAAAGCCCTCTTCTCTGTATCAGAGAATGAGTTTTTCCAGATCGCCGCGTAATAGAAATATAACCAATTTCACTTTTGTCTAATATCAGAGCGTTAATTCTTTGTCAACTCTGTTACCCTAGAACTCTTTGTCTTGTAATATTCAGAGGGTTAGTAGTGCTGCGGTCTTTAACGTTTGCTATTCAAATATCTATTGAGTAGGTAGCTGAGCATCTTAATATACCTTAATATTTCTTCTGTTTTCCTTCTTTTTTACTCCTAATTTCGTCCAATATAAGTGCTTAATATTTCTCCAACATCATAATCTTTGGGTTTATATAAATTTTTTTACTTTGGGTTTCTGATAAAAATATTATATTTACATACTAGCTGTTACCCGCAACTTCGTTCGCGTGGAATAGTGCTTGCTCTAACTTAGTTTGATTTATGTACACATAACAGCCGTTCGGTTGCATACATATCGACATAAAACTGACCGGCCAGATACTTGCAGAGTGATATCGTTTAAAAATCAGTCTCTCGTATCATCCATCATATGATATACACTTCTTGTTGTCGGTCACGAAGCAAATAAAAACGCCAGCGGTCTTTTCCGTTCAAAGGTTTATTCACAACTAAAGGCTTAGTTTCATAGACTCCGTTTGCGTGCGCATCCGTCAGAAATTTTACGCAAGAAAAGTTGAAATATATGTAAACATATGGGATAAGTTTCATAGAGTCCGTGCGTTTACAACAACAATTGTTATAGTTGTAATAGATTTCTGACGGATAAATTAATAGCACTCATGTTATCACCGTTTATCATGATCGGAGAAACTTTGACACACATGTTCATTTCAGACCATAATTTTCGAAGGTAGATAGCCTATTTGGCCGCCGCCGATAGTGCCATGTATTCGGCCTCTGTGCTTCTCAGTGCAACGGTTGGTTGCTTTTTACTTTCCCAACTAAATGCGCTGCCACCGAGTGAGGTTCAGAGTTGCGAACAGAAGCTTGCAAAGAGAATGCAGAATATCTGGGCGCGTGTTCAGTGCGATGTACATTAGTGAACCGATGAGCGATTGATACTCTGTTTTAGCGACTTTTCGACATTCGTCACTGCTGCATGCAACTTGAAAATTTGGTTCCAAAGGAGTTGATACTGTACGACATGCACTTGTCATGCTTTTGCAATAGCTGTAACACCTGTTGTTTTTGTGCAATTTTAACCTTTCCAGTTGGGCCATTACGTTCGACTTCCATACCCAAAAATTTACGGATCGGTCCTATGTCGACTATCTGAAAGATTCTAGAGAGTTGAGTTTTTGTGTCGTTTAACTCACCTAGATCTGAGCATGCTATCATCAGATCATCGACGTAGACTGTAATAATATTGAGCTTGTATCTATTGTTTTTCGTGTACAAACACGGCTCGCTTGCACACGGAGTATAACCAAGTTGTTTAAGCGCTTCATCTAGCCTCGTGTTCCAAACACGTCCTGACTGCTTTAGGCCGTAAAGAGATTTTTTCAGCTTAAGAACTTTGTTTCTACGTTGCTCAAACATATATATATTTAACATATATATATAATATATATATATGAACATATATATATAATTACATATATATATCCTCTTGCAGTTCGCCGTTTAAATATGCAGTTGAAACATCAAGTTGGTGCCAAAATAATGATAAAATAATACGTTATGTAGCATATCTTGTGACCGGTGAAAAAATCTCTATAATTTACATAATTTACATTTAACCCTCTACCTGGCTTCAGCCCTTCGCTACCAGTCTGGCCTTATATCTCTCGATTTCACCATTTACGTCTCTTTTTACAGCAAAAACCCACTTGCAGCCTATTGTTTTTTGCTAATTTGGCAATCTGACTACTTCCCAGGTGTCGTTTTGTATCAACGCTTCATACTCCTCCTGCATAGCTCGCCACCACTATTCGGCTTGATCGCTTTTCATGGCTGCTTCAACAGTTTCTGGAACTTCAATCCTTTGATTATTTGCCAAGTTCACCATGTTATATTGTTTTCTCGGCCCTCCAACATTGCCCGTTCTTATTATTCTTGGTCTGCCTGGTCCGACGCGCTGCTCAACGTCTCTGATTTCTTGTTCCTCGTTGTTTGAAGGTAAACTTTCTTCTGCATCTTCGTAATCGGATGACGGCTCTTCTTGGTTCATCTCATTTTCTTGCGAGATCTGCTGCTTTTGATTTATATCAATTGTAAAACGTGCTACTTGTAATGGAGAAAACTCCTTTTGGCTGGTGTTGCCCATCATCACGTCTTCATAAAACCTTACGTCACGCCTAACAACTGTAATTACTGGAGTAATTTCTTTGTCGAGCGCTTTTGTTGGTGACCGATTTCGAAGGTATGCCGCGCAATTGATCGCCTCTGCCCAATAGCTCTCCGATAGTCTAGCGTGCACTAGCATACAGAGTGCCATCTCCACTAGAGTTCTATTGGCTCTCTCAGCCACGCCGTTTTGTTGTGGCGTATATGGCACTGTGAGTTAACGCTTAATGCCGCAATATTGTATAAATTTCGAAAAATTATTATTGACAAATTCACCGCCATTGTCAGTACGCAAACATTTAATTTTTCGCCCCGATTGTAGTTCAATCATATTTTTGAACAATTTAAAAATTTCGAAAACTTCATCTTTCGAACGCAAAAAATATACAAAAATTCTTCTCGAACTGTCGTCTATGAACGTCAAAAAATACCGTGACCCGCCATACGATTGCGTTGGAAAAGGTCCACACACGTCCGAGTGAATAAGTTCTAAGATATTTTTTGATCTTTTTTCCGAAACTGGAAAAGGTTGAGCACTTATTTTACTTTTTAGACACGAGACGCATAAAATATCCTTTTTGTTTTGTATCGAATCTATGCCGCTTACTATGTCTTTATTCGCGAGACTGCATAGGCTTGGAAAATTTATGTGCCCATAGCGATTATGCCACTTAATGGTGGTAAGCATCAGTAAAAGGTGCAGAATAAGATAATGCGATTATAGTCCTGCTCTTCGGGGGGACCGCTAGCCTCTATCTTATCAAGATCGTAGTACGTGGTACAGAGCCACATCCTGCCAGAGGTGCCACTGCTTTCTATGCTAAATACTACGGATCTAGACATGGAAGTCGATACACTTTCCCCCCCTAATCCAGAGTGCGATGCGACCCGTGCTCATTGGAGGGTTGGCAGCCAGGGGGTATATAACCGGCTGTCTTATAACGGAGCCTCCCTGACACCGGCCTGCCTCAGGGAGTAACGGTGGGCTTACCGCGGTATGGGGCGCTGCCGTAGCTGACGATCCCTTTCCCCTTACAAATGCCTAGGTCGTCTGCGAGTGCAAGTACGAGCAGACGGTCGTAAGAAACATATGGAACAAACAAACAAAAACAAAGACCAAACAATCCGCAAACTTTTACGACCCCTGCTATCGAAACGGACAATGACCTGATCTCCAGATGGGAGGTCGACTGTGGTACCAGCTCAGAGGAGGAGCTTCTTGCCTATAGCCAGGACACAACTATAATATCCAAACCTTCTACGGTTGAGGCCAGACATAGCCCTACTGTACGAGTTAAAAAATCCGAAAGTAAGGTTATGCGATCGCGCTATTCCAAGGCCGTCCATATATTGTCCAAGATCGAGGCAAGATGAGGCGGCGGGAAAAGTGGACGATCGGGACCTTGCTGATAAAGCAAAGTACGAAATGGTGGTCGAAAAATACAAGAAGTATCAGGCCACCAAAGACCTTGAACGCAAGGCCAATCCTCTTCCGAGCTCGGGGCATCTGGTTGCTGCCAAGCGTAACAGATCCGTCGAGGAACCCGGGAATGCGCGAAAAAAGAGCAAGGGCTCTACCGGTGCTCCCTCGTCCAAACTGACGATTATCAAGGCAACAGGTGGATCGGAAGACACACCGTCCACTAACAGGGCTTCTTCATCCAAGAACCTGTACAGCGCGGTCCTAAAAAATTACCTATACTTAGTGCTTGTGGATGGCGCTTCCAGGAGTGAAAGAAGAGTTCAGGAAAGGTGGGGTGAAATTGAGGCCAGGTTGACCGAGATGGTAAATGACTTTTTACTAGGTCATCCTGATGAATCCCCTTCTCTCTTCGACTCTTCCGACGTTTTCAGGGGGTGCCGTCTGATAAAGTGTGAAGATAGGTCTTCTTAGGAGTTTCTCACGCGCTGTGTAGACGAGCTGAAAGCGGCATGGAAGGGGCTAAGTCTTCAGCTCATTCCACCCAAGGACGTGCCGAGATCCCCCGTGGCGCGAATCTGGTTGCCGAACATAGCTACTGATAGGGAGAAGCTTCTCCAATGTCTGCGGCTACAAAATAGGAACCTGGAGATGCAAGACTGGCATGTTCTTCGCGTGAAAAGCCGCAGCCGAACGGTCGCTCCTTCCTGTTGACATTCCCGCATGAGAGCCTGGAGTCCCTGGGCAGGCAGGACAATAAAATTCGGTTTGGCATCAGGTATGCCAAACTAAAAATCTTCACCCAAGGCAGAGGCAGGTACTGAGGGGTTGGAGGATGTCCTCTCCAGCGCCCTTAACCTGGCCGAACACAACCCATAACATCCTTTGATATAGTGAATGTCGTGCAGCTAAATCTGAAGCACTTGAAAAGTGCTACGGACAATCTAGCTATTCCCTCGTCTCTAGGGGCAGGAAGCGCTATCCCTCCTGGTGGTCGGAGGAACTGGGGAAACCAAGAAAGGAAACTAGGCATGTTTTCAATCAATGTTACTCATCTAGAAACTGGCTACCATACAAGAAATGCGTAAAAACATATAAGAAAGCTATCAGGGTCGCGAAAAATAAATCATGGGTATCCTTTTGCGAATCTATTGAAAGCATCTTTCGAAAATCCTATGCAAATCCCACTCCAATCCTACTTATCTCAAACGACAAGACGGGTCGTAGACAAACTCTTCGTTGGACTCGCTGACAACTCTAGTCGAGACGCACTTCCCCGGCTGTAGGGACTGTGCAGCTGCAGAAGACCAGAGTACAGGAAGCGCAGATGGTACTTCCAGCAGTGAGTTCATCGGCTCCCTAATAACCACTAGGAGAATTAGCTGGGCGATATCCAGCTACTCTCCTTATAAATCCCCTGGTCCGGATGGTATCATGCTAATTATGCTTCAGAAAAATGAGGAGCTGATTACGCCGTGGCTGATTCCTATATACCGGAACAGTCTTCGACTAAACTATATTCCTGCAAGTTGGAGGATTGCGTCTGCTGTCTTTATTCCCAAGGCCGGGAGTACGGGACACGAATCGGCAAAGGACTTCAGGCCGATTTGTTTATCCTCCTTTGTCTTAAAAACTGTCGAACGTATCCTTGACAATGAGATAAGAGGTGGCCCAGCTATGGACCATATCTCGTCAGCTCAACATGCTTACCTTAAAGGTAAATCCACGGAGACGGCACTACACGAGGTAATATGCACTATCGAGCGTAGTCTCCACTTCAAAAAATTTACAACCTTTCTGGACATAGAAGGAGCTTTTAACAGTGTTAGTCTAGACAGCATTCGCAACTCGTTGGAGGCGTTCGGGATTAACGCAACCATTAGGAACTGGATCTCGTCCCTGCTAAGTACACGCATGATACAAGCTTTCTGGGGGGGACTCAAGCTAACAAAATACATTCAGCGGGGCACACCACAGCAAGGCTGTAAATCCTAGCAAGACAGAGTTGTGGCTATTAACCACGCGTACCAAGATCCCATTATTTAGACTCCCTATCTTAGGAGGCAAGCAGTGCCAAATATTTAGGTATTATACTAGACAACAAGCTATCCTGGAAAGCAAACACTGAACAGCGAGTTAAGAACGCCTGTGTAGCTTTCTATGCTTGTAAGAAAATGTTTGGGAAAACCTGGGGCCTCAAGCCAAATGTAGTTCTCTGGACCTAGAAGGCGGTTGTAAAGCCTATTTTGACCTATCGAGCTCTTGTCTGGTGGACGGCCACAGCAAAGGCCTATTAGCGCCGAGGACTATCCAAAGTACAACGACTTGCTTGTGCAGGAGCTGTGGGAGCAATACGGTCTTGCCCTGCAGATGCCCTTAACACCATTCTACATCTCCTACCTTTGGATTTGGAGATTAAATACATAGCAACAGTGAGTGCCCTTAGCTTAAATGTTGGAAATCCAGGACCTACGGTCATAGTAGTATTTTGGAACTGCCAGACATAACAGTCATCCCAAGTGAGACAGACTACTTAAGACCCGTTGTAAACTTTGCTCATGAATTCCGGGCTATTTTTCCCTCAAGAGCTGTCTGGCTTGGAGAGAATTTAGCAGAGGAATTTGACTTTGCTATTTTTACGGATGGTTCTAAGATGGAGACAGGTGCGGGTGCCGGTGTTTTCTCGCCAAAACTCGAGCTATCGCTATGCCTCAGACTGCCAAACCATGCCAGTGTTTTTCAGGCAGAGATTATGGCCATCATGGAGGCCTGCAAAGCCATCCCTGATGCTAACATCCTCCCAAACCAAAACATAGGAATCTTCTCCGACAGCAAAGCTGCCATTAAGGCACTTACGGCCGCGGAAACCAAATCAAAACTAGTCCAACTATGCAAAGAGGCCCTCGACCGTGCAGGAGAGAGGGCGTCCATTACAATCCTGTGGGTTCCCGGTCATAGGAATATTTACGGTAACGAAGCAACTGATGAGCTTGCCCGCAGAGGACCTGGTCTGGGCACCAACGCAGTCGCTCAAACAGCCATCCCATTTAGGGCAGCCACCGCCAACATTCGAAAGCACTACTCGAATCTGGCCTCTGTCAAATGGAAGGAGCTCTCAAGCTGCAAACTATCCCGGCAACTATGGCCCTCCTACGATATACGAAGGTCTACTTTTCTCCTGTCCAGGACCGGGAAAGACGCTTCCAGACTGGTGGCAGTATTGACTAGTCACTGGATGATAGGAAAACACGCAGAAAGGCTGGGCCGCAACTACTCCCCATTCTGTCGTAGCTGCAGGGAGGCCGTAGAAGAAGAGACAGTGGAGCACTTCCTCTGCAGATGCCCTGCCCTATCTCGGAAAAGAATGACTTCCCTCGGGAAACCCTTCTTCGATACTGGTGGATCCCTGGTGGATCTTTCATCAATCAAACTTGACACTCTTCTCTTGTTTTTAAACAGGACAAACTGGTTGTAGAAGCTTGTTGACTAATTTGTCCTTCATATCTACTTCTGCCGGCATTATTGTTTTGTGGTTATAAAACGACACATCTGTGCTAATTGACCCCGCTTTGCTTTGGTGTGGGTGCCACCTAAACAACAACAACAACAACATGCCACTTAATTGAATTTTCTACACGAGTAAAATTATAACTGCGTTTTTCGTTTCTCAATACGTATAGATTTTCTTCCTTCTTTGCTTTGAGAATTATTTCACCGTCGTTTTTGTCTTAAATTTTTGCGAAACCGTTTTCGAAAGTAACTCTAAACTCTTTGTTTTCATCAGCTCGCGGTACTGATATAAAATTCATATTTAAATCCGGCACAAATAAACAGTCTTTTAGAATAAAATAGAACTTCGCTGTTTTTACGCACACATCACCTACACCTTCGGCATTGACACTGTATTCGATTTTCTCGCTATGATTTTTCGTATTTATGAACAAGTTCCGATCAGCACACATATGTGAGGTCGCGCCGCTATGCACCAATCGCTTGAAGTAACATGCTTCGACTGCCGAAAAAACTGCTAACGATTTTTGTTGCTTCTGTTTGTCTTCTTTGCACTGTAATGCGTAGTGACCCTTTCTACCGCAATTAAAACATTTCTCTTTTTGCGGTTTGTGTCATTCTCGCTTTCCTTTTCGTTGCTTTTGTTACTGTTGTTGCTGCCTCTATTTCGATTTTGCTTTTTAAAATTCCTATTGAAGTTTTCGCGTGCGCCAAATGCTTGAGTGCTATTGTTATTGTTGTTTCCATCGATTCTTCGCCGTTCATCTTCTTCTGTCAGTTTGCTTTTTACAGTATTCAGCTGTGGAAGTTTATCCCTCGTTTCCATGGCAACTACGAAATTCCTGAAGCTTTTCGGTAAGCTCGCTAAGAGCATTATACTGAGTAGCTCCTCTTGCATTACTATTCCGATTTCGACGAGCTCATCTGCCGTTTTGCAACAAACTGCGAATGTGTTCTTGTATGTTGTCTCCTTCACTCATTCGCACGTTCAGCAATTTCTTAAACAGCGTCACTTTTCTAACGGGACCAGTTAGCCGATGCAAATCTTTCAATGCATCCCATACTGATGTGTATCCAAATTCTTAACGTCATTTAACCATCATGCTTAAATGACCTATAAGCATTTATATGAATTTTATTTCCTTGATACTCAGGAATATTGTTGCGATAGCTTTCGCATTCTTTGAGCACCAATCTGCCGCGTTTTGATCTGTTTTTATGTATTCACCGTTCGTGACTGCCCACAAATCAGAGTGTACGAAAACGCTTTTCATTAAAAGACACCATGTGTCGTAATTTTTTTCATCAAGTTTTTCAATGCTAAAATTCATTTTGAAAAAAAAAACTTTTTACGAATTCGCGTTTCAAATGTTACTCTTAACAAATACCACGCTCACAACTTAAAAAACCCTTTAATCTGGGCCCATAACCTATGTTGTCGGTCACGAAGCAAATAAAAACACCAGCGGTCTTTTCCGTTCAAAGGTTTATTCACAACTAAAGGCTTAGTTTCATAGACTCCGTTTGCGTGCGCATCCGTTAGAAATCTCACGCAAGAAAACTTGAAATATATGTAAACATATGGGATAAGTTTCATAAGGCTCAATTTCATAGACTCCGTTTGCGTGCGTATCCGTCAGAAATCTCACGCAAGAAAAGTTGAAATATATGTAAACATATGGGTCTATAAGTTTCATAGAGTCCGTGCGTTTACAACAACAATTGTTATAGTTGAAATAGATTTCTGACGGATACGCACGCAAACGGAGTCTATGAAACTGAGCCATAACATCTAGAGAGAGCTCATAATCTTTTACAAACTAGTGATAATATCAGTGTTGCCAAATGACAGATTTTCAAAACTTCTTAATTTTTCTAGCTGAGGCCTGTTATAGGGTTGCCTTGCCAATTGAGGGCCCCAAGATATGCTTCTTGCTTGTTTGTGTCTTATCACGATATAAATTCATTTAGTATTGACATCTATTCTGCCCAGCACAATGTATATTAAATTAAAAATTGAGATTAAATTCCCCTACAATCCTTCATCTCCTATTTAGAGGCCGACTTTTTATAAAATAGGTAGCCTATGTCTCTCTTCAGGGTTCCAGCTATCTCCACAGCGAATTTCAACAAAATCGGTGCAGCGGTTTAGCCGTGAAAAGGTAACAGACAGAAAGAGTTACTTTCGCATTTATAATATTAGCATATGTAGATGTACTCTGAATATGTAAAATGTATGATTTATACCTATTTGTAAGATACGTAATCTCGTGGTATATAAATAAATATAAATAAATATAACTTAATTATAATGTAATAAATTAAAAAAAAAAATTTATAATTATCCCGCAAATGTACTATATACTATATTATATGATTTATAAATCTCTATAATAAACACAGAAGTAAAGAAATTAGAATCAAAACAAAATTATATTTTCAATTATTAAAAAATTATAATCCTGAAATTTTTTTAATACCCTAGGAAACATTTTTAGGAGCGTTTATATTTATGAGCTCAAAAAACACTCCCTTTTCGGAAGAAAATATGTGTGCTCCAAAAAAAAAACGCTCCGAAAACGTTTTTATATGATTCAAATATGAATGTACAAATTTATGACTCCGAAAAGACACTTTTTTATGAACCACACCTGGGCACATAATATTTTTACTCCGAAAACAATATTTTTTTTGAGGAAAATATGAGCCTTAAATTTAAAAAAAAAAAAATATTGAAAAACTATAAACTATAATTTAGGACTCCGAAATGACTGATATTTTTCAAACTTTGCTTTTAAAGTAAAAAAATTTATTTCAATTTATTTCAATTTAAAAATTTTCATTTTTGATACATTCACACTATTTTGTACATTATCTTGAGTTACGAATATCACTGGTTTTTGTTAACCAACATGTTCATCCTCTTCCGGCAGCTGACGATCCTCTTTGAAACGCGTAAACCACTCATGACCTCTACTACGCGTAATAAACAATTATCATCATTACTTTTTTTAACAATCCGTGTGTTGGGAGGAAAATACACATATGTATGTACATATTTCAGTTTTAATTTAACTAATTTAAGAAGGTCTTAATTGCATATTACAGCATAAATATGAATATTTTTGGAGTCTGGAAGGATTTAAACTGTGAGCCCAGAAAAGAATCAGAAAATAATCATAAAAGGCTCAGAAAAGAATCATCAAAAGCTCACAAACGATTCATAAAAGGCTCCGAAAAAATTCATAAAATGCTCAGAAAAGAATCATAAAATGTTCAGAAAAGAATCATATGTTAAAAGGCTCTGTTCCAGCCCTGGGCTGAAATATCAACATCAAATTTTGCTGCAGTTTGGAGTTTAATGTTGTTGCTAGGCTCGCTCCATACTTTGCTATTTTTATAGCATGCATTTTTTTATCGCGTGCTGAGAAGCCGTACTTACAGGTTTTTGCTTTTTCTTTTAGTACTGCTATTCGTGAATTAAATCATTTTTGTAAAAAGTTAATTTTGTCAGTCTCTTGATAGACATTGCAAGGTACAAGACTATCGCTGAAATTAAATTCGATATTGTATTTTTTTGTATTGTATGTTGCATTTAAAAAGTGTAATAAAAAAGCTTAGTCCACCAAACATTGGTTCTTCGGGTCAGATTAGTGTCCAGTGCGTACGTTTTGCGACAATTCATTCCATCATCTGGTACCACAGCCGAATTAATCATGAACGATTCGTCTTTGTTGAACTTTGAGGATGCACATCCGTGCCTGCCAAGCCGTGCTAATCAGGGGCTCCATCGAAAGACTCTTCAAAGAGAACAAATAATAGAACGCATTAACTCGCTCTAAAATAATCTGACATATTTGAATTCCATGTCAACGTTTCAACTGGAATCGAGACTATCACTTCTTGAATGCCAATATAATTCGTTTGAGCAAGTGCAGGCGGACATTGAAAATTTGGTGAACAAATTTTAGGTGAACATCGGGCAAGTGTAGAGAACTCTTGAACTGCGACATAAGGGGTGCCATCGCTGAGCGTTTAGCTAATGCACGAAGCAATGACTGCGACGCTGGCTTCACCAGCACTCGCCTGAGTCCTTTGGCAATAAATTTGCCCAAACTGTAGTTAAGCAAATTCAGCGGAAGGCCAACAGAGTGGCTTGATTTCTTTAATATGTTTTTTGCGTTAGTCCATAACAATAATGCATTATCACAAATTGAGAAATTCCAATATTTGCGTTAGTGCCTTGCAGAGAGTGCTGTAAGTTTAATTCAGTCGCTTGAGGTAACACCAGAAAATTATCCAAAGGCTATAGATTTACTCAAGGGAAGGTACGACAATAAGCGTTTCGTTTTCCAGTAACATTTGCAAGAAATTTTTAATGTCAAAAGCGTTACTTTTAGCAGTAGCATTATTCCAACGCTACTGCATTAAGAGGTTTCGTAGACATTCGCACTTTCGCGCAATACAATCATTAGCATCAACAAACCAAATAGTAGAAAGTATAGTTCTTCATCTCATAGTGACAAAACTAGATGACAATACTCAGATTAAATGGGAGGAGGAGCTGTCCTTAAACTGGTCTGTGGCTTCTTCAACGACATTCTGTGCACCAACATGGAATGATTTATCAAATTTCATTGAGCGGCGTTGCCAAGCAGCTGACAAGGTTCATATTAATAAGGCTCTGCCCAAAAATATTTGTTTAGCTGACAAAGGCTTCCACATACTTGGCCCAGCTGACTGCCTTATTGGAGCCAGCCTGTTCTACGACTTGCTCCTTGTTGGTCAAATTTCTATCGGCCACAATTTGCATGACTTCAGAAAACTAAACTTGGATGGGTAGTATCAAGCAATATTATAGGAACATCATCGTCGTCAATCTCATCGCTATCTACAACTTCGCCTTCGTCTCCTTTGCCATCGATATCCGAAACTTCGTCTTCTCTCGCACCCTCGTCGTTATTGTAAACTCGATTACTAATATCGCATGCATTATTATCAGCTCAAGAGGGACGTCCATAATATAGCGTCGGCTTCCACAATTGATCAACCAGCATTGGAGGATCTATTGCAAAGATTTTGGGCAAGACCTCAGTCATCAAACATCAACACTTACGAAGAGAAAGAGTGTCAAGATTTTTTTAATAGAACAACAAAACGCTGCCCCGTCAGTAATCGGTTTATTGTCAGACTGCCTTTCAAGGAAGACCCCAACGTTTTGGGAAATTCTAACAGAAATGCACTGAAAAGGTTAGTGTCTATTGAATCTAAAATCAATCGTAATAAATCTCTAAATCAGCAATATCATGAGTTCATTAATGAATACATGAGGCCAGGGCACATAAAGTATATACCACAAAGCGAGGAAGTTTCTAAGATGAACAATTATCTTCCGCATCATTGCGTGATTAAACTTGATAGCTCAACCACAAAATTGCGTGTTGTATTTGATGGCTCTTGCCGCACCACGAGTGGAAAATCTTTGAACGATATACTCAAGGTTAGGCCAACCTTGCAGGACGACATTCACACCATTTTACTGAGGTTTCGATTCTATGAGTATGTATTAATGGCAGACATCACAAAGATGTACCGCCAAATATTGGTGGACCCAAAAGATGCTAAATGGCAATGTATTCTTTGGAGAGACTCGCCAAATGATCCTATTGAAGCTTCACACACGAGAACAATTCTGCATGCATTAAACTGTCGCTTTTGGGCGAGGGAGATGAAGAGCATGGTAATTCGTGCAATAAAATTCTTCACTCTCGGACCTGCATGAACGTGCACAAAACTAACCCATACACAATTTTACTTAGCGAGAATTCTGAATTTTCCACTAACGCAAACAAGCCAATATTCACGTATACATTTTTTCCACAACTTTTGTTCAACTCGTGTGTGACGACGAAAACAAAAATTGTGCAGGCATAATTGTTCCCGTGTGTGACAGGCCATTGCCACTTACCAGCTACAAACGGTAACATATGGTCTAGCTTGTTCTTCGTACATAGCAATAAAATTATGCATCTTGCCGAAATTGAATCGGCAACGTTTTCAAATGGATGCAAAATAGTCGCTAGAGATTTCTACGTCGAAAATTTGATGGCGGGAGGCAAAACCATTGCGGAAGTTATTGAAATTAAGAAGTAAGTCATCGAAATACTACAGAAAGCGTGCTTCCCTCTTAGAAAATTCGCTTCCAATCACCCTACAATAATTGATGACATTCCAGAAATAGATAAGGAAGATATGATTAAGATCAACAACACAGAATGCGTCAAAGCGTTAGGCTTGCAATGGGCTCCCAAGCAAGACTACTTTCTATTCTGTTACAGCCATCAACCTAATACATCTAAACCTACAAAACGCTCAATTCTGTCTCACATGTCAAGTTTCTTTGACCCAATGGGATTGCTAAATCCTCTGATCGTCAAGTGTAAAATTTTGATTCAAAAACTTTGGAAGCTAAGGCTGCACTGGGATGAGAGTGTGCCGCAGGACATACACACACAATGGAGCAATTTCTGTCAGCAATTGACTTTTCTCAGCAACGTTAAAATACCCAGGTTTGTTCCCTACAATTTATGCACTCAAATAGAAACTTTTTCAGACGGCATATGTTTTTTCGGAGACGCAAGATGGCATCTTAGAATCACCATTAGTGTTCGCACGATCACGAGTTGCACCTATAAAAACGGTTACGCTGCCCAAATTAGAACTCTGCGCTTTACTTCTGCTCGCAGAGTCCCTTGCGTCTCACAGTGGGAGATCGCGTCTAGGCCGCGGCCAAAAACCAAAGAAGACGCGCGCATATTTTTCAAAAATTCTTTTTGCATTTAATTTATAATAGATATAGACCTCTAGAGCCAAAAGGTATTTTCTGAAAATTAGTCTCAAGTCGCATGATAATCGGTCAAAGTCAAGAAATAAAAACTAAATTTTTGAAAACTGTTTTTTTAGTTTTTTTTCTGATCTTGAACGCGTATAACTTATCCCATGTTTGAGTTATCAATTTAAAATAAAAAGTATGTTAAATCTCAACTATTTTTAAATCGAACCCTGCATAGAGTTTGTGAGCGTGGCTCTGGACCCGCAGCGAACCACGGGAGCCCGTTTTTCTTTGTTTGAACATTGTACCTTCGTATTTTCTACTAATAATGTACATCAAGATAACGTTGTTTTTTAACTTGAAATCTATAAAGTAAACTAAACTTAGTATTGGAATGAATAAGATTATCACCACTCTGCAATTTTTAGATTATTAAACCTTGTCTTTTGGTTTTTTTCAATACCTTTTTCTTCTCTGGAAGCTAGTTTTCCTACAATTTTGATTTTTTTTGTGTTTAGGTAATAAAATACTTTTAATTAGTCAATCCTATCAAATTTATATCGACTTATGGCAGCCATAAAAAAGAGCTTAGAGCTTACCTCGCGTAAGCTCTAACCCTTATGAAATAATCTAGCATAAGGCTGCCTGCATAGTTGTGTGAAATATTATGACATACATACGTATATATTTTGAATTTAAGTATAGAAGAAAATAGAGTTTGAACACATTATTAACGACATTATTAATGTCATTAAGACAACACATTAAGACATAATTTTAAGCTATAATGCACTGCAAAATTTAAAAAAACAAAAATACAGTCTTTGAAAACCGGCAGGAAGTATTACAAGGCTTGCGGCTATTCTATGTCAAATTTGCAAAGCAAACACCAGTAATGGCTAAATAACGTCATTAAAATTCAACAAGATGACGAGGACAGAGATGTTGAGGAAAATCCAGCAGCAGAATCAAAACGAGGCAGACCCCAGAAGCATTTTGAAAATAGCTCATAACGGACCAAAAAAGAAGGCTACAAGAAATTTTGTTAAATGCAATTTGTTAGCAATGCGATACAATGCTAACAAAAATAAACCCTTCAAAATTTGGTAAATATATGTATATACTAAAGCCACTGCCGATCCTTATAACGCATTGTATCCATGAAGAGCAATGTCCCCCACTGTTCATAAAGTAATGATGCGTGGCGAACAAATAATGTTTCATGTTTCTTATTTCCTCAGATCCCTACATTTCATCCTTAAGGAGAAAAAATACCAGAACTTCTACACCCTTAAGTAAAGAGGCAGAAGAATTGATTTTGAAACCTATAGATGATGATTTTGTTGAGAATTTGTAATATATTTTCTATTTAAATTTTATATTATAATTTATAATAATATACTTAAGTAAATAAAACTCAAAAATTTAAAAATTACTTTGTTTTCATTGTTTTAATATTTGGAAGAAATATTGTTACTTTTCAAAATTACAAACCTTTCACTTAAACTGCATTATTTATAGGTTAGATATAATTTTTTTAGGTCTTTAACATATTTAATTTATATGTCCTATCGCAAAAATAATGATTACTAGTCAAAATATAAGCCGGTAAAAACATTTTTTTTTTTTGACGCAAATTTTTCACAAAACTCGACTTTTGTAAATTTTTTAAAAATAGTTAAAAAATTGCAAGACATATGGCGTTTCCGTATTGATAAAATACATGTTTCTACTTTCATTTGCAAAAAAACGCATCAAAGTATCTCAACCCTTTCAAAAGTTACAGATTTTTGACCGTGAGAAAGTCAAAAACAGCCATTTTCCTCCACTGTGCGTCTGTCAGAAAGTGGCCGCTTGCATCTGCCAGTACACATGGCATCTGCTGGTTTGACTCCACCATTACATTAGGTTGGATTAAAATTGAACCATCTCGATGGAAACTCTTTGTGGCAAATAGAGTACCTAAAATACGTGAAATCACACAAGACTGTTCATGGCATTACGTCCCATCGAATCAAAACCCAGCAGATCTAATTTCAAGAGGTGTGAACGCATGTGACATAGTTAACAACAAGTTTTGGTTTCAAAGTCCAGATTTTTTTATGCAAGGCGAACGATTCTGGCCAGCTGCATCCCAAGAGACAACTTGTGGCATGCCCGAACAGCGCACTTAACCAATCACATTCCTATGCAAGGAGGATGACGACATATGTTACGAATTATAGCAAACTCATACGAATCTTTACCTATATAAGACGTTTTATAATGATACTCAAAAACAATGGAAATCAAGATTGGGAAACTTATGTAATTTTCGTGCCAGAATTCAATACCACGTTAGAGGTGGTCTGTCGTATCATTCAACAGAAAGCATTTTCAGACGATTATCAAAAACTACTTGCTGAAGCAGCCTTTGAGCAGACATTCGCAATTATGTCAGCTATCGCCGTTTGTCCATAACGGCGTTATTCGTGTGGGTGGGCGGCTTCAAAATTCCTCGTTACCATTCAATGCCAAGCATCCTATTCCATTGCCCAGCCATCATCCGTTTGTACATGCTTTCATCTCACATTATCATCGGAAGCATCAGCACGCCGGCATTCAAACGCTAATTAGCCTTATTCGAGGGAAGTTTTGGATACTAAATGCGCGCAACTCCATTAAATTCGTTATTCATAAATGCATACTTTGCTTTCGTACGCGTCCCATCATTGCAAAACAGGTAATGGGCTCACTTCCAGCTGATCGCGTTGAGCCGGCATTACCATTTTAAATCACAGGGGTGGATTACTGCGGGCCACTGCTCATCACGCAGCGAATACAGCGCAGATCACCCACCATTACGGGTCTACATAGCAGTATTTATTTGCTTCACCACGAAGTTCATTTAGAGGTAGTGCACGATCTATCAACACCTTCGTTTATTGCTGCCCTGAGGCGATTTATTGCCAGGAGAGGCAAGTGCCACACCATCTGCTCTGATAATGCAACAAATTTTGTTTGCGCAAATCGGGAATTGCAAGAACTACTAAGGTTCTTTAAATCACAGTAACATATCGACTTAGTTAAGGAAAGCTGCTTAACGAGGAAATCGTCTGGAAATTTATACCCGCGCGATCTCCTCACTTTGGAGGTTTATGGGAAAGTGCCCTCAAACTGCCAAAATACTACTTGCGACCGGCAGTCGGTACCAACATTCTCAGCTTGGATGAACTTCAAACAGTGGCATGTCAAGCAGAAGCTATCATAAATAGTCGTCCATTAACACCCTTGTCCACCGATCCCAACGATTTACGCCGGCTCACTTTTAATCGGACGAACTGCAGAAGATGTGCCTGAGCCTTCACTGCTTAGTTTAACTCCTGGGCTGCTAAATAAATATCAATTAGTTCAATGGATTCAACAATCATTTTGGCAGCGCTGGCGTACAGAATACATTAGACAACTTCAGCAGCGTAATAAATGGAGAACACCTCGCGAGAATCTTGAACCAAATGACTTGGTGCTCATATCTGATGACGGAGTTCCACCGCTGAAGTGGCCTATTGGACGCATTGTGCAGGCAATCGCTGGTTCAGATGGGAAAGTTCGAGTCGTGATGATCAAAACAGCTGAAGGAGTTTATAAACGAGCCATTACCAAGATCTGCAAGTTACTAATCGAACCCAAGCAGAATGATAGTTTTGGAATGATAGTTTATTTATTTATTTATTTAACAAGACTTAAACTAAGCACATCGCTTTATAGTTCATACAAATAATTAACAATTCAAGGAACATAAAAAAACTTCAGAAATCTGATAAAAAGTTTAAAATTTTCCGTTTAGCTACCCAAGCCGAATCAGAAAAATTAATTACAGAAAAAACGATATTTAAATTCGAACAATCATTACGAAGAGGTTCATGCTTAAGGTATGATGATCTACAAAACGTTAAGATGAATGTTGGATAACAAATAAGAGGAATCCGTAACGCCAGATAGACAGCTCACGATAAAAATAGCATTTAGCATTATTCGACGATTAGCGAGTGTTGGCAGGTTTATTATTTTTAAGCTGGATTCATAAGACGGTAAATTAACAGATTCATCCCAGTTAAGATTACGAAGACAAAAAAGTAAAAATTTCTTTTCTACCGACTCAATTTGGGAGATGTAGCAGCTGTAGTTTGGGCTCCAAACAGGCGAAGCATACTCCAGAATTGGTCTCACTAATGAGGTGTAAAGTAACTTAGAACAAGTAAGAGCGTTAACTTCGGCCTGGCCGAAGCTTATATACCCTACACCCGTATCTGTCGAAGTGACGATAAAAAGTAGGCGGGTGACGCCCATTTTAATTTAATTTACAGATAGTAAATTTTGATACATTAACTTATTTACAGCACCGCTTTTCCCAACAAACACCTCATTATATGGTATGGTATACCAGTGGGCGTGTCACGCCCACTTTCTGTGAGATAACTTTTTATTTTATTATTATTTTTTAGAATATTTTTAGGAGAATATTCGTGCCAAATCACAAGACTATATCTCCATTCGTTCTTCTCTAATCGTGACTTTCGTCACCAGTGGGCGGACCACGCCCATTTTTGGGAGTGTTTTTAAGTTTGAGACCATGGATTCAGGAATGAAATTTTAGCTTTAAACTCGCTTTAAAAGCTGAGAAATTGAGCTAAAAGCACGGGAAAATGCATACTTTCTATAAAAAGTAGGCGTGGCGCTGGACCGATTTTCTCCATTTTCAATACCAAACAGCCTATTCTGACAAAGAATATTTGTACCAAATTTTATGGCGTTAGCTCTATTCGTTCTCCCGTAATCGTGATTTCTACAGACAGACAGACAGACAGACAGACAGACAGACAGACAGACAGACAGACAGACAGACAGACAGACAGACAGACGGACGGACATGGCTAAATCAAATCAGGAGGTGATTCTGAGCCAGAATATATATACTTTTCTATACCTGCCACGCCTCCTTTAATGCGTTACAAACGGAAGAACAAAGTGAATATACCCTCATCCCTTCGGGTGTAGGGTATAAAAATAGAGGTCATCAAACTCCTTAGCCCATCGCTTTATAAAGCCCAGTATACTGTTTGCTCTGCTAGACACGCCGCTTATATGAGTATGAAAACGCAATTTCCGATCAAGACCCAGTAGTTCATGTCTCGAAGACATCTTCGAAGACGCGTGCAAGACATAAGGCCGTCGTCGAGGACACCTGGAAGACAAGCCTATGTTCGTCTTCGAGGACATTTTCATACGAATGTCTCATTTGTCTTTGACGACAACAAGAGCGACAGTGTCCTCAATATTGTCTTCGACGACTACAAGAGCGACAGTGTCCTTAATATTGTCTAAACAATTAAGGAAAATGTCGCCAATGTTGTCTTCGATGGCGATTAACAAAAATGTCGCCGCAGAAAATAAAAAAAGAATAGCCTAGACACTACCATAGCACCACCAGAAACGTCTCTTGGACTTTATTTTGTGATATTTTGCAGACAGATATTAATTTAAATTTTATTTATAAATTTTTGTAAATGACCGTTGCGGGATTCGAACCCTCACTCTCAATATTACTAGGCGAGCACTTACTCCCCTAGGCTATCGAGAGCCGCTTGGTTTGTTATATTTTTTTTATATCAATCACAATTTAAAATCAACGAACGACTGAAAATTGGAAAAAAATTGAAGTATATTTGAAAAGTCATAATAACAAATACTCGTTGCTATGCTTAATTTTCAATTTTTGGTTGCTAGCACGACAACCTGCAGGACGTGTCCCTTACAATGTCCGATTGGGGACAGCTTGCATTCCGTGTCCCTAAACATGTCGCCAATGAAAAATTTTGCCGACAAATAGGAATTAATTACGGAACGAAGGATTCAAACAGCAGGCAAATGTAATTTGTTTACACTTCTTTAAATTTAGATCCATGCAATTTGTGGTACACCATTCAATCAGGAATCCAAATCCGACTGAAGTAACAAGGCATCGCATTCCAATAAATAGGATAAAAATAACTTCACATCATCAACAAACATAAGTACTTTTCCATTTACAATAACAGCAGGAAGATCATTTATGAAAACGAGAAATAACAGCGGTCCCAGATGGCTACCTTGAGGAACTCCTAAAAGCACATCCAACTCCTCTGATGCCGAATTGTTAAACTCAACTATTTGAGTGCGATTACTGAGATAAAATTGTATCCAACAAACAAGAGATCCGGGAAATCCAAATAACTTCAGTTTCATAATAAGAAGCTTATGGTTTGCTACATCGAAAACTTTACTGAAATCAGTATAAATAACATCCGTCTGCTTAGAATGCTTAAAATTAGTTATTGTTTCAGACACCAATTCCAATAGGTTTGTTGTAGTTTATTTCCCCACACGAAAACCGTGCTGAACAGGCGAAATTGAGAAACAGGCGAATTGAAACAGGCAAATTGGAACTGAATTGTCTATTTCTTGATAGACATTTGCAAGGTACAAGACTATCGCTGAAATTAAATTCGATATTATATTTTTTTGTATTGTATGTTGCATTTAAAAAGTGTAATAAAAAAGCTTATTCCACCACACAGGCTTCGAAAAGATTCATAAAATGCTCAGAAAAGCATCATAAAATACTCGAAAAAGAATCTCTCTCTCTCTCTCTCTCTCTCTCTCTCTCTGAGTCTTTTTTCCTTCTTTCTGTCTCTTTTCCCCTTTCCCAGCTACACCTTCTTCTATACTGATTCGTTAAATAAAGCTATTTGTTGTTTTCCCATTCGTTACACATCTGCAATTGTTGTATTGTTTTTTTTAATTGTTTTTTTTTTAATTTTTCAATTGTTTTTTTCTAATTTTTTCTTTATCTTTTTGTTATTTTACGACGTATACTACACGTGTCCCAAAAGCGGCAACATCATTCTTATTAACATTGTCAGTTTTGTTCGATTTGCAAAATTTCTATTGTATTTATAGTAAATCCTTTGAGAACACTTCAAAAGTTATTAGACGACGTTATTAGGCGCGCCGACCATATAATCATAAACAATCATTCAATCAAAAATGTACAACTAAAAATTGTGTTCTTCATCATCCTGTAAAAGCTTTTAAAACCTTTAATTGTTTTTTTTTAATTTAATTATTTAAGAAGCATCATTAGCCCAAAATTCCGATTGCTTTAAAGAACAAAAAGATGAGGTTTCCAACTCAAATTTTTAGGGATTTTAAAAGAGATTCGAAATTATCTTATGTATGTAGATGAAATCCTAGGGTAAAAATACCACTTTATTGTAAACACACTACTGCAAATTATTTTTTTTCAGGGAAGTTGATCAGTTAGAATTAAGTTTTATTATTCGATTAAGAAAAATTTGACTAAAGAAAAAATTCTTGACAAAAATATATATGTATATCATAGGAAAAAGAGATTTTATATAAGCAAACTAATGTTAACACAGTTTTTATACCCTACACGCGAAGGGATGAGGGTTCACTTTGTTCTTCCATTTATCGCATTAAAGGAGGCGTGGCAGGTATAGAAAAGTATATATATTCTGTCTCAGAATCACCCCCTGATTCGATTTAGCCATGTCCGTCCGTCTGTCTGTCTTTCTGTCCGTCTGTCTGTCTTTCTGTCCGTCTGTCTGTCTGTCTGCCCGTCTGTGGAAATCACGATTACAGGAGAACGAATCGTCATTAAATTTGGCGCGAATATTCTTGGATCCTCCGCTATTTGGTATTGAAAATGGGGAAAATCGGACCAGTGCCACGCCTACTTTTTATAGGATATATGCACTCAGCCGTGCTTTTCGCTAAAGTTCTCACCTTGTAGACCAAATTTTCAACTAAAATTTTATTTACGAGTCCATATATTCTCAAATATATTCTCAAAAATGGGCGTGACTAGTCTCAAATATATTCTCAAAAATGGGCGTGACACGCCCACTTATATACTATACCATATAACGAGGCGTTTGGTAGGAAAAGCGGTGTTGTAGATGAGTTAATAGATCAAAATGTGCCCTCTGTAAATTAAAAAAAAGTAGGTGTCACCCGCCCACTTTTTATCACTTCGACAGATGCGGGTGTAGGGTATATCAGCTTCGGCCAGACCGAAGGTAACTCTCTTACTTGTTAAATTTTAAATACAATAAATATTAATATACATATGATTAATATCTATTGATATTAAATATTAATATCAGATTTTTAAAATATTGTTTTTGGAAAATCGGATGCTAAAATCGGTACAAAAAATTAGTTTTATCTTTATTTTTGGATCATTATTTTACGCACAGGCTTTCAAAAGGGAACTTTTTGTTTTTATTCACATATTAACAAATATGTTGATATATATTAACAGCATCTTTCTTTTACGAGTAAAAGCAAATTTATTCAAATCGCTAACTTAAGTCTAAACTCTTAAGAGTAGGGGCTCTTAGAAGGGATGAATCTTAAAAAAAGAAGAAAACCTATTCTTTCAAAAACGGCAAGTTATAACTTTGCGATCTTGGCACTCAGTCAACAAAAATCCTTAAAAATGTTAACGAATCGCGCCATGCAAAAAGACGAAATTAGACAATTCGTTAGGATTACGATACAGATAATGATAGATTGTGATGAAAAATTTAAATTATTATTATTAGCCTGAATAATAACTATATATATAAATATATATATAATAACTGTATTATTAATGATGTTGGGATAAATTAAATTTGTCGTGTAAAATTGTAACAGATGAGAAAACGTGATGAAAGGTTTTATATAAAAATGACTATTTAATCGTAAAACAAAAATATCTCTTCTGCTGATATTTAATGTATTTGGAACCCACCAATTTTTAACCAAAATTATCACAATTTTATTGAATTCTTCAAGTGGGCAAAAACAATGATTCTCAAAAATGATAACAATTTTCAGTGTAAAAATGTGTTTGCTTTCGTGTGGATATTTTTTTAGAGGAACACATGGTTTTATTTTGTTTTTTAAATTTCTCTAAAAATGGACTTCAAACAGACTAGTCATTGATCGACCAGAGCACTAGCCCAAGGCGACGTTGTGGGGCCCTGTCACCGCGTGGTACCTAAACAGCTGCAACAGCAGCAACAACAACAGAGCAAAGAAAGAAGCAGCAGCAGAAAAAGTGATGCCCGAAATAATGATACTCAAGGGAATGATAAAAGAAGCGATTGACTCCAAATATTGATATTGGAAATTTACAATGAAGATTGATAAAAAATATAAAAAATAAAAAACAAAATAATAATTAATAATCTCTACCAAAAGTAACAAAGCAATGGAAAAAGAGAAACAAGGAAGTCGATTTGAACAACAACAGCAACAAGAATAACAACAACGCTAGAACAACTATGACAACAAGCGATCATTTTGCGGCGATGGCGATCAGTCGAAATGTTATACCGCCTCGTGGCAAGACGAAAGCGAGAGTGATTATTGATTACTCTAAAAAAAATTAATTTTACTATCTCTAGTCGTTGAATTGCGCCAAAATACCCTTCAAAAGTGAACCGACCCGACACGGATATGGCCGATGCCGTTTAAAATGAGTTACAGCAACGTTTGACATTTCAGTGGCAATCGTGACAGCGCCCGAGTGGCACAAGTTGAGGGAGGTTTTGAGACAGAAGAAGAAAAACAAGAAGGGTAGCAAACAACAAAGTATTATTAGAAGAGTTAAGTAAAAGACCATCAAAAACAACATAAGAAAGAGGAAGGACTACATAATTTTGAAGGAAAGAAGGAAGAAAGATCAGAAAAAAATGGATTTTTTTGCTACTGGCGGTTTTCAACAATTATTTAATGATCTTGATGATGAGCAAAAAGTGGATTTTGAACCGGAAACGGGGACCATTAAAATGATGCCGCGGGACCATTTTATTATTATGAAGGCCGATGATAATGATGATGATGCTAATAATAATAACGGCAAAACTAAAAATAATAACGTTTATAGTAATAATAATTGCAAACAGGGTTTTAAAAACAGCAATAACAACAATAATATTAGCGCTAACGCAAGTCCTTTAAATTCATTGGATTCTGTTTATGAATGTTTAGCAACGAGTTGTGAAAGATTAAGCTTTAATTTAACCAACACAATCGATGGTAGAGATGGTTATGGTGATTTCAACAACAACAATACGGGAAAAAAAGCCAATCTTTTCAACGAAGACTATGAAAATCTTCATGACAATATT
This sequence comes from Conops quadrifasciatus, assembly GCA_949752815.1. Taxonomy (NCBI): domain Eukaryota; kingdom Metazoa; phylum Arthropoda; class Insecta; order Diptera; family Conopidae; genus Conops; species Conops quadrifasciatus. The sequence continues at coordinate 7,321,620 of OX457081.1, forward strand.
CGGCTTGAGAGTTGTTTAGATTTTTTACTACCTTTAGAAGATGATTATGCTACTGCAACGTCCTTAACTGCGACCCCCGCCCACCGCATTCAGGAAGTAGCCGAATGGGAAGCTCAATTCCTCGATAATTACATCGAAATACCGGAACTTATCGAGATCCTGCCCGAAAAGACTCCGCTCTGTACTGACACCTGCGAGCTCTTTCTACATGAAAGTTCTAAGAATCTCCGGCTCTCACAGAGAAACAGAAGAGAATACGAACATGAAACGACTAAGAGAAACGTTGACGATTTGTCGAAAGGCGATACGCAGGCAAAGTCGACTTCATGGATTGAAGCGGCTGCAGCGGTGGTTGGTGGTATTTGTGGTAGTTTACCGTGCACTTTCGGTAGTTGCGACAAAACCTATGCCAAACCGGCTCATCTTAAGGCCCATTTGCGCCGCCATTTGGGCGAGAAGCCGTACATTTGCACTTGGCCTGAGTGTACGTGGAAATTTTCACGATCCGACGAATTGGCGCGTCATCGACGTTCACATTCCGGCGTCAAGCCGTACAAATGCGAGTACTGTGGAAAGTGTTTCGCGCGCTCGGATCATCTTGCCAAGCATCGTAAAGTACATGAACGGCGACTTTTGGCGGCCAACAGGGCTGGGCGTGGATTTGGCGAATCGGAGGGTGGTTTGCCGTCGAGTGTTTTCAATGTACGACCCGGACGAAAACGTAAGAATCAAGTATGTTGACCTTGGCGATGGTGATTGTGGACATTAAATAGTTTCGATGGTGATTGATTACGATGGTATACTTACGTTGATGCTGATGCTAAGGTGATGATAATATTGATGGTGATATAGGCGATATATAGGTGGTGCTGGTGATGTCTATGATGCTGAGCCGATGGTAGTGATGATGATCGTGATGGGATCGATGCTGTTGATTTTGACGATGATGGCAGTGGTGATCGTAGTTGCGATTTAACATTTACTTCTTGATTTTGTATTGGCTCCATTAGATATTGTTGTTTTTTTTTTGATATATGTATTTTAAAAAATTTTATATTTAATATTTTTAATATAATAAAAATATATTAAATATTATTAATATTATTAATATTAATATATTAAAAATATTTTAATATATATATTTAATATTTTTGCTAATCTCACAAAAATTAGATTAGGTAAATTTTACGAATTAAAAACCTAAAATAATTCAACATTTATTGTATATCATAATTTCGGCATCGTAAAATTAACACAAATTTTGTGTTTTCTGTTCATGTCTTGGATGAGTTTTTTAGTGGGCATTTTAAAAACCCCACCAAAGTGAAAATAGGGTTTTGTCAATAGTTTATAATTTTTCCTTTGTTTCCCAATTGCTCCCTTTCGGAGCCAAGGAATAAGTCCAGACTTCGCATACAACTGCATTTTTATAGATGTGTATTGAGTGAAACACCTCTCGTTCCTCTAATGGTGACCACTCTTCAAAGTAGACACCGCCTATCCAGAGGGGAGGCTCTGGAGAATGTAATGGTTGTAATTTGTATAAAATTCGGTTACTCAGTACAATTTCCTTTGTGTTTGAATTAAAACTTTCGATTTTTATGCAAAACTTTTGGTCCACTATGAACAGGGGGACATAAATTGAGGTTTTCGAAAATTTAAGCGTGCAATATTAAATAAATAAGCATATGATCTTCGATAATGATCTACAAAACGTCTAGTAGGAGGATGTCTACTATAGATAAGGGGGGAAAATAAAAAAAAATTAAATATTGTCTTGTTTGTTCAAATTCTAATGAAAGGCGTAGAACAACGTATTATTTTAACACTTGCGACCATAAACCAGGGCGATGTTTCTCCGTCGCTACCCTACAATATCCCGACTTTTTGTAATGAATTACATTTCCAAATGAATAAGAATTTCAAAGCAAAGTGTTTACGTTTTGTTTCTGCTGCCTAACAACATGATGTTGTTTAACCCCAAATGTAAAAGGCCCCTAGATATTTGCCTCAACGAAGAAAACTTGGGAGTACGACGAAGTCTGCACCCGCTAAATTTTTTTTGGTCTATTTTTCTGTCTATTTTGCCCAAAAACTCCAATTTGGCAAAGAAGCAGTTGTACCTGATTTTTGTTTCCTACCAAAATCGAAAAAGGTAACTTCTTTTAATTTTCTCTTAATTGACCGAAAATTTTGAGCAGCTGCAGCTCTCTCTAGCTGCGCAGTCAAACACAATCAGCTGCACAATAAGTATAGCTTCATGTTAAATTTTGTTTACATGTACACATGTATTTTATTTGGATTCACCGCTTGGTTTTTTTATAATAGAAAAAAAAACGTAAACATTTTAAATAAATATAAACAAGTATATGTAAACAAAATGTTTATATAGCTGCATGCAGCTATGCAGCTTGTTGTGGATGATTGCGAGCTAGAGCTGCAGCTGCACAGCTACAGTGATTGTGTTTCTACTGTAAATCTGTAAATGTGTTTCTGCCTTAAAGCGGATTTAATTTCATTTAAAATCTGATGAGTTCCAATTAAGCTAGGAAGTTAGTGCCGCTGGCGGATTTAAAAAATAACTGCAATTTTTCATAAAAGTTTGTAAAAGTTTGAAATCTTTTTTTTTTTGAAGAAGAAGCCGGAGCTGGACTCCGGAGCTGCTTCACAGTCCTGGTAAATACTATGCCTTGAAGACCGTAGTTCTTCGATAGCTTACTTCAAACTACTGTGATCGGAAGACTGAAGAAGATCAACCTACTTACCTTTCGTAAGCCTACAATTGTCCTAAAACCGATAGTAGGCCAATTTGTACGCTAATAATATGAAAGAACCTGGGACCCCGAGCAGTTGCTCGGAACTTTTTTCCGAACGTTGCCAAGTTCTATGAAGTAAGTTTTATGAATTATGAATTAGGCCAAGTTTTATGAATTAGGTTTAATGGGGCGAAAAAATTTAAAAATAAAAGAGGTTTGATTTTTTGCAGTGTGAATAGTAAAAAAAGGCCGTTCTATCGGTTCTAAGCGAAGGAAAAACACTTTGCCTGTATACTTTAAACATTTTTTGAATTTTTATAAACATTTTTGCCTTGAAAACATTGACGTCTGTTGATAAATTTCTTTAAGTTTTACAAAACAAAACAAAAATATTTGAACATATACTGACATTTTATTTTAGAACAGAAAAAAATTTAAAAACAAAAACAAAACAATGTCAATAAATACAATAAATTATTTACACATTTGTTGATCAACCACTTTTATAGAGAAAAAAAAACCACCAAAATGAATTTTTAAGAAAAAAACACCTCGACAGATCGATTTGCAATCTCTTAATCTCCCTAATATGTGAATATCAAAGAAATCCTTAGAGCCGGTTTCGACCTCAAAAAAGCTACAAATATATATACAATTTTAGTTTGTTTAAAAACTATTTGACCTAGAAGTCTAATTTTAAAAGTATTTTAAGGGTTGGATATTTGTTTTTTAAAAACAGGAAACAGGAATGATATAAGTGTTCCCGTTATTTTTTGAAATTTTTTTTTATGGTTTGAAGTCGCGTTTTTAGAAAAACCCCTCCTGCGCCTGAATTGGGGAAAATTGCCCCTCCCCCTAATATGACTTTTTCCTTGTCTCGACTCAACCTACACGTCCAAAAACTTTTGATACATCTTATACGGAACGCCCTGGATATATGTCAATACATTCCGACTTTTATTAAGGTTGATTTTAGTCGCATCGGGATAACACCGCCGATAATCTTCCAGTACTTGCAAAATGAGATGTTTATTATTTTTTTGAACTCTCAGCAAGAGCTAAAGTAGAAACACTTGCTGTTGTCAATGGCAGTGAGTGTAATTACATTTACGGTACACTTACGACGTGGTTAAATTTTTAAACTTTGCCTTAAATGCGGCACGGGTTTCCGTTATCCGATTTCGCTAAAAATTCGTACTTATCATTTTTTCATAACGTGTCATAATTTAGAAGGGTAAGACCAAAAAAAAATCGGAAGTTGAAAAATAAGGACCAGTCTAATGTACATGCACGAAGGGTTTTTATTGTCACATACAGAAACATAAAAACGGAAGCTGGACTACCGGATCTTTCCTCTCACAGTGCATACTAAAACCTAACGTAATAATAGATAAAAACAATAGATAAAAACAACAACAATGCAAACAACAACGATAACACCACATGACCACATGTTACAATACGTTCCGATACGACAAATACAGTGGAACCTCGCATAACAAGCATAATTTGTTCCGGAGTCTTACTCGTAATGCGAAACACTCGTTACGCGAAACAATTTTTACCATATAAGTTGATGTAAAATACGATAATGCGTTCTGTGTAGAAAAAGTACTCAAAATTTGAATTATTCAAAAACGGAGTCAAAAAAACTCCCGTTGATTTAAATCACAACGGAGATGCGAAAGTTGATGGAGCTTACATAGTCGAAGTTGTAAACATGCAAGCATCCAACTCTAAGATCGCTGATGAGGAACAGTGGCTGGTTCCGAAATGGCCATACGATCTGCCCAAAAATTGATCTTAAAGATCTGCCAGAAATGAAATATAATTAATTTCAAAAATCTGATCTCAACGATCCACTAAAAATTGACTTCACAACAATTAGTTGTTGCTTAATTACGCTGAGCAGGAAAAATATGGGTGGTTATAATTACTCATAACCACGCATATAATTACAAATTAATATCAGCGTAGGGATAATTTCGATTATATAATCAATAAAAAATAATATAAAATCAATAAAAAATAATATAAATAGTTTCTGATGCAAAGAATTTAGAAATAAAAAGTGGCCAGTTCTGGTATTCGATCCGCGATCGCGGCATACACAGAAGCGTCGGCACATAAAAATGAAAAAGACAACAACAAAATTCGCTTGTAGAAGCCAGTGCGTTGCAATTCTCGGCTTCTAAATCGAAGACCTTTAAATACTTCCGTTGATTTAAATCACAGCCATAGCCATAGTTGTAAACATGCAAGCATCCAACTCTAAAAATTGACTTCACAACAATTAGTTGTTGCATAATTACGCTGAGCAGGAAAAATATGGGTGTTTATAAATACTCATAACCACGCATATAATATTAATAATAACAAGTCAAAAAAACCCTATGTGTAACATTTATTAAAAAACAAGTAAGAGCGTTATTTTCGGCCTGGCCGAAGCTCATATACCCTACACCCGCATCTGTCGAAGTGATAAAAAGTGGGCGGGCGACACCTCCTTTTTTAAAGTTTCAAGAAGCAAATTTTTATCTATTAACTCATCTACAACACCGCTTTTCCTACCAAACACCTCATTATATGGAATAGTATATAAGTGGGCGTGTCACGCCCATTTTTTAGAATATATTTTAGTCTAAGATGGTGGACTCGGAAATTAAATTTTAGCTGAAAATTCGGTCTATAAGTCAAGAAATCGAGCTAAAAGCACGGATGGATATTTTCTATGAAAAAGAGGCGTGGCACTGGTCCGATTTTTCCCATTTTCAATACCAAACAGCGTAGGATAACAAAGAATATTCGTGCCAAATTTCATGACGATACCTCTATTCGTTCTCCTGTAATCGTGATTTCCACAGACGGACGGACAGACAGACAGACAGACGGACGGACATGGCTAAATCGAATCAGGAGGTGATTCTGAGCCAGAATATATATAGCTTTCTATACCTGCCACGCCTCCTTTAATGCGTTACAAACGGAAGAACAAAGTGAATATACCCTCATCCCTTCGGGTGTAGGGTATAAAAACAAGTAAGAGCGTTATCTTCGGCCTGGCCGAAGCTCATATACCCTACACCTGCATCTGTCGAAGTGATAAAAAGTGGGCGGGTGACACCTACTTACGGAGAGCAAATTTTTTTAAAAATATTAACTCATCTACAAACTCGTTTTTCCTACCAAACACCTTATTATATGGTATAGTATATAAGTGGGCGTGTCACGCTCATTTTTGAGAATATATTTTAGTCTAAGATGGTGGACTCGGAAATAAAATTTTACCTAAAAATTCGGTCTACAAGCAAAGAAATTGAGCTAAAACCACGGATGAGTGCATATTTTCTATAAAATGTAGGCGTGTCACTGGTCCGATTTTCCCCATTTTGAATGTATTTCCACGCAATATTGAATTTATGCTGGTCCCACTAATGCCTAAGGTTGTCTCAATCTCTCGATAGGTCACATGACGATTTTGCAATATCAGTTCGCGCACAGCATCAATGGTTTTCGAAAAAACAACTGATCTTGATTGAATTCACGATTGAATTCACGATACCATCGATAAACACTGGTCCTTGATGGAGCTTCATCGCCAAAAATTGAATTAAGTTCATCCAAGCACTGTTGCTGAGTTAATCCACGTCCAAAGTTGTAAAAAATAATCGCACGAAAATGTTCACGATTTAATTCCATTTTTGGGCCGAGATTACTCTTTTTAGTTACTGTAAACAACACAAATAGCGCTCGTATGTCAAAACGTTCTGAGTACGTATTAGAGCTGTGCGCGAGCCGTTTTGAAGGCAGCTAGGCACAAATCGGCACGACTGCTGTTTTGTGACTGCCGTATGAAAATCGCAATAAACAGCAACTGCTGTGGTGCCTTTACCCAACCTACATTCATTTTTACAGCTTGTTCGAAAATTTGCAGTTGCTGTTTTAATGTTGATGCATTTCTCTCTCGTTCCTTCCGCTTAATCTCCAAAGGAACGAAAGAAACGCAAACAACTCACCCTCTTTCCCTCCGCTCGAACTCGAAAGGAACGAAAGGCAAGCATTTGCGCCGCTCGCCACTCCGTCGATGGTGCTTTGTTATCACCAGAAGCGTCTGAAAACTAATTATGAAACTACGAAGAAAAAACATCCCCTCTTTCCCTCCGCCCAAACTCAAAAACCATTCTTATCTATTTTTCCATGTAATTATCGTCTTTTTCTTACTTTGTTTTTGTTGTAAATGGTCCATAAATTGTGGCCCCGAACAACGATTGAAAACAATGAAAATATGTTCTGCCACATTTTCGAGAAAAACGACAAAAAAAAAAAGAAACGAAAAAAAGGGAGAGGCACGCAATGCTTTTTTTCTAACTAAAAGCCTAGGAGACGGCTGAACGTATGTATGTATTTAATATGTATGTGCATTCCGTGTGTGTATCCTCTCTTATATCTATTTAGCAATTGTTGGCATTAAAACTGTTGTGTCATTTTCGTCTGACAATTTTGTTTTTGTTTCCAGCAGAGCACAAGCAATAAAGGCTATGAGTGAAAATCTGAAATGTTTTATCAATTTTTACTGATAAAACGTTGTGTGTTTTGAAAGTGGTTTTCAAACGGTTTGTGCACAGCTCTAGTACGTATAACCTTAAAAATGTCCGACTTTACGATAGAGCTGTCAGTTGCCAGATTGCAACACTAGGGTTGCCAAATCCCGAAACATACTTTAAGCTAGTTTTTATAGACTTTACCTGGGAAAATAAATACCCATTTATTTTTGTGCAATTTTTTAAATCATTTTGTTGTTGTAGTTGTTATGTTATTGTCACTGTTGTTTTTGTTTTTTTCCTCTTTTGCTCTTGGCCAGAGATTCACATCGATCAAAGCAAAGAATATACGGAATGCGCATCTCAGCACTAAACTTAGTCAGTTTGCGCGAGAGCTTCTTGATGCTGGAGGGAAGCATGCATAATAGGAAACCAAAGAGCAGGAGAGAGCAATTTTATTGTAAAGCGCAAATTTTTTTTTTTTTTTTTTTATGAGGGGTAAAAGCATCGAAAGCCCAAGTCAGTGCGGGACTTTAACCCGCTAAAATTCTCCTCCGTCTGTACAGTATTCCTCCCGGAACTACCGCTAAGTATTACGTCGGGAGGCTGTAGGAGCATTGCTGCTCAATCGTAAGTTACTAGGTCGGTCGGTCAGTTTCGTCCACTTGCTGAGAAGCCGTCCGGCTATTTCGTAAGCGTTCCATTCTGCGCTGATCCTTCATAACTACGGCACACATGCTCTTAATAGCGTTCCACGCATCATTTGACTGCAACATGACGTCCACAATGCTGTTCGCTGCCAGTGGCTGGTGAATCGTGTTCTCTATTGTTGCGCGTGGTTCAGCCAAGCCATCACACTCGAAGAAGGTATGGTGTGCATCTTCACAGGTATTAGAACACCGCACGCAGGATCTACCAGAATCGTGGCCGTATTTGCTGAGGTAGCTACGGAAGCATCCATGACCCCTTAACATCTGCGTCATATGGAAATCTAGCTCGCCGTGCTGTCTTTCCACTCATTTCTTTACGTCGGGTATTAACGTATGTGTCCACCTCCTTTTGCTACAGCTATCCCACCTTTGCTGCCACTTTATAAAAGTGATACTCGTGATATCGTCGAGTTCCTGCGGCGAAAGTTTTCTTCCAAGTGCCGATCTCCTGCGATGGCGCTCACAAAGCTCAGCAACTACTAAATCTGAGGGAGGTATTCCTGCCAAAACACCCGCCGCCTCATGCGAGATAGTGCGGAAGCCACAGCAGACTCTTAGTGCACAGAGTCGAAAAAGGCCGTTTATCTTTCTTACATTTTGCTTGAGTGTCACCGATTTAACCCAAATGGGTACCGCATACATAATAACAGATTGTACAACTTTAGAAAGCAACAGTCTACTCTTCTGGTTTGATCCGTAGGTGTTTGCCATTATACGGGCAAGCGCCGCATAAGTTCTCATTGCCTTACCGCATACCCTTTCGATATACGCGGCAAATGACAATCTTGAATCTAGCATGACTCCAAGATAATTGATGGCAGGTTTCGTCTGAATTATGTGACCATCAATATTTAGAGTTAGTGACTCCAGTTTTTTCCTACTAGTTATAAGAAGGGCTTCTGTTTTCTCACTCGCCAACTGCAGGGAATTGGCGGTTAACCACGTTTTAATACGATTTACTACAGCAGTTATTAAGTCTTGAAATTGGTGGAGCTCTTTTGCCACAATAACTATCGCCACATCATCAGCATATCCAATTATTTTTACGCCGTTTGAGACGCGTAGACGAAGAACTGCATCGTACATTATAATCCATACTAAAGGTCCTAGCACAGATCCTTGCGGTACGCCAGCTGTAACATTATATCGTCTTTCTCCACGATCGGTGTTGTATAGAACAGTTCTATCAGATAGAAAACTTTTAATTATATTAATCAGATACTGAGGAGTTTGCACCCGTTCTAAGGCGTCGAAAATACGCTCCCAACTAGCAGAGTTAAGCGCATTTTTTACATCCAATGTAACGACGAGACAATATTCTTTAGTACCGTGCTTCCAGCGAGTACCTTCGATAGCCTTTTGCGCTATACCTAGTACTTACTCAATGCGTCAAGTGTTGATCGACCTTTCCGAAAACCATATTGATAGTCTAGAAAGGGCTTAAACGTCGTCGACATGTTTTTGAAGACGATCTCTAATGATACACTCGAGTACTTTACCGAGCGTATCTACCATACAAAGCGGCAGATAAGAGCCGGGTTCATCCACAGGCTTCTTTGGTTTCGGAAGTAAGACCAGCCGTTGTAATTTCTATATTCTTGGAAACACACCTTCTGTCAGACAGCTACTGAATACTTTCAAAAAGGTCCCCTCCTGCATCCTGACTGCCATCTTGAGGATTTCGTTCTGGATGCCATCTGGGCCAGGTGCTTTCTTGTTCGCAAAGGTATTTATTGCAGTAAAAATTTCCTCTCTAGTAACTGCCGGCGCACAGTGGTCCAGAATAGAAATTCATCGGCCAAAAATCTGTAACTTTTGAACGGATAGGAATTTTTGAATGCGGTTTTTTGCAATCGACAGAGAAATGTTGAAATATCTTTGCACTGGCACCGAGATCTATGTAGATGTCTCAGGGTCAGAGCCGTAGGGCTCCAAATTCGAAAAATATTTTAATTTTTTTAAATTTTGGCAAAAAAACGTATTCAAAAGTAAATTCTTGAAACTTTTTTGTACTTATCTATAAATTGAGGATATATTCGTAATGGCTGTGAAGTTTCAAGTGCATCCGTTGAGTTTTTCATAACTTTTTGGCCCCCTGAAAAGGGGTCTGTTTTTGGATGCTTTGAAACTAAATATCTCCGCCATTTTTAAAAATTTCGATTTCCGGTGTTTTTTATTATATTATATGGGGTAAGAGTTTAAAAAAATGGGGGAAAAAATTTATATATATTTTGAAAAAAATTTTTTTTTTTAAAAAAAACCACGGAAAATTAAAAAAATTATAGCCCAACAGTCGACAACAACAAAAAATTACATTTTTTCTGATAGCCTTTGAGATAACCTTTAATCGTATACCCGGTTTTGTACCCGGCAGACCACGGCCCTAGGCGCTGGAGCCCTCTAAATGGTCTACATTTTTTCTTTTAAAAAAACAACGAAAAATTAAAAAAATTATGGTCGACAACAAAAAAAATTAGATTTTTCTAATAGCCTTTGAGATAACCTTTCATCCTATACTCAGTTTTATACCTGGCAAACCACAGCCTTAGGCGCTGGAGCCCTCCAAATGTAGAATTTTCAAAAAAAGGGTACTTCAGACACTAAATGCATAAGTATTTCTTTTTTTAACCCTAATTTTTTTTCTTTATATACTCCTGAATATTACCTGTTTAAAAGTACCTGCTTTAAGGCCAAAAACGAAAATAATAAAATACCTGCGAGGTCAATGTTGCGGTTAATTACAATTTTTATATATTTCTTTATATACGAGTATTATACAATTTTTGTAAAAACAGATTGTAAATATTTTTCTCTTTCCGAATTATCATTAATATTTAATATTAACAATTTGGCTTCTGGACTTATATCTGGGTTTTTTGTAGTCCACACATACCGGATGCTGGAAATATATGGATCCGATGTGGCTAATAAAATTCCAAAAAGGTCTTCATTTGTTGCTTCTCTACTACATTTTCTAGTGTTATGTTCCCTAAAGAATCTATAATCTTTATTTCTTTTTTCTTGAGCTTCTTCTGATAAATCTCCTATTGGCAATAAATGGTGTTGAATAATGCTTTCTCCATGAAACAGAATTTTGTGGACTGTTGGTCACATATTTCGCCATGGGTACAATTCATTATATAATTTTACAGTTTCCGTTGCATATTCTCCGAATTTTGCTGCATCTATTTTTAGATTACAAGCAATTACTTCAAGAATAATTTTAAATCTGTAAATTAAGTTGTAGTCCACTCCTGTGATTGTGGCAGTTTGTTGTGGGTCCGAGAAAAACCTTCTGGCTGTGTTTCCATCATTTGTATTGCCTGCACCTTGAGTTGGTTGGTCTATAATTAAACCAATTTTTTTGAATTCATCTTGAACGTATTTTTTCTTTAAGCTCCTTTTCTCTTGGTTTGACTTGTCATTCCGTATAGTTCCTGAAGTTCCAAACTCCAAGTCGTAGCTTATCTTGAGTATGTGTTCCATGAATCTAATCCTTGCATGTAGCGGGAATAGTCCAAATTCATATGCCTCAATGTCTCCAAGGAATGATAATAATGACGACGATGATGTTGATGGTAGCTGACTCAATCTGCTTGAAGTTTTCTTGCATATTATGCAACTGGATGAAGCCTTTGTGTCCGTCAATGCCTGACCAACTTTGCCATCGATCATTGTAAGCAGCAATTTATAATGCATGAATTATTTGATGGCCAATATTAAATTGTATTGGCTGAAGAGTTTCGATTTTAGCCCTTATTGCATTGGCTTCCTCAACGATGAGCTCTTTGGTTTCTTTCTTAAATTCGAATTTAATGGGTCTGCAGAATTTTGTGGAATTTGGAGTACGGCTTATCGAAGCATCATTAGTCTTTGCTGTGCTGGTCGATGGTTCTGAATCTAGCTTGCTTAATCGCAAAGGTACTATTGATGACATAAACAAGTCTGCGTCTGAAGAATTCCCATCTAGCGGCTGTTTATATCGTTTCTGGCCTGAAGATCCGTCGCAACCCCATTTACAAAAAAGTGTTAATTCACAATCTCCAATTTCTTTTAATTTCGGTTCTTGAAGTGTTTTAATTATTCTCTCCGTTGTGTGATCCAGAAGGCTTTGGAGTTGGACTTGGGCAGATGTCGATTCTATACTTATGTCTTCGGGATAGCACTCTTTTTTTGCCAATAGTACTTCATTGTAATTGGGGTACAAATTTGACATCTTTTCCATTGCGCGTTGTCGGAGTAAAACATACTGATGCTTTGTTAATTTTAAATCCAGGCATAATGCTAAAGCCTCTTTAGGTGTAAACGTCCTTTCTTGGTCTGGTGTAGGTATGCTTTTAAGAATTCTTTTTGTCCTTAAAGGGCTCGCATTAAGAACTTTTTCGATGATTTCGGCTTTCCGATATTTCCGCTCTGAATGCAACGAGTGTACTAAACTGCGTTTAGCGTCTTCATATTCCAAACTTTCATTAAGATCTTTTAGTTTCCGTCTCTGGGATCTTTTACTGCTCTCTTCAAACTCTTTAGTTGGCCTTCCACGTCCTTCGTTGCTATCTGCCTGATAAATGATGCAGAGTTCGCCTTCCATCCACTCCTTTAAACTAGCATACACTTTATTTTTGTTGAAGTAGGAAGACTTGTAGTGTCTAGACAAAATGGACACAAACGAGTTTATTTGTGCTAAAATTTGTTCCTGAATTTTTTTGCTACATGAATCAAATGGTACTTTAATTTTAATATATTCAACTATATCTTGTGCGCTTCTGTTTTTAAAATATACATCTGATAATTCTTTGTAGCTGTATGACTCAATGGCTGAAAGACGCTTGGTTTGATAATGCCAAAAATCTTTCAAATGTTTAATATTTATATAAAAAAAATACATATAAAGAATTGGAATTTTTGAAGAAAATTGTAATTAACCGCAACTTTGACCTACAGGTATTTTATTCTTTTCGTCTCTCGCCTTGAAGCAGGAACTTTTTAACAGGTAATATTCAGGCGTAGAAACCGCAACATTGACCTCGCAGGTATTTTATTATTTTCGTTTTTGGCCTTGAAGCAGGTACTTTTAAACAGGTAATATTCAGGAGTATATAAAGAAAAAAAATTAGGGTTAAAAAAAGAAATACTTATGCATTTAGTGTCTGAAGTACCCTTTTTTTGAAAATTCTACATTTGGAGGGCTCCAGCGCCTAAGGCTGTGGTTTGCCAGGTATAAAACTGAGTATAGGATGAAAGGTTATCTCAAAGGCTATTAGAAAAATCTAATTTTTTTTGTTGTCGACCATAATTTTTTTAATTTTTCGTTGTTTTTTTAAAAGAAAAAATGTAGACCATTTAGAGGGCTCCAGCGCCTAGGGCCGTGGTCTGCCGGGTACAAAACCGGGTATACGATTAAAGGTTATCTCAAAGGCTATCAGAAAAATGTAATTTTTTTTTGTTGTCGACTGTTGGGCTATAATTTTTTTTAATTTTCCGAGTTTTTTTTAAAAAAAAAAATTTTTTTTAAAAATATATATAAATTTTTTCCCCCATTTTTTTAAACTCTTACCCCATATAATATAATAAAAAAACCGGAAATCGAAATTTTTAAAAATGGCGGAGATATTTAGTTTCAAAGCATCCAAAAACAGACGCCTTTTCAGGGGGCCAAAAAGTTATGAAAAACTCAACGGATGCACTTGAAACTTCACAGCCATTACGAATATATCCTCAATTTATAGATAAGTACAAAAAAGTTTAAAGAATTTACTTTTGAATACGTTTTTTTGCCAAAATTTAAAAAAATTAAAATATTTTTCGACTTTGGAGCCCTACGGCTCTGACCCTGAGACATCTACATAGATCTCAAATGCAAAGATATTTCAACATTTCTCTGTCGATTGCAAAAAAACGCATTAAAAAATTCTTATCCGTTCAAAAGTTACAGATTTTTGGTCGATGAATTTCTATTCTGGACCACTGTGCGGCGGCATTTCATCAGGTGCAACTATTATCCGTGCTTATATGAGATGCGCTGTATACTGCATTCTGAATATTGTATATTCTTTGATCAAAAACACAAACAGCCAACAACACAAGCGTAAACAAACATGCCGGCAACTAGATGTACATACATACATCAATACAGAATTGCACACACACACACACACACACACACATTTTGTGGTGCCTTGTGAAATAGACGTGTTTTAATCGCTCTTAGAAATTGTTTAATTTAAAGTGTTTATAATTAGCGTTAAAATACAGCGTATTGGAAAATTAAGTGCGAAAGTATAGTGGTACGTTTGATATATTTCCGTGCCTGATAACTTGGACACATTCGGTGAAACTTAAAGTACAAATCCAGAGAATTTTGTGTGCCTTTTTGGTTTTAACCGATCTCCCGCGCAACATTTCCTGTGGAACTATACTTTGTTGTTAACAAAAGATCTATGTAGATGTCTCAGGGTCAGAGCCGTAGGGCTCCAAATTCGAAAAATATTTTAATTTTTTTAAATTTTGGCAAAAAAACGTATTCAAAAGTAAATTCTTGAAACTTTTTTGTACTTATCTATAAATTGAGGATATATTCGTAATGGCTGTGAAGTTTCAAGTGCATCCGTTGAGTTTTTCATAACTTTTTGGCCCCCTGAAAAGGGGTCTGTTTTTGGATGCTTTGAAACTAAATATCTCCGCCATTTTTAAAAATTTCGATTTCCGGTGTTTTTTATTATATTATATGGGGTAAGAGTTTAAAAAAATGGGGGAAAAAATTTATATATATTTTGAAAAAAAATTTTTTTTTTAAAAAAAACCACGGAAAATTAAAAAAATTATAGCCCAACAGTCGACAACAACAAAAAATTACATTTTTCTGATAGCCTTTGAGATAACCTTTAATCGTATACCCGGTTTTGTACCCGGCAGACCACGGCCCTAGGCGCTGGAGCCCTCTAAATGGTCTACATTTTTTCTTTTAAAAAAACAACGAAAAATTAAAAAAATTATGGTCGACAACAAAAAAAATTAGATTTTTCTAATAGCCTTTGAGATAACCTTTCATCCTATACTCAGTTTTATACCTGGCAAACCACAGCCTTAGGCGCTGGAGCCCTCCAAATGTAGAATTTTCAAAAAAAGGGTACTTCAGACACTAAATGCATAAGTATTTTTTTTTTTAACCCTAATTTTTTTTCTTTATATACTCCTGAATATTACCTGTTTAAAAGTACCTGCTTTAAGGCCAAAAACGAAAATAATAAAATACCTGCGAGGTCAATGTTGCGGTTAATTACAATTTTTATATATTTCTTTATATACGAGTATTATACAATTTTTGTAAAAACAGATTGTAAATATTTTTCTCTTTCCGAATTATCATTAATATTTAATATTAACAATTTGGCTTCTGGACTTATATCTGGGTTTTTTGTAGTCCACACATACCGGATGCTGGAAATATATGGATCCGATGTGGCTAATAAAATTCCAAAAAGGTCTTCATTTGTTGCTTCTCTACTACATTTTCTAGTGTTATGTTCCCTAAAGAATCTATAATCTTTATTTCTTTTTTCTTGAGCTTCTTCTGATAAATCTCCTATTGGCAATAAATGGTGTTGAATAATGCTTTCTCCATGAAACAGAATTTTGTGGACTGTTGGTCACATATTTCGCCATGGGTACAATTCATTATATAATTTTACAGTTTCCGTTGCATATTCTCCGAATTTTGCTGCATCTATTTTTAGATTACAAGCAATTACTTCAAGAATAATTTTAAATCTGTAAATTAAGTTGTAGTCCACTCCTGTGATTGTGGCAGTTTGTTGTGGGTCCGAGAAAAACCTTCTGGCTGTGTTTCCATCATTTGTATTGCCTGCACCTTGAGTTGGTTGGTCTATAATTAAACCAATTTTTTTGAATTCATCTTGAACGTATTTTTTCTTTAAGCTCCTTTTCTCTTGGTTTGACTTGTCATTCCGTATAGTTCCTGAAGTTCCAAACTCCAAGTCGTAGCTTATCTTGAGTATGTGTTCCATGAATCTAATCCTTGCATGTAGCGGGAATAGTCCAAATTCATATGCCTCAATGTCTTCAAGGAATGATAATAATGACGACGATGATGTTGATGGTAGCTGACTCAATCTGCTTGAAGTTTTCTTGCATATTATGCAACTGGATGAAGCCTTTGTGTCCGTCAATGCCTGACCAACTTTGCCATCGATCATTGTAAGCAGCAATTTATAATGCATGAATTATTTGCTGGCCAATATTAAATTGTATTGGCTGAAGAGTTTCGATTTTAGCCCTTATTGCATTGGCTTCCTCAACGATGAGCTCTTTGGTTTCTTTCTTAAATTCGAATTTAATGGGTCTGCAGAATTTTGTGGAATTTGGAGTAGGGCTTATCGAAGCATCATTAGTCTTTGCTGTGCTGGTCGATGGTTCTGAATCTAGCTTGCTTAATCGCAAAGGTACTATTGATGACATAAACAAGTCTGCGTCTGAAGAATTCCCATCTAGCGGCTGTTTATATCGTTTCTGGCCTGAAGATCCGTCGCAACCCCATTTACAAAAAAGTGTTAATTCACAATCTCCAATTTCTTTTAATTTCGGTTCTTGAAGTGTTTTAATTATTCTCTCCGTTGTGTGATCCAGAAGGCTTTGGAGTTGGACTTGGGCAGATGTCGATTCTATACTTATGTCTTCGGGATAGCACTCTTTTTTTGCCAATAGTACTTCATTGTAATTGGGGTACAAATTTGACATCTTTTCCATTGCGCGTTGTCGGAGTAAAACATACTGATGCTTTGTTAATTTTAAATCCAGGCATAATGCTAAAGCCTCTTTAGGTGTAAACGTCCTTTCTTGGTCTGGTGTAGGTATGCTTTTAAGAATTCTTTTTGTCCTTAAAGGGCTCGCATTAAGAACTTTTTCGATGATTTCGGCTTTCCGATATTTCCGCTCTGAATGCAACGAGTGTACTAAACTGCGTTTAGCGTCTTCATATTCCAAACTTTCATTAAGATCTTTTAGTTTCCGTCTCTGGGATCTTTTACTGCTCTCTTCAAACTCTTTAGTTGGCCTTCCACGTCCTTCGTTGCTATCTGCCTGATAAATGATGCAGAGTTCGCCTTCCATCCACTCCTTTAAACTAGCATACACTTTATTTTTGTTGAAGTAGGGAGACTTGTAGTGTCTAGACAAAATGGACACAAACGAGTTTATTTGTGCTAAAATTTGTTCCTGAATTTTTTTGCTACATGAATCAAATGGTACTTTAATTTTAATATATTCAACTATATCTTGTGCGCTTCTGTTTTTAAAATATACATCTGATAATTCTTTGTAGCTGTATGACTCAATGGCTGAAAGACGCTTGGTTTGATAATGCCAAAAATCTTTCAAATGTTTAATATTTATATAAAAAAAATACATATAAAGAATTGGAATTTTTGAAGAAAATTGTAATTAACCGCAACTTTGACCTACAGGTATTTTATTCTTTTCGTCTCTCGCCTTGAAGCAGGAACTTTTTAACAGGTAATATTCAGGCGTAGAAACCGCAACATTGACCTCGCAGGTATTTTATTATTTTCGTTTTTGGCCTTGAAGCAGGTACTTTTAAACAGGTAATATTCAGGAGTATATAAAGAAAAAAAATTAGGGTTAAAAAAAGAAATACTTATGCATTTAGTGTCTGAAGTACCCTTTTTTTGAAAATTCTACATTTGGAGGGCTCCAGCGCCTAAGGCTGTGGTTTGCCAGGTATAAAACTGAGTATAGGATGAAAGGTTATCTCAAAGGCTATTAGAAAAATCTAATTTTTTTTGTTGTCGACCATAATTTTTTTAATTTTTCGTTGTTTTTTTAAAAGAAAAAATGTAGACCATTTAGAGGGCTCCAGCGCCTAGGGCCGTGGTCTGCCGGGTACAAAACCGGGTATACGATTAAAGGTTATCTCAAAGGCTATCAGAAAAATGTAATTTTTTTTTGTTGTCGACTGTTGGGCTATAATTTTTTTTAATTTTCCGAGTTTTTTTTAAAAAAAAAAATTTTTTTTAAAAATATATATACATTTTTTCCCCCATTTTTTTAAACTCTTACCCCATATAATATAATAAAAAAACCGGAAATCGAAATTTTTAAAAATGGCGGAGATATTTAGTTTCAAAGCATCCAAAAACAGACCCCTTTTCAGGGGGCCAAAAAGTTATGAAAAACTCAACGGATGCACTTGAAACTTCACAGCCATTACGAATATATCCTCAATTTATAGATAAGTACAAAAAAGTTTAAAGAATTTACTTTTGAATACGTTTTTTTGCCAAAATTTAAAAAAATTAAAATATTTTTCGACTTTGGAGCCCTACGGCTCTGACCCTGAGACATCTACATAGATCTCAAATGCAAAGATATTTCAACTTTTCTCTGTCGATTGCAAAAAAACGCATTAAAAAATTCTTATCCGTTCAAAAGTTACAGATTTTTGGTCGATGAATTTCTATTCTGGACCACTGTGCGGCGGCATTTCATCAGGTGCAACTATTATCCGTGCTTATATGAGATGCGCTGTATACTGCATTCTGAATATTGTATATTCTTTGATCAAAAACACAAACAGCCAACAACACAAGCGTAAACAAACATGCCGGCAACTAGATGTACATACATACATCAATACAGAATTGCACACACACACACACACACATTTTGTGGTGCCTTGTGAAATAGACGTGTTTTAATCGCTCTTAGAAATTGTTTAATTTAAAGTGTTTATAATTAGCGTTAAAATACAGCGTATTGGAAAATTAAGTGCGAAAGTATAGTGGTACGTTTGATATATTTCCGTGCCTGATAACTTGGACACATTCGGTGAAACTTAAAGTACAAATCCAGAGAATTTTGTGTGCCTTTTTGGTTTTAACCGATCTCCCGCGCAACATTTCCTGTGGAACTATACTTTGTTGTTAACAAAAGGAGAGAAAACAGCTGATCGTCTGCCTTGGGCTCCATTTGACAGGTTAGTGCGATCCGAGTAAAGTTTTTGAAGCACTCTTTTAGGCGAGAGTTAAAGCAAGCTGGATCACAGGGTGGCACAAAACCCCGCAAGTCCTTTTCAAAGGAGCAGGTTAATGGAGCGGACGCCACCGCTCACCTGTAAGAATGTCGGAGCCAGCTCACTGGAAAAGCCAGTTGGTCTTAATATTGGTATGAAGGAAAGGTCGAGTTCTTCACCTCCAGCTATTCCATCGGTGGCTCATACACCAACATCGGCGGCAGCAGCTGCAATCAACGTTGACAACTCAACAGAAAAAACGGAGGAACAGTTCTCCTTCCAGAAGCTCGGGGAGCAGATAAGATCCTTGGTAGACATGCTCGAAGAAAACGGTGGTAAAAGAAGGTCAATTCACCAGCCAATGAGAGATACCATCGAAAATATAAGGCTGTTGTATAATCGATGTGTAGCTGAAGAGCACTGTGGCGGGGTAAAAGTAGCACCTATAGAAGGCAAGTCCTCACAGACATCGCCGTGGCTAAAGCAACTATGGCATAACCAGCGAAAATCCGTCGAAAAAACGACAACACCAAAAAGAAAAACATGCAAGCTCGGAAAGCCTGCATCGACCGGTAAAATTCGTGTAAAAACTCCAACTCGGCCTACTCCCAAGGTTGTCAAAAACATATCGACTGGAGAGATAGAGAAAACGGACAGCCAGGGCGCTTTATGGACTACGGTCGTTAAAAGGAAGGCCCCAACACGCACTGAGAGGCCAATGAGGGTAAAACCAGAAGCAATTATAATTGCAGCCAAAGGCCAACTTTCCTATGCGGATATTTTACGGCGTATTAAAGCTGACGCCAAGCTTAGTGAGCTTAGTGCGGCAGTAAACAAAATTCGAAGGACGCAGAAAGGAGATTTGCTACTACAGCTCAAGGAAGTTGGTGAGAAGGCTGACCAGTTCAAAACAATTGTTGGTAATACTTTGGGTGATCAGGCTTTAGTACGCAGCCTTAAACAAACAACGATTCTTGACATAAAAGACGTTGACGAAGTCACCACCAAGGCAGAGGTATACGAAGCTATCAAATCGAAATTTGAAATTCAGAGCTTTTCGATTGAAAGTGTTCTGAGCCTGCGGAAGTCATACGGTTGCACACAAACAGCTGTGATTAGTGTACCAGCTGAAAGTGCAAAAAGTCTCCTCGAAGCTGGAAACATAAAAATTGGCTGGGTCATGTGTCGAATACGCGAAAAAAAGGAGCTCACAAAATGCTTTAGGTGCCTCGAATTCGGACATATCGCCAAATTCTGTAAGAGTGGAAGCGATTGATCTAAACGATGCAGAAGGTGCGGTGAAGAAGGTCATTTTGCGAAGGAGTGCAATGCTTTGCCAAATTGCATGTTTTGCAGGGAGGATAGCACAAAAGATGCGCAACATACTGCCGGAAGTAATAGACGTCCACTGTTTAAGAACGCGTTAACTTCGATAACAAAATTAAGGTAATTCAGGTGAATTTGAACCATTGCGAGGCGGCGCAAGACCTTCTGTCCCAAACAGTAATCGAAATGGAAGCCGACCTAGCACTTTTAAGCGAACCATACAAGGTTCCTAAAGACGGAACCTGGATGGGCGGCAATGGTGGAAATGCAGCGATATGGGCATGTGGTTCCTTTGCTTTACAGGATGTAAACAATCATACGGAAGGTTTTGTTAGAGCAAAGGTGGGCGGTACCTATTTCTACAGCTGTTACGCTCCACCGAAATGGACACAGTCCCAATTCCAAAGCATGTTGGATGAACTGGTAGCAGATGCCAGAAGTAGGTCACCTGTTGTCATTGCTGGTGATTGCAACACTTGGGCAGTCGAATGGGGTAGCAAGCATACGAATGTTAGAGGTCGCGCCCTATTGGAATCCCTCGCTGAGTTGAACGTAGAACTGCTAAATGATGGCTCGAAAAGCACATTCAGGAAAGCCGGGACATCCTCGTTTATAGACCTCACATTCATCAGCACGTGTTTAGCCCGATCTACCAAGTGGCAGGTAAGCGAGGAATACACAGGCAGCGATCATCAAGCGATTGTATTTCGGATAAATGTTCAGAGTGGGAATGCTAGAAAGCAACCAAAATTATCCGGGCCGAAATGGAAAGCCACCATGTTTGACAAGGGAATCTTTGAAGATGTAATCGAGTCAGCCAACACGATATCTGGATCTGCTGATGAAAAAGCGGAGTGGCTTAAGGCGTTAATCACTACAGCGTGCGATGCATCAATGCCTAGGACGTCAATAAGAAAAGGAAGATGGCCGTGCTATTGGTGGAATAATAGAATCCAGCAGTTGAGAGCAGACAGTTTAAAAGCGAAGAGGGAACTGCAGCGGTCGAGAGGCCGACCCGATTTTCGTGAGCGTCTGTCGGCATTTAAAGTTCAGCGTAGTGCACTAAAAAAGGCGATTAAGTCGAGCAAGATGGAATGTTTCAACAGACTTTGTGAGGAAGCTGACATCAACCCCTGGGGCACGGCTTACAAAATCGTTATGAAGAAGGTGAACAATTCAAGAAAGCAGGTTGTTACCTGTCCTATAAAGCTGCGTAGTATAATAAATACATTGTTTCCCCATCGAGACGCCCCAACTGAGGACACAAACGTTATATACGAAACTGGGCCTGTTCCGCTAATAACAGTCGACGAACTTTGCGCTGTCTGTAAACGAATCGCAGACAACAAAGCACCCGGCCCGGATGGCTTTCCAAACATAGCAATTAAAACTGCTATTTTTCGAAGGCCGGAAATATTTGTACAAGTATTTCAAACATGTTTAGAGGAGGGAATTTTTCCCAATCATGGAAAAGGCAGAAATTAGTGCTGATCCCGAAACCAGGGAAGCCTCCAGACGAGCCATCATCAATAGGCCAATATGCTTGCTTGACACTCTTGGAAAAATCTTAGAACGCATAATTTATAACAGGCGCCCATTGCCGAAGCAAATAGTCTCTCCGAACACCAATATGGTTTTAGAAAGTCCCGATCAACGATTGATGCTGTAAAGACTGTTGTGGATATTGCAACCAATGCCATCTCAGGTGAACGCTGGAAAGGTGGCACGAAGGAATATTGTGCAATTGTTGCTCTGGATGTGAAAAACGCTTTTAATTCAGCCATTTGGTGGCACATTCGACACGCTCTTAGGAGAACGAGGGCTCCCGGATACGTTCTTAATATTATTGGGAACTATTTCAAACATAGAAGGCTTATGTACGAGAGTGATCGTGGGTTGGAATACTACGATATTACAGCAGGCGTGCCACAAGGTTCCGTTCTAGGCCCACTCCTCTGAAATATTATGTACAACGACGTCCTGAAAATCTTTCTTCCACACGGAACCACGATAATCGGTTTCGCCAATGATATCGCAATTGTAACTGTAGCTAAGCACATATACCAGATCGAAGCCGCAAGTAATTATGCCTTCGCGAAAGTTAAGGAGTGGCTACAGTCAGCGCACTTGGAATTAGCCGAACACAAAACGGAGGCGATCCTGATCAGCAGCGGGAAGATAGTGGAACATTTCCACGTCAGAGTCGGTGAGAGCACTATAAGATCAAGCTCTTTCCTTAAATATCTAGGTGTAGTGCTGAATACAGGCTTGTTTAGCAAAAATGCTACCTAGCATAGACGGACCGAAGCCAGCCAGGCGGAAGCTATTGGCAAGCGTAGTTACATCGGTGATTTTGTATGCGTCTCCAGTATGGTCGCACGCCTTAGTCAGAACTTCTATCAGAAGATAGCTCATATCTACCTACAGGCTCAGCACCTTGAGAGTTGTTAGCGGTTTTAGAACGGTCTCAGATGAGGCCGCTTGCGTCATAGCGTCAGCGCTGCCTATAGATATTTTAGCAGATGAAATGAGTCGTATTTATCAACGCAGACTAAGTAGAAGTCGATCAGTAGAAGCTGCCAGAGAAGAAAGAGTCATCTCTATTGCTAAGTGGCAAGCCCGTTGGTCCACAGGGATGAAAGGTAGATGGACTTATAAACTCATTCCAAACGTAGCCGCAAGGTACAATAGACATCATTTAGAGGTAAACTACTATATGACCCAGTTCTTGTCTGGTCATGGTTGCTTTCGAAAGTACCTGCACAAATTTGGACACGATACGTCACCTTTGTGCCCTAGCTGTGTAAATGAAGAGGAAGACGCAAATCACGTGATATTTCACTGTCCACGATTTAAACGCCATGGTGTTGCAAACATCGAACCTCGGCAGGTAGAAGAATTCATGCTACAATGCGAGGGAAACTGGACTAAACTTGACTCGTGCGTCTCAGTCGTGCTTAAGGAGCTACGAGTAATAGAAAGGAAGCGGTTTGCAGAGATCAGCGAATTACCAACTAGTTATGTATAGAGTTCTATAATAGTAATACCTAACGGCAGTCCCGCGGGGGATAGTGGTCGAAGTGCGTTGGTTTGTGGTTTAGTACGTAGGCGCCAACGTATGGCGAATCGTGCATGCCAATTGGGTCGGTCCTTTGATATCTATGAAGATCCCACAATACAGGTCGTCATACCAAAAAAAAAAAAAAAAAAAACACACACACAGTTTGAGTTTGATCTGTAAATTCAGTGGTTGAGCTTTACATCGGCTCCTTGTTAATAATCAGTTTATTGTGTTATAAAGAAAAATTAAACCAATAAAGTGTTTGGATATTGTGTGCGAAAGTGTGGCAGTTACGGAATTTCGTGGTGCCAGCTTGGACACAGTGCTGGTGCCAGCACAGTGCTCCACAGACTGCTGGATTTTTTCAATTAAATTGGATTCGGATAAATTTTTTTTTATATACTTTACCGTCGTTCTTATTATTTACTTCTTTGTTCTTGGATTTCACATTAGTCCCGCGTAAATACCTTTCGACCAAATTACTACTGGCTGTCTCAGCAGTAAACGACAATATTGTTTCTTTCTACCTTTAGCTCAGTTGTGAGTTTAGCTGAGTCTGTAGACTTTTAATCATTGTGAATATTTGGTGCGTACTTTGTCTTGGTGCATACCTTTAGGCATTTTCGGTTTTCAAAGGCAGGAGCGGGTATGGGGTCAACAAGATCGCCTCAGGGCGCACCTCTAAGTGGTCGAACTTAGAGAGAAGAGGACAGCGAGCAAAGGAAAACAAAGCAAGAGAATAGCTTCTTGCTTCTGGGAAACAAAATTGAGGAGCTGTCATGTATAGTGAAAGGCCAGCGTCATATAAACCAGGCCATGAAGGATTTGGTGGTGGCTATCCAGAAGCTTCATAAGCGAGCAGTAGCTGAGTTCGTCGTTGATGACAAGCGTGAAGGAGGGCCAAGATTTACGCAGGAAAGTACTACAGCTGGTGAAAGCTGTGCGAAGAAGTTTCTGGCGTCTTTTCAAAACGTTCTAGGGAGCAGCAGGCACCGAAGAAACTACCTGCAAAAAGAAGCAGGACACCTGGAAGTTTTACAGCAGCCAAAAGCAATGGCAATATTGAAAATACTCCCAATACAAGTAACGATACAAGTACCAATACAAGTAGCTGGAAAACAGTGGAATCAAAAAAGCATAAGACCAAGCGCATAGATTTGCTGAAGCCCACGAAAGCCGAGGCAATAGTAATTGAAAAAATTGACAGTTTGTCATACTGTGAAATACTGAAAAAAGTTAAGGAAGATCAGAGCTTTGTAAAACTTGGTGAAAATGTAACAAGAATTAGAAGAACTCAGAAGGGTGAAATGATACTCCAGTTAAAAATAAATATTGATGGGAGCGTCCAAAATTTCAAATCTGATGTTGAGAAAATCTTGGGTGAGCAGGCAAAGGTAAAGTCCTACGAAAGTGAATGCATTCTCGAAATAAGAGACATAGACGAAATCACATCCAATGCAGAATTGATTGCTGCGATTAAAAATAATTGCAAGCCAGATGATATTATAACAATAAAGTCAATGCGAAAATCTTACGGCAATACGCAAATCGGTGTCATTAGTGTTCCAAACGGAGTAGCAAAAGTCCTTTTGAACGCCGGGAAAATTAAAGTAGGCTGGGTAGTTTGCAGAATTAGAAGAAAGGAAACTATTCTGAGGTGTTATAAATGCCTGGAATTTGGGCATATAGCTAACGCATGCAAAAACGAATCAGACAGAAGCAAATGCTGCGTCAACTGTGGCCAACAAGATCATATTGCAAAAGCCTGTAAAAATGATCCCTGCTGTCTCATTTGAAAAACCAAAGGTGTTAACAGTAACCACCCTACCGGTGGGAGCAAATGCCCAGTGTACATAGCTGCGAGAAAGAGAGCCAGACAGACAGAAATGAAATGGATACAAATTAATTTAAATTATTGTGAGTCAGCTCAAGACCTCCTGAAGCAGACGGTTAACGAAATGAATAATGGCCTATGGGCTACTGATAGGAGCAAGAAGGCGGCGATCTGGGCATGCGGCCGGCACCCCATACAAAGCGTCGCTCAGAATACTGACAGTGGTTTCGCCTATGCAATAGTGAATGGCATACATATTTACAGCTATTAGTAAATATTTACATATTTACGATAATTTAAATTTTAGCGACCATCAAGCCATCGTAATGGAGTTCGGCAGGTCATCAGAGCGCAGAGGAACCATGGACAGCCGTAGACAGTGCGGATGGAGAGATAGCACACTAGATAGAGAATTTCTCACTTATGTTTTTGCTGAGAGCTCTATGAATTTAGACACTGCAGAAGTCGATAATTTTGCGACGAATTTAGCAAGGCGACTAAAAATGTCGTGTGATGCTGCAATGACTAGAAGGCGAGTAATTCCTCCACGTCAGGCTAATTACTGGTGGAATGAGGACATCGCCGAGTGTTGCGCGAGGTGTCTGCAAGCTAGGAGACTATTTCAACGGTGTAGACTTCCGGACAACAGATCCATACTTCACCTTGAATTTTTTGCCGAGCGAAGAAGACTGCGGGATGCCATTAGGCGGGCAAAGGCAAATTCGTTTAAGTGTTTATGCGAAGAAGCCAATTTGAACCCGTGGGGTGGTGCGTACAGGGTTGTACAGCCCAAAGTACAGCGCAGAGTACAAGAAAGGTGTCCTTCGCTTCTCTCGCGGGTTGTTAGCAATCTTTTTCCTCAGCAACTTATCAGCTCGCGTGAGTGATAATAGTGACATAACCATCGCAACCGAAGAAATCATTTCTGCTGCTAAGCGTATATTGCCAAAAAAAGCTCCAGGGCCGGATAATGTTCCAAACGTTGCACTAAAGCAACTTATACTTTGCTTTCCGCGGTTCTTTGCCGAAACAATGGAAATGTGTTTAAAACAGGGAATTTTCCCGGAGATTTGGAAAGTGCAAAAGCTGGTTCTATTACCAAAGCCTGGAAGGCCGCCAGGAGATCCTTCGTCGTACAGACCAATTTGCCTAATTAATACGGTGGGGAAAGTACTAGAGCGAATTATTTATGAACGCCTCCTACCAGTCGCAGAAGGAAGTGGAGGTATTGGCAATAACCAGTATGGTTTTCGAAGAGGGCGTTCCACAGTTGACGCATTGCACGCAGTAATCTCCATAGCACGAGAAGCAATTCGAGGAACCAGATGGAAAGGAGGGACCAAGGAGTATTGCGCGGTGATCACCTTAAATGTTAAAAATGCTTTCAATACGGTTAATTGGGATCGTATCATACAATCCTTAGAAGAGAAGTCGGTTCCAATGTATCTTCTGAAGATTATCAACAGTTACCTCAGTGCACGAGCGCTAATTTACGACACTGACGATGGACCCAAGAGGTATAAAGTTACAGCTGGCATTCCTCAAGGTTCTGTGTTAGGTCCCCTTCTTTGGAACTTCATATATAATGGTCTTTTGAAGCTGCCAGTTCCAGATGGAGTCCACATTTTTGGTTTCGCTGATGATATTGCGATTGTGGTCGTGGCAAAGCACACGGAGGAAATCGAGTAGAAAGCGAATTTAGCCATTGAGATCATTCGGCAATGGCTTATCTCAGCTGGAATGGAACTCGCGGAACATAAGACGGGAGCTGTGCTAATTAGCAGCCGGAAAAAAAGCGAAACTGTGCAGCTAACAGTTGGTGGTACCAGCATAGTTTCTCAACGTACAATAAAATATCTGGGAGTAGTGACAGACGATCGTCTCGGTTTTCGTCATCACACAGACTATGTTTGCCAAAAAGCAAGTGGTTGCAATGCAGCTTTAGCAAGGATGCTACCAAATGTAGGAGGCCCAAAAAGTAGCAAGCGCAGCCTACTGGCGAACGTAGTTACTTCAGTGCTATTGTACGCAGCGCCAATTTGGTCTCATTCACTAAAAATTAAGGCAAGGAGATAGCAATTTGAGAGGGTGCACCGCCTAAGCGCTGTAAGGGTCATTAACGCTTTTAGGACTGTTTCCGACGAAGCAGCATTCGTGGTGGCAGGCATGATGCCCATAGAAATAATGGCGGATGAAGCCCACCGTCGGTATATGAAGAAATCAATCGGAGTTGAACTAGATGCAAGAAGCGAGAGAACTATTTCCCTTGAAAGGTGGCAAACACGCTGGGATAACTCAAGCAAGGGACGCTGGACTTACACCCTCATTCCGAATGTTGAAAAGTTGGTCTCCCGGAAGCATGGAGAATTAAATTTTTATCTGACAATTCCTGACGGGTCATGGTGTATTCCGGAGTAGCCTGTTTTTAGTAGTCATTTTAACAACGATGAGTCACCGTTCTGTCCAATTTTCCTGCAAAAAATTGAGGACCCGCGGCACGTGTTTTTTGAATGACCACGATTTGCCTTGCAGGGGAACCTGTTGGAGATTACTGTCGGCGAAAATTTGAGCCCGGAAATTATTGTAGATGCTATGCTGGCATCAGAGGAGGTGTGGCGAACTATGAGCGAAGTATCTGCTACAATATATGCAGTATTAAGGCATGCAGAGAGAGCAAGAAGACCAGTAACTGCTATTTTGGGAATACATAAGACGTAAGGGTGTTTTACAAACGTTGACACAAGTGAGAGACTGTTCGACCTAACGTACTCCTGACGATTGAGCTAAAAAGCTCCCTCTGCCTCCCGACGTAATACTTTACGGTAGTTCCGGAAGGACAGTCAGCCTTGGGGGAGGTGGTTTTAGCGGGTTAAAGTCCCGCATCGAGTCCCGCACGGCGGCTTTCGATGCTCTCCACCTCATTTAAAAAAAAAAACAAAAAAAAAAAACACACACGCGCGCACACACACACACACACAGAATAGATCATCGAAGTGTGGCAGGCGAGATGGCAGACCGCAGACAATGGAAGGTGGACACACATGCTGATTTCTAGGTTAGAGCCTTGGCTAACCAGATCACATGGAGAAACAGATTTCTATATGACGCAACTTCTCAGCGGACACGGATGCTTCAAGTCCTATCTCCATAGATTTGGATACGAACCGGATCCACTATGCGACCATTGTGGAGGCGCAACAATAGAGGACGCGCAGCATGTATTTTTCGAATGCCCACGGTACCAATCGCATAGAAACGAACAGTCGAACTAGTCTCGACTGCTTGGCGAGACTAACACATCAGCAAATTTAGTAAACCGCATGTTGCAAGATGGCGAGATCTGGAGCGCAGTAAGCCGGATGGCGGCGTTGGTCATGATGGAGCAGCGAAGGCTCGAGCAAGTAAGGAGAAGAGACGAACGTAACGACTGACGTAATAACTGACGCTTGAGCATAGCTGCTCTTACGGCCTTCCGACGTAATACTTAGGGGAGACAGTCAAAATCCCGAATTACAAAATCCCGAAACGACAAAATCCCGAAAAATTTTAAAATCCCGAAACGACAAAATCCCGATGCGACAAAATCCCGAAACGACAAAATCCCGAAAAATTTTTAATACCGAAATGAGAAATCCCGAAAATCACGAAATAAAATTTTTAATTAATAAAGAAATGACATTTAAGTCACAATTTTTTCCAATTCGAAGTACGCGCCTACTTGCCTTTTTTTTACATTGGCAGAAAAGCAAAGTTGTAATATCGAGAAAATTTTGTTGTGTGAAGGTTATAATCTACAATATGCAAAAAACTTCACATGACCGTGAGGATTCTGCTGATTGAGGGTTATGATCCCTGCTGCGGCCGAAGGCCGCCAATACGCAAAAAAACCTGTATGCAAAAAACTTCACATGACCGTGAGGATTCTGCTGATTGAGGGTTACGATCCCTGCCGCGGCCGAAGGCCGTCAATATGCGAAAAAACCTGTATGCAAAAAACCTCACATGACCGTGAGGATTCTGCTGATTGAGGGTTATGATCCCTGCCGCGGCCGAAGGCCGTCAATACGCGGAAAAACCTGTATGCAAAAATCTTCACATGACCGTGAGGATTCTGCTGATTGAGGGTATTGATCCCTGCCGCAGCCGAAGGCTGCCAATACGCGGAAAAACCTGTATGCAAAAAACTTCACATGACCGTGAGGATTCTGCTGATTGAGGGTTATGATCCCTGCCGCAGCCGAAGGCTGCCAATACGCGGAAAAACCTGTATGCGAAAAACCTCATATTACCGAGAGGGCTCTGCTAAAATTTTTTTAATGGTTTTTAAAAGAAATTTAGTGGCTAAATTGAAGCTTGCTAGTGGTTTTAAAATGTTCAAGAAGATGGAGAATACCGAAAAACTAGTTTTGTAATTTCGGGATTTTATTATTTCGGGATTTTGTCGTTTCGGGATTTTGTCATTTCGGGATTTTGTCGTTCGGGATTTTGTCTTTCGGGATTTCGTTACCAACCCAATACTTAGCGGTAGTTCCGGGAGGGACATCTGTGCAGACGTGAGGAGATGTTTAGCGAGTTAAAGTCCCGCACTGACTTAGAGGCTTTCGATGCTTTTACTCCTCGTAAAAAAAAAAATGTAGATGGACTTACATCCTGATTCCAGCAATTGATGTTTGGATTAACCGACCACACGAAATCTGCAACTACCATTTAACGCAGTTTCTCTCCGGCCACGGTGGTTATCGCAAATACCTGCATCGTTTTGGACACGACAGCTCCCCTTATAGCCCAGAATGTCCAAATCAGGAAGAAGACGCGGAGCATGCAGTTCTTCATTGTACACGTTTTGTGGATTGGAGAAGTGATTTGCCAAATCGTGCATTACTGATCGAGCGCATGGTGAATTCAGAAGAGTACTGGACGAATATCTGCCTTCCACCAGAATATCCTCATTCCACCAGTACACCGGACGACGGGCCGGTCTGCTTCCCTTTCTTCGCATAGAAGCATCACAAGCTGCCCTTTACCATGCAACTATATTTTTTGCGCTTTGTTCGGCATTTGCTGGTGGGATAATTACCCTGAGCATTTCTTCGAAGACTCCTTCGTCCACTGTTTTAATTTTCCAGCCTTTGCTTACTGAGGAGCTTTGGTTTGTTCCTATAGAGATGTGTTGCAAATGTGTTACAATAGCTCGATGGTCGCTATTAGTGTATATATCGCTAAAATACTACTGGATATCTCTGCTTAGTGAGCTGCTCGCAAACGTTATGTCAATGACAGATGAATTTCCATTGCGTTCAAAAGTTGGCGTCTGCCCAGTACTCAGCAGGACAAAATTTAGGTTTCCTATAGCCTCGAGAAGTATTTGACCCCGTTGATTGGTGAACCGACTAACCCACTCGGTCGCCCAGGCATTAAAGTCGCCAGCTATTATTGCAGGAGCTGTGATGCGCACATCATTCATAAGAATGTCAATAGCTTCCGCGTACTCGTTTATAGACAAACTTGGTGGCAGATAGCAGCTATAGATATAAACACCCCGGACCTTTACGGCGACGAAATAATTTCTAGCCTGGGACCTTTGTTGCATTTTCAGATCACTACAAAGCCAGATGGCTGCCTTCTATTTTTCATCGGAAATCCATCCGTTTAAGCTTCGATACTTCGATACGATATTGCAATGTCTATTTTGTGCTCGACTACAATTTGCTTAAGGAGCTCTTGAGCTGCTTCGCAATGGTTTATATTTAACTGTAGGTGCTTCATTTGCGTTGAGATATCGCGTTTCTATACGAAGAACACCTAACTCCACCCGTGGGATGACTGCTCTCAATAACGATTTACCCTTGCAATCCTTAGCAACAACCCTTGCAGTCCTGGGTCACCACAGTTGAAACAACAATTGGTTCTATCAGACTCGTTTTTGCACTCCTTCGCCATATGTCCGAAGTCAAGGCACCTAAACATCTAATAGATGCTTCTCTTTTTCTTATTCTGAACACTGTCCAGCCAATCCTTATATTGCCTTTCTCCAGCAGCATGTTTGCGTCCTTAACAGAAACGTGTATAACTGCCGTTTGGGTGCCTCCATGTGCCTGCCTAAGATTTGATACATCTTCTGGAGAAAATCTGTTCAGACTAAATTGGGCCTTGACCGCATCACAGATGTCCTCTTTAGTAGTAATTTCATCAATGTCCTTTATATCGACCGCTATCCTTTGCCGCAAGATCGCAAAGCTATATCGACCGCTTGATCGGCCAAAGTAACACTGATAGCGCTCTGAAGTTGTAAAGCGCACATGTATTCATATGTGTGCGTGTGTTGAGTCTGCCCGAAAGCCAATTTTTCTGGCTTCTTTCTTTTTAGGGCAACTGTAATGTGTTTAAAGAATAGGGTCCACCACGCAAAAATGATATGGTTCGTATAGAATGAAAGAAATGTTTCCCTTATAAAAAAAAAATATGACTTATTGTATGGCGAGTCACGCCAACTTAGGCTGGCCACCAGGCCTTGCTTAGTTAATTCTGGCTTTTCAGCGAGCCACGCTTAAATTCGCGCTGGCCACAAGGCCGAACTTACGTTTTGGTAGATAGAATCCAGGAAGAACCTTCGATAAGATCTGATTTATTTGTGGCTCGTGCCGTCTTTTATATAATTTCTTACATACTAGTTCTTATGCTATTACATATATTCTTATTTCTTACACTATTTGGAAAGTAAGCATTTATCTTTTCTTTCCTTTTTACTCTACTTACATTCTAAAATTCATTATTTGTTTATATTTGACTTTTTTGTGATTGGTCATGATTATCGAACGGTTTGTGAAGTGCATTGAGTGAAAATTAGTGCAGCGTCCGCTAGTGTCACTCAATGTAATTCACGGTGGGCAACATGTGCATATGTTTAGGTCAATATGAGTGGTGCAGTACAGTGGGTACACTACACCCTCACCCTTAAGAGAAAAATTTGGGGATGAAGCTGGGGATAAACTGGGGATCAACTAATTTTTCTGTTTATTTATACGATGTTATAAATGATACGATATGCACATGTTGTGTTTGCTTAATTCTAATGCTTACATTTGTAAGGAACAAAATTTTTGTAAAAACAAATTTTGCCTAACATAAAAATATTTATATTATCATGAATTATTATAACTTGTGCCTTACAATAATAATAATTACGAAATTTATGACGTAACAATAGAATATAAGACAACATATCAATATTTTTTCTAAAAAAAAAAAACTTTAAAATTATAAACCACATCGTGTAAACCACCCTAAGCAGCTGATTCCTAGACCCCATGACAATCAGTCATAACAATTAAAATTTAATAAATCAGCAAGCAAGCAAAAGGGTGGTCGGCACACTATAAATAGAGCGACATCGCCATAGAAAAGACAGTCTTCGGGGGCCGACCACCCAGGTAAGTCGCACTAATAAAAAAACCCTTTCCTTTCAGCTAAAGAGCCCAGAATGGGTGAGTGACTCAGCCGTTGCGGTAGAACATTCATACCGAGTTCGTGCTCCCTAAAGACCAGTCTTCCCGCCGTTGCGGTAGGAAATCACTGCTTCCTTAGGGGCATCAGGGGCAGTAGGATGTATGCACTCCGCCGTTGCGGTAGAGGCATGCACACCTCTTTTATTTATTACAATTTTATTTTCTCTGTTAAACATATTTTCTTATACTTTTGTCCAAATACTATAGGATCGACCAGAACACCCAGCAAGAGCCCAGAGCGGGTGAGTGACACCGCCGTTGCGGTAGAGCATTCATACCGTGTTCATGCTCTTTAAGTACCAGCCTCTCCGCCGTTGCGGTAGAGAGTCACTGCTTCTTAAAGGCATCAGAGGCTGCAGGATGTATACACTCCGCCGTTGCGGTAGGGGTATGCATGCCTTTCTTGTCTTCTCTCCTTCATATAGACAAAACTCAGGTAGATTTCCCTTTTCAATTTTTTATTGATTACATAGGAACGACCAGAACACCCAGCAAGAGCCCAGAGCGGGTGAGTGACTCCGCCGTTGCGGTAGAGCATTCATACCGTGTTCATGCTCTTTAAGTACCAGCCTCTCCGCCGTTGCGGTAGAGAGTCACTGCTTCTTAAAGGCATCAGAGGCCGCAGGATGTATACACTCCGCCGTTGCGGTAGAGGCATACATGCCTTTCTTGTCACTTATTTTGTTCAATATACCAAATTAAGTGGAATTGTCTTTGTCGTTACTTCTTATCCCTGTTATACCAACTTGTCAAAAACCACTTCTGTTCACCCCTTTACACACTCAAGTATATTCTCTAGTAGTCTAGCCGCAGTCAAATTTCATTAACTACAAACGACGTCACTAGTAATCACATTGACTCTCATGAGAAACAAGGATTAAAATTTCGACGACGAAAGCAACGTCGGTAGTCGCTTGATTCCTAAATTCCTTAGTCACATAGTACGCCTTGTTCCTTTTTTGCAACTATTATCGCGCATCGCTTATGGTCAAACGAAACCACCGTGCTCAGACGATAAACGAATCGAAAACTGTTTTAAAACACCAGTGACCTCCGAAAATAAGCTGCTCCCTCACGATTTCTGTTTCCCTGGATGTACCTCAGGGTTTAAGATTTTCTGAGCGGGAGAACCATTACCGGTAGACCCATCGTCTTTAAACCCTTGCCGGGAGGATCCAGCGAAGCAACAATCACTAGTAGGGACACCATTAGGAGAGAATTTATATTTCGAAGAAAACCAAACACAACAAAAGCTCAGCTATAAATATATAGAAAAATAAGAACAAATGTAATAGATTAAGAGAAAGTACCTTGAAAAGTTAAAATAAAGAATAAAATAGAAGAAAACTCAGAAACAAAAAGATTTTATTTATCGGTCTCACACAAATAAATGTTTGTGACGAGAAAGACTCTGGACATCCGGCGAGCTTCACCTCGGCCGGGAGAGCACTTCGTTACAATGGCGCCCGAGCAGGGACCGATAAAATCTTTTTTTTTAAATACACGAGCATTTTTACCTCAAGTCCCCCCTCCCATCTTTTTGTCTGCCATTCATCGGTCTCCGAAGACCAACAAACACGGGTAGCACTGTGTCGACACTAATGCACGTGCATTAAACAAACTTGTATAGAATTTTTATTAACAGTTCTATTTTCACCCAGAGTTTATAACCACCCAGCAAGCATCAACAAAAGACAGTTCGGTAGAAACTATCGACGAGTGAACACGTAGTCAACAAAAACGCAGCACAGAAGAAAAATATAAAAACAAGTCAACAAGTGGGCAGCAGTCAATAATCGACAGGCCATCGGCAAACAAACATCAAGGACCTAAGCTTACGCTCAGAAGAGTCATCGCAAAGAAACTTTTTCCAGCCAGTCACGAAAGTCGGAATCATGCCAAGCACTTCCTGGATCTACTTACTAAAGAAAGACGAGCTCGTGAAATATGCAAGCGAGTTCGAGTTGAGCACAGAAGGAACAGTCGAGGAATTACGAAAACAATTCGCAGTATTCGTAAACAGCAAAGACTACACCGAAGAACAAGAGGCAAGACTGAACGAATTGGAAAATAAGCACCGCAGAGCAGTCTCACCAGTAACAATAGGACCACAGCAGTCACTAGACCTGAACTCCGCAATCAAAATGCCTCCACTAAACAGTGGAAAAGGAGCAATTAATAAAATGCAGAGTTTCTCAAGGCAGCTACAGGAAAACTCGCCGAGACTGTCCGAAAGTGGTCCATTAAATATAATGGAACAAAAGACCCACTGTCATTCATCGAAAGAGTCACGGAATTATCAGACGCCTATAACATCGACAAAAATTTATTGCACCACACCATTGGAATTGCTGCAGGAAAACGCACTCGTCTGGTACCGGAATAACAATAAGCATTGGCAATCATAGGAAACCTTTAAAAAAGATTTTCTAAATTTCTTCCTGCCCGCCAAATACTGGAAAAATCTAGAAGACGAGATCAGGAATAGGGACCAACGAGACCATGAACCTTTCAAAAACTACGTCCTGGCACTTCAAAATTTGATACGGCACACTACTTTCTCAGAATCCCAAAAATTAGAGAGAATTTTCGCCAATTCTGGCAGAGAATACCAACTACATATTCGACGCAAAGACTTCTCAACGCTCGAGGAACTCATCGAAATGGCAGAAGACTTCGAAACCATCAAACCTAAGGTAGCCACTACAACGATACCGCCTAACCATAGTGGATCACAAAACAGAATGTTTCGAAGCAACGCTAAATCAGCACCTACAAACAACAACACTATTACCAACAACGATATCATTAACCCACAAACACCTTGCCGAAGATGCGGAATGGATGGACACTACGCTACATCATGTAGAAGACCAAAAATACTCTTTTGCTGGGATTGTGGACGTCGAAATGTACGAACCATTCAGTGCTGCAGAGTAAGATCGGGAAACGACGTAGGAGATCGTTCAGAGCGAGGATAAACGATTTCC
Organism: Conops quadrifasciatus; assembly: GCA_949752815.1. Lineage (NCBI taxonomy): Eukaryota > Metazoa > Arthropoda > Insecta > Diptera > Conopidae > Conops > Conops quadrifasciatus. The sequence goes on from OX457081.1 coordinate 7,357,387, forward strand.
CCACTATATCATCCCCGCAAAACTCCAAGTTCCAGAAATACAGTGTTCCCCAACTAATAGCGAAAACCATCATCGGGAAAATAAACAAAACAGCTACCATCGACACCGGCGCTTCCGCTAGCTTTATTAATGAGCGATTTGCCCAACAATTAAAGGACCAAAAACAACTACTGGAATCACCGATGAGAATAACCTTAGCAAACGGCTCCACGATCTCTCTACAATACCAAGTCGTCACCACCATACAAATAGGCAACTTTCGCAAAACCCACTCATTCCTAGTACTAGAAACAACCCCGGACGACGTAATCATAGGTTTAGACCTGCTGATAGAAGCCAAAGCCTCTTTTAAATGCAGCGGAGTCCCCTTTGAAATAAGTAAGTACACACCTAGAAGCACAAAACAATATCATAAAACAATAATACCCTGCACAACGCCTAAAGAAATCTACATTAATAACTTCCTAAATAATGAACTTCAACAATTTAGCAAAGGTATAGGTACAGCGAATATTACTGAGATTACACAAGATTGTCATGGCCGATGAACGACCAATCAAACAAAGGTATATTCCACGAAATCCAGCAATGCAGGCAGCCATAAATGAAGAAATAGGTAAGCTACTCGACAAAGGTTACATAGAACCATCGCACAGCCCTTTCAGCGCCCCCATCGTCCTAGTAAAGAAAAAGAGCGCAGCATGGCAAATCTGCATTGACTATCGACAGCTCAACAAAAATTCGATACCAGACGCTTATCCTTTACCACGCATAACACACATCTTGGACAAATTAAGAAATGCAAAATACATAAGTACTCTGGACTTAAAAGACGGTTACTGGCAAATTCCCATGGCCACCGATAGTAAAAAGTACACGGCTTTTACCGTCCCCGGCAGAGGTTTATTTCAATGGCGAGTAATGCCGTTTGGCTTACACTCAGCGCCAGCCACATTCCAACGTGCCTTAGACCAAGTCATCACACCAGAGCTAGACCCATTCGCCCTAGCATACCTTGATGATATCATAGTAACAGGCACCTCCCTAGAAGACCACATGCAAAATCTCCAAGAAGTTTTTCGACGCCTACGGGCCAACTTAAAAATCAATCCCGAAAAATGTTCCTTCTTTCAAAACAAAATTAAATACCTCGGTCACGTAGTTAGTGAAGTAGGTATACACACAGACCCCGATAAAGTAGCGGCAGTACAAGAACTGAAACCTCCCAGAACGGTACGAGAAGTACGGCGATTCCTAGGTATTGTTTCTTGTTATCGACGCTTTGTACCCGACTTCGCAACAATCTCCCAACCTCTCACCTCACTCTTGAAAATGGAAAACACTTCAAATGGACTGACTCCCAACAACAAGCCTTTGAACAGCTCAAAACCAAACTCACTGAAGCACCCGTTCTGACATGTCCTGACTTCGAGAAAACATTCATATTACAGACGGACGCTAGCGAATACGGACTAGGAGCTGTACTTACACAGAACTTTGAAGACACCGAAAAAGTAATTGCCTACGCAAGTCGTCATCTCAATGGAGCAGAAAAAAACTACTCTCCCACAGAAAAGGAATGTCTCGCGATCATCTGGGGAGTGAGAAAAATGAGGCCATATCTGGAAGGATACAAGTTCATCGTCATTACCGACCATTTATAATTAAAATGGTTAAACTCAATTGAAAGCCCAACGGGGAGAATCGCCAGATTGGCCCTAGAGCTCCAACAATACCAATTCACCATCCAATATCGGAAAGGGAAACATAACATAGTCGCAGATGCCCTGTCAAGACAACCAATGGAAATCCTACAACAAATTCAGGTTACAGAAGAAGTCCCAGCTTGCAAATGGCTGGAACTGAAAAAAAAGAAATACAACAAAACCCGATCAAGTTTCCGGATTACGCCATAGTCGAGAACCAACTATATCGACATATCCCACATAACTACCACGATGACGATATAACACCACGGAAACTCTGCGTGGCAACACCTTTAAGAAAACAGGTACTAGAAGAAAACCATGACAAACCCACCGCAGGACATCTAGGTATACGAAAAACCATCCAGCGAATCATTTCCCGGTACTATTGGCCAGGAATGTTTTGCGACATAAGTCAGTATATACGTGCGTGTGACTCATGTCAAAGGTATAAGGTAAGTCATCGACAACCAGCTGGGGAAATGCTAACCAGGATCCCCTAGGAACCGTGGGCCACTGTATGCGCCGACTTCATCGGGCCACTTCCACGATCCAAACACGGCAACACAATGTTATTAGTTTTTTTTCGATCAATTTTCCAAATGGACCGAGCTCGTTCCTCTACGTAAAGCCACCTCACAAACAACCATCAAAGCTTTTCGAGAAAGAATTCTAGCCAGGTACGGAACACCAAAAGTCTTCCTATCAGATAACGGCACTCAGTTCACGAGTAGAACTTTCCGCAAATACCTTAGGTTAGGTTAGGTTAGGTGTAGTGGCAGCCGGTTAATTACCAGCTCACTTAGGCCAGTAAGGCCCATTGTGATACCACATGACTGACGTCCACTCGTCCGACCAACCCGGAGTTAGCCCTAAAAAGGTAGCTCGCTACTGTCAAGTCGCCCTAAACCAGCCCGAGCTGCCGACAAAGCTTCTCAAATCCGCCAAGTCTATATCGTTTAATTCAGTTAAAGACTGAAAGAAGTGAGACCCTAGAAATCTAAATCTCTTATTGGCAAGTGCCGCACAGCCGCAGAGTAGGTGGAAGATATTTTCTTCCTCCTCCGGGTCCATACAACTTCTACAGAAGTCATTTGAAGCCACTCCCAGCCTTGCTGCATGCCTTCCTATTAGGCAGTGCCCCGTAAGTAAACCGACCAGGTCTGCTATGCACTTCCTCTGAAGAGACAGGAGATGTGTTGATCTCCTCATGTTAAGTGTCGGCCACATCATTCTTGCAACAACGCAGTTGTCCTTGTTAGCCCACCTTAAGTTGCAAATTCTAATTGCTTCTCTTAGGGAGAGAAGTTTGTATGTTGATAACGGCATGCCAATCTTCTCCGAACAGAAGTCGCCACATACCGTTCCAGCCCTAGCCAGTTCATCGGCTCTACAATTACCCGGTATATCCCTGTGACCAGGCACCCATATTAGGTGTATATTAAAGAAGTCACCCAGCTTATCCAGGGATTCCCTACACCCTATTGCCACCTTGGAAGTTAGGTGAATGGATTCTAGCGCTTTAATGGCCGCTTGACTGTTTGTGTAAATGTTGATGTTCCTTGTAGAAGGAACGTTCACTAGAAGCCATTTCGTCACTTCTTTAATTGCTAGTACTTCTGCTTGAAAGACGCTACAGTACTCAGGAACGTTAAGAGCAAGCCGAAGACCTAGCGACTTAGAGTATATACCGAACCCAACCTTCTCATCTAGTTTGGATCCATCGGTATAAAAGTTTAAGTACCCTCTTCTTCCAGGAATATTTCCTTCCCACATTGACCTCTGAGGTATATGCGTAGAGAATTTCTTCTCAAACAAGGGTTTAGGGATCTGGTAGTCAACCAAATCCGTCGAATTCATAGTACTGTTCAGAATAGCGCTATGTCCGTAGTTACACTTGGTCCATTGGCCGGATTGACTAAACCTTCTGGCCGTGTTAACCGCAACCATTTTACCATAGATGTCTAAAGGTAGAAGGTGAAAAAGGACATTTAGCGCATCCGTAGGTGTGGTTCTCATAGCTCCACTGATAAGGATCGTCGCCTGTCTTTGAATCTTACTAACGAGCTTCAGATTTGACGACTTTTCCAGCGCTTACCACCATACATACCATACGCTACCCCATACATGAGAATGGGTCTAGCGATAGCCACATATATCCAATGCGCAATTTTCGGAGAAAAACCCCAGTTTCTGCCTATAATTTGCCTACAAGAGTAGAGTGCAACCATAGCTTTCCTAGTTCTGCACTCAATGATTAGCTTATAGTCCAGCTTCCTATCTAGTATTAGTCCTAGGAGTTTAGCCCTATCCGTATAGGTTATCTGGACTCCATCGATAACCAGCGGTGTCAGCACTGGTAGTTTATATTTCTTAGTGAAGAGGACAATGTCCGTCTTGCTAGGATTCACCGACAGACCACAGCTTCTTGTCCATTCATTTAGTTTGTTTAGACAGTGCTGCATTACGTCTCTAAGAGTAGATGGGAATTTACCAGAAACAGCAATTGCCACGTCATCTGCGTAGCCAACTACCTTACAACCGGTGCTTTCCACCCCTAAAAGCATATCGCTTTCCTTAATATTCCATAGCTTAGGTGAAAGAACCCACCCTTGAGGTGTTCCTCTGTTCACGTACATCGTTATAACCGAGGAACCCAGTTGAGATGTGACCCTTCTGTTTGACAACAGTTGCGCTACAATCCCCACAATGGTCCCATCTATGTTTAGACGCTCCAGGGACTCTATTATGCTTATCGGCTTCACTTTATTGAAAGCCCCTTCAATGTCTAAAAACGCTACAAGAGCGTTGTCTTTACGGAGAAAGGATTTCTCAATGATACTCGTGAGCGCATGCAAGGCGGTTTCCGTTGACCGCCCTTTTGTGTAAGCATGCTGACTCCTCGCATAATTGCCAGGATCAATCTCATCAATCCTACCTTGTATATAAGCATCAAAGAGTCGGTTCATGACCTTTAATAAGAACGAGGTCAAACTGATAGGCCTAAAATCGTTAGGCTCTGTATGTGAGCATTTACCCGCTTTCGGGATGAATACAACTTTGCTTTCCCTCCAATTTAAAGGGATATATGAGAGAGTAAGACAACTAGCGTAAAGTCTCTCCAGTCAAACCCCTGACTGCAAACCGTCCAATAGGCACGGGTCGCGTCACACCTTGGATTAGGGGGGATGTTTATTGACCTCCCAGTCTAGATCCGTAGTCTTTTGTAAGTGCAGGGCCACCTCTTGCAGGAGCGACATACGCCGCGACTAACGGTCCTGGCAGAAAGGAGGCTATATTTTGCGCACTTTCCTGCCCTGCCCTCCCGCGCATTGCTCGCAGGCGTTATCATTCACCGGGGCCGCCCCGCTACCGGTTGACCCACAGCCAGCAGCAGGACACACTCCGTTGCACAAAAAAAGTGTACGCACAAGCAATGCGCGCGAGTGGTACCATCCCTCAACCATCAAGAGGTGGTACCTTGACGCACTCTTCGACGAAATCTCATTAGGTACGGGAAACGTCGCTCAGGGAACAGACGTCCGACAAAAGGCCCTCAGAGACATCTTCGAGATTGTTAAAACCAACCAAGCTCGAGCAGCCACAGACCAAGCACGACACTATAACTTACGACGACGACAGTGGACGCCGAAGGTAGGTCAGAAAGTACTAATTAAAAATTATCAACTATCCAAAGCTATCGACAACTTTAATGCTAAACTTGCACCAAAATATATTGGCCCGTACATAGTCACAAATTTCAAATCACCCGTCATTGCTTTTATAAAAAAACCTGGCGAATCACGCATGCACACTGTCCACATAAGCGAAATTAAACCATACATTCAGCACACCCCGCAAATATAAATCCTTCCCTGTTTCTATGATAAACATCGCTTGCTTCACTACATTCAGCTGTAGCCTCATAGTTTCTTTGGTATCACAAAACTAACAATTTTTCTCTTTATCCCCCACAGACAACATGGACAAATTTGAGAAAACAGTGAACAATTTCTTCAAGACCACCGCAGAGTTAGAAGGGAAGTTGCCCCGCATTAAAATCTTGCCGCACGACCTGAAGGAGGTTCCCTCCGGTAAAGGCAGACTCAAAATCATGCCAAAAATCAGCCCAGGGCACCCACGAACTCACCCCGGTGGTCAAGATGTGGCGCCCAGACCAGCACCGGCAGGGTCAAGGCCCCTCAAAGGAAGGATTCCAAAACATCATGCGAAACAAAATACCAAACGACCACTCATAGCCCCGGAGGAAGAGGAGGAAAGATTTACGGGCAGCACCACCAGCACCCGAACCAGAGGTATTGCCCAAAAGCCCCGACATCAAAGCCGATGAAAGCGGACACAGTATCGAAAGAAACCCGAAGAGAAGACGCTACAATGTGAGCAGCGACGGCAGCAGCAGCAGCGCCAGCAGCAGCGACAGCAGTAGCAACAACGACAGCAGCAGCAACAGTAGTAACCTCAGCAACAACGATAACAACGAGTACAACGATAACAACGATAAACACGAGAACAACGAGAACAACGAGTACAACGATAAAAACGAGAACAACGATAAACGCGATAACAACGAGAACAACGATAAACACGAGAACAACGATAACAACGAGAACGGCAACAACAACGAGAACAACGATAAACACGAGAACAACGATAATTACAAGAAAAACAACAAAATAGAACTCAAAACACACACATCAATAAACCCCGAGCTGTACGCCTGGATAAACGACGTCATCGACAAAACCAATCCGGCCCACACAAAAAAAAAATGTGTCGATTTATCAAAGAGAAGGAAGGCCGACGCTTTCAGATCCTGATAAGGCAATCAGGACTGTGCCGAGTTACGGAGTTACAAAAATGAGAATCTTTTACCAAGAAGGTTCCTTAGAATATTTTTGTTTTGTATTATTTTTATTTACAATGGATTATTGAGATATAAAAAAAAAAAGACAAGAAAAAATTTTTATACTTACCTTACATTTACTTACCTGCCTAAACGTATTACTTACCATACAAGTACTTACCTTTTCTTTTTTTTCTTTTTCACACAAACACACCCAGAGAAAAAATCCTGTTAAATTAAACAAATTTCTACCAATTCTCATGTTATTTTCATTCAAACAGGTTAGACCTCGTAAATCGTGTGATCGCCTTGTTAATAGCCGATCGTGTTATTTTTACACATTGTCTTATTGATTCAAACAATTTCTCATGTAAAACTTACCAAAATATCAAAATGCCTAACGTATATGTTAGTAAAATTTCATAAACCAAATATATATTGGGCATAGGCTGGAGCATAGAGTGTTGGCTTGCGGGCCTAACAATCGCAGGTTCAATTCCCGGTTTGGGAAAAAAATTTATTTTTTATTTCATGTATTTGTTTTTAATATTAATGTTGACCATCATTACTGCTCCGCATTATAATTTAAACTTAATTATCTATGATTTTTAATTTAGTTCGTATTTCAAAATTTTACCTATAATTTTTTTCATGGCGTCGTCGGGATTTGAACCTCTGCTCCTTTGCTCCCAAACCAAGCACACATCCTCTAGGCTACGGACTGCCTTTGTTCCCAAGCTCTTTTTAGTTAGTTTTTTGATTTTTTACCGGGAAAACTTGTCTATCTGACAATCATGAAATGATATTAAATGTATTTCATGTGGATATATTTTCGTGTCATATCATTCCTTGATATCAACGTGAGTTTTAAATGATTGAAACATATCACGAAACATATCATTTTGTAGAAAAAATTGAGATATCATGTTATGCTTATCATGCTTGTCTATCTGGGAACATTGTAAACTTTGAAAATAACATTTTAAATCTTCGGATTCAAATATCATGATTCCGCAAATAATTTGCATTAATTGTTCATCCTCCACTGAACAATTTTGGGAACACTTTGTTATGACGTTATTTGTTAACTGCGAGTTATCCAGTTGATTATTTTCTGTTAAAATAAATAGCACTTCCTCGCTGAGCTATGGTTAAAATTTCGAGTCTCTAGCTCATCGGGAAGCTAGTTTAAATTATCAGAATTCATCTATTTAACTGTTAACATGGACTCATATTACTTTAACATGGCTGTACTGTTAAAAATATCATGTTATTTTATTAATTTTTTTGTGATTTCGTATGGAGATATATATCATGTAAATCTAACAAGGCTCATGTTAAGCATTATTTTTCTGAGTATTTTTCTGAAAAATGGCCTTCAAGGCCGTTTCTAAATTAAATGATGCCATTTCTTCTGAGTTTTGCTCTTCTTCTTCTATAATGCTATTTTGTTTGTCTACCAATTGATTCTGTAGTAACTCTTTTACTAATGTGTAAATCTTTTTAAATTCTACTTTCACCGCTGTCTGGTCTTCGTCTTTCTCAATATTCGTTAGTGTGAAAAACTGTTCCATTAACGACTCGATTGAATCTAGCTTTTTCTTTAGCGTTAGTGTCGTGTATTTTCTCTTCGGTGTGTTTCGTAAATTTGTCAGTATTTTATTTAACTCACCTAATAATTTGTTCATTAGCGATACTTTATTTTAATGATTTTATTTATTTCATAATACTTATTACATAGATTTTAATACTCAAGTCTAATATGTGATTCTTATACGTTAGTTGTATGTTTTGTTGTGCGGGGTGTAGAGTGTTTCTTAATCTTATTTCCTAAAAATATTATCACTAATAAAAAGATTATTACGACTACAGCTTTAACATCGTCGGGGATGGGTGGCAGGTTGAGCTGATGTATGGTCGTGGTTACTTGATTTACTCTGCTCTGTATTTGAAATGAACTGGTCATGTCTAGTGTTGAGAACAGACATTTAGCTCGTCCAAGTTTGTCTAAAATGTCTTCTAAACGAGTTAGGAGAAAATTTGTCACTTGCAATTTTATCATTGAGTTTTCTAAAGTCAACAACAAGTCTCCATTTCCTTTTGTCTTCAGTATTCTTTTTTGGTACCAAAAGTAGCGGAGCATTTAATGGACTGATTGATGGTTCGATTATATGTATCTTCTTTTAACATTTTCTGTACTTGTTCATTTACTACTTGTGTGTGTGTGTGTGTGGTAGTCTGTAGTTTTTTATGTAAACTGGATTGTCGTCAACTGTTGTGATTTTTTGCGTATAGAAATTGTTTGTAGTTAATGTTTCATCGTCAAGGTGGAAGACGTTTTGGTATCGTCTGAAAATTTGTATCAAGTCGTTTTTTGAGTGTTCGTCTACACAGTTTATGTTGATTAATTTTAGTATCTTTTGAAGTCTGGTATCGTCGTAGTTTTTTGTTTTGGTATAATTAAGAATGTTGTAATTTGTTAGTGAGTCGGTTTCAAGTGGAATGCCGTCTAAGATTACTTCTGAATTTGTTGTGTTAAGTAATTTTATGTGTGTTATTCCATTCTTTGGTGCTATGGAATTGCTAAGAAAAACGCCTGGTTTCAGTTCTTTATTGAATATGACCTTATCTTCATTAAAATTTGCTTTTAATGTCTGTACGATTTCTGTTCTGGGTGGTATTTTAATTTTTAGAATATCGTGTGCTTTAGTCTGCATGGGGAGAGTGATATCAGTATCGTCTGTTAGTAAGGAGATTGTAAATGTTTCGTAATCTATTTTGCAAAGGAATTTATTCGAAAAGTCCCTACCAATTATTCCGTCTGTTTCTATGGGGAATTTTTCGTCGACCAACTGAAATTCATGCTTCAACTCTTTCTCTCCTACATTTAGGTTTAAGTTTATTACGCCTAAGGAATGAATTTCTTCTTTTGTGATGCCTGTTAGTTTGCATTTTTCTGTTGTACAGTAATATTCATTTTCTATTTGCGTGCATATCTTGCATATCGAGATGTCTGCACCAGTATCTACTAAAAATGATAATTTTTTGTTTTTATGTTTTACTATTATATAATTTGTGGGGAGACAGTCAAAATCCCGAAAATACAAAATCCCGAAAAATTTTAAAATCCCGAAACGACAAAATTCCGATGCGACAAAATCCCGAAACGACAAAATCCCGAAAAATTTTAATACCTAAATGAGAAATCCCGAAAATCACGAAATAAAATTTGAAATTAATGAAAAAATGACATTTAAGTCACAATTTTTTCCGAAGCGTAGTACGCGCCTACTTGCCTTTTTTTACAATGGCAGAAAAGCAAAGTTGTAATATCGAGAGAATTTTGTTGTCTGAAGGTTATAATCTACAATATGCAAAAAACTTCACATGACCGTGAGAATTCTGCTGATTGAGGGTTATGATCCCTGCCGCGGCCGAAGGCCGCCAATACGCAGAAAAACTTGTATGCAAAAAACTTCACATGACCGTGAGGATTCTGCTGATTGAGGGTTATGATCGCTGCCGCGGCCGAAGGCGGCCAATACGCGAAAAAACCTGAATGCAAAAAACTTCACATGACCGTGAGGATTTTGCTGATTGAGGGTTATGATCCCTGCCGCGGCCGAAGGCCGCCAATACGCGAAAAAAACTGTATGCAAAAAACCTCACATTATCGAGAGGGCTCTGCTAAAATTTTTTTAATAATGTTTTTTTTAATTTTTTAATAATTTTAGAGAAGTAAAATAAGAGTAATTTTTTATTATTTTCTTGGAATTGTTTGCTAGTGGTTTTAAAATGTTCAAGAAGATGGAGAATACCGAAAAACTAGTTTTGTAATTTCGGGATTTTGTTATTTCGGGATTTTGTCGTTTCGGGATTTTGTCGTTCGGGATTTTGTCGTTCGGGATTTTGTCTTTCGGGATTTCGTTACCAACCCAATTTGTGTTGTTATCCGATACCTTAAATATGTTAATTTTTGGCTTTTTCCGGTTTATTTTTATTTCCGGAATGATTATTCATTCCGGGCCTTGCAGGTTTTCCGCATGTGCTATTCTGATTCGTCTGTTGTTGTTGTTGTTTCTGTTGTGTTGTTATTGTTGTTGCTTTCGTATCTGTTTTGCTGGAATCCTCTGTTGTTGTAATTCTGAGGTCGCCGTTGTGCTCTCTTGATTGTTAGCGCGGTGCCGGTTGTTGTTGTTGTAGTTGTTGTTGTGGTTCCAGTTACCACTGCGGTTGTAATTGTTGTTGTATCCGTTATTGTTGTATCGTGCAGTCTGAAAGTTATTGTACTTATGGTAGTTGTTGTTGTTCGGACGAAATTTGATTCTGTTGATTGTTTGTTGTTGTAATTGTGATTTTTCCAATTCTTGTGCAATGCTTTCTTGCTTCGGAAAGTGTTTTTGGCTGCGCGGCGAAAACGGTGTTTTTTATGTTGTCATTCAATCCGTTTTTGAAAATATTGAGGGCATACTTTTCGTTCATTTTTACAACTACCTGTTTCTCCGCGGTAGTTGGATTATTACCCAATTCTGTTATCTGTAATTTATTTAGGTCATTAATCGTTGCTAATAACCTTTCCTTGAAATTATTCACAGATTGGTTTCTTTGGGTAAATGTTGTTAGTTTTGTATGTATTTGTGGTATCGTTTCGCTTGTTTTGTATAGTTCGGTGAGTAAGTTCTTTAGTGTGTCAAATGTATTTGGTTCCGTGCAACCTGACAATGCTGTTTTGACACTTTCATTTAGTTTTATATGAAATACTAATTCTATTAATTGCCTCTGGGCGTCTGTGTTTAAACCTTTATTTATAATTTCAACAATTTTAAGGAAACTGTCTAACTCTTTATAAATTCTGGTGAATTGTGGAATGGCCTTCATGGCCGTTTCTAAATTAAATTATGCCATTTCTTCTGAGTTTTGCTCTTCTTCTTCTATAATACTATTTTCTTTGTACACCAATTGATTCTGTAGTAACTCTTTCACTAATGTGTAAATCTTTTTAAATTCTACTTTCACCGCTGTCTGGTCTTCGTCTTTCTCAATATTCGTTAGTGTGAAAAACTGTTCCTTTAACGACTCGATTGAATCTAACTTTTTCTTTAGCGTTAGTGTCGTGTATTTTCTTTTCGGTGTGTTTCGTAAATTTGTCAGTATTTTATTTAACTCATCTAATAATTTGTTCATTAGCGATACTTTATTTTAATGATTTTATTTATTTTATAATACTTATTACATAGATTTTAATACTCAAATCTAATATGTGATTCTTATACGTAAGTTGTATGTTTTGTTGTGCGGGGTGTAGAGTGTTTCTTAATGTATACTTTTATGTACTTATTTACTAAAAATATTATCACTAATAAAAAGATTATTACGACTACAGCTTTAAAATCGTCGGAGATGGATGGCAGGTTGAGCTGATGTATGGTCGTGGTTACTTGCTTTACTCTGCTCTGTATTTGCCCCATTTTTCGACCTCGCTGTGTTGGCGTTGATTTTTATTATTTTTATTCTGTTTAAAAACAGTATCTTCTGCTCCTTGTTGGTGCAGAGGGTCGCCAATCTGTGAAACTCTGCGAATTGCTCGGCTCTTTCTTTTAATTATTGGTGGGCTTTCTACTGTCTTCTGCCTTGAGTTCCTCCTCCTGTATTCCTCTAAGGTTAATGGTTTCGGCCCTGTACCTTTCGTTTCGGGTACATACACCGGTGGTTCATTCGATACCGGCTCTGGTACATATGGCTCGGCTAATAGTTGCTCCCACTCCTGGAAAATTTGGTCAATGGACGCTTGTGTCATCTGAAGGCATCGTGGTTAATAAATTCCAATTTAATTTAAAATTTCCAACAGATCAGGAACGACGATCAGGGTTACAGGACATGATTTCCGACGATCAGGACGATTACAGGAACGACGGTCGCAGGATCGCCATGTAATGTGTTTAAAGGATAGGGTCCACCACACAAAAATGATATGTTTCGTATAGAATGAAAGAAATGTTTCCCTTATAAAAAAAAAATATGACTTATTGTATGGCGAGTCACGCCAACTTAGGCTGGCCACCAGGCCTTGCTTAGTTAATTCTGGCTTTTCAGCGAGCCACGCTTAAATTCGTGCTGGACACTGGCCGAACTTACGTTTTGGTAGATAGAATCCAGGAAGAACCTTCGATAAGATCTGATTTATTTGTGGCTCGTGCCGTCTTTTATATAATTTCTTACATACTAGTTCTTATGCTATTACATATATTCTTATTACTTACACTATTTGGAAAGTAAGCATTTCGCTTTTCTTTCCTTTTTACTCTACTTACATTCTAAAATTCATTATTTGTTTATATTTGACCTTTTTGTGATTGGTCATGATTATCGAACGGTTTGTGAAGTGCATTGAGTGAAAATTAGTGCAGCGTCAGCTTAGTGTCACTCAATGTACTTCACGGTGGGCAACATGTGCATATGTTTAGGTCAATTTGAGTGGTGCAGTACAGTGGGTACACTACACAACTAATGAAAATTTAATTTCTGGTAAGGAATTGGTTCAATTAGATCATTTACATCTAAGGAGGTAGAAGTCCCCCAAGTAGATGTTGCCAAGTAGATAGAAACGAAACTAGTTTCAAGGTTGTGTTTTCTTAAAATACTTTAAAAGTTAGAATAAGTTAAAAAATAATTATAATTATTTATTATTAATTCTTGTTATCAAATAAGAATTATTATTATTATTATTAATTACGATTATTAATTTATTATTAATTCGAAGATATCAAACAAGTTGTTCCCTCTAAGAATAAATAGTCAAGGTGTCCATGCAAAAATCGCCGTTGCAGTTTTTAGACTGCGATTGCATCCAGAAAATGGGTATGTATAGAGCGATGAATGACACAATTCATTAATCACACATTGAATTGAAATTGAACGCATGGGTAGCGAAAGAGCCGCTATAGAAATTAAAATTTGGGTCACCATGGGCGAGAGATTCGTCATATAAATTGTAAGCAATTGAAGTTTGGGTCCTGATATTAGAACCCGTAAGCAAAAATATAGCTTATATGAGATGCGCTGTATATTGCATTCTGAATATTGTATATTCTTTGATTATTATTATTAATTATGATTATTAATTTATTATTAATTCGAAGATATCAAACAAGTTGTTCCCTCTAAGAATAAATAGTCAAGGTGTCCATGCAAAAATCGCCGTTGCAGTTTTTAGACTGCGATTGCATCCAGAAAATGGGTATGTATAGAGCGATGAATGACACAATTCATTAATCACACATTGAATTAAAATTGAACCCATGGGTAGCGAAAGAGCCGCCATAGAAATTAAAATTTGGGTTGCCATGGGCGAGAGATTCGTAATATAAATTGTAAGCAATTGAAGTTTGGATCCTGATATTAGAACCCGTAAGCAAAAAATATAGCTTATATGAGATGCGCTGTATAATGCATTGTGAATATTGTATATTCTTTGATCAAAAACACAAACAGACAACAACACAAGCGTAAACAAACATGCCGGCAACCAGATGTACATACATCAATACAGAATTGCACACACACACACACACACACACACACACACACACACACACACACACACACACACACACATCCAGTAACTGAACGCGAAGTGCTAGAAGCTGCCAAAAGACTCCAGACTAAGAAAGCTCCAGGTCCAGATGGGATTCCGAACTTGGTAATTAAAACAGCTGTGACGAGAGGCACGCGAATGTTCCAGGAGGTATTTAACTTATGGTTAAGAGAAGGTACTTTTCCAAAGCAGTGGAAAATGCAGCGTTTGGTGTTGCTGCCAAAAAAGGCTGTGCTATCTGGGCCCTTTATGTATGCTGGATGCTGCTGGAAAAATTTTTGAGCATGTGCTGAAAGAACGCGTAGAGGCGACTTTAGGCGATCGCCTCTCAACGATGCAATATGGCTTCAGGAAAGGCAGGTGGACAATTCATGCGCTAAGCCTAGTTAGGGATATAGCATCCCAAGCGATACAAGGTTCGCGTTGGAGAGGAGGGGACAAAGAATACTGTCTAGTCCTCACACTGGATATCAGAAATGCTTTTAATTCAGCAAATTGGCGAGAAATCCTAAAAGCACTTAGAAATTTCCAAGTGCCAAGTTGCTTGTTCAATACTATGTCAAGCTATTTTTACGAGAGGGTACTAATTTACCACACATAATGCGGCCCAAAGAAGCATCTATTTAGCGGAGGCGTACCACAGGGCTCAATATTAGGCCCGCTACTCTGGAATATCATGTATAATGGGGTTCTAAAACTGAACATTCCGACGGGCGCCAGAATAGTCGGCTTTGCAGACGACGTCTCGGTGGTGGTAGTGGCGAAAACCCTCGACGACCTGGTGGAAATCGTAAATCTCACCGTAAAGATAATTCGAACTTGGATATCTTCAATGGGGCTTAAACTAGCTGAGGAGAAAACGGAGGCGGTTTTAATCAGTAGCAGGAAGACGGTCAGAATAACGGTGGGAGATTATATAATAAAATCAAAGCCGTATATTAAATATCTCGGGCTAATGATTGACCACAGATTGTCATTTAAACCACACCTGGATTATATACAGCGGAAAGCGGCAGAAGCAACAACAGCACTATCTAGGCTCATGATTAACGGCAGAGGCCCTAAGCAACGGAGCAGACAATTGTTGGCGGGAGTGGTGAAATCAATTATTTTATACGGAGCCCCGATATGGTCAGAAGCGCTTCAAAAAGTATCGTATGGTCGTGGTATAAAGGGCGTATATAGACGGTGCGCTCTGAGGGTTTGCAGCGCATTTCGAACGGTGTCGGAGGATGCTGCTTTGGTGATAAGTGGATTACATCCCATAGACTTGTTGGCTAAGGAATGCGAAACTCTCTTCGCCAATTTACGCAGCGCAGACTGAGGCGCGTGGTGATGTCATCAGGCAGTGGCAAAGGAGGTGGAACCGGACAGAGAAGGGCAGATGGACGCATCGACTAATTCCCGTTCTTGAGCCGTGGTTAAGAAGAGCTAACGGAGAGGTAGACTTCTACCTTGCTCAAATGTTGACTGGCCATGGGTGCTTTAAAGATTTACCTTTTTACCTACACAGACTTGGCTACGAGAGGGACCCATTCTGCGAACAGTGTGGCTTTTATGTAGTAGAGAACGTGAACACCGGATAATATAGTGAGCATCATGATGAAATGCCCTGAGAACTGACAGGTAGCTCGATTTGCTGCATTAGTAATGAGCGAGCAAAGAAAATTGGAAAAAAGAAGAAGACTGACCGAGAATGCCGGATAAGGCTAATCCCCACGCGATGTAATGCTTAGCGGTAGTTCCGCGAGGGGATCGAACAGGTGGTTTTAGTCAGTAAAAGTCTGACACTACTGATGCTCAGAGGCTCTAGCATCAGTGCCCATTATGGGTTTCCACCCGACAAAAAAAAAACACACACACACACATACACACCGCCGTTAATGTATTGGAGAGGAGAACGAATCTTCTTGGAGAACGGACGTGTTTTGTGCCGGCTCATCATAAGAAATTAGTTTTCAACGCGAATAAATACGATAGAAGTGTTTTTATTGTGTGAACTTTGTGCGATAGTGTGGTAGCGCAGCTGCGATTACTACCTTGAACACGGATGCCATTTCATTGGCTCCTTTTTAATAAAAGTTAAAATTTGCGCGCATATTTTTTCTTAAATCTAATAAAGTCTTTGCTCGCAACAATTTTCTCCCGCGCAACTTTTTGGAGATCAGTGAGAGTGAAGTCAGTGAGAGTAAAATTCAGCAATTGAGTTATTGTTACTTATATCCGTCGCATCGCCTACACTACTCTAGCAAACCTAAACCGCCTGAGCTTTGTTACCGACAATTAGAAGGAAAGCTCACATTGGTCTGGTAAGTTTGGTTTTAGTCTGCGATATGCGATGTTTTCCATAGGTGAATCCTCTCTATCACCAGTTGTGAGAAAGAATAGCGCCACTCATAGTCGATGTCGACACTAATCAGATCAGCAAGGAGAGCGATACTAATATCGGAAAAATCAATGAGAGCACAATAACGGAAGTGCCTGATCCATTCAAGAAAAGAGCTCGGATTGGGCGTTCGCCGGTCAAGTTTGCGGAAGAGAGAGCAATTATGCGTGCAAGTTCTTCGCCGCCGGCTCTCGCCCAAATGGGATTGGTGCAGATTGCCCAACGAGCTTTTGGGGAATAAGATAGGCGAATTGATAGAAATGCTAATAAATGGCCGCCGTTCAATACATCAACCAATGAGAGACGTCATTGAAAACATACGTTCTCTTTACGAGCTTTCCGCGATCCGACTTCAGGACAAAACAAAAAGTGTTATGAGCACCGACACCCCTCCACAAACCTTCCCCTTGTTCAGATCGGCTACTGGACCAAAACGGAAGCCGACCCCAGAAGAGGAGGTCATGGAGCCGCTGCGTAAGCAGCAGAAACCTGAGAAGGAGAAGAAAAAGAAGGATTTAAGGATTGTCCAAACTCCAACTAATAGAAATAGTCTTGTTAATGCAAAAAAACCGGGGACTGCAGAGAAAGGTGATGCACAAGTCTCAGTAAAGGAAACAATAGCAGCTTCGCAAAAAGCAATGAATCCAAAGAAAAGAGAACGAGTAGTTGTCGAGAAAGCTAGGCCGGATGCAATAGTTATCGAAGCCAAGGAGGAGCTCTCATACGCGGAGATACTGCGCAACATAAAAGCAGATCCAAAACTGCAGCAAGTTGGCAATGCAGTATCCAAAATCAGACGAACGCAAAAAGGAGAACTATTAATAAAGCTTAAAGGCACTGGAAGTGCAATAAGTGTAGTGATGGGACAAAAGGCTAAAATACGAGCTCTTACCCATCGCATTACCGTTGAATGCAAGGATATGGATGAAGTCACTTCGAAGGATGAAATTTGCGAGGCAATTAGAACGCAGTTTGATTTTTAAGACATAACGCTAGCCGATGTTATTTCTCTGCGCCAGACTTATGGAAGTACCCAGAGTGCAATTATTAGTCTGCCAGTAGAAATAGCAAAAAAAATGCTCGAGGCAGGAAGATTAAAGATTGGTTGGGTAAACTGTCGAATCCGTCAACGAAAACTTTTGAAGAAGTGCTTTAAATGCCTAGAACTTGGGCACTTAGCTAATCAATGCAAATGCACCGAGGATCGCTCTAAGCTTTGCCGGAGATGTGGAGCAGAAGGCCATATAGCAAAGAACTGCATTAAGGAGCCATTATGTATGTTATGCAAGCCGCAATGTCCAGAGAACGCCAAACACGTAGCTGGCAGTGGAAAATGCCCAGTTTTTAGGAGAGCACTCACTAACAAGCAATGATGAGGATTATACAAATAAACCTTAACCACTGTAAGGCAGCTCAGCCCTGTATGAAACGGCAAAAGATGAAAAAGCAGATGTTATCTTGATTAGTGAGCCATACAAAAGTCTCGGCGGTACTATTTGGGCCAACGATAAAACAGGTCATGCCGCAATTTGGGCTTGTGGAAAGCAGGCCTTTCAAGAGATTGATTGTGGCGCGGAAGGCTTTGTTCGCGGAAAAATAAATGGCGTTAATTTTTATAGCTGCTACGCGCGACCTAGCTGGACAACCAACCAGTACGGAGCAATGTTGGATAGGATAGTAGCCGATGTACGGCAGAGAACTGAAGTGGTCATTGGTGGAGATTTCAACGCATGGGCTACAGAGTGGGGCAGCAGATTCAACAATGTCAGAGGGCGTATTCTCCTGGAGGCATTTGCTGCGTTAGATGTAGGCATTGCAAATAGAGGTTAACTAAATACATACATATATACCGCAAAGCTGGAACTGGTTCTATAATCGATATTACTTTTGCAAGCTATTATATCCTACGTGATATGCAATGGCGGGTCAGCGAGGACTATAGCCATAGTGATCATCAGGCTATCATCTTTGATATAAGAAAAAGAAAAACTGCCCAACGTCCCTACATAACAGGCCCCCGATGGAAGGATAATATGTTCGACAGCGGTATATTCGAGGAGATGCTGAACAACAGTATCGTGAGTACCAATGAACCAGCAGAAAACATGGCGCATCAGCTTATACAAAATATAGTTTTAGCTTGTGATGCTGCAATGCCCAAAAAAACAAAAAGCCAAAGAGGTTCTCCATGCTACTGGTGCTATATGAATAATGAAATAAAAGCACTTAGGGCGAAGTGCTGTAAGGCCCGCCGAAAAGTCCGAAGGAGTCGGAGACGAAATGACTTTCAAGAGCAACTGGAACTCTTCAGACTAGCTCGACGTGAGACATTAACCCATGGGGCACGGCTTACAGGATGGTGATGACAAAACTCAAAGCCTGCAGATCTCCAGCGATAACATGTCCGGTTATGCTAAGAACCATTGTAGAGCATTTATTGCTCTACAGTCATCCGTGAAGTAAACGTAGGGGATATCCCAGCTATCACACTGGATGAACTTCGGAGAGCCCTCAACAAAGTAGAAGATAAAAAAGCGCCTGGACCTGATGGTATACCAAACAAAGTAGTGAAGGCCGCTGTTCAAATGAGGCCGGACATGTTTATTGCAGCATTCCAAAAATGCTTAGAAGAAGGAGTGTTTCCACAGCCGTCGAAACTGCAGAACTTGGTACTCCTACCGAAAGGAAATAAACCACCAGGAGAACCATCATCGTATCGCCCAATATGTCTGTTAGACACATTAGGATTGCTTACGATAGCAGAGGAGTATGGAGCCTTATCAAACCATCAATAATTGACATTGCTGCCGAAGCTATAAAAGGAAAATTTTGGTTGTGGGGAAAAAAGAAATACTGCGCAGTTGTGAAACTAGACGTCAAAAACGCATTCAACTCCGCCGATTGGTCATTGATCATGAGGTCACTCGCAAGGATGAAAACGCCGCACTATCTGCAAAGGATAGTTTCTAGCTATTTTAAAAATAGAAGGTTAAGGTACAATACACACGAAGGACCAAAATTTTACAACATCTCTGCAGGGGTACCTCAAGGATCGGTGCTGGGTCCCCTCTTATGGAACCTTATGTACGACGGTGTTTTGCGATTAAGATTACCGCTAGGAGTGCGCATTATAGGATTCGCTGATGATATAGCTGTCGTTATTGTTGCGAAACACATTCAAGACGTCGAAATACCTGCAAACGCAGCAATTGCCGAAATTAAGAGGTGGCTCGAATCCGCAGGATTAGAACTAGCTAACCACAAAACGGAGGCGGTTCTAATAACAAGTGGGAAAACCGCTGAATACATCAATATTCAGGTCGGAAACCAAAACATTAGGTCAAAAGAATCCATCAAATATCTAGTAGTGATACTCGACAACAGGCTGCGGTTTAAACTACACGTTGATTACGTGAATAAAAAAGCGGCATCGCTACAAGCCGCTTTCTCTAGAATACTGCCAAACGTAGGTGGACCAGGATACGCGAAAAGGTTCCTCCTTTCCAGAGTGGTCAGTTCCGTCCTGTTATACGCTGCACCAGTCTGGGCTGAAGCCCTTCAAAGAAAAGAAATTCGCCAGAAATTATTATCTGTATACCGGCTTAGTGTGCTAAGAGCTACAAGCGGCTATCGAACGATATCGGATGAAGCTGCGTTTGTAATTACTCGTATGATTCCTGTTGACATTCTTGCGGACGAGATGCGGAGAATATATAATAGGAGGCCGTCAAACTCGCCTGAAGCCGGTACTTTAAGAAGAATAAAGGAGGAGGAAAGGTCACACTCAATGGTCTTGTGGCAAGTCCGGTGGAACAATACCGCTAAGGGTAGATGGACATCCTGATTCCATCAATTGATGTTTGGATTAACCGACCACACGGAGCCTGCAACTACCATTTAACGCAGTTTCTCTCCGGCCACGGTGGTTATCGCAAATGCCTGCATCGTTTTGGACACGACAGCTCCTTTTATAGCCGAGATAGATCGAGCGCATGGTGAATTCAGAAGAGTACTGGACAAATATCTGCGCTTTAGTGAGAAATGTGCAAGCAGAGCTGCGGAGAATCGAAACAGCAAGGAGAGCGGTGGAAATGGCAGAAGTAGCGGAGTAGCATGAATTGCTTGCCATCCCCGCTAAGTAGTACCTAGCGGCAGTCCCGCGGGGAGATTGGCTGACGTGTGCAGGGTGTGGTTTAGTACGTAGGCGCATTTCCCGATAAGATGGAATGCGAATCGTGCATATCAGTAGCCCGGGCTACTGGTATCTATGAAGATTCCACATCCCTTTGGCGCATCCAAAAAACCAAAAAAAAAAAAAAAAAAAAAAAACCACACACACCGGAGATGTGTCGAGAGTAGACGTGCTTTGTGAGGCTCCGAATTAAAGTGATCTTCTGCCGGTTATAATCAGACTTAGAAATTTCCCAGTAGTTCAAAGCTTCGTCGAGACATTGTTCTCGAAGACATCTTGCAAGACAAATTCCTATTTGTCGGCAAAATTTTTCATTGGCGACATGTTTAGGGACACGGAATACAAGCTGTCCCCAATCGAACGTTGTAAGGGACACGTCCTGCAGGTTGACCTGCTAGCAACCAAAAATTGAAAATTAAGCATAGCAACGAGCATTTGTTATTATAACTTTTCAAATCTACTTCAATTTTTTTTCCAATTCTCAGTCGTTCGTTGATTTTGAATTGTGATTGATATAAAAAAAAAGAACCTGGGACCCCGAGCAGTTGCTCGAAACTTTTTTCCAAACGTTGCCAAGTTTTATGAGTTAGGTTTAATGGAGCGAAAAATTTTAAAAATGAAAGAGTTTTGATTTTTGCAGTGTGAATAGTAAAAAAAGGCCGTTCTATCGGTTTTAAGCGGAGAGAAAACACTTTGCTTGTATACTTTCAAAATTATTTAAATTTTTATAAACATTTTTTCCTTAAAAAACATTGACAATGTATTGTCAAATAATATTTGAAAAATTATTGATTGACATTTTATTTCAGAACAGAAGAAAATTTTAAAAAAATTTTAAAAAAATTTAGAAGAAAATCAATAAATTATTCACACACTTGTTGATCAACCACTTTAATTGAGAAAAAAAACCACCAAAATAAATTTTTTCGAAAAAAACACCTCGACAGATCGATTTGCAATCTCTCAATCTCGCTAATATGTGATCATCAAAAAAATCCTTAGAGCCGTTTTCGACCTCAAAAAAGCTACAAATATATATACAATTTTAGCTCCTTTAATAAGATTAGATATAACAAGCCAAGCGGCTCTCAATAGCCTAGTGGAGTAAGTGCTCGCCTAGTAATATTGAGAGTGAGGGTTCGAATCCCGCAACGGTCATTTACAAAAATTTATAAATAAAATTTAAATTAATATTTCTCTAAAAAAATACCACAAAATAAAGTCCTAGGGACGATTCTGGTGGTGCTATGGTAGTTTCTAGGCTATTTTTTTTTATTTTCTGCGCCGACATTTTCGTTAATTGCCATCGAAGACAACATTGAGGACACTGTCGCTCTTGTTGTCGTCGAAGACAATATTGAGGACACTCGCTCTTGTTGTCGTCGAAGACAATCGAGACATTCGTATGTCCTCTAACGAACATAGGCTTGTCTTCCAGGTGTCCTCGACGACGGCCATATGTCTTGCACGCGTCTTCGAAGATGTCTTCGAGACATGAACTACTGGGTTATTGTGCTTTGAAAACGTGCGATAGTGTGGCAATGCGTTATTTACTTCGCGAGTGTTAGCTTGGACACGTAATTTAAATTTTAGCTCGGTTTTAAGTGCTGTGCTTTGCTACGGACAATTTGTTAAATTTTGTGCAGTGCCAGTGTCAAATAAAAGCAACATTTAATATCCCGCGCATTTGTAGTGCGAGTGAAATCAATATAAATCTCGCTACTCCCATACCTACGGTTGTCGCACGGGATAAAAGAGAAGCTTTTGGTTTATTTTAGAACAAGCTAGCTGTTGTGGCTCTGAGCTGATAGTGGCTAGTGTCGGTGCTGCAGATCAACTCTGGCAGGAGGTTCTCGTCCTCACTAACTGGACGGACCGAAATGGATTCAGCAGATGAAATAGCAGCTTCAGATGCAAAGAGATCAAACATATGTGTGGGTCTCAAAAATGATGGCGATCGGGATGACCAATCAGCCTAATCCCCTGGAAAAGAGTAGGCTCGCTGTGGTGTCGCCATTAAGATTAACTGGTACGATTGCAACGCCCACGCGATCAAATTCGTCGCCGCAATGCTTACAGCCTATTAGAAATGGCGATCCTGAACAAATTTCACAATTTGAGAAAATGGGACGGAAGATAAGTGAGCTGGTGGAGATAATTGGCAGAAAGAGGCGGTCAATTCACCAACCAATGAGGGAGTTGATTGTGAGCATTGCGAGGCTGTACGAGTGCATGGAGAAGACATAAGACATAAACTGGTATGATCAATCAAAAGTTTTTGTTGGAAGCCTGAAACCTTCGATCGCGAAACCTTCATGCTTGCGTTAAGCGGTGTGAACACAGGTGGGACGGCGGAAGAAGCTGTAATGCATTTTACGAGCAAGGTAAAAGAAGCCTGCGATGCAGCCATGTCGCGTAAAAATAGCCTCGCGCGACGCAGGCAGCGCGGCATATTGGTGAAATGCCAATAGACAGCAAGGAGACAGTGCCAAAGAGTCCGCAATACTAACAATTATGAGGGCATGTTGCTGCTTTATAAAGAAAAGCGGAAATTGCTCAAAGCAGCTATTCGAGGAAGCAAAAATAATAAATTTTTGGAACTCTGTGATGACGTTGAAAGCAACCCTTGGGGTTTCGCTTATAAGCTGGTACTGAAAAAGCTGAAAAAATCATAGCAGCCAACCAATCCGCGGATATTGGAAAATATAGTAAATAACCTTTTCCCCAGGCAGCCGCCTTTCCGCAGAATAGCGATGGAAACAGAAGGTCAAAGGCCGTCTATGGTAACAGCGGCTGAAGTGTTACATGCGGCTGGGAAACTTAAGGTAAATAAAGCGCCTGGGCCAGATGAAGTGCCAAATATAGCGCTGAAAACTGTCGCCGTGACTCATACGGAGTGGCTAAAAAGCATATTCGATGCTTGTGTGCAAGAAGGCACCTTTCCCAAACACTGGAAAACGGCAGCGGCTTGTATTACTGCCGAAGGGTAATACAAATCCACCTACGTCGTACAAATCCACCTCTGTGTATGTTGGACTCTGCAGGCAAACTCCTGGAATTAATAATTAAGGAGAGACTTCAAGCGATAGTGGATGACAGAATGTCAATCTCCCAATACGGGTTTAGAAATGGCCGGTCATCAACTGATGCTTTGCAATTTGTAAAAAATATCGCAGAAAAAGCGATTGAGGGAAACCGTTGGCGTCGCGGCGCTAAGCAGTACTGTCTGATCATCACATTAGATGTGAAGAACGCATTCAACACTGCGAGCTGGGAGAAGATCCTGGAGGCCGTCAGAGCTTTTGGCGTACCAGCCTACCTTTATAATATAGTGTCCAGCTATCTGAGCGAACGAGTGCTGCTGTACAATACGTCAGAGGGTCCAAAGGAGTATGAGGTGAGGGGGGGTGTTCCTCAAGGATCAGTGCTTGGCCCACTCTTATGGAACTTAATGTATAATGCGATACTAGAGCTGAGGGTGCCTGAGGGAGTGGAAATCGTAGGATTTGCGGACGATATTGCGGTGGTAGTTGTGGCAAAACACCTGGCCAAAGTTAAGGAGGCGGCTGAGGCAGCAATTGCCATAATAAAAGAGTGGCTCTCCGAAGTAGCACTTAGATTAGCAGAACATAAGACAGAGGCTGTTCTGGTGAGCAGTCGAAAGAAGGTTGAAACCATTGCTGTGAGAGTTGGTGATTGCGTGATTAAGTCCAAGCCATACATAAAATACCTCGGAGTAATGATAGACCATCGACTTACATTTAAAGCGCATTTAGAGTATGTACAGCAATATCACTAGGGAAAAATACATCTGTTCTATCAGGCAATAGTGCAAACCAATCAGGTGGGTCGAACTCTTTTGAAAAGAGTAGTCGTATATCGCGGTCGCCAATAAAGATGTCGGCACCTGTGGTGACGCCCACGCGTTCTAATTCTTCTTCGCCATGTTTGGACTTTGCGGAGAATGGTGGGAATGAAGGTATATCTCCCTTTGAAAGAATGGGTGAGAAAATAAATGAGTTGGTAGAAATGATCCATGGTGGGAGACGCTCGATACACCAGCCAATGAGAGATCTCATTGAATGCATCGGGCAACTGTATAAGGCTGCAGAGTCTCATCAAGGAAACGCATTAAGCCAGACTTCACTAGTGTCTAGGCGCAAGAGTAAGAATGTTTCCGAAGGCTTTACCCAAACTTCGTCAGTTTTAAAGAGAGCTAAAAATATTGCTCCTAAAAAGGGTAGGGAGGATCTTCCGCAGACACAATCTGCTGCAAAGAGAAATAAATTATTACAAAATAACACTAAACATGCAGCTGTTCCTGAAGAACATCAAAATGAAACTGGTGATGCTGGATGGACAAAAGTGGAACGAAAATCCGTGAAAAATATTAGCTACAATAACAAACGGGACGCTATCATTATAGCAGCTCGTGGCGAAGCAAGCTATGCAGACATTCTTCGCAAAATTAAAGAAGAACAAAGTCTTAGGGATATTGGCGATAAGGCACAACGTATTCGTAGAACCCAGAAGGGAGAGATGTTAATTCAATTAAAATCGAAAACGGGACAGGCTCCTGCCAATTACAGAGAACAATTGATGTCTTTTTTAGGCGAAGAAGCTGAGGTCAGAATAACGTCACACGAAATTACGATCGAATGTAGAGATTTGGATGAAATCACGACAAAAGAAGATGTGCTGAACGCATTTGTTATGCAATATGGGTAATTAGACGCAAACGCGGTAAAATCATTGCGTAACGCTTACCAAGGCACTAAGACGGAGTTCATCAGCCTACCTCTTGCGACTGCCAACAAAGCTTTAAGCGACGGCAAAATTAAAATAGGCTGGGTGGTTAGTCGACTGCGCGAAACGAAGCAACCGCTCATGCGTTTCCAATGCTTGGAATTTGGTCACAAGGCGAACTCATGCAAGAGTGTGGATAGAACGAAACTTTGTCGGAGATGTGGTAAAGAGGGTCACCATTTCAAAAATTGCGCTAATGAGCCAAGATGCATTACTTGTGAGAATGCTGGCAGTGTTGCCTTTGATCATATTATGAGTAGCAGTCGCTGCAATCTATACCAGAGAGCAATCCAGAAAATAAGGAAATGAGATGGTTACAGATTAACCTTAACCATTGTGAGGCGGCACAAGATCTTCTGAAGCAGATGGCATACGAGATGGCGGCTGAGGTCGTGCTAATATCAGAGCCTTATACAATTCCTCGGGACAGCTTATGGGTGGCAGATAAAACCATGAAAGCGGCGATCTGGGCATGCGGCAGGCACTCCATTCAACGCATCGCGCCAGATGCAGGCACAGGTTTTGTTTACGCCATGATATCGGGTATATGTACATATCTATAGCTGTTACGCAGCACCGAGGCTTACTAACACAGAATTCGGGATGATGTTACCGTTAACATCATAGTAAGCCTGTATTGTATCTTGTGCCCGTAACCGGTATCCACTTATTATAGCCGGAGATTTCAATGCATGGTCTACAGAGTGGGGCAGCAGATGCACTAACATAAAAAGTAGAATTCTTTTAGAGATATTTGCAACGCTAGATAAGGACCACATTGAACTCTGGAAACGTGAGTACGTATCGTAGAAATGGTCGAGAGTCTGTGATCGACATTACATTCGCCAGCAGTGCTATAGCGCAAAACGTTCAGTGGCAAGTCACAGAAAATTTCAGTTTTAGCGATCATCAAGCCATAGCAATTGAAGATGCAGACAGTCCACAGACATAGCGCAGTCGACCGTCTTCAAGGTGGATGGAAGAATAGCTTCCTAGATAAAGATATGCTTACTTATGCTTTTGACACTACTATAACCTTGTCTCGGAGCATCGAAAATATGGCGATAGATCTAGAAAGACGGCTAAAAATATCATGTGATGCCGCAATGCCTAGAAGGCGAGTAGGTTATAGACGTCCTCCTATCTACTGGTGGAGTGACGAAATTGCTGAGTGTCGTGCCAGGTGTTTGAGGGCAAGGCGGCGGTATCAACGATGCAGACTTCCGAATGACAGAGATTTATTACACATTGATTTTATCTCTGCCCGGAAAAGACTTCGTGACGTCATTAGAAGGGCAAAAGCTAACTCTTTTAAGTCCCTATGCGAGGAAGCCAACTTCAATTTATGGGGTGGAGCGTATAGAATTGTAATGTGCAAGTTACAGCGTCGTGTTCAAGAAAGTTGTCCTCTGCTTCTCTCGCAAATTGTTAGTAGTCTTTTCCCACCTCAACCGGCGAGCAGAGAACACCATTTACCTAATCGCGTGTATAGCGAGGTAAATATTTCACTCGAGGAGGTAATCTCTGCTGCTAGGCGCATTGCGTCAAATAAAGCTCCAGGGCCGGACAACGTGCCAAACATAGTCATTAAGCAACTTATATTAAGCTTCCCATATTTCTTTGCCCAGTTAATGGAGAAATGCCTTCATCTTATCGGCCAATATGTCTAATTAATGCAGTAGGAAAAGTGTTCGAGCGAATAATATATGAGCGGCTGCTTCCATTCGCTGACGGAATCAGGGGTATTGGTGGTAACCAGTATGGATTCAGAAGAGGACTCTCCACGGTTGACGCATTACATGCTGTAGTCTCCACAGTAGTCTCCGTTTGTCAAAAAGCAGGCGGTTGCTATGCAGCTATGGCAAGGATGCTACCGAATATAGGAGGCCCTAAAAGCAGTAAGCGCCGCTTATTAGCGAATGTAGTCACTTCAGTGCTTCTCTACGCAGCGGCGATATGGTCCGAGTCACTAAAAGTTAAAGCAAGGAGAATACAGTTCGAGAGAGTGCAGCGCCTTAGTTCTCTGAGAGTTATCAGCGCTTTTCGAACAGTTTCTGACGAAGCAGCTTTCGTTCTAGCAGGCATGATGCCCATAGAGTTTATAGCTGATGAGGCTCAACGATGCTACAATAAGAAAGTGCTCGGAATTCCTCTGGACCCAGAATGTGAGAGAAATCTATCGTTGGAGATGGCAAACGCGCTGGGATAGTTCAAGCAAGGGACGCTGGACTAATACTAGTGTTGGGAACTATCGAGTGATTTCAACTATCGATAGTTAGTTACTGAATGATTTTAACTATCGAGTGATTTTTTTCACTCATTCATTCATTCATTCGATCTATGTATTTCTAAAAACTATCGAGCGATTCACTCGTTAATAGCTTTTAGCTCGGGGTAGGTAGGGGTGAACAAATTTTACTCTGGTAAGAAAAATAGCTAAAATTCGTTTCTAGCTGTGCCAATTCGTCGAAAAAATTTAATTTAAATTTAAAAAAAACTAATAAACATAAATCATACACAGCAGTTTAAAAGATTAAATAGACAGATATGTGAAAAACAGGTCAACAGTTTGCAGCTTCTACGTTTAATTAATGTACAATATAGTTATTATAGTTATAATGTAATATACATATATGTAGTTATTAAAATTATTATTTAATTGGTTATTTTCATTTTTTTTTAACAACAATTAACTTTGACTTTGACTTTCAACGTTTCTAGAAAAATTAATGTTTGTCAAAATTTCACGTAGCCCCAAAGGCTACATAAAATTTTGACGTGGGGGGAATTCACCTCAATAGCATAAAAATTTTCGTTTCGGCTGTAAAAGTTTTCTATATCGAGGCCTTACTCGTTGAATAATTTCTAAAATACTAAAAACTATCGAATAATTCAACCATTATATTATTCGATAGTGAATTACTAAAAACTATCGAATAATTCAACCATTATATTATTCGATAGTTTTTAGTAAAAAGTATAAGAGTAAGAGTAAGAGTATAAGAGTATAAGTTAGTGTTGGGAACTATAGAATAAAAAAAAAAATAGTTTTTAGTAAAAAGTATCGAATAAATGAATAATTTGCAACTATCGAATAACTCGATAGTTTTTATTCTATAGTTCCCAACACTAACTTATACTCTTATCCCGAATATTAGGAAATGGATCTTCCGAAAGCATGGAGAGTTAAACTACCATTTGACGCAGTTCCTACAGGGTCATGGTGCGTTCCGAAGTAGTTTACATCGTTTTGGTAACGATGATTCTCCGCTCTGCCCATTGTGCCAAACGCAAATTGAAGATTTGCGGCATGTATTCTTTTAATGCCCACGATTTAATGTACAAAGGGATCGGCTGCCAGCAATTAACGGTGAAGAAGTAAGCCCAGAAACTATTGTGGATGCTATGCTAAAATCGGAGAAAGTGTGGCAAGCTGTAGCTGAGATGTCTGCGAAAATATATGCAATACTAAGGATTGCTGAGAGATCCAGAAGATGAGCGGAATGTTCGCTTTTTCGGGGAAAACTAGACGTAAAGGGTCTTAACCAGTGGCGTAGCTAGGGTTCATGACGCTCGGGGCGATCAATCAAATTGCCGCCCCAATTAAGTGCTAAAATTTTGAAGGTAAATTTATGTTGTGTTATTATTTCCTTATTATTTATTAATTTTAATTGAACATTAACAGAAAACAAGTAAGAGCGTTAACTTCGGCCTGGCCGAAGCTCATATACCCTACACTTGTATCTGTCGAAGTGACAAAAAAAGTGATAAAAAGTAGGCGGGTGACGCCCAATTTAATTTAATTTATATATGGAAAATTTTGATATAGTAACTCATTTACAGGACCGCTTTTCTCAACAAACACCTCATTATATGGTATGGTATACCAGTGGGCGTGTCACGCCCATTTTCTGTGAAATAACTTTTTATTTTATTATTATTTTTTATAATATTTTAGGAAGATATTTTAGGAAATATTTAGAGAAGAGAATGCAAGAATCGTGGAAAATCTCAAGACTATATTTCCATTTGTTCTTCTCTTACCGTGATTTTTGTCACCAGTGGGCGGAACACGCTCATTTTTGGAAGTGTAGTTAAGTTTGACATCATGGACTCGGAATTGAAATTTTAGCTTTAAACTCGCTCTACAAGCTGAGAAATTGAGCTAAAAGTAAGGGAAAATTCATATTTTCTATAAAAAGTAGGTGTGGCACTGGACCGATTTTCTCCATTTTCAATACCAAACAGCCTATGACATAGAATATTCGTACCAAATTTCATGGCGTTATCTCTATTCGTTCTCCCGTTATCGTGATTTCTACAGACAGACAGACAGACGGACGGACATGACTAAATCGACTCAGGAGATGATTCTGAGCCAGAATATATATACTTTTCTATTCCTGCCACGCCTCCTTTAATGCGTTACAAACGGAAGCACAAAGTGAATATACCCTCATCCCTTCGGGTGTAGGGTATAATTAGGTAAATAACTCTAAGTTCGAACTTCTAAGAAATGTCGAGACGAGCTGCATATCGCTTAAATTCACCACACCTCATAGGTGAATTCGTCGCAAATTTTTCCTGGAAAGCAATTGCATTTTGGTAGTGTTTTTTGTGATTTTTAAGCATTATCCAATAAGAAAATTAAGTAAATATCTCTAAGTTCGAACTTCTAAAAAATGTCGAGACGAGCTGCATATCGCTTCAATTCACCATACCTCATAGGTGAATTCGTCGCAAATTTTTCATGGAAAGCAATTGCATTTTGGTAGTGTTTTTCGTGATTTTTAAGCATTATCTAATAAGAAAATTAAGTAAATAACTCAAAGTTCAACCTCTAAAAAATGTCGAGACGAGCTGTATATCGCTTAAATTCACCACACCTCATAGGTGAATTCGTCGCAAATTTTTCATGGAAAGCAATTGCATTTTGGTTAGGTTTTTCGTAATTTTTTAGCATTATCCAAAATGAAAATTATGTAAATAACTTTAAGTTAGAACTTCTAAAAAATGTCGAGACGAGCTGGTGAAATGTCGAGACCTCATAGGTGAATTCGTCGCAAACTTTTCACGGAAAGCAATTGCATTTTGGTAGTGTTTTTTGTGATTTTTAAGCATTATCCATTAGGAAAATTAAGTAAATAACTCAAAATTCGAACTTCTAAAAAATGTCGAGACGAGCTGCATATCGCTTAACTTTCACCACACCTCATAGGTGAATTCGTCGCAAATTTTTCATAGAAAGTGCATTTTGGTAGTGTTTTTCGTGATTTTTAAGAATTCGTCGCAAATTTTTCATGGAAAGCAATTGCATTTTGGTAGTGTTCTTCGTGATTTGTTAGCATTATCCAAAAAGAATATTAAGTAAATAACTCTAAGTTCGAACTTCTAAAAAATATCGAGACGAGCTGCATATCGCTTAAATTCACCATACCTCATAGGTGAATTCGTCGCAAATTTTTCATGGAAAGCAATTGCATTTTGGTAGTGTTTTTTGTGATTTTTAAGCATTATCCAATAAGAAAATTAAGTAAATAACTCTAAGTTCGAACTCCTAAAAAATGTCGAGACGAGCTGCATATCGCTTAAATTCACCACACCTCATAGGTGAATTATCCAATTCACCTAAGTCGCAAATTTTTCATGGAAAGCAATTGCATTTTGGTAGTGTTTTTTGTGATTTTTAAGCATTATCCATTAGGAAAATTAAGTAAATAACTCTAAGTTCAAACTTCTAAAACATGTCGAGACGAGCTGCATATCGCTTCAATTCACCACACCTCATAGGTGAATTCGTCGCAAATTTTTCATAAAAAGCAATTGCATTTTGGTAGTGTTTTTTGTGATTTTTAAGCATTATCCATTAGGAAAATTAAGTAAATAACTCTAAGTTCGAACTTCTAAAAAATGTCGAGACGAGCTGCATATCGCTTCAATTCACCACACCTCATAGGTGAATTCGTCGCGAATTTTTCATGGAAAGCAATAGCATTTTGTTAGTGTTTTTTGTGATTTTTAAGCATTATTCAATAAGAAAATTAAGTAAATATCTCTAAGTTCGAACTTCTAAAAAATGTCGAGACGAGCTGCATTTCGCTTCAATTCACCACACCTCATAAGTGAATTCGTCGCAAATTTTTCATGGAAAGCAATTGCATTTTGGTAGTGTTTTTTGTGATTTTTAAGCATTATCCACTAAGAAAATTAAGTAAATAACTCTAAGTTAGAACTTCTAAAGAATGTCGAGACGAGCTGAATATCGCTTCAATTCACCACACCTCATAGGTGAATTCGTAGCAAATTTTTCAGAGAAAGTGCATTTTGGTAGTGTTTTTCGTTATTTTTAAGAATTCGTCGCAATTGCATTTTTGTAGTGTTCTTCGTGATTTGTTAGCATTATCCAAAAAGAATATTAAGTAAATAACTCTAAGTTAGAACTTCTAAAAAATATCGAGACGAGCTGCATATCGCTGAAATTCACCACACCTCATAGGTGAATTCGTCGCAAATTTTTCATGGAAAGCAATTGCATTTTGGTAGTGTTTTTTGTGATTTTTAAGCATTATCCATTAGGAAAATTAAGTAAATAACTCTAAGTTCGAACTTCTAAAAAATGTCGAGACGAGCTGCATATCGCTTCAATTCACCACACCTCATAGGTGAATTCGTCGCGAATTTTTCATGGAAAGCAATAGCATTTTGGTAGTATTTTTTGTGATTTTTAAGCATTATCCAATAAAAAAATTAAGTAAATATCTCTATGTTCGAACTTCTAAAAAATGTCGAGATGAGCTGCATATCGCTTCAATTCACCACACCTCATAGGTGAATTCGTCGCAAATTTTTCATGGAAAGCAATTGCATTTTGGTTAGGTTTTTCGTAATTTTTTAGCATTATCTATTAGGAAAATTAAGTAAATAACTCTAAGTTTGAACTTCTAAAACATGTCGAGACGAGCTGCATATCGCTTAAATTCACCACACCTCATAGATGAATTCGTCGCAAATTTTTCATGGAAAGCAATTGCATTTTGGTTAGGTTTTTCGTAATTTTTTAGCATTATCCATTAGGAAAATTAAGTAAATAACTCTAAGTTTGAACTTCTAAAACATGTCGAGACGAGCTGCATATCGCTTAAATTCACCACACCTCATAGGTGAATTCGTAGCAAATTTTTCATAGAAAGTGCATTTTGGTAGTGTTTTTCGTGATTTTTAAGAATTCGTCGCAAATTTTTCATGGAAAGCAATTGCATTTTGGTAGTGTTCTTCGTGATTTGTTAGCATTATCCAAAAAGAAAATTAAGTAAATAACTCTAAGTTAGAACTTTTAAAAAATGTCGAGTCGAACTGCATATCGCTTAAATTCACCACACCTCATAGGTGAATTCGTCGCAAATTTTTCATGGAATGCAATTGCATTTTGGTAGTGTTTTTTGTGATTTTTAAGCATTATCCATTAGGAAAATTAAGTAAATAACTCTAAGTTCGAACTTCTAAAAAATGTCGAGACGAGCTGCATATCGCTTCAATTCACCACACCTCATAGGTGAATTCGTCGCGAATTTTTCATGGAAAGCAATAGCATTTTGGTAGTGTTTTTTGTGATTTTTAAGCATTATCCAATAAAAAAATTAAGTAAATATCTCTATGTTCGAACTTCTAAAAAATGTCGAGATGAGCTGCATATCGCTTCAATTCACCACACCTCATAGGTGAATTCGTCGCAAATTTTTCATGGAAAGCAATTGCATTTTGGTTAGGTTTTTCGTAATTTTTTAGCATTATCTATTAGGAAAATTAAGTAAATATCTCTAAGTTTGAACTTCTAAAACATGTCGAGACGAGCTGCATATCGCTTAAATTCACCACACCTCATAGGTGAATTCGTCGCAAATTTTTCATGGAAAGCAATTGCATTTTGGTTAGGTTTTTCGTAATTTTTTAGCATTATCCATTAGGAAAATTAAGTAAATAACTCTAAGTTTGAACTTCTAAAACATGTCGAGACGAGCTGCATATCGCTTAAATTCACCACACCTCATAGGTGAATTCGTAGCAAATTTTTCATAGAAAGTGCATTTTGGTAGTGTTTTTCGTGATTTTTAAGAATTCGTCGCAAATTTTTTATGGAAAGCAATAGCATTTTGGTAGTGTTCTTCGTGATTTGTTAGCATTATCCAAAAAGAAAATTAAGTAAATAACTCTAAGTTAGAACTTTTAAAAAATGTCGAGTCGAACTGCATATCGCTTAAATTCACCACACCTCATAGGTGAATTCGTCGCAAATTTTTCATGGAATGCAATTGCATTTTGGTAGTGTTTTTTGTGATTTTTAAGCATTATCCATTAGGAAAATTAAGTAAATAACTCTAAGTTCGAACTTCTAAAAAATGTCGAGACGAGCTGCATATCGCTTCAATTCACCACACCTCATAGGTGAATTCGTCGCGAATTTTTTATGGAAAGCAATAGCATTTTGGTAGTGTTTTTTGTGATTTTTAAGCATTATCCAATAAAAAAATTAAGTAAATATCTCTATGTTCGAACTTCTAAAAAATGTCGAGATGAGCTGCATATCGCTTCAATTCACCACACCTCATAGGTGAATTCGTCGCAAATTTTTCATGGAAAGCAATTGCATTTTGGTTAGGTTTTTCGTAATTTTTTAGCATTATCTATTAGGAAAATTAAGTAAATAACTCTAAGTTTGAACTTCTAAAACATGTCGAGACGAGCTGCATATCGCTTAAATTCACCACACCTCATAGGTGAATTCGTCGCAAATTTTTCATGGAAAGCAATTGCATTTTGGTTAGGTTTTTCGTAATTTTTTAGCATTATCCATTAGGAAAATTAAGTAAATAACTCTAAGTTTGAACTTCTAAAACATGTCGAGACGAGCTGCATATCGCTTAAATTCACCACACCTCATAGGTGAATTCGTAGCAAATTTTTCATAGAAATTGCATTTTGGTAGTGTTTTTCGAGATTTTTAAGAATTCGTCGCAAATTTTTCATGGAAAGCAATTGCATTTTGGTAGTGTTCTTCGTGATTTGTTAGCATTATCCAAAAAGAAAATTAAGTAAATAACTCTAAGTTAGAACTTCTAAAAAATGTCGAGACGAACTGCATATCGCTTAAATTCACCACACCTCATAGGTGAATTTGTCGCAAATTTTTCATGAAAAGCAATTGCATTTTGGTAGTGTTTTTCGTGATTTTTAAGCATTATCTAATAAGGAAATTAAGTAAATAACTCTAAGTTCAAACCACTAAAAAATGTCGAGACGAGCTGTATATCGCTTAAATTCACCACACCTCATAGGTGAATTCGTCGCAAATTTTTCATGGAAAGCAATTGCATTTTGGTAGTGTTTTTTGTGATTTTTAAGCATTATCGATTAGGAAAATTAAGTAAATAACTCTAAGTTCGAACTTCTAAAACATGTCGAGACGAGCTGCATATCGCTTCAATTCACCACACCTCATAGGTGAATTCGTCGAAAATTTTTCATGGAAAGCAATTGCATTTTGGTAGTTTTTTGTGATTTTTAAGCATTATCCATTAGGAAAATTTAAGTAAATAACTCTAAGTTCGAAATTCATAAAAAATGTCGAGACGAGCTGCATACCGCTTCAATTCACCACACCTCATAGTTGAATTCGTCGCGAATTTTTCATGGAAAGCAATAGCATTTTGGTAGTGTTTTGGGTTGGTAACGAAATCCCGAAAGACAAAATCCCGAACGACAAAATCCCGAACGACAAAATCCCGAACGACAAAATCCCGAAATGACAAAATCCCGAAACGACAAAATCCCGAAATAACAAAATCCCGAAATTACAAAACTAGTTTTTCGGTATTCTCCATCTTCTTGAACATTTTAAAACCACTAGCAAACAATTCCAAGAAAATAATAAAAAATTACTCTTATTTTACTTCTCTAAAATTATTATTAAAAAATTAAAAAAAAACATTATTAAAAAAATTTTAGCAGAGCCCTCTCGATAATGTGAGATTTTTTGCATACAGGTTTTTTCGCGTATTGGCAGCCTTCGGCTGCGGCAGGGATCATAATCCTCAATCAGCAGAATCCTCTCGATAATGTGAGATTTTTTGCATACAGGTTTTTTCGCGTATTGGCGGCCTTCGGCCGCGGCAGGGATCATAACCCTCAATCAGCAGAATCCTCACGGTCATGTGAAGTTTTTTGCATACAAGTTTTTCTGCGTATTGGCGGCATTCGGCCGCGGCAGGGATCATAACCCTCAATCTGCAGAATCCTCACGGTCATGTGAAGTTTTTTGCATACAAGTTTTTCTGCGTATTGGCGGCCTTCGGCCGCGGCAGGGATCATAACCCTCAATCAGCAGAATCCTCACGGTCATGTGAAGTTTTTTGCATACAAGTTTTTCTGCGTATTGGCGGCCTTCGGCCGCGGCAGGGATCATAACCCTCAATCTGCAGAATCCTCACGGTCATGTGAAGTTTTTTGCATATTGTAGATTATAACCTTCAGACAACAAAATTCTCTCGATATTACAACTTTGCTTTTCTGCCATTGTAAAAAAAGGCAAGTAGGCGCGTACTACGCTTCGGAAAAAATTGTGACTTAAATGTCATTTTTTCATTAATTTCAAATTTTATTTCGTGATTTTCGGGATTTCTCATTTCGGTATTAACATTTTTCGGGATTTTGTCGTTTCGGGATTTTGTCGCATCGGGATTTTGTCGTTTCGGGATTTTAAAATTTTTCGGGATTTTGTTGTTTCGGGATTTTGTAATTCGGGATTTTGACTGTCTCCCTAGTGTTTTTTGTGATTTTTAAGCATTATCCAATAAGAAAATTAAGTAAATATCTCTAAGTTCGAACTTCTAAAAAATGTCGAGACGAGCTGCATATCGCTTCAATTCACCACACCTCATAGGTGAATTCGTCGCAAATTTTTCATGGAAAGCAATTGCATTTTGTTAGTGTTTTTTGTGATTTTTAAGCATTATCCAATAAGAAAGTTAAGTAAATAACTCTAAGTTAGAACTTCTAAAAAATGTCAAGACGAACTGCATATCGCTTAAATTCACCACACCTCATAGGTGAATTTGTCGCAAATTTTTCATGAAAAGCTATTGCATTTTGGTAGTGTTTTTCGTGATTTTTATGCATTATCTAATAAGAAAATTAAGTAAATAACTCTAAGTTCAACCTATAAAAAATGTCGAGACGAGCTGTATATCGCTTAAATTCACCACACCTCATAGGTGATTCGTCGCAAATTTTTCATGGAAAGCAATTGCATTTTGGTTAGGTTTTTCGTAATTTTTTAGCATTATCCAAAATGAAAATTAAGTAAATAACTTTAAGTTCGAACTTCTAAAAAATGTCGAGACGAGCTGAATATCGATTCAATTCACCAAACCTCATAGGTGAATTCGTAGGAAATTTTTCATAGAAAGTGCATTTTGGTAGTGTTCTTCGTGATTTGTTAGCATTATCCAAAAAGAAAATTAAGTAAATAACTCTAAGTTAGAACTTCTAAAAAATATCGAGACGAGCTGCATATCGCTTAAATTCACCACACCTCATAGGTGAATTCGACGCAAATTTTTCATGGAAAGCAATTGCATTTTGGTAGTGTTTTTTGTGATTTTTAAGCATTATCCAATAAGAAAATTAAGTAAATAACTCTAAGTTAGAACTTCTAAAAAATGTCGAGACGAACTGCATATCGCTCAAATTCACCACACCTCATAGGTGAATTTGTCGCAAATTTTTCATGAAAAGCAATTGCATTTTGGTAGTGTTTTTCGTGATTTTTAAGCATTATCTAATAAGAAAATTAAGTGAATAACTCTACATTCGAACTTCTAAAAACTGTCGAGACGAGCTGCATATCGCTAAAATTCACCACACCTCATAAGTGAATTTGTCACAAATTTTTCATGAAAGCAATTGCATTTTGGTAGTGTTTTTTGTGATTTTTAAGCATTATCCATTAGGAAAATTAAGTAAATAACTCTAAGTTCGAACTTCTAAAAAATGTCGAGACGAGCTGCATATCGCTTCAATTCACCACACCTCATAGGTGAATTCGTCGCGAATTTTTCATGGAAAGCAATAGCATTTTGGTAGTGTTTTTTGTGATTTTTAAGCATTATCCAATAAGAAAATTAAGTAAATATCTCTAAGTTCGAACTTCTAAAAAATGTCGAGATGAGCTGCATATCGCTTCAATTCACCACACCTCATAGGTGAATTCGTCGCAAATTTTTCATGGAAAGCAATTGCATTTTGGTAGTGTTTTTTGTGATTTTTAAGCATTATCCAATAAGAAAATTAAGTAAATAACTCTAAGTTAGAACTTCAAAAAAATGTCGAGACGAGCTGTATATCTCTTAAATTCACCACACCTCATAGGTGAATTCGTCGCAAATTTTTCATGGAAAGCAATTGCATTTTGGTTAGGTTTTTCGTAATTTTTTAGCATTATCCATTAGGAAAATTAAGTAAATAACTCTAAGTTCGAACTTCTAAAACATGTCGAGACGAGCTGCATATCGCTTCAATTCACCACACCTCATAGGTAAATTCGTAGCAAATTTTTCATAGAAAGTGCATTTTGGTAGTGTTTTTCGTGATTTTTAAGAATTCGTCCCAAATTTTTCATGGAAAGCAATTGCATTTTGGTAGTGTTCTTCGTGATTTGTTAGCATTATCCAAAAAGAAAATTAAGTAAATAACTCTAAGTTAGAACTTCTAAAAAATGTAAAGACGAACTGCATATCGCTTAAATTCACCACACCTCATAGGTGAATTTGTCGCAAATTTTTCATGAAAAGCAATTGCATTTTGGTAGTGTTTTTCGTGATTTTTAAGCATTATCTAATAAGGAAATTAAGTAAATAACTCTAAGTTCAAACCACTAAAAAATGTCGAGACGAGCTGTATATCGCTTAAATTCACCACACCTCATAGTTTAATTCGTCGCAAATTTTTCATGGAAAGCAATTGCATTTTGGTAGTGTTTTTTGTGATTTTTAAGCATTATCCATTAGGAAAATTAATAAATAACTCTAAGTTCGAAATTCTAAAACATGTCGAGACGAGCTGCATATCGCTTCAATTCACCACACCTCATAGGTGAATTCGTCGCAAATTTTTCATAGAAAGCAATTGCATTTTGGTAGTGTTTTTTGTGATTTTTAAGCATTATCCAATAAGAAAATTAAGTAAATAACTCTAAGTTCGAACTTCTAAAAAATGTCGAGACGAGCTGAATATCGCTTAAATTCACCACACCTCATAGGTGAATTCGTCGAAAATTTTTCATGGAAAGCAATTGCATTTTGGTAGTGTTTTTTGTGATTTTTAAGCATTATCCATTAGGAAAATTAAGTAAATAACTCTAAGTTCGAACTTCATAAAAATTGTCGAGACGAGCTGCATATCGCTTCAATTCACCACACCTCATAGTTGAATTCGACGCGAATTTTTCATGGAAAGCAATAGCATTTTGGTAGTGTTTTTTGTGATTTTTAAGCATTATCCAATAAGAAAATTAAGTAAATATCTCTAGGTTCGAACTTCTAAAAAATGTCGAGACGAGCTGCATATCGCTTCAATTCACCACACCTCATAGGTGAATTCGTCGCAAATTTTTCATTTAATAGCAATTTATGTAGATGATATATTGCTTGCATGCTCGTCAGATCAACGTATGCAAAAAATCATTGAAGAAATTAAAAAATTTGTTGACATAATTGACCGTGGACCTATTAAAGAATATTTAGGCCTTGAAATTGAACGTGACAGTTTGAGAGGTCCTATCATAGTACATCAAGGAAAATATGTTGAGAATTTACTACAACAGTGGAACATGGATCAATGCAAATCATCGAACACACCATTTGTCTGTGGCACTATATTGGAAAAATGTAACAAGAACTGCGAAGGATTAGATACAACGAAATATCAGTCTTTAATGGGCTCCTTAATGTATTTAGTGGTGGTTTCTAGACCGGATATCGCACACATTATTTCCAGGTTATCACAATTCAATACACATCCTCATAATGAACATTTCGTGGCGGCTAAACATGTGTTAAGATATTTGCGTAAAAACCCGAAAGGCGTACTGAGTTATGATGACAACAACAGTCACCAGGACAACAACAACAACAACGGGTTTTTAACCTGTTACACAGATGCGGATTGGGGCGGAGATACACATGACCGTAAATCATATAGTGGACATGTTATGTTATTTGCGAATGCACCTATTGCGTGGGAATCTAAAAAGCAGACTTCAATATCTCTTAGTACAATGGAAGCGGAATACGTCGCGATGTGCCAAGGCACAAAAGAAATAGTCTTTTATCGCAGTTTACTTACGGAAATGGGTTTCCAGAAATACATCTGCAGTCCAACTACTTTATTTTGTGATAATCAGAGCGCCCAATTTATAGTTAAAAACCCGACGACACAGAAAAGAAGTCGTCATATAGATATTAAATATCACTACATTAAAGAAAAATACAATGAAAAGATTATTGTGTTGAAATATGTACCGTCAGCAGAAAATATTGCTGACCTATTAACTAAACATTTAACTAAAGATAAACATTTACAGTTATGCAAAATGTTACGTATTGAATGTAAACATTAATTTTGTAAATTATATTTGTAATACAATTGAGGCGGAGATTGTTAATCAACTTGCATTGTGCATCTACCTTTCTATTCAATTGTATTTATTATAAACTGCCGCCAACTTCAAAGTTATTAGACATATTGGATTATTCTTTCTTTTCACTTCCCTTCCTGAATAAAGAGCTATGAAATAAGTCGCACGCGTTTTTCTTATTTCTAACAGAAAGCAATTGCATTTTGTTAGTGTTTTTTGTGATTTTTAAGCATTATCCATTAGGAAAATTAAGTAAATAACTCTAAGTTCGAACTTCTAAAAAATGTCGAGACGAGCTGCATATCGCTTCAATTCACCACACCTCATAGGTGAAATCGTCGCAAATTTTTCATGGAAAGCAATAGCATTTTGGTAGTGTTTTTTGTGATTTTTAAGCATTATCCAATAAGAAAATTAAGTAAATAACTCTAAGTTAGAACTTCTAAAAAATGTCGAGACGAACTGCATATCGCTCAAATTCACCACACCTCATAGGTGAATTTGTCGCAAATTTTTCATGAAAAGCAATTGCATTTTGGTAGTGTTTTTCGTGATTTTTAAGCATTATCTAATAAGAAAATTAAGTGAATAACTCTACATTCGAACTTCTAAAAACTGTCGAGACGAGCTGCATATCGCTTCAATTCACCACACCTCATAGGTGAATTCGTCGCGAATTTTTCATGGAAAGCAATAGCATTTTGGTAGTGTTTTTTGTGATTTTTAAGCATTATCCAATAAGAAAATTAAGTAAATATCTCTAAGTTCGAACTTCTAAAAAATGTCGAGATGAGCTGCATATCGCTTCAATTCACCACACCTCATAGGTGAATTCGTCGCAAATTTTTCATGGAAAGCAATTGCATTTTGGTAGTGTTTTTTGTGATTTTTAAGCATTATCCAATAAGAAAATCAAGTAAATAACTCTAAGTTAGAACTTCAAAAAAATGTCGAGACGAACTGCATATCGCTTAAATTAACCACACCTCATAGGTGAATTTGTCGCAAATTTTTCATGAAAAGCTATTGCATTTTGGTAGTGTTTTTCGTGATTTTTATGCATTATCTAATAAGAAAATTAAGTAAATAACTCTAAGTTCAACCTCTAAAAAATGTCGAGATGAGCTGCATATCGCTTCAATTCACCACACCTCATAGGTGAATTCGTAGCAAATTTTTCATAGAAAGTGCATTTTGGTAGTGTTTTTCGTGATTTTTAAGAATTCGTCCCAAATTTTTCATGGAAGCGAACTGCATATCGCTTAAATTAACCACACCTCATAGGTGAATTTGTCGCAAATTTTTCATGAAAAGCTATTGCATTTTGGTAGTGTTTTTCGTGATTTTTATGCATTATCTAATAAGAAAATTAAGTAAATAACTCTAAGTTCAACCTCTAAAAAATGTCGAGATGAGCTGCATATCGCTTCAATTCACCACACCTCATAGGTGAATTCGTAGCAAATTTTTCATAGAAAGTGCATTTTGGTAGTGTTCTTCGTGATTTGTTAGCATTATCCAAAAAGAAAATTAAGTAAATAACTCTAAGTTAGAACTTCTAAAAAATGTCGAGACGAACTGCATATCGCTTAAATTCACCACACCTCATAGGTGAATTTGTCGCAAATTTTTCATGAAAAGCAATTGCATTTTGGTAGTGTTTTTCGTGATTTTTAAGCATTATCTAATAAGGAAATTAAGTAAATAACTCTAAGTTCAAACCACTAAAAAATGTCGAGACGAGCTGTATATCGCTTAAATTCACCACAACTCATAGTTGAATTCGTCGCTAATTTTTCATGGAAAGCAATTGCATTTTGGTAGTGTTTTTTGTGATTTTTAAGCATTATCCATTAGGAAAATTAAGTAAATAACTCTAAGTTCGAACTTCTAAAAAATGTCGAGACGAGCTGCATATCGCTTCAATTCACCACACCTCATAGGTGAATTCGTCGCAAATTTTTCATAGAAAGCAATTGCATTTTGGTAGTGTTTTTTGTGATTTTTAAGCATTATCCAATAAGAAAATTAAGTAAATAACTCTAAGTTCGAACTTCTAAA
This sequence comes from Conops quadrifasciatus, assembly GCA_949752815.1. Lineage (NCBI taxonomy): Eukaryota > Metazoa > Arthropoda > Insecta > Diptera > Conopidae > Conops > Conops quadrifasciatus. Next base: position 7,399,685 of record OX457081.1, read on the forward strand.
AAATGTCGAGACGTGCTGAATATCGCTTAAATTCACCACACCTCATAGGTGAATTCGTCGAAAATTTTTCATGGAAAGCAATTGCATTTTGGTAGTGTTTTTTGTGATTTTTAAGCATTATCCATTAGGAAAATTAAGTAATTAACTCTAAGTTCGAACTTCATAAAAAATGTCGAGACGAGCTGCATATCGCTTCAATTCACCACACCTCATAGTTGAATTCGACGCGAATTTTTCATGGAAACCAATAGCATTTTGGTAGTGTTTTTTGTGATTTTTAAGCATTATCCAATAAGAAAATTAAGTAAATATCTCTAAGTTCGAACTTCTAAAAAATGTCGAGACGAGCTGCATATCGCTTAAATTCACCACACCTCATAGGTGAATTCGTCGCAAATTTTTCATGGAAAGCAATTGCATTTTGTTAGTGTTTTTTGTGATTTTTAAGCATTATCCATTAGGAAAATTAAGTAAATAACTCTAAGTTCGAACTTCTAAAAAATGTCGAGACGAGCTGCATATCGCTTCAATTCACCACACCTCATAGGTGAATTCGTCGAAAATTTTTCATGGAAAGCAATTGCATTTTGGTAGTGTTTTTTGTGATTTTTAAGCATTATCCAATAAGAAAATTAAGTAAATAACTCTATGTTAGAACTTCTAAAAAATGTCGAGACGAACTGCATATCGCTTAAATTCACCACACCTCATAGGTGAATTTGTCGCAAATTTTTCATGAAAAGCAATTGCATTTTGGTAGTGTTTTTCGAGATTTTTAAGCATTATCCAATAAGAAAATTAAGTAAATAACTCTACATTCGAACTTCTAAAAACTGTCGAGACGAGCTGCATATCGCTAAAATTCACCACACCTCATAAGTGAATTCGTCGAAAATTTTTCATGGAAAGCAATTGCATTTTGGTAGTGTTTTTTGTGATTTTTAAGCATTATCCAATAAGAAAATAAGTAAAGAACTCTAAGTTGGAACTTCTAAAAAATGTCGAAACGAGCTGTATATCGCTTAAACTCACCACACCTCATAGGTGAATTCGTCGCAAATTTTTCATGGAAAGCAATTGCATTTTGGTAGGGTCCTTCGTGATTTGTTAGCATTATCCAAAAAGAAAATTAAGTAAATAACTCTAAGTTAGAACTTCTAAAAAATATCGAGACGAGCTGCATATCGCTTAAATTCACCACACCTCATAGGTGAATTCGACGCAAATTTTTCATGGAAAGCAATTGCATTTTGGTAGTGTTTTTTGTGATTTTTAAGCATTATCCAATAAGAAAATTAAATAAATAACTCTAAGTTAGAACTTCTAAAAAATGTCGAGACGAACTGCATATCGCTCAAATTCACCACACCTCATAGGTGAATTTGTCGCAAATTTTTCATGAAAAGCAATTGCATTTTGGTAGTGTTTTTCGTGATTTTTAAGCATGATCTAATAAGAAAATTAAGTGAATAACTCTACATTCGAACTTCTAAAAACTGTCGAGACGAGCTGCATATCGCTAAAATTCACCACACCTCATAAGTGAATTTGTCACAAATTTTTCATGGAAAGCAATTGCATTTTGGTAGTGTTTTTTGTGATTTTTAAGCATTATCCATTAGGAAAATTAAGTAAATAACTCTAAGTTCGAACTTCTAAAAAATGTCGAGACGAGCTGCATATCGCTTCAATTCACCACACCTCATAGGTGAATTCGTCGCGAATTTTTCATGGAAAGCAATAGCATTTTGGTAGTGTTTTTTGTGATTTTTAAGCATTATCCAATAAGAAAATTAAGTAAATATCTCTAAGTTCGAACTTCTAAAAAATGTCGAGATGAGCTGCATATCGCTTCAATTCACCACACCTCATAGGTGAATTCGTCGCAAATTTTTCATGGAAAGCAATTGCATTTTGGTAGTGTTTTTTGTGATTTTTAAGCATTATCCAATAAGAAAATTAAGTAAATAACTCTAAGTTAGAACTTCAAAAAAATGTCGAGACGAGCTGTATATCTCTTAAATTCACCACACCTCATAGGTGAATTCGTCGCAAATTTTTCATGGAAAGCAATTGCATTTTGGTTAGGTTTTTCGTAATTTTTTAGCATTATCCATTAGGAAAATTAAGTAAATAACTCTAAGTTCGAACTTCTAAAACATGTCGAGACGAGCTGCATATCGCTTCAATTCACCACACCTCATAGGTGAATTCGTAGCAAATTTTTCATAGAAAGTGCATTTTGGTAGTGTTTTTCGTGATTTTTAAGAATTCGTCCCAAATTTTTCATGGAAAGCAATTGCATTTTGGTAGTGTTCTTCGTGATTTGTTAGCATTATCCAAAAAGAAAATTAAGTAAATAACTCTAAGTTAGAACTTCTAAAAAATGTAAAGACGAACTGCATATCGCTTAAATTCACCACACCTCATAGGTGAATTTGTCGCAAATTTTTCATGGAAAGCAATTGCATTTTGGTAGTGTTTTTCGTGATTTTTAAGCATTATCTAATAAGGAAATTAAGTAAATAACTCTAAGTTCAAACCACTAAAAAATGTCGAGACGAGCTGTATATCGCTTAAATTCACCACACCTCATAGTTTAATTCGTCGCAAATTTTTCATGGAAAGCAATTGCATTTTGGTAGTGTTTTTTGTGATTTTTAAGCATTATCCATTAGGAAAATTAATAAATAACTCTAAGTTCGAAATTCTAAAACATGTCGAGACGAGCTGCATATCGCTTCAATTCACCACACCTCATAGGTGAATTCGTCGCAAATTTTTCATAGAAAGCAATTGCATTTTGGTAGTGTTTTTTGTGATTTTTAAGCATTATCCAATAAGAAAATTAAGTAAATAACTCTAAGTTCGAACTTCTAAAAAATGTCGAGACGAGCTGAATATCGCTTAAATTCACCACACCTCATAGGTGAATTCGTCGAAAATTTTTCATGGAAAGCAATTGCATTTTGGTAGTGTTTTTTGTGATTTTTAAGCATTATCCATTAGGAAAATTAAGTAAATAACTCTAAGTTCGAACTTCATAAAAAATGTCGAGACGAGCTGCATATCGCTTCAATTCACCACACCTCATAGTTGAATTCGACGCGAATTTTTCATGGAAAGCAATAGCATTTTGGTAGTGTTTTTTGTGATTTTTAAGCATTATCCAATAAGAAAATTAATTAAATATCTCTAAGTTCGAACTTCTAAAAAATGTCGAGACGAGCTGCATATCGCTTCAATTCACCACACCTCATAGGTGAATTCGTCGCAAATTTTTCATTTAATAGCAATTTATGTAGATGATATATTGCTTGCATGCTCGTCAGATCAACGTATGCAAAAAATCATTGAAGAAATTAAAAAATTTGTTGACATAATTGACCGTGGACCTATTAAAGAATATTTAGGCCTTGAAATTGAACGTGACAGTTTGAGAGGTCCTATCATAGTACATCAAGGAAAATATGTTGAGAATTTACTACAACAGTGGAACATGGATCAATGCAAATCATCGAACACACCATTTGTCTGTGGCACTATATTGGAAAAATGTAACAAGAACTGCGAAGGATTAGATACAACGAAATATCAGTCTTTAATGGGCTCCTTAATGTATTTAGTGGTGGTTTCTAGACCGGATATCGCACACATTATTTCCAGGTTATCACAATTCAATACACATTCTCATAATGAACATTTCGTGGCGGCTAAACATGTGTTAAGATATTTGCGTAAAAACCCGAAAGGCGTACTGAGTTATGATGACAACAACAGTCACCAGGACAACAACAACAACAACAACAACGGGTTTTTAACCTGTTACACAGATGCGGATTGGGGCGGAGATACACATGACCGTAAATCATATAGTGGACATGTGATGTTATTTGCGAATGCACCTATTGCGTGGGAATCTAAAAAGCAGACTTCAATATCTCTTAGTACAATGGAAGCGGAATACGTCGCGATGTGCCAAGGCACAAAAGAAATAGTCTTTTATCGCAGTTTACTTACGGAAATGGGTTTCCAGAAATACATCTGCAGTCCAACTACTTTATTTTGTGATAATCAGAGCGCCCAATTTATAGTTAAAAACCCGACGACACAGAAAAGAAGTCGTCATATAGATATTAAATATCACTACATTAAAGAAAAATACAATGAAAAGATTATTGTGTTGAAATATGTACCGTCAGCAGAAAATATTGCTGACCTATTAACTAAACATTTAACTAAAGATAAACATTTACAGTTATGCAAAATGTTACGTATTGAATTTAAACATTAATTTTGTAAATTATATTTGTAATACAATTGAGGCGGAGATTGTTAATCAACTTGCATTGTGCATCTACCTTTCTATTCAATTGTATTTATTATAAACTGCCGCCAACTTCAAAGTTATTAGACATATTGGATTATTCTTTCTTTTCACTTCCCTTCCTGAATAAAGAGCTATGAAATAAGTCGCACGCGTTTTTCTTATTTCTAACAGAAAGCAATTGCATTTTGTTAGTGTTTTTTGTGATTTTTAAGCATTATCCATTAGGAAAATTAAGTAAATAACTCTAAGTTCGAACTTCTAAAAAATGTCGAGACGAGCTGCATATCGCTTCAATTCACCACACCTCATAGGTGAAATCGTCGCAAATTTTTCATGGAAAGCAATAGCATTTTGGTAGTGTTTTTTGTGATTTTTAAGCATTATCCAATAAGAAAATTAAGTAAATAACTCTAAGTTAGAACTTCTAAAAAATGTCGAGACGAACTGCATATCGCTCAAATTCACCACACCTCATAGGTGAATTTGTCGCAAATTTTTCATGAAAAGCAATTGCATTTTGGTAGTGTTTTTCGTGATTTTTAAGCATTATCTAATAAGAAAATTAAGTGAATAACTCTACATTCGAACTTCTAAAAACTGTCGAGACGAGCTGCATATCACTAAAATTCACCACACCTCATAAGTGAATTTGTCACAAATTTTTCATGGAAAGCAATTGCATTTTGGTAGTGCTTTTTGTGATTTTTAAGCATTATCCATTAGGAAAATTAAGTAAATAACTCTAAGTTCGAACTTCTAAAAAATGTCGAGACGAGCTGCATATCGCTTCAATTCACCACACCTCAACAAATTTTTCATGGAAAGCAATTGCATTTTGGTAGTGCTTTTTGTGATTTTTAAGCATTATCCATTAGGAAAATTAAGTAAATAACTCTAAGTTCGAACTTCTAAAAAATGTCGAGACGAGCTGCATATCGCTTCAATTCACCACACCTCATAGGTGAATTCGTCGCGAATTTTTCATGGAAAGCAATAGCATTTTGGTAGTGTTTTTTGTGATTTTTAAGCATTATCCAATAAGAAAATTAAGTAAATATCTCTAAGTTCGAACTTCTAAAAAATGTCGAGATGAGCTGCATATCGCTTCAATTCACCACACCTCATAGGTGAATTCGTCGCAAATTTTTCATGGAAAGCAATTGCATTTTGGTAGTGTTTTCTGTGATTTTTAAGCATTATCCAATAAGAAAATCAAGTAAATAACTCTAAGTTAGAACTTCAAAAAAATGTCGAGACGAACTGCATATCGCTTAAATTAACCACACCTCATAGGTGAATTTGTCGCAAATTTTTCATGAAAAGCTATTGCATTTTGGTAGTGTTTTTCGTGATTTTTATGCATTATCTAATAAGAAAATTAAGTAAATAACTCTAAGTTCAACCTCTAAAAAATGTCGAGATGAGCTGAATATCGATTCAATTCACCACACCTCATAGGTGAATTCGTAGGAAATTTTTCATAGAAAGTGCATTTTGGTAGTGTTTTTCGTGATTTTTAAGAATTCGTCGGAAATTTTTCATGGAAAGCAATTGCATTTTGGTAGTGTCCTTCGTGATTTGTTAGCATTATCCAAAAAGAAAATTAAGTAAATAACTCTAAGTTAGAACTTCTAAAAAATATCGAGACGAGCTGCCTATCGCTTCAATTCACCACACCTCATAGGTGAAATCGTCGCAAATTTTTCATGGAAAGCAATAGCATTTTGGTAGTGTTTTTTGTGATTTTTAAGCATTATCCAATAAGAAAATTAAGTAAATAACTCTAAGTTAGAACTTCTAAAAAATGTCGAGACGAACTGCATATCGCTCAAATTCACCACACCTCATAGGTGAATTTGTCGCAAATTTTTCATGAAAAGCAATTGCATTTTGGTAGTGTTTTTCGTGATTTTTAAGCATTATCTAATAAGTAAATTAAGTGAATAACTCTACATTCGAACTTCTAAAAACTGTCGAGACGAGCTGCATATCACTAAAATTCACCACACCTCATAAGTGAATTTGTCACAAATTTTTCATGGAAAGCAATTGCATTTTGGTAGTGCTTTTTGTGATTTTTAAGCATTATCCATTAGGAAAATTAAGTAAATAACTCTAAGTTCGAACTTCTAAAAAATGTCGAGACGAGCTGCATATCGCTTCAATTCACCACACCTCATAGGTGAATTCGTCGCGAATTTTTCATGGAAAGCAATAGCATTTTGGTAGTGTTTTTTGTGATTTTTAAGCATTATCCAATAAGAAAATTAAGTTAATATCTCTAAGTTCGAACTTCTAAAAAATGTCGAGATGAGCTGCATATCGCTTCAATTCACCACACCTCATAGGTGAATTCGTCGCAAATTTTTCATGGAAAGCAATTGCATTTTGGTAGTGTTTTTTGTGATTTTTAAGCATTATCCAATAAGAAAATTAAGTAAATAACTCTAAGTTAGAACTTCAAAAAAATGTCGAGACGAACTGCATATCGCTTAAATTAACCACACCTCATAGGTGAATTCGTCGAAAATTTTTCATGGAAAGCAATTGCATTTTGGTAGTGTTTTTTGTGATTTTTAAGCATTATCCATTAGGAAAATTAAGTAATTAACTCTAAGTTCGAACTTCATGAAAAATGTCGAGACGAGCTGCATATCGCTTCAATTCACCACACCTCATAGTTGAATTCGACGCGAATTTTTCATGGAAACCAATAGCATTTTGGTAGTGTTTTTTGTGATTTTTAAGCATTATCCAATAAGAAAATTAAGTAAATATCTCTAAGTTCGAACTTCTAAAAAATGTCGAGACGAGCTGCATATCGCTTCAATTCACCACACCTCATAGGTGAATTCGTCGCAAATTTTTCATGGAAAGCAATTGCATTTTGTTAGTGTTTTTTGTGATTTTTAAGCATTATCCATTAGGAAAATTAAGTAAATAACTCTAAGTTCGAACTTCTAAAAAATGTCGAGACGAGCTGCATATCGCTTCAATTCACCACACCTCATAGGTGAATTCGTCGCAAATTTTTCATGGAAAGCAATTGCATTTTGGTAGTGTTTTTTGTGATTTTTAAGCATTATCCAATAAGAAAATTAAGTAAATAACTCTATGTTAGAACTTCTAAAAAATGTCGAGACGAACTGCATATCGCTTAAATTCACCACACCTCATAGGTGAATTTGTCGCAAATTTTTCATGAAAAGCAATTGCATTTTGGTAGTGTTTTTCGAGATTTTTAAGCATTATCCAATAAGAAAATTAAGTAAATAACTCTACATTCGAACTTCTAAAAACTGTCGAGACGAGCTGCATATCGCTAAAATTCACCACACCTCATAAGTGAATTTGTCACAAATTTTTCATGGAAAGCAATTGCATTTTGGTAGTGTTTTTTGTGATTTTTAAGCATTATCCAATAAGAAAATAAGTAAAGAACTCTAAGTTGGAACTTCTAAAAAATGTCGAAACGAGCTGTATATCGCTTAAACTCACCACACCTCATAGGTGAATTCGTCGCAAATTTTTCATGGAAAGCAATTGCATTTTGGTAGTGTTTTTAGTAATTTTTTAGCATTATCCAATAAGAAAACAAGTAAGAGCGTTAACTTCGGCCTGGCCGAAGCTCATATACCCTACACCCGTATCTGTCGAAGTGACAAAAAAAGTGATAAAAAGTAGGCGGGTGACGCCCACTTTCATTTAATTTATATATAGAAAATTTTGATATAGTAACTCATTTACAACACCGCTTTTCTCAACGAACACCTCATTATATGGAATGGGCGTGTCACGCCCATTTTCTGTGAAATAACTTTTTATTTTATTATTATTTTTTATAATATTTTGGGAAGATATTTTAGGAAATATTTAGAGAAGAGAATGCAAGAATTGTGGCAAATCTCAAGACTATATCTCCATTTGTTCTTCTCTTACCGTGATTTTTGTCACCAGTGGGCGCACCATACACACCATTTTTGGGAGTGTATTTAAGTTTGACATCATGGACTCGGGAATAAAATTTTAGCTTTAAACTCGCTCTACAAGCTGAGAAATTGAGCTAAAAGTAAGGGAAAATTCATATTTTCTATAAAAAGTAGGTGTGGCACTGGACCGATTTTCTCCATTTTCAATAGCCTATGGTGACAAAGAATATTCGTACCAAATTTCATGGCGTTAGCTCTATTCGTTCTCCCGTAATCGTGATTTCTACAGACAGACAGACAGACAGACAGACGGACGGACATGACTAAATCGACTCAGGAGGTGATTCTGAGCCAGAATATATATACTTTTCTATACCTGCCACGCCTCCTTTAATGCGTTACAAACGGAAGCACAAAGTGAATACAGTGGGATACATAGGTATTTACATAAAACTAAAAAACTTTTGAAATATATTGGCTTCTGTGAATTAATTTGTGTTTTAAAAATTTTGCGCTTATGAGCGGAGACTTTTTCTAGCTAGTGTATACCCTCATCCCTTCGGGTGTAGAGTATAAAGATAAAAACATAAATAGTGATTAAAAATCACTAGAGTGGGCACTTTAGCCGACTCTAGGTTTTTGTCTTCAAAATGTTGTAATTGAGAATCACTAGAACCGGTACTTGAACCGACTAGATGATAGTTTGAAAATAGGCACACGGCACTTGAACCGTGTGTTGTTCCTTTAAAACAAATCCTTGAAAATGAATGTGAAAAAGTACGCGACACTTGAATCGTGACTCGTTCCGTCAAAATAAACGCCTCAATCAATGGTATGATAATGACACTTTATTGAAATTAGCTTCGACTTATATATTAATTTTATATTCAAATATGTTCAATGTCAGTCTAGTCAGCAATTCGACTCCACGTTAATCAACGGCTCGCAACTCTTTCAATGCCAACGCTCACAGTACGTTGCACTCTTGGTTTTCGGTTACTAGAAATTAAAGTAAAAATATTAGCTGTCGCTGCACTTTGCTGACTAGACTGATATGTATATGATTTGTATTTTACGCAAAACATAACGTAAAAAACATGATTGTTTTGAATAATGTTCAACCTTAAATTTGTATGGAGTATACTGGATTTTGATTCTCTGATTTCATGCGAAGTGGCTTCGGTGGGCCATGACGCTGTTGTCTCATGGTTGATGAAATTGATCGGGTTCTACAACGTAGTTCCGTGATTGGGGGGGAATGTATCTTGATCTTGCGCACATGTAGGTGATATAGTTGATGTATTATCCAAGTGGCTGCTAATAATCCTAAACACAGGGCACTGTAGCTAACGACGTGATGATGAATGGTGTTGTCTTGAAGGGTTTCAGGAAGTGTTATGTCTCTCATTCGATTGTTGAGCTTTTCGAGACTATTTCTTTCTGTTGAGATATTGCCTTCTTCGTCATCCTTGCCTTGAATTGATGTTGATGCATATGACGGTAATAACTGTTGAAATATTCCAAAACGCGTGTAGGACATATGCATGGTTGATGATATTGAAGAATGTCCCTCAATGCTCATTAGCGCATTTCGAATCGTGCAATTCTCATTTAACTCCAAAATTCCGCTCTTGGATAAGGTAATTGTGAAGAACTCTTCATCGCATACGGCTGACATCTCCATTTTTTTGGGAACTGCGAATATCCATTGGTTTTTTTTGCTTGTCGGAATCCATTCCAAACTATTTTCGGAGAACCTAATTTTGCAGCTTGGCGATGTTTTATTTGTGAGCAACACAATTTCACATTTGTACGTCTGGGATTCAATACCATACGTTATTTGTTTGTTTGAGCATATATATTGATCGCTTGAGAGCAGTATGCAAGGTTTCAGTTCATTCCAGGTCATGGGTATGTATTTGTCGTAGTGGAGATTGATGGCTAATATTTCTGTACTAGGCACAATTTTTGCAATAGAATTATTTGTTGCTATTGGAATAGGAATCAAGTTAAGTAGGCGAAAGTATTCCAAACCAACTAATGGAATGGTTATGAGGAAAATGACATGATCTTCTGTTATTGCAGCCTTGGTCAATAGGAAGAGACAGGCCTGGTGTAAGATGTCTTCTAATTTCCTTGATTTGATTTTTTAGTTGATTTGGTGAAACCAGCAGTGGGCTGATCCGTCCATGATGTGCATCAGTGAGAACATCAAGAATGTCGGAGTGTGTTTTTCTGAGATTTCCTGCTAATGTTGTCAATTGGATGGTTAGTGATAAGTACCATTGGAAAATATTGTACTGATTGACTTTCTTGCGTACTTCGATTAACTGATTCTGCATACGAACAGCAGTGCCATTCTTGAATGTTTGCATCTCATTACGAATCGCTGTGAGGTCGTAGAATGCAATCAGTTTCCAGTCTTTGATGGCGATTCTGGTTGTTCCTATGCCTTCGAAGTAGATTCCTGGATTATTCTCAAAGTTTGTTATTTTAATAGGATTTGCGAAAACAATCGGGAATATGAGAAGGCAGATGCACAACAATGTACTAAGTGCCGTTATTTTTATTTTTCTTGATGGGGTATCTGCATGTTCTCTTGGTGGCTTAGATTTTCTGAATGTAGAAAGCGTTGGAGATTCAGAATAGTCTTGATTTTGGTCGTTATGAAATAATGGAGCTAAGCGATGTATAGGTCGGCGACAAATTCCAGAAGACATTTTTATATCAACTACACGAACTGCTCCATCGTCGCCCTTAAATACCTTTGTGATTCTGCCAAGTGGCCACTGCAATGGGGGAGTATTGTCTTCCTTGATTATGACAAGCGTTCCTTCTTGCGGGTTTGGTTTTTGATTTCTCCATTTTTGTTTTTGTTGTAACGATGTCAGATATTCGTTGCTCCAGCGTTTCCAGAATTCCTGTTTTAGTTGTGAAACAAGATTCCATCTGCTTAGTAGAGATCCCTTAAATGTAGCACTGTTCCTGTCTACTTGAGATACCAAAGGCTCGCCGATTAAAAAATGACCCGGTGTGAGTGCCGTTAAGTCGTTAGGATCTGTTGACATGGGAGTTATTGGTCGAGAATTGAGGATAGCTTCAATTTCGATAATTACTGTCTCCAATTCTTCATAAGTTAATGACGCTGTGGACGTGCTTTTAATCAGTAGATGTTTAGCTGATTTAACAGCAGCCTCCCATAGTCCTCCAAAATGTGGGGCTCTAGGAGGAATAAATTTGAACTCTATTCCCTTGGTGCTGCATGAGGTAATAATTTGTTGTTGAGCACGTTGCGAAAAGATAGAGTCAGACAGTTCGTGAAGGAGATTCCTGGCACCGACGAAGTTGGTCGCGTTGTCAGAGTAAATAGTTCGGCATCGTCCTCGGCGGCTGATGAACCGTTTGATTGCACCAATGAATGTTTCAGTGGTTAAATCACTGACTAATTCGAGATGCACTGCCTTGGTTGAGAAACAGCAGAAAATGGCTAAGTAGGCCTTGTGTGGCTTTTTACCCCTAATTCTAAAATGTATCCAAAAAGGGCCACAATAATCCACGCCAGTTACGAAAAATGGTCGCGTTGGGGTTATGCGATCTGCAGGCAGGTTACCCATTACTTGATTGTATAAGTGAGGTCGAACTCTAGTGCATCTTACACAATTTTGAACGATGTTGCGTGTCATTGATTTTCCCTTCACAATCCAAAAGCGTTGTCTGGATATGGCAAGAAGGGCTTGCGGTCCACAATGTTTATTTTCTTCATGCAACTCTTTTAATATAAGCTTAACTATTGGATCGTTATAGGGCATTAAAAAAGCGTGTTTTGCGTCGAATGGTAAACTGGCTGCCCTTAGACGTCCGCCAACACGAACAACATTATTTTCATCTATAAAAGGGGAAAGGCTGGTTATTGAGCTGTCTTTTTTTAGTAGTTTCTTCTGGGATAGCTGTTCAATTTCGTCGTGGAAGTCCGATTGCTGAATTGTTCGTATAATGAGTAGTAATGATTCTTCTAGTTCCTTCACAGACAATGTTATTTCAGCCGGTGTAGTTGTAGATTTTCGAAGTCTTCGGGCGAAACGCAATATGTACGCGACCATCCTTTGGAGGGTTATAAATGAGCCCTTATGGTTTATTCCATAAATACATTGCTCCATTCCCTTTGCATCTGTTGATCCTTCTGCTGCTATGGTTGTAGTAATCGGTAATCTTTTTTCAAGAGGTGAGTCGATGGTGAGATTTTTGGAAAAGGGCCTTGGCCATATCGATTCATGGCCGTGTAGAAAGAATGGGCCGAAGAACCACAGGTTGCAAGAAGGTAAGGCATCGGGTGTAAGGCCTCTCGAGATGATGTCAGCAGGGTTTTCTATTGATTTTACATGACGCCATTGGTCGGGTGAAGTAAGTTGTTGAATTTTTGCCACTCTGTTGACGACAAATGTGTGAAACAAAGATGCCGTAGCATTGATCCAACATAATGTGATTTCTGAATCTGTCCAAAGGACAATCTTGGTGTCATGCAGTTTTAAATCCCCCTTTATTCTGTATGTGAGTTCGGCTCCTAAAAGAGCCGCACAGAGCTCTAATCGTGGAATAGTTTGTGTTTTTGTAGGTGCAACTCTAGTTTTTGCGCATAAAAGTTTTACAATTATGTGTTTGTTTTTATATTTTGATCGTAGGTAGACTGCTGCTCCAAATGCCTTCTCTGAAGCGTCTACAAAGGTATGTATCTCCACTGACGTAGGCGTTTCCTTAGAAAGGACGTATCTATCAAACTTAAGATTATTTAGGTTATTAGATGTATTTCGAAATTTTCGCCATTCATCTTGTAACGATTGAGGAAGAGTATCATCCCAGGACAGTTTCAGTAGCCAGAGCTTCTGGATAAATATTTTTGCAGACACTACCACGGGTGCGAGGATTTCTAAAGGATCAAAAATACGCGCTAAGTCTGACGTAACTGAGCGTTTTGTGATTGCGTTTGTATTTGGCATTTGTACGCGTATACTCAGCTGGTCAATCTTTGGAAGCCAGATTACTCCTAATGTCTTTATGCGAGGGATGCCTGAATTGTTGAGGTCTAGATCAACTTCCTGATCTTGCTGTGGAATATTTTGTAGTAATTTATGATGATTAGAGCACCATTTACGCAGTTTGAGACCAGCACTAGATAGTATACTTATTAACTGAATTTGTATGTTTGTGGCTTCTGCGAGACTGCTGGCACCACTTAGACAGTCGTCCATGTAGAAGTCGTCAAGAAGTACTTGGGCTCCTGCAGGAAACGTAGGTTTATTTTGGATTGCTAACGTTTGTAAACATTTTGTCGCTTGATAAGGTGAAGACGAAGTTCCATATGTTACTGTGTTTAGGCGATAGTATTTTATTTCTTGGGTTATATCTTCTCTCCAGATAATAAGTTGATATCTTCGATCGTCCTTATGCATTGTTATCTGACGATTCATTTTTTCCACTTCCGTTGAGAATGCGTATTTATGCAAGCGGAATCTCAACAAAATTGATAATAATTCGTCTTGGATTGTTGGTCCCGAGTGAAGAATGTCGTTTAATGATAATCCTGTGGAAGTTTTGGCTGAAGCATCGAAGACCACTCGCAATTTTGTAGTGGTGCTATCAGGCTTGACAATTGAATGATAAGGAATAAAGTAGTGTGGGGATGGGATGTCTTCAGCTGCTATTTCTTCCATGTGTTTAAGATCCAGATATTCCCTCAAGAAACCTTGGTACGCCATCTTTAAGTTGTTATCCTTATTCAAGCGCCTTTCAAGGCTATAAAATCGGTTTAATGCCATTGTTTTTGATTCTCCTAATGCAGTGCCTTCCTCTCGTAATGGTAGCCGTACAACGAATCGACCTTCCGCTGTTCTTAAAAAGGTTTGTTCAAAGTGGTTTTCGCATAGTTTTTCCGAAGTTGTCATGATCCTATTGTGGTCATCAAAGTCTTCTAGTGTCCAAAAGCGCTCCACAAGTTCGTTGGTGGACTCCTCATCCTTGGTGTATATTGCACATGTAATTGTCGGGTTCGACATGGGATCTACAATGCATCCTGAAATAATCCAGCCTAAAACAGTTTTCTGTAAAATTGGCAGGTTATCACCAATTTTTAATTGCTCTGGTTGAATTAAGTCAAAATAGAATTCTGCCCCAAGGAGTATATCTATTTTACTGGGTTGGTGAAAATTAGGGTCCGCCAGCTCAATGTTTTTTGGCAATAACCAATCGAACGAAGATATTGACTGTGTGGGTTGAGGTGAAACGATTTGGCTAATGACCTGTGCTTCGACTCTTGTTGAGAATCCACCACTTAGCGATTGAAGATTAATATTCACACGTTGAGCTGAGGTTTGACTTTTTCTGCCAATACCTTCAATGCGGAGAGTTGAGGGTTTCGATGATAAATCCAACTTCTTTACTAATCTTTCCGTTACCAAATTTACCTGCGAGCCAGAATCGAGAATTGCCTTGAACTTATGGGATTTACCATTGTTTGATGAAATCATAACCATGGCTGTGGCTAAAATAACAATCTTTTGGTCGTTATCTTGGATGTTGGCAGCTGCTACAGAAGATGGGAAATTATTCGCTTGAGTCTCTTCCTTTGGTGGCGTAATCTTCTGTGGTAGTTCCAAGTGCAACAAGGTATTGTGTTTTTTCTTGCACTTGATGCAACTTCGTGACATGCACTGGCTCGCCATATGACCTGGTTTAAAACAATTGATGCACAGCTTCTCCTTTCGAACGAAATTCAGCCGATCTGATGCTCGTAACTGCAAGAATTTTTGGCAAGCAAATAATGGATGCTGCTTACCCTTACATGATTTACAGGTGCCAAACCCTTGATGTGTAGAGGCAGTTGAAGTATGGACTTGTGCACTCTTGTGGTAAATTTGAGATTTATCCTTATGTCCGATTGCTTCCAACGATAGGAAATAAGTCTCCAAGAATTCGAGAAAATGATTAATCTTTGGTATCTCCTTCGGTTTCGATATACTTTGTTCATAGCGAACAAGTGTTTGTTTGGCGAGCTTTTTTGTCAATATGTGTAATAGCAATGGATCCCATGTTGACGTGTCCACCTGAAGATTGTTCAGGGCTAAGAGACATTCCTGCGTTGTGTCCCTTAGACTCTTGACATCGTTTACAGATGAAATTATTGAAGGTTGATCTACGATTTTCTGTATTAATGTAGATGCCAAAATTCTCTTATTGTTGTATCTTTCTTGTAGTAATGTCCAAGCGGTGGCATTGTTTTCCGCTGTTGGAGTGAGATGCCTTATGAGCCGTTCTGCTTCTCCAGACAGATTTGATTTCAAGTAAAGCATCTTTTGGATAATTGGTATTGGTTGACGATCTACAACTTGTGAAAATAGATCGTAAAACTGGCGCCAATGAATATAATCTCCCTTAAACTTAGGGATTTCTATTTTGGGCAGATGTACTGTATTATGCACGGTTGAGTCAGCTGCAATAGAAGAGGTTGACTGCTGATTGTGTGCATCTGGTTCAGCGAAAATGGAAAGATCAATGAGTAATTGTTGTACTCTTTCTTCCATATCTATATAATTTTGTTGATTGTAGCCTGACTTTTCAGGATTTTCCAATTGTCCCCATAGTTCATCATTTAAAGCTTCGATTTGATGCCAAGTCTGACTAATTGTTTTAATTTTAATTTCATAGAATTGTCGTGGTTGATTTTGTAGACTGATTGGAAGTGCTGAAATTAGTCGTTCCAAAGCTGCCATTCTAACCGATAATTTTCTCAAAATTATCGTTGACTGGTTGTTGTTTGTGCCTGTGGATCCAACTTGCTTGTTGTCATCATTCGTTTCCTTCGATAAATTTCCGTGGGTAACCTTGGCAGTGTTTTTATCGGAGTTAATGATGGATTCAGCTTGATTGTTGCCTTCGAATGCCTTACTTGAAAATTCTCCTTGAATATCCTTAGCAATAGTCTGCAACCTTGCAATTTCTTCTTGAAACGTTTGTGTATATGTTTCTACCAATGTCAATATTTGCTTATAGTAATCAGATGTGAAATATTCGTGTTCCATTGGAGGATCCTCAACCATCCGAATCTGATTGTCGGTTGCTTCAAATTCATCCCATGTGGTCTGTAAGCGCTGTAAACGATTGGTGTAATACGTGATATTTTTACGTTCAGTAGAATCCTTTTTAAAATTTCGGATCAGTTGCTGAATTTGGCCTCCAGTGACCACTTGAGCCGCTGACAGCTGATTGAATAATTCCATAATGATTCTTTATTCTTTCAAGACGTGTCCTAGTATCACGTCGGGGTCACCAAAAATGTTGCGATTAAAAATCACTAGAGTGGGCACTTTAGCCGACTCTAGGTTTTTGTCTTCAAAATGTTGTAATTGAGAATCACTAGAACCGGTACTTGAACCGACTAGATGATAGTTTGAAAATAGGCACACGGCACTTGTGCCTATCGCCAATGTTGCGATTAAAAATCACTAGAGTGGGCACTTTAGCCGACTCTAGGTTTTTGTCTTCAAAATGTTGTAATTGAGAATCACTAGAACCGGTACTTGAACCGACTAGATGATAGTTTGAAAATAGGCACACGGCACTTGAACCGTGTGTTGTTCCTTTAAAACAAATCCTTGAAAATGAATGTGAAAAAGTACGCGACACTTGAATCGTGACTCGTTCCGTCAAAATAAACGCCTCAATCAATGGTATGATAATGACACTTTATTGAAATTAGCTTCGACTTATATATTAATTTTATATTCAAATATGTTCAATGTCAGTCTAGTCAGCAATTCGACTCCACGTTAATCAACGGCTCGCAACTCTTTCAATGCCAACGCTCACAGTACGTTGCACTCTTGGTTTTCGGTTACTAGAAATTAAAGTAAAAATATTAGCTGTCGCTGCACTTTGCTGACTAGACTGATATGTATATGATTTGTATTTTACGCAAAACATAACGTAAAAAACATGATTGTTTTGAATAATGTTCAACCTTAAATTTGTATGGAGTATACTGGATTTTGATTCTCTGATTTCATGCGAAGTGGCTTCGGTGGGCCATGACGCTGTTGTCTCATGGTTGATGAAATTGATCGGGTTCTACAACGTAGTTCCGTGATTGGGGGGGAATGTATCTTGATCTTGCGCACATGTAGGTGATATAGTTGATGTATTATCCAAGTGGCTGCTAATAATCCTAAACACAGGGCACTGTAGCTAACGACGTGATGATGAATGGTGTTGTCTTGAAGGGTTTCAGGAAGTGTTATGTCTCTCATTCGATTGTTGAGCTTTTCGAGACTATTTCTTTCTGTTGAGATATTGCCTTCTTCGTCATCCTTGCCTTGAATTGATGTTGATGCATATGACGGTAATAACTGTTGAAATATTCCAAAACGCGTGTAGGACATATGCATGGTTGATGATATTGAAGAATGTCCCTCAATGCTCATTAGCGCATTTCGAATCGTGCAATTCTCATTTAACTCCAACATTCCGCTCTTGGATAAGGTAATTGTGAAGAACTCTTCATCGCATACGGCTGACATCTCCATTTTTTTGGGAACTGCGACTATCCATTGGTTCTTTTTGCTTGTCGGAATCCATTCCAAACTATTTTCGGAGAACCTAATTTTGCAGCTTGGCGATGTTTTATTTGTGAGCAACACAATTTCACATTTGTACGTCTGGGATTCAATACCATACGTTATTTGTTTGTTTGAGCATATATATTGATCGCTTGAGAGCAGTATGCAAGGTTTCAGTTCATTCCAGGTCATGGGTATGTATTTGTCGTAGTGGAGATTGATGGCTAATATTTCTGTACTAGGCACAATTTTTGCAATAGAATTATTTGTTGCTATTGGAATAGGAATCAAGTTAAGTAGGCGAAAGTATTCCAAACCAACTAATGGAATGGTTATGAGGAAAATGACATGATCTTCTGTTATTGCAGCCTTGGTCAATAGGAAGAGACAGGCCTGGTGTAAGATGTCTTCTAATTTCCTTGATTTGATTTTTTAGTTGATTTGGTGAAACCAGCAGTGGGCTGATCCGTCCATGATGTGCATCAGTGAGAACATCAAGAATGTCGGAGTGTGTTTTTCTGAGATTTCCTGCTAATGTTGTCAATTGGATGGTTAGTGATAAGTACCATTGGAAAATATTGTACTGATTGACTTCCTTGCGTACTTCGATTAACTGATTCTGCATACGAACAGCAGTGCCATTCTTGAATGTTTGCATCTCATTACGAATCGCTGTGAGGTCGTAGAATGCAATCAGTTTCCAGTCTTTGATGGCGATTCTGGTTGTTCCTATGCCTTCGAAGTAGATTCCTGGATTATTCTCAAAGTTTGTTATTTTAATAGGATTTGCGAAAACAATCGGGAATATGAGAAGGCAGATGCACAACAATGTACTAAGTGCCGTTATTTTTATTTTTCTTGATGGGGTATCTGCATGTTCTCTTGGTGGCTTAGATTTTCTGAATGTAGAAAGCGTTGGAGATTCAGAATAGTCTTGATTTTGGTCGTTATGAAATAATGGAGCTAAGCGATGTATAGGTCGGCGACAAATTCCAGAAGACATTTTTATATCAACTACACGAACTGCTCCATCGTCGCCCTTAAATACCTTTGTGATTCTGCCAAGTGGCCACTGCAATGGGGGAGTATTGTCTTCCTTGATTATGACAAGCGTTCCTTCTTGCGGGTTTGGTTTTTGATTTCTCCATTTTTGTTTTTGTTGTAACGATGTCAGATATTCGTTGCTCCAGCGTTTCCAGAATTCCTGTTTTAGTTGTGAAACAAGATTCCATCTGCTTAGTAGAGATCCCTTAAATGTAGCACTGTTCCTGTCTACTTGAGATACCAAAGGCTCGCCGATTAAAAAATGACCCGGTGTGAGTGCCGTTAAGTCGTTAGGATCTGTTGACATGGGAGTTATTGGTCGAGAATTGAGGATAGCTTCAATTTCGATAATTACTGTCTCCAATTCTTCATAAGTTAATGACGCTGTGGACGTGCTTTTAATCAGTAGATGTTTAGCTGATTTAACAGCAGCCTCCCATAGTCCTCCAAAATGTGGGGCTCTAGGAGGAATAAATTTGAACTCTATTCCCTTGGTGCTGCATGAGGTAATAATTTGTTGTTGAGCACGTTGCGAAAAGATAGAGTCAGACAGTTCGTGAAGGAGATTCCTGGCACCGACGAAGTTGGTCGCGTTGTCAGAGTAAATAGTTCGGCATCGTCCTCGGCGGCTGATGAACCGTTTGATTGCACCAATGAATGTTTCAGTGGTTAAATCACTGACTAATTCGAGATGCACTGCCTTGGTTGAGAAACAGCAGAAAATGGCTAAGTAGGCCTTGTGTGGCTTTTTACCCCTAATTCTAAAATGTATCCAAAAAGGGCCACAATAATCCACGCCAGATACGAAAAATGGTCTCGTTGGGGTTATGCGATCTGCAGGCAGGTTACCCATTACTTGATTGTATAAGTGAGGTCGAACTCTAGTGCATCTTACACAATTTTGAACGATGTTGCGTGTCATTGATTTTCCCTTCACAATCCAAAAGCGTTGTCTGGATATGGCAAGAAGGGCTTGCGGTCCACAATGTTTATTTTCTTCATGCAACTCTTTTAATATAAGCTTAACTATTGGATCGTTATAGGGCATTAAAAAAGCGTGTTTTGCGTCGAATGGTAAACTGGCTGCCCTTAGACGTCCGCCAACACGAACAACATTATTTTCATCTATAAAAGGGGAAAGGCTGGTTATTGAGCTGTCTTTTTTTAGTAGTTTCTTCTGGGATAGCTGTTCAATTTCGTCGTGGAAGTCCGATTGCTGAATTGTTCGTATAATGAGTAGTAATGATTCTTCTAGTTCCTTCACAGACAATGTTATTTCAGCCGGTGTAGTTGTAGATTTTCGAAGTCTTCGGGCGAAACGCAATATGTACGCGACCATCCTTTGGAGGGTTATAAATGAGCCCTTATGGTTTATTCCATAAATACATTGCTCCATTCCCTTTGCATCTGTTGATCCTTCTGCTGCTATGGTTGTAGTAATCGTTAATCTTTTTTCAAGAGGTGAGTCGATGGTGAGATTTTTGGAAAAGGGCCTTGGCCATATCGATTCATGGCCGTGTAGAAAGAATGGGCCGAAGAACCACAGGTTGCAAGAAGGTAAGGCATCGGGTGTAAGGCCTCTCGAGATGATGTCAGCAGGGTTTTCTATTGATTTTACATGACGCCATTGGTCGGGTGAAGTAAGTTGTTGAATTTTTGCCACTCTGTTGACGACAAATGTGTGAAACAAAGATGCCGTAGCATTGATCCAACATAATGTGATTTCTGAATCTGTCCAAAGGACAATCTTGGTGTCATGCAGTTTTAAATCCCCCTTTATTCTGTATGTGAGTTCGGCTCCTAAAAGAGCCGCACAGAGCTCTAATCGTGGAATAGTTTGTGTTTTTGTAGGTGCAACTCTAGTTTTTGCGCATAAAAGTTTTACAATTATGTGTTTGTTTTTATATTTTGATCGTAGGTAGACTGCTGCTCCAAATGCCTTCTCTGAAGCGTCTACAAAGGTATGTATCTCCACTGACGTAGGCGTTTCCTTAGAAAGGACGTATCTATCAATCTTAAGATTATTTAGGTTATTAGATGTATTTCGAAATTTTCGCCATTCATCTTGTAACGATTGAGGAAGAGTATCATCCCAGGACAGTTTCAGTAGCCAGAGCTTCTGGATAAATATTTTTGCAGACACTACCACGGGTGCGAGGATTTCTAAAGGATCAAAAATACGCGCTAAGTCTGACGTAACTGAGCGTTTTGTGATTGCGTTTGTATTTGGCATTTGTACGCGTATACTCAGCTGGTCAATCTTTGGAAGCCAGATTACTCCTAATGTCTTTATGCGAGGGATGCCTGAATTGTTGAGGTCTAGATCAACTTCCTGATCTTGCTGTGGAATATTTTGTAGTAATTTATGATGATTAGAGCACCATTTACGCAGTTTGAGACCAGCACTAGATAGTATACTTATTAACTGACTTTGTATGTTTGTGGCTTCTGCGAGACTGCTGGCACCACTTAGACAGTCGTCCATGTAGAAGTCGTCAAGAAGTACTTGGGCTCCTGCAGGAAACGTAGGTTTATTTTGGATTGCTAACGTTTGTAAACATTTTGTCGCTTGATAAGGTGAAGACGAAGTTCCATATGTTACTGTGTTTAGGCGATAGTATTTTATTTCTTGGGTTATATCTTCTCTCCAGATAATAAGTTGATATCTTCGATCGTCCTTATGCATTGTTATCTGACGATTCATTTTTTCCACTTCCGTTGAGAATGCGTATTTATGCAAGCGGAATCTCAACAAAATTGATAATAATTCGTCTTGGATTGTTGGTCCCGAGTGAAGAATGTCGTTTAATGATAATCCTGTGGAAGTTTTGGCTGAAGCATCGAAGACCACTCGCAATTTTGTAGTGGTGCTATCAGGCTTGACAATTGAATGATAAGGAATAAAGTAGTGTGGGGATGGGATGTCTTCAGCTGCTATTTCTTCCATGTGTTTAAGATCCAGATATTCCCTCAAGAAACCTTGGTACGCCATCTTTAAGTTGTTATCCTTATTCAAGCGCCTTTCAAGGCTATAAAATCGGTTTAATGCCATTGTTTTTGATTCTCCTAATGCAGTGCCTTCCTCTCGTAATGGTAGCCGTACAACGAATCGACCTTCCGCTGTTCTTAAAAAGGTTTGTTCAAAGTGGTTTTCGCATAGTTTTTCCGAAGTTGTCATGATCCTATTGTGGTCATCAAAGTCTTCTAGTGTCCAAAAGCGCTCCACAAGTTCGTTGGTGGACTCCTCATCCTTGGTGTATATTGCACATGTAATTGTCGGGTTCGACATGGGATCTACAATGCATCCTGAAATAATCCAGCCTAAAACAGTTTTCTGTAAAATTGGCAGGTTATCACCAATTTTTAATTGCTCTGGTTGAATTAAGTCAAAATAGAATTCTGCCCCAAGGAGTATATCTATTTTACTGGGTTGGTGAAAATTAGGGTCCGCCAGCTCAATGTTTTTTGGCAATAACCAATCGAACGAAGATATTGACTGTGTGGGTTGAGGTGAAACGATTTGGCGAATGACCTGTGCTTCGACTCTTGTTGAGAATCCACCACTTAGCGATTGAAGATTAATATTCACACGTTGAGCTGAGGTTTGACTTTTTCTGCCAATACCTTCAATGCGGAGAGTTGAGGGTTTCGATGATAAATCCAACTTCTTTACTAATCTTTCCGTTTCCAAATTTACCTGCGAGCCAGAATCGAGAATTGCCTTGAACTTATGGGATTTACCATTGTTTGATGAAATCATAACCATGGCTGTGGCTAAAATAACAATCTTTTGGTCGTTATCTTGGATGTTGGCAGCTGCTACAGAAGATGGGAAATTATTCGCTTGAGTCTCTTCCTTTGGTGGCGTAATCTTCTGTGGTAGTTCCAAGTGCAACAAGGTATTGTGTTTTTTCTTGCACTTGATGCAACTTCGTGACATGCACTGGCTCGCCATATGACCTGGTTTAAAACAATTGATGCACAGCTTCTCCTTTCGAACGAAATTCAGCCGATCTGATGCTCGTAACTGCAAGAATTTTTGGCAAGCAAATAATGGATGCTGCTTACCCTTACATGATTTACAGGTGCCAAACCCTTGATGTGTAGAGGCAGTTGAAGTATGGACTTGTGCACTCTTGTGGTAAATTTGAGATTTATCCTTATGTCCGATTGCTTCCAACGATAGGAAATAAGTCTCCAAGAATTCGAGAAAATGATTAATCTTTGGTATCTCCTTCGGTTTCGATATACTTTGTTCATAGCGAACAAGTGTTTGTTTGGCGAGCTTTTTTGTCAATATGTGTAATAGCAATGGATCCCATGTTGACGTGTCCACCTGAAGATTGTTCAGGGCTAAGAGACATTCCTGCGTTGTGTCCCTTAGACTCTTGACATCGTTTACAGATGAAATTATTGAAGGTTGATCTACGATTTTCTGTATTAATGTAGATGCCAAAATTCTCTTATTGTTGTATCTTTCTTGTAGTAATGTCCAAGCGGTGGCATAGTTTTCCGCTGTTGGAGTGAGATGCCTTATGAGCCGTTCTGCTTCTCCAGACAGATTTGATTTCAAGTAAAACATCTTTTGGATAATTGGTATTGGTTGACGATCTACAACTTGTGAAAATAGATCGTAAAACTGGCGCCAATGAATATAATCTCCCTTAAACTTAGGGATTTCTATTTTGGGCAGATGTACTGTATTATGCACGGTTGAGTCAGCTGCAATAGAAGAGGTTGACTGCTGATTGTGTGCATCTGGTTCGGCAAAAATGAAAAGATCAATGAGTAATTGTTGTACTCTTTCTTCCATATCTATATAATTTTGTTGATTGTAGCCTGACTTTTCAGGATTTTCCAATTGTCCCCATAGTTCATCATTTAAAGCTTCGATTTGATGCCAAGTCTGACTAATTGTTTTTATTTTAATTTCATAGAATTGTCGTGGTTGATTTTGTAGACTGATTGGAAGTGCTGAAATTAGTCGTTCCAAAGCTGCCATTCTAACCGATAATTTTCTCAAAATGATCGTTGACTGGTTGTTGTTTGTGCCTGTGGATCCAACTTGCTTGTTGTCATCATTCGTTTCCTTCGATAAATTTCCGTGGGTAACCTTGGCAGTGTTTTTATCGGAGTTAATGATGGATTCAGCTTGATTGTTGCCTTCGAATGCCTTACTTGAAAATTCTCCTTGAATATCCTTAGCAATAGTCTGCAACCTTGCAATTTCTTCTTGAAACGTTTGTGTATATGTTTCTACCAATGTCAATATTTGCTTATAGTAATCAGATGTGAAATATTCGTGTTCCATTGGAGGATCCTCAACCATCCGAATCTGATTGTCGGTTGCTTCAAATTCATCCCATGTGGTCTGTAAGCGCTGTAAACGATTGGTGTAATACGTGATATTTTTACGTTCAGTAGAATCCTTTTTAAAATTTCGGATCAGTTGCTGAATTTGGCCTCCAGTGACCACTTGAGCCGCTGCCAGCTGATTGAATAATTCTATAATGATTCTTTATTCTTTCAAGACGTGTCCTAGTATCACGTCGGGGTCACCAAAAATGTTGCGATTAAAAATCACTAGAGTGGGCACTTTAGCCGACTCTAGGTTTTTGTCTTCAAAATGTTGTAATTGAGAATCACTAGAACCGGTATTCGAACCGACTAGATGATAGTTTGAAAATAGGCACACGGCACTTGAACCGTGTGTTGTTCCTTTAAAACAAATCCTTGAAAATGAATGTGAAAAAGTACGCGACACTTGAATCGTGACTCGTTCCGTCAAAATAAACGCCTCAATCAATGGTATGATAATGACACTTTATTGAAATTAGCTTCGACTTATATATTAATTTTATATTCAAATATGTTCAATGTCAGTCTAGTCAGCAATTCGACTCCACGTTAATCAACGGCTCGCAACTCTTTCAATGCCAACGTTCACAGTACGTTGCACTCTTGGTTTTCGGTTACTAGAAATTAAAGTAAAAATATTAGCTGTCGCTGCACTTTGCTGACTAGACTGATATGTATATGATTTGTATTTTACGCAAAACATAACGTAAAAAACATGATTCTCAACAAATAGAATTTACATTAAAATAAAAACAGAATGCATAATATATTAATGTATTATTAAGAATTAAATATATTGAAATTTATATTAACCTTTGTGTGACTGAAGAAAAAAACAACATATTATATATATTATGTGCCACTCGTCAAGCCACTGGATTATCACACTTCCAGTCGCCCTACTGGGGCTCCGTACATGTTTTAAGGAGGACATCAAGGCCAGCGTGGCAGTGGCGTAGCTAGGGTTCATGCCGCTCGATTACTCAAATAATAATGTATTATTAAGAATTAAATATATTGAAATTTATATTAACCTTTGTGTGACTGAAGAAAAAAACAACATATAATGGCTGACAAGGTAATCGGGTACCTTGAATGAAAATAAATGAATTGAGTCAAAATTTTTCGAAATTTGGAAATAGAGAAAAATACACCGGAGCGTAGCTCTCTTCCCCGAGTGGGTAGCCGAATATCTCGTAGGTAGTTGTCATATTTGTAGGTCCTTGAATATAAACAAAGAAAGACTAGAAAATGCTGTTGTATATGCTCGACGCCCGTGTGTAATAAACACTCTATTTCCAACCCTATTTGCAACCCATGTTGTCAATAATTTAAATGTAATACATTATTTACATTATCCATAATTAAATATATGAGAATTATTTATAATTCAATAAATTATAAGCTTTATAACTTTATAACTTCATTTAATTTTCAAAATTAGAAAATTGTATGGATTAGGCACCAGGGTACCTCATCAGCCATAATAGAGTGTTAGAAATAAATCGACGGATTTTGTATGAAAAACTTTAAATGAGAAAGACGCCAATATTATATTATAATATAATTTACGTGTTTGGAGATGTCAAAAAATTTCAAGTCTCTGTTTTATAGAATCGAAGTTTTGTTGCTCTAAACATGCAAAAGGTACACGGGTACCTCCTCAGTCCCATAAAGGTTAAATAAAAATAAAATTAATAATTAAAATTAATTAATAATAGGAACCTACACAACTACTTTTCGTGCTTTCTTTTGTGCAAAGTCGTTAATAACGCTGTTTATATCTATCTGTTCTGCAATTTCGCGTTCTATTGATAGCAAAGCGAGATTTCTACACCTAAGAGAACCCATGGTTGACCTTAAATAATTTTTAATAATTTTCAACTTTGAAAAACTTCGTTCGCAGCTAGCTACACTTACTGTATGCGAAGTTAACATTTCGAAATATGCGAAGTTGGATAAAAATGTGGGGAACACATTTTCTCTAAACCGAATTTTTTAATAAATTTTAGGAGCTCCAAAGGTCCTTCAGCTTTCATCGTTTCATCGTATCTTCTGACGTAGCAATTTTAACAAAGTTTTTCAGAATTTTTCTTTCAGTACGAAAATCCATTATTTATGCTGTCGTTTAATAATTCGCTATCATAGTTTTTATTCAAAAGATTTGATGGCAAAATAAAAGAGTATTTTTCGGAGAGATTATAGCTTCATAATCTCTCTTCAAACCGACTTTTGATTTGTTAGATCACTTTATCTGATGAAAGGTACATTTCCCTTCTTATTTTGGTGCTTTTATGGCACCACTTAAAAGAGCTTTGAGTAAAAAAACACTGTCCTTAAAAGTATGCATCGGTATAAAACAAATATGCCGCCCCTCGTGGAGCGCTGAGTTAACGAAAACTGCATACAAATTTTGGAATAATGTGGCGCCCTAAAGTATCGTATATCTAATTACACATGTTTTTATGATACGAAATTAATAAAATAAATTAATTATTTAAAAATAAAGTGTCAATATGAAAATTTTGTTAGAGGTATTTAATTTTTTAAATTTGCCGCCCCAGAAATCGTGCCGCCCGTGGCGGACCGCCCCCACCGTCCCCCTCTAGCTACGCCACTGGTCTTAACAAACATTGACCGACTTTTTGACCAAACATACGCCTGACGATTAAGCTGCAAAGCTCCCTCTGCCTCCTGATGTAATACTTAACGGTAGTTCCGGGAGGACAGTTAGTCTTCGGGGAGGTGGTTTTAGCGGGTTAAAGTCCCGCACTCCGGCTTTTGATGCTCTCCACCTCATATAAAAAAAAAAAAATAATAAAACACACACACACACGGAGGACTTTTCCTTGGAGAAGCTTGGAAGATAGACGTGTTTCTTAACGCGCTCTGGAAATTGTTAATAAATAGTGATTAAAATCAGTAATATTTTAGAAAAAAGTAATAGAATAAGTGCGAAAGTGAGGCGGTGCGTTAGTGTAGTGAATATTGAAACAATGAATATTGAATTAAAGTAAAAAATAAAGTTGATTTTAGCTGCCTGTTGTACATTTCTGATTTGATTTTCTGGGAAACATTTCGTGTGGATCGCAACTTCCTTGAGTCACAAAGAAAATAAACAGCTGATCGGCAGGTTTGTGCTACATCTGGCAAATTTTAGAGTATACTTTCAGGCAGGTGTATAATAAATAAGCAAGCTGGATCACAGGGTGTCACAGAGCCCTGAATCCTTTTCAAAGGAGCAGGTTGATAGAGCGATCACCACCGATCAGCAGTAAAGATGTGGGTGTCCGCTCACTTGAAACATCACTAAATGCTTGTACACAGGAAAGATCGAGGTCATCACCGCCGGATATCTCGTGCCATACGCAACAACTGTAACAAGAAGAGTCGCCTATAGCGAGTGAAAATACTGCCATCAGAGACTCTGGCGCTACTTCAGGGGAGGAAGATGAGTTAACTGCGCTTGGGCGCCAAATCAACAAACTTGTGGTTATGCTCAGCGGCGTTAGGCGTTCAATTCATCAGCCTATGAGGGATTTAGTGGCCGAAATTGCAGTCTTGCATAAGAGAGCCGTAAACCAGGTACGCTTCAACAAAGCAGCCAAGAACCATGTCAGTACGTCTGCGCAAACATCACCCATTATTAAGCTTGTGGGTGGAGAGGGAAATAAGAATATAATAGAAATAAAAAAGAATAGAGATGGAGTAGGGCCGAGTGCAAAACTACCTAATCGCAAGAAATCAAAGAAGTCGGAGGATTTAGCAGCGCAAAATATATTGCCTACCGATGAAGCCACTCCCATAACATATGCTCAAATGGCTGCGGGAGCGAAAGGTGGAAAACCTCCATGTGCTGATGGGCAGTGGACTAAGGTACAATCGAAAACCGCTCAAATAAAGCGATCAAGAGCAGATGCTCTAATAATACAAGCAGCCGAAGGTAACACTAACGTAGAAATTCTACGCAAAGTCAAGGCGAATCCCAAATTGAAAGATATTGGCCAGATGGTATCGGGAATTAGGAAAACCAAGAAAGGCGAGCTTCTCATAAAATTAAATAAACATAAGGATTGCAAGGCGGACCAGCTTCAACTTGCAGTCAAAGATGTTTTAGGAGATACGGCGGGCGTGCGAGCTTTGACTCAAGAAGTCTTGATTGAGGTCAAGGATATCGACGAGGCTACTACTAAAGAGGAAGTGGTGGAAGCAATCAACAGCAACTTACAGCAGCAAACGGCGACGCTAAGGCTGCCCATAACATTGGCCAATAATATTCTAAAATTAGGAAAAGTACGAATTGGCTGGGTGAATTGCCGTATTCGTTTGAAAGAGGGGATCCAGCGATGCTTTAAGTGCTTAGAATTTGAGCACATAGCGAGCAAATGTTCTCATGTTGATGACTGCTCAAAACTTTGCTACCGGTGCGGTGAACAGGGCCATGTTGCCAAGCAGTGCGGGTGTGACCCAAGGTGCATAATATGCTGCAGAAGTGGGGCAAAAGACGTAAAGCACGTAACAGGTAGTTTTAAATGCCCACACTCAGAAAAATAATGCTTAACATGAGCCTTGTTCAATTTACATGATATACATATATCTCCACACGAAATCACAAAAAAGTTAATAAAATGTAAATGATATTTTTAACAGTACAGCCATATTAAAGTAAACAGTACAGCAAGTTTTCCCCGTAAAAAAAAACAAAAAACTAACTAAAAAGAGTTTGGAAACAAAAGCAGTCCGTAGCCTAGGGGATGTGTGCTTGGTTTGGAATACAAAGAGTGGCGCTATGAATTAACTCCCAATGAATTAACTCCCAAATCAAAAAATGAATTAACTCCCAATGAATTAACTCCCAAAAAAATGAATTAACTCCCAAAAAAAAAGAATTAACTCCCAATGAAAATATGAATTAACTCCCAACTTTTTCCAAGTATGAATTAACTCCCAAAAAAAAATTAATTAACTCCCAATGAAAATATAAATTAACTCCCAACTGTTTTTAATTATGAATTAACTCCCAACTAAAATGAATTAACTCCCAAAAAATATGAATTAACTCCCAACGAAAATATGAATTACTTCCCAACTTTTTTCAAATATGAATTAACTCCCAATTAAAATGAATTAACTCCAAAAAAAATGAATTAACTCCCAACGAAAATATGAATTAACTCCCAACTTTTTTCAAATATGAATTAACTCCCAACTAAAATGAATTAAATCCCAAAAAAAATGAATTAACTCCCAATGAAAATATGAATTAACTCCCAACTTTTTCCAAGTATGAATTAACTCCCAAAAAAAAATGAATTAACTCCCAATGAAAATATGAATTAACTCCCAACTTTTTCCAAGTATGAATTAACTCCCAAAAAAAGTGAATTAACTCCCAATGAAAATATGAATTAACTCCCAACTTTTTCCAAATATGAATTAACTCCCAAAAAAAAATGAATTAACTCCCAATGATAATATGAATTAACTCCCAACTTTTTCCAAATATGAATTAACTCCCAAAAAAATATGAATTAACTCCCAATGAAAATATGAATTAACACCCAACTTTTTTATACCCTACACCCGAAGGGTTAAGGGTATATTCACTTTGTTCTTCCGTTTGTAACGCATTAAAGGAGGCGTGGCAGGTATAGAAAAGTATATATATTCTGGCTCAGAATCAACTCCTGATTCGATTTAGCCATGTCCGTCCGTCTGTCTGTCTGTCTGTCTGTCTGTCTGTCCGTCCGTCTGTGGAAATCACGATTACAGGAGAACGATAGCAAAGCGAGATTTCTACACCTAAGAGAACCCATGGTTGACCTTAAATAATTTTTAATAATTTTCAACTTTGAAAAACTTCGTTCGCAGCTAGCTACACTTACTGTATGCGAAGTTAACATTTCGAAATATGCGAAGTTGGATAAAAATGTGGGGAACACATTTTCTCTAAAACGAATTTTTTAATAAATTTTAGGAGCTCCAAAGGTCCTTCAGCTTTCATCGTTTCATCGTATCTTCTGACGTAGCAATTTTAACAAAGTTTTTCAGAATTTTTCTTTCAGTACGAAAATCCATTATTTATGCTGTCGTTTAATAATTCGCTATCATAGTTTTTATTCAAAAGATTTGATGGCAAAATAAAAGAGTATTTTTCGGAGAGATTACAGCTTCATAATCTCTCTTCAAACCGACTTTTGATTTGTTAGATCACTTTATCTGATGAAAGGTACATTTCCCTTCTTATTTTGGTGCTTTTATGGCACCACTTAAAAGAGCTTTGAGTAAAAAAACACTGTCCTTAAAAGTATGCATCGGTATAAAACAAATATGCCGCCGCTCGTGGAGCGCTGAGTTAACGAAAACTGCATACAAATTTTGGAATAATGTGGCGCCCTAAAGTATCGTATATCTAATTACACATGTTTTTATGATACGAAATTAATAAAATAAATTAATTATTTAAAAATAAAGTGTCAATATGAAAATTTTGTTAGAGGTATTTAATTTTTTAAATTTGCCGCCCCAGAAATCGTGCCGCCCGGGGCGGACCGCCCCCACCGTCCCCCTCTAGCTACGCCACTGGTCTTAACAAACATTGACCGACTTTTTGACCAAACATACGCCTGAAGATTAAGCTGCAAAGCTCCCTCTGCCTCCTGATGTAATACTTAACGGTAGTTCCGGGAGGACAGTTAATCTTCGGGGAGGTGGTTTTAGCGGGTTAAAGTCCCGCACTCCGGCTTTTGATGCTCTCCACCTCATATAAAAAAAAAAAAATAATAAAACACACACACACACGGAGGACTTTTCCTTGGAGAAGCTTGGAAGATAGACGTGTTTCTTAACGCGCTCTGGAAATTGTTAATAAATAGTGATTAAAATCAGTAATATTTTAGAAAAAAGTAATAGAATAAGTGCGAAAGTGAGGCGGTGCGTTAGTGTAGTGAATATTGAAACAATGAATATTGAATTAAAGTAAAAAATAAAGTTGATTTTAGCTGCCTGTTGTACATTTCTGATTTGATTTTCTGGGAAACATTTCGTGTGGATCGCAACTTCCTTGAGTCAAAAAGAAAATAAACAGCTGATCGGCAGGTTTGTGCTACATCTGGCAAATTTTAGAGTATACTTTCAGGCAGGTGTATAATAAATAAGCAAGCTGGATCACAGGGTGTCACAGAGCCCTGAATCCTTTTCAAAGGAGCAGGTTGATAGAGCGATCACCACCGATCAGCAGTAAAGATGTGGGTGTCCGCTCACTTGAAACATCACTAAATGCTTGTACACAGGAAAGATCGAGGTCATCACCGCCGGATATCTCGTGCCATACGCAACAACTGTAACAAGAAGAGTCGCCTATAGCGAGTGAAAATACTGCCATCAGAGACTCTGGCGCTACTTCAGGGGAGGAAGATGAGTTAACTGCGCTTGGGCGCAAAATCAACAAACTTGTGGTTATGCTCAGCGGCGTTAGGCGTTCAATTCATCAGCCTATGAGGGATTTAGTGGCCGAAATTGCAGTCTTGCATAAGAGAGCCGTAAACCAGGTACGCTTCAACAAAGCAGCCAAGAACCATGTCAGTACGTCTGCGCAAACATCACCCATTATTAAGCTTGTGGGTGGAGAGGGAAATAAGAATATAATAGAAATAAAAAAGAATAGAGATG
The DNA here is from genome assembly GCA_949752815.1 of Conops quadrifasciatus. Classification (NCBI taxonomy): domain Eukaryota; kingdom Metazoa; phylum Arthropoda; class Insecta; order Diptera; family Conopidae; genus Conops; species Conops quadrifasciatus. The sequence goes on from OX457081.1 coordinate 7,431,622, forward strand.
GAGTAGGGCCGAGTGGAAAACTACCTAATCGCAAGAAATCAAAGAAGTCGGAGGATTTAGCAGCGCAAAATATATTGCCTACCGATGAAGCCACTCCCATAACATATGCTCAAATGGCTGCGGGAGCGAAAGGTGGAAAACCTCCATGTGCTGATGGGCAGTGGACTAAGGTACAATCGAAAACCGCTCAAATAAAGCGATCAAGAGCAGATGCTCTAATAATACAAGCAGCCGAAGGTAACACTAACGTAGAAATTCTACGCAAAGTCAAGGCGAATCCCAAATTGAAAGATATTGGCCAGATGGTATCGGGAATTAGGAAAACCAAGAAAGGCGAGCTTCTCATAAAATTAAATAAACATAAGGATTGCAAGGCGGACCAGCTTCAACTTGCAGTCAAAGATGTTTTAGGAGATACGGCGGGCGTGCGAGCTTTGACTCAAGAAGTCTTGATTGAGGTCAAGGATATCGACGAGGCTACTACTAAAGAGGAAGTGGTGGAAGCAATCAACAGCAACTTACAGCAGCAAACGGCGACGCTAAGGCTGCCCATAACATTGGCCAATAATATTCTAAAATTAGGAAAAGTACGAATTGGCTGGGTGAATTGCCGTATTCGTTTGAAAGAGGGGATCCAGCGATGCTTTAAGTGCTTAGAATTTGAGCACATAGCGAGCAAATGTTCTCATGTTGATGACTGCTCAAAACTTTGCTACCGGTGCGGTGAACAGGGCCATGTTGCCAAGCAGTGCGGGTGTGACCCAAGGTGCATAATATGCTGCAGAAGTGGGGCAAAAGACGTAAAGCACGTAACAGGTAGTTTTAAATGCCCACACTCAGAAAAATAATGCTTAACATGAGCCTTGTTAAATTTACATGATATACATATATCTCCACACGAAATCACAAAAAAGTTAATAAAATGTAAATGATATTTTTAACAGTACAGCCATATTAAAGTAAACAGTACAGCAAGTTTTCCCCGTAAAAAAAAACAAAAAACTAACTAAAAAGAGTTTGGAAACAAAAGCAGTCCGTAGCCTAGGGGATGTGTGCTTGGTTTGGAATACAAAGAGTGGCGCTATGAATTAACTCCCAAATCAAAAAATGAATTAACTCCCAATGAATTAACTCCCAAAAAAATGAATTAACTCCCAAAAAAAAAGAATTAACTCCCAATGAAAATATGAATTAACTCCCAACTTTTTCCAAGTATGAATTAACTCCCAAAAAAAAATTAATTAACTCCCAATGAAAATATAAATTAACTCCCAACTGTTTTTAATTATGAATTAACTCCCAACTAAAATGAATTAACTCCCAAAAAATATGAATTAACTCCCAACGAAAATATGAATTACTTCCCAACTTTTTTCAAATATGAATTAACTCCCAATTAAAATGAATTAACTCCAAAAAAAATGAATTAACTCCCAACGAAAATATGAATTAACTCCCAACTTTTTTCAAATATGAATTAACTCCCAACTAAAATGAATTAAATCCCAAAAAAAATGAATTAACTCCCAATGAAAATATGAATTAACTCCCAACTTTTTCCAAGTATGAATTAACTCCCAAAAAAAAATGAATTAACTCCCAATGAAAATATGAATTAACTCCCAACTTTTTCCAAGTATGAATTAACTCCCAAAAAAAGTGAATTAACTCCCAATGAAAATATGAATTAACTCCCAACTTTTTCCAAATATGAATTAACTCCCAAAAAAAAATGAATTAACTCCCAATGATAATATGAATTAACTCCCAACTTTTTCCAAATATGAATTAACTCCCAAAAAAATATGAATTAACTCCCAATGAAAATATGAATTAACACCCAACTTTTTTATACCCTACACCCGAAGGGTTAAGGGTATATTCACTTTGTTCTTCCGTTTGTAACGCATTAAAGGAGGCTTGGCAGGTATAGAAAAGTATATATATTCTGGCTCAGAATCAACTCCTGATTCGATTTAGCCATGTCCGTCCGTCTGTCTGTCTGTCTGTCTGTCTGTCTGTCTGTCTGTCCGTCCGTCTGTGGAAATCACGATTACAGGAGAACGAATAGAGGTATCGTCATGAAATTTGGCACGAATATTCTTTGTTATCCTACGCTGTTTGGTATTGAAAATGGGGAAAATCGGACCAGAGCCACGCCTACTTTTTATTGAAAATATGCACTCATCCATGCTTTTAGTTCAAATTCTTGGCTTGTAGACCAAATTTTCAGCTAAAATTTTATTTCCGAGTACACCATCTTAGACTAAAATATATTGTCAAAAATGGGCATGACACGCCCACTTAAATACTATACCATATAATGGGGTGTTTGGTAGGAAAAGCGGGGTTGTAGATGAGTTAAGAGATCATAGATAGATTGCTCCCTGTAAATTTAAAAAAGTAGGTGTCACCCGCCCACTTTTTATCACTTCGACAGATGCGGGTGTAGGGTATATGAGCTTCGGCCAGGCCGAAGATAACGCTCTTACTTGTTTAAAATATAATATACTCCCAGGGAAATGAAATAACTACCAAAAAGAATGCTGTTTCAACCGAAGCCGGGGTTTTGCCTACTGGGAGTTGCAATCCTTGCCGCGGCCAAAGGCTGCCACACGAAAAAGCCTGTACCAAAAAACATCACATGACCGTGAGGATTCTGCTGATTGAGGGCTAAGATCCCTGCCGCGGCGTAAGGCCGCCACGCGGAAAATCCTGTATGTAAAACAACTCACATGACCGTGAGGATTCTGCTGATTGAGGGTTATGATCCCTCCCGCGGCCGAAAGCCGCCTCACGAAAAAGCCTGTATGCAAAAAACCTCGCATGACCGTGACGATTCTGCTGATTGAGGGTTATGATCCCTGCCGCGGACGAAGGCCGCCACACGAAAAAGCCTGTATGCAAAAAACCTCACATGACCGTGAGGATTCTGCTCATTGAGAGTTATGATCCTTGCCGCGGCCGGAGACCGCCACATGAAAAAGCCGGTATGCAAAAAACCTCACATGACCGTGGGTATTCTGCTGATTGAGGGTTATGATCCTTGCCGCGGCCGGAGGCCGCCACACGGAAAAGCCTGTATGCAATAAAGCTCCCACTTAAAAAAATGAAGTTGGGAGTTAAAAGCTGTATGCCCGGAGTTAAAAGCTGTATGAACGGCCGCGGCATTGATCATAACCCCTTAATCAGCAGAATCCTCACGGTCATGTGAGCTTTTTTGCATACAGGCTTTTTCGTGAGGCGGCCTTCGGCCGCGGCAGGGATCATAACCCTCAATCGGCAGAATCCTCACGGTCATGTGAGGTTTTTGGCATACAGGCTTTTTCGTGTGGCGGCTTTCGGCCGCGACAGGGATCTTAACCCTCAATCAGCAGAATCCTCACAGTCATGTGAGGTTTTTTGCATACAGGCTTTTTCGTATGGCGGCCTTCGGCCGCGGCAGGGATCATAACCCTCAATCAGCAGAACCCTCAGGTATCATAACCCTCAATCAGAAAAATCATCACGGTTATGATAAACTCCCAAAATAATGAAATAACTCCCAATGAAAATATGAATGAACTCCTAACTTTTTCCAAATATGAATTAACTCCCAAAAAAAATGATTAACTCCCAATGAAAATATGAATTAACTCCCAAATTTTTTCAAGTATGAATTAACTCCCAAAAAAAATGTGATTTGATTGTAGAAGTGGTCCTGGTACAAAACCTAGGGCCAATGGTGCAGCGTGCAATCTGGTACATGAACCGATTGCACAGTGGATAATCTTGTAAACAATTGACTTTACGCGAATCGTTGTCTGAAGTAAACGACGACTTTATTTCCAAAATTCATAGTTTATTTATGTTTTACAATATGATAAAAATGCTTAAAGTGTACAAATATGAACAAGAAGAAGAAAGTAATAATGCTTAAATATATAACGATTACATAAAGAAATGGTTTTCAATAAGTAAAAGCAATATAAAAAGAAACAAAAAAAAAACACCAACGCGGAACGCGGAAGTGTTACAATTAAGAGCGCAGCACGAGTCTGCTTTTTGGAACTTTTCTGGCGCGGCCAGAAGTTCTTATTTTGTGTTCTTGCTGAATTAGCGGCCGTGAATGCGTCGCTGTAAAGTGGAACATATTATTGACACAGTCATATGCATATGTACGTATGTACATTCTCCCGCGTGTTGAAAGCTTAAGCTTTTAAACTTATACTTCCATAGCGAAGGGTGAGATGCGCGGCGTTCTCATTGGTTCAGCTGGGGATGGCACGTCGTCTGGTGTTCTAGTTTTGCAAATGCTGGTTCTAGATTTCCACAGTAGAAAACCGGCTATAATAATGGAGATTAGCAGAGATTAATAGCCGACTGAGTAGTGATGGATGTCGGCAGGCTTCCATCTGACAAAGGAGTCGTCTGATTTCAAACGCTTTTGTAGTTCCTCCAACTTTTCCAAGTGTATGCTTGAATTGTAAATATCTCGTGAGGGTGTTGTGTTGATGTCTTCTGGAAATGCGACAATTGTGAGGTTACCCAAGGCCGCGTAAGATGAACGCACTGGACTCTCGACCGTTGGATGACCCCGTACAACGATGGTGTCATCCTTGACAATGCAAGTCGGCTGAATCGCAAGTAATCCGGCTCCTATATTCAGTTGAAGAACATCGTTTTCGCACACTGCAGTCATCTGAATAGTTGTCCTTGTGCTAAAAATCCACTGATTCTTGTGCGTAAGCTGGATCCAGGTGCGGTCGTCTTTTAGCCTCTTCAACTTACAATCTGTAGCAGTTTTGTTATTTAATAAACTCATTTCGCAGTGAAAAAGGCCTGAATTTCTTTTGCGCTTTACCTGACTTTCCTCACATAGAAAAGATGAGTCTCTTACTTTGATGCACTCCCTGACATCGTTAAAGCTGAGTGGAAAATACAAATCCCTGTGTAGGTTGATAGCTAGGATTTCGGTGTCTGTTTTAATTGCTGCAAGACTCCCGTTGACGACCTTCGGAACTGGTATGATTCGAAACAATTCGAAAATCTCTGTCAATCAGCGGAAATTTTATCTTAAATATGACATGCTGGTCTGCCACTGCTCCTTCAGACGACATCAGTTGAAAGAGCTTTAGTATGTCTGTATCCTTAACTGGCAGATGTTGCGAGGGTGGTAAATGAGTCTTAATCTTTGTCAACTCCTCTGTTAGCTGCTGAGGAGATAACAATAACGGACTAATTTTCCCATGATGCGTATCGGTAAGGACGTCAAAAATGGATGCCTGCACTCTTTGTAAGTTGGCAACGGTGATTGACAACTGAAGAGTCAGCGAGATGAAAATCTGGAAATCCCTTTCCTCCTGTGTTTCTTTCTTAAGGAGATTTAGTGTTTCCTCTGTACGCCTGCGTAGTTGATCAAACCTTTCCTTTTTTTCAATTTCGTCTTTCTTAATTATGTTTATGGTGGAATCTACGATGGATGTGTGCGTTTGAAGCACATCCGCCATATTCGCTTCCTGATCCTTAATCTGGCTTATGGTTTTAGACATTTCGTTGTAATCAGAGTCTAGCACGCCGAAAAGTTTGTTTGCCAAATTTCCCACAATGTCTAATGCCACTCTAGGCCTTCGATGCTTTGACCAAAGTGTACTGTCTGATTTTAATTCAGTCTTGGTACTAACAAAGTGATCCACTATTGGTAAACAGATCGAGTTCTGCCTCAATCGACTGCATAAGTGTCGAAGCGCGTCGGTTCCATTTGACAATACCTCGAGCTCTGCCCAGAGTGGGGTTAAGTCGTAATAGGCAATGATGACCCAATCAGCAGTGATCAGGTTGGCTGAGCCTATGTCCTCAAAGTAGATTCCAGGATTGCCTTTAAACTTGGTGATATTTACCGGATTCGCTAACACCAGGGAGCATAAGGAGTGACAACACCAGCGTAGCAGCTGATGACAACTGGTATTTCCCCCTTTTTCTAGGTATTTCTTCCTCTTCTTCATCTTCGCTCTCTTTTTCATTACTTGGTAGAAATTCTTCACGACTGTCTGGTTCCGGTTCCACAGGTAACGGAGCCAATCGATGAATTGGCCGCTTCCATACTCCTGTTGCCGTTTTTACCTCTACCACCCGAACGACACCGTCAGCACCTTTGTAGACGTGATGAATCCTTCCTATTGGCCATTGAAGTGGCGGTGAATTGTCTTCCTTTATAACGCCCATGTCACCCTCTTTTACGTTTTGGCATTTCTCGCGCCATTTGTTTCTGGACTGAAGTTCGTGCAGGTACTCAAGAGTCCAACGGGTCCAGAATGCATGCTTTAGCTGAGATACGAGCTTCCATCTAGCCGAGAGAGTGGTCGTCAATTCCTTTGCATGCACATCAACCGGCGACGTTAATGGCTCCCCAATTAGAAAATGTCCTGGAGTTAAGGCTGTTAAATCCCTTGGATCCGACGACATTGGGGTAATTGGCCTCGAATTAAGGATGGCTTCGATTTCGACAATAACAGTTTCGAGTTCTTCATACGTCAGGGATGCTGTAGAAACACTTCTCACTAGTAGATGCTTCGCGGATTTAACTGCTGCCTCCCACAGACCACCGAAGTGAGGCGCTCGAGGTGGGATGAATTTAAACTCTATTCCCTTTTCACTGCAGGCCTTAATGATAGCGTTTTTGACCTTCTCAAAGTATATGGCAGTAGCTAACTCCTGAAGCTTATTGTTGGCTCCCGCAAAGCTCGTGGCGTTGTCGCAATATACCGTTCGGCACCGTCCCCTGCGGCTAGTGAATCTTTTTAGGGCTGCCAGGAATGCGTCTGTTGATAGATCGCTTACAATTTCCAGATGTACTGCTTTCGTTGCAAAGCAGCAGAAGACTGCTAGGTAAACCTTATGTGGTCGTTTGCCTCGAATCTTGTAATGCACCCACAGCGGGCCACAGTAGTCCACACCAGTATTAAGAAAAGGTCTTGCCGGAAGGACTCTATCGGCCGGTAGATTACCCATTATTTGGTTCATTAATTTTGGTTTGGCTCTGGTACAGCGTATGCAGTTTTGCACAATATTACGTGCAGTTGTTTTTCCTTTGATGGACCAGAATTGTTGACGAACGATGGATAGTAGTGTTTGAGGACCACAGTGCTTGTTTTCTTCGTGGACAGCCTTGTAAAGCAGCTTAACCAGTGGATCATTGTAGGGAAAAACCATAGGATGCTTCGCGCTATATGATATGTCAGAAGCGTTGAGACGCCCTCCCACTCGAAGGATGCCCTCTTCGTCGATATATGGATCCAGACTGCTGAGTGGACTTGACTTGTGCACAGCCTTGTGTTTTTGTAAGGATTTCAACTCCTCTTTAAAATCTTGCTGCTGAATAATGCCCACGACTGTAACCAAGGAGTTGTGAAGTTCTATTGGCGACAGCGAAACTTGAAGTGGTCTCCTTACCGTCTTCTTAATGACTTTTACAAACCGAAGAACGTACCCTACGATTCGTAGAAGCCCTCTGAAGGAATTGCGGTGATTAATTTTATAAATCATTTCGTCAGATCCCCCACTGATCGCAATAGTGTTGACTGATTTCAGCTTCTGTTTCTTTTCTAAGTCAACTTCCGATCGACTCGCGTCCTTAAAGGAAAATGGTTTAGGTACCGCGGCTTCGTTGCCATGAAGAAAATATGGCCCATAGAACCATAAACTGCAGCCAAACATTTTATCAGGGGAAATTCCTCTTGAAAGTATATCTGCTGGGTTGTGTTGTGAGCTGATATGATGCCATTAACTCGCTGCTATTAACTCTTGAATGGTTGCTATTCTGTTGGCAACAAAGGTATGGTATGAAGATGCCGAAGAGTTAATCCAAGAAAGCGTAATTTCGGAATCGGACCAAAGGAAAGTTACTTGGGAACCCATCCTCAAATCCTGTTGAACCCTTTTCGCTAACTGCGCACCTAGGAGAGCGGCGCATAATTCAAGCCGTGGTAGTGTTTGCTTTTTCAATGGTGCGACGCGAGACTTTGAACATAGAAGTCTTACCATAACCTTACCACCGGAATAGGTGGATCGCAAGTAAGCGGCTGCTCCATAAGCTTTTTCTGAGGCATCGACGAAGACATGTATTTGAGTCGACAATGGTGATTGTTTGTCGAATACGTGCCTGCTGAATTGTGCTTGATCCAATTTAACCAAACCCTTCCGAAAGCATGTCCAGTTTTTCTTCTGCTCTTCTGGCAATTCATCATCCCAGGACAACTTTGTTTCCCAAAGTTGCTGTATGAAGATTTTAGCTGAAACTACCACTGGCCCTAGTAACCCTAGCGAGTCAAAAATGCGAGCGATGTCGGACATCACGGTACGTTTGGTAGTAGTAGTAGTATCGGAGATTGAAACCTTGACAGACAATACATCCTCTTTCGGCCGCCATGTGAGTCCTAAAGTTTTAACCGATGACTCTGACTTGCTGTTGAAATCTAGAACCACCTCTAGATCTTCCCGCGGAATGGATTGAAGGAGTTTGGGATGGTTTGCGCACCATTTATGTGATTTAAAACCAGCGCTGCTTAACATAGTCATGAGTTGATTTTGAATTTCGATCGCAGTTGACAGGCTATCGGAGCCACTTATACCATCATCCATGTAGAGATCCTCTTGCAGCGCCTGGGCCGCTAGTGGAAATCTTGTCTTATTTTGCTCGGCTAGCCTCTGCAGACATTTAGTGGCAAGGTATGGCGCAGATGTTAAACCATACGTAATTGTGTTCAGACGGTAGTAGTTCAGCCTTTCTGTCGGGTTTTCTCTCCATAAAATCAGTTGATAGGTCTGGTCACTGGAATCCACCAGTACTTGTCGATACATCTTTTCGATATCTGTCGTGAAAACAAATCGCGGAGTCCTGAAACGTAGTAATATCGAAAAGAGCTCGCTTTGAATTGTAGGACCAGGATGAAGGATATCATTTAAAGACAGCCCCGAAGATGTTTTTGCCGATGCGTCGAAAACTACCCGCAGTTTAGTTGTTTTTCTCTCCGGTCTTACAACACAATGGTGAGGGATAAAGTAATTGGATTTCGGTATTTCGTCGGGCTGTATCTCTGTCATATGATTAATGCCCGGTTTTTCAGTGCAAGCTTAAGCTCCACCTGAGGCTTAAACTCCAGTTTATCTTTTTGAGGCGTTTTACAGTGCGAGTTTAAGATATAAGCTTAACTTAAAGTGACGCTTAACTTAAGCGGTAGATTTCCTGGGCTTAAGCTTTAGATTTCAATTTTTGAAACAACAAATTGACATATGTCGCTTTTATTTAATAAATTAATTTTTATACGTCAATTGTGCTTTTCAACAATTCGTGTGTTGGGGTGAAACACAAGTTTCACTCTTTTATTACATTAAAATTAAATTTAAATAATTTAACAAAGCCAAATTGCATTTTACAACATAAATATAATAACTTTTTCATTCATAATTTTTAAGTTTATAATAATTTTTGACATATAACGACTTTTTTAATATAATAATTTTTTCATTCATAATTTTGAAGTTCATAATAATTTTTGACATATACCGACTGCGAGACCCGTTTACAATAGATAATTTACAAAAAAAACTCACAATAGCACCACAAATGTGTCTTAGCTAAGCCTATGACATAAACCGCACTGTGAAACCCGACAGGCTTAAGAGTGAAGCTTGAGCCTTGGAGGTGGTTAGCTAAACTTGAGTTTAAGCTAGCACTAAAAAACCGGGCATAAGTGACTCGTACTCTGCCATGAATTTGCAATACTCTGTTTTTAGGCCCGTGTCTTTGCTTAGTCGCTTCTCTAGTGACAGAAACCTGCTGAGCGCTATTGCTTTCGAGTCTCCTCAGTTGGATGGATTCTCGGAAAACGGAAGCTTTACAATAAACCTTCCCTCTTGATTTCTGCGAACGTTCTGGTAAAAATGATTTTCGCAGTGTCTTTCCACAGCGGTGAAGCCCTTGACATCATCACCTAATTCATCTATTTTCCAGAAGCGCTCTATTAGTTGGTCAGTTGACACCTCATTGTTGGTAGAGATGGCACACGTGATTGAACTGCTCCAAACTTCTTTGACCTTTCCACACACCAACCATCCGAGTACGCTGTTTTGTAGAATGGGCAAATCTTCGTTCAACCTTATTTGTCCAGTTCTCATAAGAGTATGGTAGAATTCTGCTCCCAAAAGGACGTCAATCTTCTCTGTTCGATGAAAATTGGGATCTGCTAACGCAATCCCCTCTGGAATACCCCATTCTGAAATGTCGAGCATTTGCGTGGGTTGTGGTGCCACTATCTGGGGTAAAACGTAAGCTTCAACTCTCGACGAGAATTTCCCATTCGATGATTCCATATTAATGTTTACACGTTGAGTGCTGTTTTTGGTTCGTCTTCCTATGCCTTCGAGGGAAAGAGAAGCACTAGCAGGCTTAATTAAAAGTTGTTTCACGAGTTATTCTGATACTAAATTTATTTATGAACCCTTTTGTCCGTTGATCGCAGTTACTACTATTTTTGCAGTGGCCAATAGCACGTAGTTAGGATTCGACAAGCTCCGTTGCGATGCCGCCAATGCTGTGGGCTGATTTTGTTCATTTGACACAGCCGGAGATGATGGAACGGCAGCCGATAGGGACGATCTTGCTTCGCTGCCCTTTCCAACTTGTATAACTGCCTTGGGCTTGACCTCCAAATGAAGCAATGTATTATGTTTCTTAGAGCATTTAGTGCAATTCCGAGAGGTACATGTCTTGGATCCATGACCAGGCCGCATGCAGTTAAAACACAACTTCTGTTTCTGAATCCACTGAAGACGATCAGGAGCTGCCATTTTCAAGAATTTCTCACAGGAATACAACGGATGCGATGCTGACCCACAACAACGGCAATTCAACTCCTTTTGGTAGCCGGTCCCTCTTACTATCGATGTTACTGTCTTAATATTCGCGAGTTTATCCTTCTTCCCCACGGCTTCCAGAGTATGAAATCTGTTCTCCAAGAATTTTAGGAAATCTGGAACGGTTTGTATGTCACGAGGGTCCTTCAGCGACTGTACATAGAGTGTTTAAGTGATTCGATCCAACTTCTTCACGACGACGTGCAAAAGAAGCGGATCCCACGCTGACGTCTGAATGCCCAGGTTCTTTAAACCCAGCAAGCCTTCTTGAATCGTATCGTGGAGGTTCTTGATGGAAGCTGCGTCTGGTCCAGTCCCATTGATGTCAAGCATTCTCTGGATCAATGAAGATGTTAAAACCCGCTTGTTATTATAACGTTCCTTCATTAGTTTCCAGGCAGCGTCGTAGTTTTCTTCGGTGAGTTGCAGATGTCTCATCAAGCGCTCTGCCTCTCCAGAAATATTGGCTTTCAAATACCACATCTTCTGCACTGCTGGAAGCTGCCTCTCGTGAATCATCTTTGTAAAGATGTCGCAAAATTGTTGCCATTTCATGTAGTCACCATCGAATTTGGGAATGGTGATTTTTGGCAGTTGCAAGGCGCTCCCGCTCTGGAGTAACTGTGTATGATGATTCTCCTTTTGTGTGTCTGGCTGGAGAGCGATAAATTTCTCCCGTACCCTTGCTTCAAGCTGGATATACGACGGTATGTCATAGCCTTCAGGCTCGCCCTCTGGACTATTTTCCCAAATGGAGTAGTTGATAGACTCAATTTGAGTCCACAGCTTATCTATTGATTTTAAATAGATAGCGTACATGTTGACAGATGGCTCCTGCACTTTATCAGTGCCGGCCAATAGCCGCTCAAGCGAAGTTATTTTAGCCTTTTGTCTTCTCATCATTGCTAGCATGGCGGAATTCATGACAGAATCTGTGCGGCTATTATCCGCGCTGCCCGAATCACCCTGTGTCGCCACTTGCAAAATCTCATCTGCCTTATCGATGTTGCTTATCGACTGCATGAACAGCTTGCTGTACTGCTCATACAGGCTCTTCGTCTGGCCATAATAGTCAAGCGTGAAGTATTCGTTGTCGGCAGATCCCTATACTCATGGATTTTACCATCGACCTTTTCGAAGGTTTTCCATGCGGATTCGAGCTGCCATTTTCGAACCACAAAATAGTCCTTGTTCTTGCGGTTGGCCGGATCCTTCTTGAAGTTAGAGATTATCCTTCGAAGCTGTTGCCCGTTTAGCGCCTGTTCTTCAAACAAAGCTTCCATGTTGAAATGTGATCACGTCGGGATCACCAAAAATGATTTGATTGTAGAAGTGGTCCTGGTACAAAACCTAGGGCCAATGGTGCAGCGTGCAATCTGGTACTTGAACCGATTGCACAGTGGATAATATTGTAAACAATTGACTTTACGCGAATCGTTGTCTGAAGTAAACGACGACTTTATTTCCAAAATTCATAGTTTATATATGTTCTACAATATGATAAAAATGCTTAAAGTGTACAAATATGAACAAGAAGAAGAAAGTAATAATGCTTAAATATATAATGATTACAATGCAGAAATTGTTTTCAATAAGTAAAAGCAATATAAAAAGAAACAAAAAAAAAAACACCAACGCGGAACGCGGAAGTGTTACAATTAAGAGCGCAGCACGAGTCTGCTTTTTGGAACTAGGCCGCTTCGATCGCTAGCGCGGCCAGAAGTTCTTATTTTGTGTTCTTGCTGAATTAGCGGCCGTGAATGCGTCGCCGTAAACTGGAACATATTATTGACCCAGTCATATGCATATGTACGTATGTACAAAATGAATTAACTACCAATGAAAATATGAATTAACTCCCAACTTTTTCCAAGTATGAATTAACTCCCAAAAAAAATGAATTAACTCCCAATGAAAATATGAATTAACTCCCAACTTTTTCCAAGTATGAATTAACTCCCAAAAAAAAATGAATTAACTACCAATGGAAATATGAATTAACTCCCAACTTTTTCCAAGTATGAATTAACTCCCAAAAAAATATGAATTAACACCCAACTTTTTCCAAATATGAATTAACTCCCAATGAAAATGAATTAACTCCCAAAAAAATGAATTAACTCCCAAATTTGTATGGAAGAATTTTGGGACTTAATTCATTTTTGATTTGGGAGTTAATTCATTGGGAGTTAATTCATAGCGCCCAAAGAGTAGAGGTTCAAATTCTGACGACGCCATGAAAAAAATGATAGGTAAAATTTTGAAATACGAACTAAATTAAAAATCATAGATAATTAAGTTTAAGTTATAATGTGGAGCAGTGATGATGATCAAATCACATTATTAATAAAAACAAATAAATGAAATAAAATTTTAAAAAAATTTTTCCCAAATCGGGAATTGAACCTGCGATTTTTAAGCCCGCAAGCCAGCACTCTATGCTACTGCCTATGCCCCCATATATATTTGGTTTTTGAAATTTTACTTACATACATATACGTTAGGCATTGTGATATTTTGGTAGGTTTTACATGAGAAATTGTTTGAATTAATAAGGCGTTAATCGTGTGATCTAACGAGGTCTAACCTATTTGAATGAAAATAACATGAAAATTGGTTGAAATCTGTTTAATTTAACAGGATTTTTTCTACCAGAGAGCTGTAACGTCCCGGAAGGAAATAAGTGTCGCCATAGCATGAGGTGCCTGCGGCTAAATCTTAATTACTGTCAAGCTGCACAGGACCTCAGTGCGCAAAAAATGCTTGAACTTCGCGTGGGTTTAGCGATTCTCAGCGAGCCATATAAGTATGAATTAGATACCAGGTGGGCAGTAGACAAATCGGGCAAAGCATCAATTTGGAACTTCGGTTTAGAACACCAAATGTCAATAATCCGATCAGAGTTTGGTTTTGTGTGTGCGGAGGTGAATGGCGTGTATATATACAGTTGCTACATTCAACCCAGCGTAGATTTGAATAGTTTCAATGGCGTGATGGACGCTTTAATAAGTGACGCACGTCAAAGAAACCCAGTTCTCATCGCTGGCGATTTTAATGCCTGGGCAACTGAATGGGGCTGCACTAGAACTAACCAGAGAGGAAGATCTCTATTAGAATCAATAGCATGCATGAATGTAATGTTGTTGAACTCAGGAACTGAGCACACATTTAGCAAGAATGGAAGAGGGTCGATAATCGACTTAACTTACATAAACAGCGCATTGTTTACCGCTACAAAATGGTACCTGAGTACTCACTACACGCACAGTGACCATCGCCCAATTGTAATTGATATTGTAGAACCTCAAAGACAGTACGCAAGGCCATCAAAAGCTAAGAGCGTATCACTATAGAAAACAGAAACGTTTGAAGAAGAACTATTTTTTGAGGAACTTGGCCCAGCTGTCATAAACGGTTCAGCGGAAGAGGCAGCAACGCAGCTTGTGTGTAGGATCAAGAGGGCATGTACGGCGTCCATGAGCCGTAAAAGTAAAAGAAACAGTGCTATGAAATCTATGTATTAGTGGAACGATGACATCGCTAAACTGCGTGCTCTTTGCATACGGGCAAGACGAAAATGCCACAGATCGAGGAACACACCAAGCTATGATAGCATGATAGCAAGCAAGCAATTCGCGACAGTAAAAATAAATGTTTTTTAGAACTATGCGATGAGGCAGATATAAACCCGTACGGTTCCGCCTATAAACTAGTAATGAAGAAATTAAGAAAGACTGAGCAACCAAATTGCCCCCAGAAGTTAGCAATTGTGGAACACCTTTTCCCAGAGCAACAGCGTTTTCAAGAGGTGTGTGGCAGGAGGATTATGGAATTTCGGATATTCCTTCGGTAACTGAAGATAAATATTACGAGCTGCAAATGGACTTAAACTCAATAAAGCCCCAGGGCCGGATGGAGTTTCAAATTTAGCAATGAAAGTAGCAGCTACAAGAAGAACCCACATTTTCAAGATGTTTTTAATATCTGCATCCGCGAAGGAGCTTTCCCGAAGCAGTGGAAAATACAACGACTGGTGCTGCTTCCAAAGAAATCCGTTCCTTCTAGGCCTGGAGACTATCACCCATTATGTATGCTGGACACTGTTGGGAAATTGTTTGAACATATCCTCAAATATCGACTAGAGACGGCTATTGCTGATCGACTTTCGACAATGCAGTATGGATTTAGAAAAGGCCGTTCTACAGTGCATGCGCTCAGCCAAGTTAAGAATATAGCTTTCAAAGCTTTAGAAGGCTCACGATGGAGTGGTGGGAGCAAAGAGTACTGTTTGGTACTTACACTGGACGTCAGAAATGCTTTCAATTCGGCAAACTGGAGGGAAATACTCAAGGCGCTCAGAGGTTTCCGAATATCAGGCTATCTTTACAACATTATATCGAACTATTTGCATGAGCGAGTACTTATTTACGATACTACAAGTGGCACGAAAGAACATGGTCTTAGCGGTGGCGTTCCTCAGGGTTCAGTATTAGGTCCCTTGTTATGGATCATTATGTATAATGGCGTCCTCGAATTAAAAGTCCCTTTTGGTGTCAGAATTATTGGTTTTGCTGATGACATATCCGTTGTAGTGGTAGCGAAGAATTTAAGTGATTTAGTGGAGGTTGCAAATATAACCGTGAGGATGATACGGAGCTGGATGTCATCAATGGGTCTTAGCCTAGCCGAAGAAAAAACTGAAGCGGTTTTAATTAGCAGCAGAAAAAAAGTCGAGAATGTCAACATTACGGTCGGAAATTGCATCATCACATCGAAGCCGTACATAAGATATCTTGGCGTTATGATTGACTATAGGTTGACCTTTAAAGCGCACATGGAGTATGTGCAACGGAAGGCGGCAGAAGTAACTACAGCGCTATCGAGGATTATGTTAAACACTAGAGGGCCTAAGCAACGGAGGAGGCAGCTGCTAGCAGGCGTTGTCAAATCAACAATTTTGTATGGAGTCCAAGTATGGGCAGAAGCGCTGCAAAAGTATACATATGCGCGTGGTGTAAAAGCGACATATAGATTGTGTGCCTTGAGGGTCTGCTGTGCGTTCCGAACAGTATCAGAAGATGCTGCTCTTGTAGTAAGTGGCTTGCGTCCGCTGGATATTTTAGCCAAGGAGTGTGTTTTAAGAAGAACAGAAGTCGATGGTAGTAGCGCAGAAACCAGCGTTGCATACGAACAAAATATGGTGCGCAGTAATCTTATCCGGCACTGGCAGACAAGATGGGACCAGTCAGAAAAAGGCAGGTGGACATACCGACTAATTCCTGCTCTGGAGCCGTGGCTAGGTAGGAAGCACGGCGACGCGGATTTTTATCTGACGCAATTGTAAACCGGCCATGGCTGCTTTAAAGCCTATCTGCATAGGCTTATGGCTACGAAAGTGATCCATTTTGCGATATATGTGGATTGCAAATTATTGAGAATGTGCACCCAGAGAAAAAATCCTGTTAAATTAAACAGATTTCAACCAGTTCTCATGTTATTTTCATTCAAACAGGTTATCGTGTTATCGCCTTGTAAATTCAAACAATTTTTTCATGTTAAATGTACCAATATATCGTGTAATCTTTACACTACACCTCATTCTTTTAACCGGTTTCTCATGTAAAACTTACCAAAATATCAAAATGCCTAACGTATATGTAAGTAAAATTTCATAAACAAAATATATATGGGGCATAGGCAGGAGCATAGAGTGCTGGCTTGCGGGCTTAACAATCGCAGGTTCAATTCCCGATTTGGTAAGAATTTGTTTTTTTAATTTTATTTCATTTATTTGTTTTTATTAATGTTGATCATCATCTCTGCTCCACATTATAACTTAAACTTAATTATCTATGATTTTTAATTTAGTTCGTATTTCAAAATTTTACCTATAATTTTTTTCATGGCGTCGTCGGGATTTGAACCTCTACTCTTTGTATTCCAAACCAAGCACACATCCTCTAGGCTACGGACCGCTTTTGTTTCCAAACTCTTTTTTGTTAGTTTTTTGTTTTTTTTTTTACGGGGAAAACTTGCTGTACTGTTTACTTTAACATGACTGTACTGTTAAAAATATCATGTACATTTTATTAATTTTTTTGTGATTTCGTATGGAGATATGTATCATGTAAATTTAACAAGGCATGTGTTCTTCCAATGTCCTCGATACTATGGATTGAGGAGTGATATACAGCTAACTGTTGGGGAAAATATAACGCCCAGTAACATCGTAGACATCATGCTGAAAAGTAGTGAGAATTGGTTGGCCGTAGCTCGAATGGCTGCGTTAGTTATGAAGGAACAGTGAAGGATAGAGCAAAGGAGAAGAACGAACGAGACAAACGCCACTTAAGGCCATCCCCCCCGCTAGGTGATGCTTAGCGGCAGTTCCGCGAGGGGAAAGAACGGGAGACGAGGTGTTTTTAGTCACTAAGAGTCTGACAATACTGATGCTCAGAGGACCTAGCATCAGTGCCCATGAAGGTTTCCACCCGACAAAAAAAAAAAAACAACACACACAGACTCTTGTTTTGGAGTTTTACAAACCGGTCGTGTTTTCTCTGTGTTCCGAACAAATCGCTTAATTTTGAGTAAAGAAAGGGTTGAAAAAGGGAAACTGTGTTCCAATATACTGTGCGATAGTGTGACAATTCGTGGAACTAAATCTCGCGAGTACTGCCTTGGACACTTATTAGATAAATCGTTTTTATTTATTATATACCATTTATCGTTTTTACTTATTATATACGTTTATAGACCAGGGCGGATGCAGTGCATACCATCCAAGAAATCGGAAGTCCCATGAGTGATGATCATGAAACGGCTTCTCCCATGCCACTGCAAAAGGAGCTGCGGCCTATAACAGAGCTTGCAGATAGTCCATGTATCGAAAGCGCTGCAGAGTCAATCAGCAATGTTGTAACGATTGCTTCTGCTACAGCCGACAAAACTGGAAACGCTCTTTTTGAGCTGGGGCTGAAAATCAGGAAGCTGATAATAATGATGGGAGGCGGTAGGCAGTAGGCACATGAGGGATCTAGTGAAGAATATAGCATCAATACACAAGCGGATTATAAGTGAAAACTGCAACAATAATAAATGCGAACGGGAGACAGTCAAAATCCCGAATTACAAAATCCCGAAACGACAAAATCCCGAAAAATTTTAAAATCCCGAAACGACAAAATCCCGATGCGACAAAATCCCGAAACGACAAAATCCCGAAAAATTTTTAATACCGAAATGATTAATCCCGAAATAAATAAATCACAAAATAAAATTTAAATTAATGAAGAAATTACATTTACGTCAAAATTTTTTCCGAAGCGAAGTACGCGCCTACTTGCCTTTCTTTACAATGGCAGAAAAGCAAAGTTGTAATATCGAGAGAATTTTGTTGTCTGAAGGTTATAATCTACAATATGCAAAAAACTTCACATGACCGTGAGGATTTTACTGATTGAGGGTTATGATTGGATGGGATTTTGTCATTTCGGGATTTTGTCGTTCGGGATTTTGTCTTTCGGGATTTCGTTACCAACCCATGCGAACAGGAAAGTACACCTACTCAAACTTCAGCCGTTATTAAATGCGGTGCTCTAACGTCGAAAAGAGATCGCGAGGGTAGGGAGAGAATCTCCCCACATCAAAAAAAAAAGAAAAATGCACTGCTGCCAAAAACCAATCCGGCCGCGCGTGGAAATCAAGCTGTTGAACATGTAGCAAAGGCATCAGAATCGGCGATTACAGGCGAGCAATCTCCTTCCTCGTATGCGCAAGTGGCTGCCGAAGCTATGGAAACCCATAACCCAAACGAAGAACAAAACCGGTGGACTAATGTCAAACGTTTATACAAACAAAAAAATTGGCCATCCAAACCTGAAGCACTAATTATTAAGGCAGCTGAAGGTAAGAGCAATGTGGAAATTCTACGAAAAATTAAGGCGGATCCTAGGTTAAAGTAAATGGGACAATTGGTTAAAGGGATCAGAAAAACCGCGAAAGGCGATATTTTACTGGAACTAGTAAGACAGAAGGATAGTCAAGCCGAAAAGCTTCAAACTGCTGTCAAGGATACCCTAGGGGTTGAAGTCGAAGTACGAACGCTCATGCAAGAGTTTGAAATCGAAATGACGGATATCGATGAAGTTACTACCAAGGAAGAAATCGTTGAAGCCCTTAATAGCTACCTTCAGGATATATGCATCAATTCGTCAGCTATTCTATCAATGAGAACGGCATATGCTGCAACACAGACTGCGAAACGGAGAATTAATGCAGCGACAGCAAGCAAGTTACTGAAGGCTGGAAATGTACGTATTGGCTGGGTGAACTGCCGCATTCGAGAGGTAATAAAGATTATCCGATGCTTCAAGTGCCAGGACTTTGGACACGTAGCGAGCAAGTGTACAAGCACGGATGAGAATGCAAAACTTTCCTTTAAGTGCGGTGGACACAACCATACTGCGGAACTGTGCATCAGCGATCCAAAGTGTATTGTTTGTGAAAGAAAAGGCAAGAATGCGAATCACGTGTCCGGAAGCTACAAGTGCATCTCATACCAGGAAGCGATTGCTAGCCTTAAAGGTACTAAGCCGGGTAGGACATGAAAATCCTCCAGCTTAATTTGAATCACTGCAAAGGAGCGCAAGATTTGCTACTGCAAACCATATTTGAACTATCAGTTGATGTTGCTATACTTAGTGAGTCACATTTCGTTAAACATGATGCAGTCTGGAACTGTCGCTCGTCGCACATGAAGATAGTAAAGAGGGAAGTAGGATTTGTCTGCGTGAAAATCAATGGCATATTCCTATATAGCTGCTATATTCCTCCTAGCCTCGACATTAACAGCTTTAGCAGTGTGTTGGACACACTGGTCGGGGATGCACGGCAAAAGAGTCCGGTATTAATCGCAGGTGATTTTAATGCCTGGGCTTACGAGTGGGGCTGTCCCAGAACAAATCCCCGAGGCAGATCACTGCTGGATGCCTTCTCCTCACTCCAAGTCAATCTACTTAATACAGGCGCTGAACACACCTTTAGTAGAAATGGATATGGTTCGATCATTGACCTAACATTTGTAAGCACTGGGTTGTATCCTCCAATTGGCGTTTGAGTGATTGCTATACTCACAGTGATCACCGTGCTATTGAAATTGAATTTTCGATTGCAAGGAATACGAATCGCGAAGTAAGGAACACTTGTGCTGTTCGGTGGAAGTCGAAAACGTTTGATCGTGTACTATTCCTGGAAATGTTTAACCCACATAGAATAGAGGGCACAGCGGAGAAAGTAGTTAACGAATTAATTCATAGAATTGTTGTCGCCTGCGATACATCGATGGCCCGAAAGAATATGAATAGGTATCGGAAGCCGGCCTATTGGTGGAATAATGATATTGCAAAGCTAGAAGAATATGGCAGAGAACACGAAATACCAACAACTACGATAATAATCGCTTGATTTACATTGCCAAACGGAAGATGCTTAAAGTAGCCATACGTGACAGCAAGAAAAAATGTTTTCTCGAATTGTGTAACGATGTAGAGAACAACCCTAGGGGTTTTGCATACAAGCTTGTTCTTAAGAAATTAAAAAGCGCAACACAACCCACATGTCCAACGCTGATGGCTGAAATAACTAAATGTCTATTTCCTGAGCAACCGCGTTTCACACGGATTATACCGGATGACCGACGATGACGCATGACGCATGCATTGACGTCGATGTTGCATCAATTTCATGGGTAACTGAAGACCAGAGATAAGGAGATACGACACTCGATGACTCATCTCAAAAAATTTCGTTTGACGCGTATTTTTTATGCTCTGTTGAATTCACGTACACAATATGTGAAAGTTGTTTTTGCTTATTGCAAATTTCATAGCGAATTGTTGAAATGTGTATCGAGTATGTTGAACAAATTTTGTTCACCATTGTTTACAACAATATTGTGCAACAACAACCGCAAAAGTAGACGTCACATACAATTTGTGAAATTAAAATCTTTTAGTTGAGCAGAAGAATTACAAATTTTCTAGTACGAAAGTTGATTACTGAAAATCTGTGAATAAAAATGTCTATCTGCCAAAAGCACCAAGTGTATCAAAGCAACAAGTGAAGCGGGTAATAAATATAATGCGAGAATTTGATGTTGAACATCCCGTAGCAAAATCTATGGTAATGGCCAGGCAGATGCAAGACGCTGAAGTGGGAGATGGCACCAATTTTGTGGTTATATTTCTGTGGCACAGTTAGAGGCTGCAGAAGAATTTCTATATCTTGGTTTACCCACATCGGATTTTTCATAGCATTGGATAAGTCAGAGATACTACCGAAACTGGTGTGTCATGAAATCAAAGACTTCCGCGACATTTCAAAAGTCAAATAATATGGACAAGAAGAATTCCTTACGAATTGATATTATGGCTGACTGCTTGACTTCCAAATTCGACTTGCCTCGTTTGACACGCGCTGTCAATGCTACTATATTACCCCGAATTACTGGGTTATTGCGATAAAGTGGGCATTGAGGAATTAGGTGAAACAACAGTTGTTGTTTTCAGATAATGGCTAGTAATAATAAAACATTATAGAGTTTTGAATTAATATACTTAATATTACTTTGCAGAAACGAAGACGTCGACTCACGCATTTCTACAATTGTCGTACGCGGCGCTGCCGATAATGTCATCGGTGACATTGAACGAGCCATTGATGATAACGTTAATAATTTGAACGAACTTTTTCGTGATGGCCGCTAGGTGCCCGGTGCTCATGCCACTGAAATTGAACTTGCCACCCATCTGGCGGCATACGCTGACACACTCCTCAGATTTTAGCAATATGCTGTGGGAAAATTCGCGGTTGCTTTGAAAGTATTTTCAAAGGCATTAGCAAAGAATATTTGAAGTTATTTTTAGGCCTATCCAAAAGAAAAGAAACGTTACTTTGCCTGCTTGCTAGTAAACAATTCCGATAAAATTAAAGTGTAGAATTTCACAAATAAAATCGATTTATATTAAGAAAAACTTGGCTTTCTTTTTTTTTTTTTTTTATATTTATATGGCTTACTTTAGTTATATGTATAATTATCTTTACATACATACTTCAATCTGTAAAAATCGCTTGTTTTGGAACGGATCAAATAATGTATTAAAAGGAAAAGGAATCTGGCATAAGAACATTCAAGATTACAACAATATTTAATAAACTAATTTCTGGCTGCGCACTAAATTGGCCTGCAGACACGTTAGTTAGGCCCTCAAGAACACAGTTCAACATCTACTTCACTGATTTGCAACTCTTTGGTAAGCGTTTTAAAAGACATCTCCGGATTACTCTTAGCCAACAGCATGAATGTCAGCAAACGCATTTTCTTCATGTTTTGCTCATGATTGGAGCCCTGGGACGTTACGAACTCCTTGTGATCCTCATAGAATTGTATATGTATATAATGGCAATTTATCCGGCACAAAAATCGAGTAGATCGTGTATTATGTCCCCTTCTAGGAAACACACTTCCTTAAATGCCAGCAATGGATTAAAAAAAAAATTTTTTGGGATCGGCCAAGGCAGTGACAACACATTTCATACCATCTTCGCGAGAAACACAAGCCGTTTCTGCAGTACATGTTTCTGGTAATTTAAACATTACTTTGGCGTAAAGGACAAGATTTATATCCTTAGTAACATCATGCAGAAGACGTTAAAGTTTTTGCTTTTGTTCGCCGGACAGAGGACAATTGGAAAACTGGGCTTTAAGATGATCTACTCTAAAGAAGACTTCCAAAACTTGGTCGCATTGTTTGGCAACTTGCACAAGATGATAAAACATGATAACGTTGAGGCGATGTGGTATCCAAATTATTGAATAAGCGCTGCAATCTAGAAGAAAATACAGAATATCAAAAGAGAGACCATAAGCTATAATATGATATGTTTTTACTTACGATTGCAGTCAAACTTTTGCAAATGTAGCAAATTATTGTACCGTGTTTTAACAAAAGAGGTAAAATTTTTGCAGTCAATATGAGCGGGTGCAATGGAGTAGGACGTCCCCCAAATCTTTTATTTTCAAAAGTATAGAAAAAATATCTAATTTATATACAATATGGGGTCATTCAATTTGTTGTAGTAAAATACTTTTATTTATCAATTTTTTCTTATACAACAGAAGAGTCATATAAGAGATACATATATTTTTTATTATTATTAGTCAAATAAACTGCGACTGCATAAGTTTCAAGTTTCTATTTACTATTTAATTCTTTTTTATTTGCAAGGAAACAAAACTAGGGAGAAAAGTCATTAACAATTATTTAAAACAACGAGAAAATTGACCACAGTTTTTGCAATCAGTGTATAGCTCCTGCATTAAAGAAGGGATGTTTCCAAAGATGTGGAAGCGGCAGCGCCTAGTACTGCTCCCTAAAAATGAAAACCCGACTAGTCCGTCTGCTATCGCCCGCTCTGCATGTTGGATGCCGCAGGAAAACTACTTAAGGAAATCCTCAAAATTAGGTTCGAGAAGGCAATTGGCGAAAAGCTTTCAACCTGCAGTTCGGATTTAGAGAGGTACGGTCAACAGTTGACGCGCTATGCAGGGTTCAAAATATGGCTTACGAGGCGATTGCGGGCTTACGCTGGCGCGAGGGGACAAAGAAATATTGCCTAGTCATTACGCTTGACATAAAAATGCGTTTAACACTGCGAGTTGGAAGAGTATACTCTTGGCATTAAGAAGTTGTGGAACTCCAGCCTATTTATATAATGTTATATCGTCATACTTGCAGAATCGAGTCCTGATCTATGACACTGATAAGGGTACCAAAGAATACGATGTAATTGGTGGTGTCGCTCAAGGATCGATTCTAGGACCTTTTCTTTGGAATATAATGTATAATGTGGTTTTTTCTATTCAAATGCCCGTTGGTGTTAAAATCATTGGTTTCGCTGACGATATGGCGATTATAGTCGTAGCCAAATATATAAGTGAAGTTAAAGAGGCAGCTGAAAAAGCAATAGCATCTATTAAGCAATGGCTAAACTCGGTGGCACTTTTTAACTTAGCTTGGCGGATCATAAAACGGAGGCAGTTTTGATCAGCAGTAGAAAGGCGGTCGAGACGATAAATATCAGGGTGGGCAATTGTATCATCACGTCTAAGCCCTATGTTGAATACCTAGGCGTCATTCTTGATCATCGGATGACGTTTAAATGGCACCTAGAATACGCGCAACGTAAAGCAGCGACTGCCACAGCGTCTCTTTCAAGATTGATGCTTAATGTCCATGGTCCTAGACAACGACGAAGGCAACTGTTAGCAGGTGTCATCAAGTCTATTTTATTGTATGCTGCTCCAATATGGATAGATGCGCTTAGTAAAGACAGCTATGCGCGAGGCGTAAGAGCTACATATCGGCGGGTGGCGATCCGAGTTTGTTGTGCATTTCGCACTATTTCAGAGAGCGCTGCGCTTGTCCTTGGTGGATTATATCCGTTGGACCTGTTAGCAAAAGAGTTGGTTTTAAGAAGATGCATAGCCAGCACCGCAGATTCCCGAGAAGCAAATGTGTCTCACAACAGAAGAGAACGAATAAGAACTCGGCAGGGGTTAACAGACGAATGGCAATCAAGATGGCAACATGCAGCAGACGGAAGGTGGACGAATAGACTTATTTCCAACCTAAATGACTGGCTAGGGAGGAAATATGGCGAAATGGATTACCATATGACGCAGCTATTGAGTGAACATGGATGCTTCAAATTTTATCTGCATAGATTTGGACATGAGCAGAACCCTTATTGTGACCATTGCGAAGCAGCGACAATCGAAGATGTGGTGTATGTATTTTTCTTCTGTCCGTACTATCAAGAATACCGAAGCGAACTAGAAAGTACGGTTGGCAGTCATTTAACGCCGGAAAATCTGATAGCCATCATGCTTAAAGATACAAAATATTGGGATGCTGTAAGTCGTATGGCGGCCTTAGTCATGACGGAGCAGAGAAGATTCGAGCAACGCAGAAGAGCTTTGGAGAGACGCAGCATAAGTCAAGAAGAACGAGTTGACAGCGACAATGTCCGAGACGTACAGTATTACTTACACTAGGGGTGGGGAGGGACCTCCTGAAATCATAGCTTTCAAACTTTTCCGGGGTACCCGATCAGAGAACTGACAACGTCCCGTCCGACTAAGAGTATGCAGTGACATATAACCCTCTTCGTGAAGTAATGCTTAAGCGGCGGTTCCACGAAGGTAGGGTATGGGTAGTAGGGGTTTTTAGTGGGTTAAAGTCCCACACATAAGGCTTTTGAAGCTTTTTCCCTTGCTTTATGAAAAAAAAAAAAACACACACACACACACACACACACACTAACCAGGTTATGAGAGAGCTAGCTGAAAATATTTGTAAGCTGCAAGGACGAGTGATGGCAGAGCTTGGTGACTGTAGTGATAGTCCTGGAGAAATACTAATTGTAAAGGATAACGCGAGGGACGAGAAAAGCACTATGACCTCTCCGAAACGAGATTCTCCGTTATCATCGAAGAACATTAAACGGCCAAATACGCGTAGCAATATATCAATTACATATGCGCAAGCAGTTGAGAACGCTGAACGCTCCAGGTTGACGAATATGCAGGAAAAGCAAACAGTTCAAACAGAAAGTTTACCGCTTCAAAATGGAGTATAGTGTAAGCACCAAAAAAGTCTCGAGCTAAATCTAGACCGGAAGCTATTGTAGTTAAAGCTGCAAGAGACAAAAGCAATGCTGAAATCCTCAAAAAAGTGAAATCGGACCCAAAATTAAAAGAAATGGAGAAAATGGTCACCGGGATTAGAAAGACAGAGAAAGGTGATCTTCTGTTTGAGTTCAGAAGGCAGGAGAATGGCCAAGCCAAGAAAGCAGCTGATCCTTTTAAGGAGTCCCTAGACGATTGGGCGAGTGTGCGGTTACTTGTGCAGAAGACACTTATCGATCTTAGGGACATTGACGAGGTTGCAACTGAAATGGAGATAGTGGATGAACTTAATGAGTTCTTTCAAGGTACAAATATAGGTGTTGCAGCGATTAAGTCACTCAGAAGGACATACAGGGGAACCCAAACTGCCGTAGTTAGATTGCCGACAGCGGTAGCAAACAAGATGTTGGATGCGGGAAAGGTTCGCATTGGCTGGGTTGTATGTATGTCGTATTCGTGAGAGGAATAACATCACCAGTTGTTTTAAGTGCCATGATTTTGGGCACAAAGCGAATGAATGCACGAACGTTGAGGATTGCACAAAGCTCTGTTTTAAGTGTGGAGTTCAGGGCCACATTGCCAGAGAATGCAATAGCAAGCCGCGATGCATACTGTGCAAAAGGAATGGGGAGAAGGAAGTTGATCACCCTTCAGGCGGATTTAAGTGCGCGTCGTACCAGAAGGCACTAAGTAAGGGTTACACATCAACCAATAAATGAAGATCATTTAATTAAATTTGAATCATTGCGAAGCGGCGCAAGACCTGTTGGCAAAAACGGTCGCCGAACTATCTGGTGACGTGGCTATTCTTAGCGAGCCTTACACTTCCATACTGGATATGTCGTGGGTGGTCGATACGACTGGCAAGGCGGCGATTTGGAACACACGTAGTAGCCTACAGCATATGATTTTTCGCCATAAAGGAGCTGGTTTCGTCTGTGCAGAGGTAGGCGGACTATTCATTTACATTTACAGTTGCTACGCTCCTTCTAGTATGGATATTAGCAGCTTTAATATGTTCTTGGATAATCTTGGCATCCCCTACTATGCCCGCAGCAGAAATCCTGTTATTACAGCTGACGTTTTCAACGCCTGGGCCTGTGAGTGGGGATGCAGCAGAACAAATGTGAGAGGAAGAA
This sequence comes from Conops quadrifasciatus, assembly GCA_949752815.1. Taxonomy (NCBI): domain Eukaryota; kingdom Metazoa; phylum Arthropoda; class Insecta; order Diptera; family Conopidae; genus Conops; species Conops quadrifasciatus. The sequence goes on from OX457081.1 coordinate 7,458,403, forward strand.
TGCTATTGGATGCTTTTTCATCGCTGGATGTTGTGCTTCTAAATACTGTGAATATTAATACTTTCAATCGGAACGGATACGGTTCAGTTATTGATATTTCTTTTGTAAGCAACGGATTATTCCCAATTACAAAATGGGCGTTAAGCGACTGTTACACGCACAGTGATCACCGAGCGATACAGATGGAAATTTCTGTAAGGGAAAATGTAGCGCAGAATTGTATCAGAGGTGTGCCCTGGAGACCGGAAACCTTTGATGCGGATTTGTTCTTGGAGGCGCTAGGCGATCAATGGATTGGCGGAAGCGCAGATGAGACAGCAGCAATGCTCATGGTGAGAATAAGGGCAGCTTGTGATGCATCAATGCACTATGGGTTCGGAGACCAGAAACAGTACTAAAGTACAGTACAGTACTAAAACATATTAATATAAGATTTTTGAGGTCGCTGATTACAAATATGATATTAACCCATTAACTACCAAATTTTTTTTTTTAAATGTTTGTCGCGAAAACTTATGTTTATGCAAATATATGGTGGGTAAAAATATAATTATGCTCAAATTATGCTTTGTTGTAAAAGCAGTTTGTAAAAAGTCCTAAATGGAGGTCGTGCAAATTGCATGAAAAAAATGTTTAAGAAACAATTTTTTGTATTGCACGAATAATTTGATATAAATGATAATTGCTTATTTATGTACAACATTTAATTATAATATATAAAAGTCAAACCAAAAGTACTATGTTTAAGTACTATGTTTATGTTTACTTATGTAGATAAATTTCAAATTTTTGTTCACTTTTTCAAAAGAAACTAAACGCAAAATTTACACTATTTGCTATAAACAAAATTGGCTGATGTGTATAAAAGGGCATTAGACTATCAAAAGCACAAAAAATACTTTTCACGTAAAGTGGTGGACCTAAAATTCCCAAATTCCTAAATGGCGATCGTAGCAGTTAATGTATTAAAATCATAAAATTCAAAATGCGCCTGCGATTAGCCTAAATATAGTTTTCGAAGTCCACCACGAACAATTTGCAGTACAACTTAAGACCCCATTTTATATTTCATTTTTTATTTTTTATACTTTTTATAAAAAAAAATTTTTATTATTTTTACATTTTACTTTTTAATTTTTTTTTACTTTTTACTTTTTAAATTTTTTTTACTTTTTTGTATTTTGAACGTATGTATTTGTAGTAATTTTTTAATTTTGCGTTTTTAAATATATCCTGCTTATGTTACCAGTATCAGTGTACCAGTACTACCTTATGTACATTCTTCATCTGATAGTTTTAGTTTATCTAATTGCTATTCATCAGCCTCTGATAATCCAATCCAGTCGAATTCCGCTGCTTCCTTTTCCTCAATATTTATTCCGCTACTAGTACTATGTATTTACATAAGGATTCAGAAGCAACTTTCTGACTTCATTAGGTAAGGATAATTGTCTTCTTTTCCGAATTCGAGAATCAAGAGACAATGTTGACAAAATGGGATCTGACGAATCCATAGCTCTGTTGAACATATCAGTAAGGTTTGCTATGCGGCTATTCTTCCTGCCATGAAACTGTCGATAGTTTTTTAAAATTTAAATTCCTAGCTTCGGAGGCTAGGAATAGCTAGGAATAGCTAGCTTCGGAGGCTACAATTAATCTGGCTAGAATGCATTAAGATTTTGTGTACTGTTGGTGGCATAGGGTACCATTTGTACTCAGAAATGTAAATCTCAGCAGTAGATCTACAATACTTTTCGAATAGATCTGCATTGAGATGAAACTTACAGGAAATAGAAATTAAAATAATACGAAAGTTTTCAACCAATGCTTTCTTTAAACCAAGGCAATTAGCAAACAGAGCAGGATCTTGAAATGCTCTACGGGCAGTGTTGCCGTCATTGCTATTACCGTAACCGCCTTGTCTAGGCATATCGACATTTAATCCTAACTTCTCCCAAAGAATATTTTGAACATAGGCCTTTCGTTCTGCACATTTAATTTTATCGTCATTGAGTCTCACTTACCATTTTTTAATGTCCAATCTATATGCAATATGTAGACAGCATTCTAAGAATCTGATCCATGCATGTAAAGGACTGATTCCATATTGAAGAGATGTAAAATCAGGCTTAAATAAGGTTTTGGTTGCTGTATGCGATAAATCATTAAAATTCTTCGGCATAGCATGGCAAATAGGGCAGCTTTGCATTGACGTATTTGTAATTATGGCTAGTACTTTATCGTCTATTAAAGTAAGGTATAATGCAAAATGAACAAATATAGAACAATCATCCAATACAATTTTTAACGTTTGAAGTTGTTTAATTTCATTTTCATATATTTTCTCTTGTTTAGTACAATATCCTTTGATTCTTTGATATACCGTAGCTCAATTGGACAACAGAATCTTTCAGACTGCGAATTGCAGTTGTTCCATATTATTAATCCATTTTCTGTGGACAATCTTAGTGGGATCAGTGTAGTAGCAAAGAAGTTCTCATCGCTTACATTTTCATTTTTATGTTCACTTTTGTACTGTTGCTTATAAGAAGAGAATCCACTACTACCGTCAAACCCCCAAGCACATGACAGTACAATATCTATATCTGTTAAATTCGAAATATTTAAAGCATTAATATTTATTTATTTAAACAGCAACAGTATGAATTAAAACTAAGCCCAATAGGCCTGATAGCTTAACAATAACAACCAAATTAGCATTAACAATGCAAGTTCATTAAATAATTTACAATTTTCCTTTTAGTTACATAAAGAGAATCAGCGAAATTAATAATAGAATATACAGAATTGAAATCAGCACAGGCCATCCGAAGAGGTTCATGTTAAAGAAATGTAGATCTACAGAAACTGAGATGAAGAAATTCAAATCTCCTTGATGTGCGGCGTGGAACATTTATATGGATACAGCTTATTAAATGTGCGGAGTTAGTGATACAATACAGTATTTTAAGAATAAAAATAGCATTATTCAGAATTCGACGATTTTTAGGCGACGGCAAGTTTATCAGCTTCAGACGTGACTCATAAGTAGGTAGTCGTAGATTTAGATCCCAACGAAGATTTCTCAGACAAAACAGTAAAAAATGCTTCTGAACAGGCTCCAACTCCGGTATGTAGCAGCTAAAATGTGGACTCTAAATTGTTGAGGCATATTCTAATATTGGACGAACTAAGGCAGTATATAATGACTTTGTAATAAACGGATCAGCAAACTCCTTGGCCCAACCCTTGATAAAACCCAATACGCTATTAGCTTAGCTAGTTATGCGACCCATATGGGTATTAAATCGTAGTTTCGAATCCAGGACAACACCAAGATCTACAGCTCTAATCGATTCAGTTTATGAGTGCCAATATTATAGTTAAATGTTATTTGGCTGCTACGATCAAATGTCATTTGGTTACATTTCTTCACGTTAAGGATCATACAATTTAAATTGCACCATGTAACCAAAGAGTCCAGATCCCTCTGGAGCAAACATGCATCGCTCCTGCTTTTATAGGATTTGGATAGTTTGACGTCATTAGCAAGCATCGCAATTTGAGAGCTTTCAACAGATTGTGGTAAATCATTAATGAATACCAAAAATAACAGCGGACCAAGGTGACTTCCTTGAGGAACTTCAGATGTGACAGCAAAAACCATTGATTTAGTATTATTGAAAAGCACATATTGTTTTCGATTAGAAAAATAGGAAGATATCCATGTTATAAGACATTGAGGAAATCCAAATAAACGTAACTTCAAAATAAGAAGATTATGATTCACAGTATCAAAGGCTTTACTGAAGTCAGTATATATAACATCAGTTTGCTTGCCAGCATCAAAGTCTTTGGTTGTTTGAGATACAAATTCTAACAGATTGGTAGTCGTAGACCTTCCAGCAAAGAACCCATGTTGAGACGGAGAAATTAAAGCATTTACACTCCTCGAGATTAGGGATACAATTACCTTCTCAAAAACCTTCGGCAATGCACTGAGCTTGGCAATACCGCGATAATTCCTTATGTCGGATCTGCTTCCGGACTTATGCAAAGGTACAATGAACGATGATTTCCACGCATTAGGAAAGAACCCTGTACGAAGTGAGTAATCGAATAATGCAGTCACGGGCAAGGCTAATTCATCGGCACAAAATTTTAAAAATGCAAGCCGGTATATCGTCTGGACCAGCATTATAATTGCACTTAATAGACTTCAGGGCGTTTGAAACTATTTGTATGTCTATAATAGGCGATGTTATAGCACTAGAAGAGATATTATAACAGTAGCTCGATAAATTATATTTCATAGATGAGTACGTAGATTTAAAAAAGTCAGCAAACAGATTGCAAATAGTTAGAAAGTTATTAGATTCGATTCCATTATATTCCATGTACGCTGGAAAAAGTACACATCTTCTTTTCATATTAACAAACTTCCAAAAAAATTTAGGATCAGAGTACAAGTTAGATTTTACTTTCTCTAAGTAATTTTTGTAGACTTCTCTACATTTTTTGTGATACTTAAATCTTGCAGTTCTGTAAATTGTAAGACTTGACGTCGATTTCAGTTTGCAATATAATTTATACTTATTAGATTTTAGATTTCTTAAAGTACGTAGTTCTTTGTTGAACCAAGTTGGGTGCAATCATGTGAAATACTAATAAGTGGCACAGTTGTCTTAAAAGATTCCAATAATGTATTATTAAAAGATTCCAAAGCTAAATCCAAGCACGAGGAAGAAGAAGAATCACTAAGCTTTAATAATCTGCTCCATTCAAGAGATCGAATATTATTTTTTAACATCGAGTAATTGGTCCTTTTGAAACAATATCTTTTCCCAGACTTTACAGGAGGCATGGTATAATTTTTACCATCCAACCCTTCTATAATTTTAATGTTTAAGGTAGGATGGTATTTATCCTCAAGATACAAAAAATGTCAGCCCGGGATACAGCATAGATGTTTAAGTCGTCCACAAAAACAAGGTCCAGCAAACGGTGATTCGAATTCAAAATATAGTTTATTTGGAATAAGCCAAGAGAAGATATATCGTTTAAAAAGCGAGAACCAGTGCAATTATCAACTGAAGGTAGTAAGACCTCCGGATCAACGGTACATTTGTCCCAGTTTATATGAGGTAAATTAAAATCGCCAAGAACAATCAGGCGTTCATTATGAATGAGCATAGATGAGACTTGATTTATACAGAAAAGATGCCTGTTGTAAACATACTCACTAGAATTCGGTGGAATATATGAACAAGTGATGTATACACATAAGCCGGCCCATTTAGCGTAAACACAGCAAAAATCAGCTTCAGCAGCATCATTAAGAATCACCTCCTTTGAAAAATATTCTAAATCTACGGCAATAAGAACGCCACCACCTCTAGTTAGGTTAGTGAATGATTGATTTCGATCCTTACGATAAACCGAATACTTATTCGACAGTATTTCGAAATTCAAAACATCTGGTTTAACCCAGGTTTCAGTGAAAACAATAATGTTGTAATCAACATCCATACTTGTTATAAAACATCCTTTAAACATCCACTTCAGAACAACTTCTTTTTGTAATAATACAAGCCGCTCTGCAGTGTGAATTAATAATGCCTGAAGTGGAACCTTGGCTACACACTCGTCAATGAAAATAGTTTCTTTCGACGGGCGTAATTCTGCTTTGGCTTTCATAATCTCTTTATAAGCTGGCCAAATATCCGCACCAGATAATTTTGTTTGCATTCGCATATAAGTATACAAATTTCGAGAAACAGAGTGATCCAGTATAAATCCCAAGGCTTCTAAAGGAGTCTTTTTTTTAATTTCGGTTATAGTGGTACTCAATAATTTTCGAATTTTTTTGGCGCTTTCGGTACTCTTAGAAAGTTCACTTAGAATAGAAGGCAAATCTTTTTCTCCCGAACGTTTTGCTACATGTCGACATGCTGTAAGTATTTTCCATCGTGATTATGTTGAGCACTAATTTTTGCAGCTTCTCGACGCTTCGATCGATCAGATTTGTTTTTATATTCCTTAGTTGGACGACCAAAAACAATTGTCGAATTATTAGCTTTTTCATTGTGCCAATCATAAATTAATTGCAATTTAGGAACGTTAAAATTTGAGTGCAGCCACTCGCAATTTTTCAATTCAAATCGATCTTTTGTTCGTCTGGCAGCTTTGAATTTAACAGAACATTTAGCTGTTAAAGAGTTTAGCTGATTGCATTTTTCAAAAGTTTTATAGAGTCAACATGTATATTCGAAATTTAAATATTAATTTTAAAAAGAATATAACTCATTACCGCATTTACAGTCTTCTCTTTTGAATACTGCTCGAAAATCTCTTTTTTTGTAAATTCTGTCATTTTTTCGAATAAAATATTCAGAATACTGTAAATCAATATATTATAAATTGACACGTTAAAAATATTTCCCCAATGTCGTAACTACATATGTATATTTTATATAAATATAAATGTATATTATAGCCCTCGCGCTGCATGCGAATGTTTTGAAACTGAAATTTGAAATTTGAAAATAAGAATTGTGGCTCTCAATAGCGTAGTAGAGCAAGTACTCGCCTAGCACGTTGAGGATGCGGATTCAAATCCCACCAACGCAAACATAGTCGTATAAATAGAAATTTGATTATATTTTTTTTAACCTTTTTTATATTGGTGGCTAATTATTGTTGCACCTAGTACTCCCTGGAGCGTTTTGTATTCTCCAGAAATACTTTTTTCTGATTTAGCATTTCCCAGCATGTCTATGATTAATTATCATTCGTGGTAAAAAATTAAATAATAACAGGGCTACCTTTTCCCCACTCGGCACTTTTTTCATTGGTGGACCAAAAATATTGAGTTTCTCCGCTAACTCTTCCCACAAAAATCGCATGTGTTAAAAAATTTCAAATTTTTTACAATCCAATGAACAATCAAATGTTGGTGAATTTGAACACCAACAAAAAGTTGGTCGGATTACTTCCGACAGAAAATTCCAATAAATCGAAATGCATAACACCTCAATTCCGACAAATACGCAAACATCGAATTCAAATATCGGAATCGGAATACAGAGCACCTTCGAGAAAAAAGTGATCGAATCAAATCCGATTCCGTATGAATCGGAATGCAGAACCAGGCTGAATATATTATTTCATATTACATTCTCTTAAATTAAAATCTGCAATATATTCTATGAATTTGTAAAAAAAAAACGTTAAAGTAACATTATTTTTATGTCAGTGACTTGTAAAACGTTAAAGTAACATTATTTTTATAGTGACTTGGACCATTTTCATAATTATGGGCACATATCTGAAAATGGGCAAGTTTGGGCAGGTTAGGATTGTAGTATCTTCCATATACTTTAAATTGGCGTATAATAAATACGTTTTTGAAGTGGAGTTTTCTGGAGTAATCAAATGGTAAAAAAATTATGGTACTAAAAATTACGCAATTCACAAGTAATTATAAAAGTGGAAACTTAAGAAACATAAAAAAAATTGGTTAATATATTATTTCACATTACATTCTCTTCAATTAATATCTGAAATATATTCTATGAATTTGTAAAAAAAAACCTTAAAGTAACATTATTTTTATGTCAGTGACTTGGACCATTTTCATAATTATGGGCACATATCTGAAAATGGGCAAGTTTGTGGGCAAATTACGCAATTCACGAGTAAAGCACCTTATTTATTAAATTAGTGTGTGTTTTTTTAGACTTTTTTTAGCTTTTGATGAAGCTCCTATACCAATGTGTAAAACATAATAAAAAATGCTTACTAAAATAACTTATAAAACTGAAAACTAATTGCAACAATGTAACCTTTCTAATAAATAATTAATCGCTATTTTCGTATTCAGATAGATACCAACGGAGTAATAATTATTATGCTTATAAGTTATTTCATATGTTCATTAATATGTCTAGACAATGATGACATATAATTTTTTTTCCTATTTCGTATGTGATTTTTGGCCACTTTTCCTGGTCTCCGAACCCATGGTGCGAAGGCGCAATCATCGGCGACATAGTCCTGTGTACTGGTGGAACTCCACTATTGCAAACCTACGAAGGGACTGCATCCGCGCACGGAGGACATGTTATAGAAGCAAAAATAGCGAACTATACGAACAGAGCGTCATAGAGTACAGGAATAGACGGAAGCTCCTTAAAAAAGCCATTCGTAAGAGCAAGAAAGAATATTTTCTAGAACTGTGTGATGAGGTGAAAAAGAATCCCTGGGGATTGGCATACAGGATAGTGCTAAAGAAGCTCAAGAGAAACGTTGAACCAAAGAATATGTATTGTATAGAATCAAAGAATATGTATTGTATAGAAGGCGCATCTCATACAAATTTTCGAACGAAACATTTTGTTCTGTGGGTCGTACCGGTACGACCCAAGTTTATAAACATTGTTTCTACACATCGTCTTTTTCGCTCCATGTTGAGTAAATTTCTTGTGGTCGTGTTAACTTTCCATTGCTATCGTATTTTCTCGTTTTTCGGCAAACGATGGCATGCGCACTTCTTACTGAAAAACCAAATGACGCTTATAGGGCTTGGTAGCCTAGAGGCTAGATTGGTTTGCCCGCGTGCAAAAATGCCTGAGTTCGACCCCTTGGTGCGGACAACCATAAAAAAACTGTTGCTATTATTTTTTTATTTCAATTTTTCTCATAAAACATAAAAAGTATGGAATTGCTATCGTATTTTTTCGTTTTTCGGCAAACGATGGCATGGTCGCAGCAGAACTTCTAACTAAAAACCCAATGATTCTTATATGGCTCGGTAGCCTAGAGGCTGGGGTAGCTTGCTAGCGTACAAAAAGGCATGAGTTCGAACCCTTGGACAACCATAAAAATAATGCTGCAATTATTTTTTTATTTTAATTCAAGGCATATTGAAGAAATTTTCGTAGTCTTAATAAAAAATTAGGAAAAAGTGAGGAAAATTAAAATAATAATATGTAAAAATAATATTAAATTCTTCTTTCCAGTGGGAGTTTTGTCTTCTTAATAAACTCTTATAATTTTCTTAAATATAAGAAAATATTCCTCTTTTATTTAATTTCCTTTTCTTTTTCTTGTAAAGCGTAAAAAATCTGGAAATTATTTCTCAAATTCTAACTGTTAATTTGCAGCTGCGGCCGCAAGGTTGCCCAATGCTGAACACACACAACAAAGAAAGCGAAACCAAGCAAAACCATACACATGCGTACCGGTACGACCCAAGTTTATAAACATTGTTTCTACACATTGTCTTTTTCGCTCAATTTTTACTCAATTTCTTGTGGTCGTGTTAACTTTCCATTGCTATCATATTTTCTTGTTTTTCGGCAAACGATGGTGATGGGAACTTGTTACTGAAAAACCAATCGACGCTTATAGGGTTTGGTAGCCTAGAGGCTAGAGTAGCTTACTCGCGTGCAAAAGGCCTGAGTTCGAACCTGGGTTCGGAAAAGAAAATCGTTCAAAAATTTATTTTTTCAATTTAAGAATAATTTCGCAATTTTTTTACATTTTTCTTGTTATTTATTGTATAGGATTAACGAGATAATATTTTAGGAAAATATTTAAAAGATTTCGAGCAATAAATACTTGTATTTATTAATTTTTGGAATTTAATTTTTCAAAATAATTTTTTAATTCTTTTTAATAAATACATACATACTACAAATATTTTTAAAATATTAAAATTTTAATATAATTTCATATTAAAATATTTTTAAAGTATTAAAATATTTGTAGTATTTATTAAAAAGAATTAAAAAATTACTTTGTAAAATTAAATTCCAAAAATTAATAAATACGAGTATTTACTGCTTGTAACAAATATTTTCGTAAAATATGATCTCGTTAATCCTTATAAAATTTTACCATTTTTTGTAATCCCAATTTGTCAAATCAGGTAACATACAAAAATCTTCAAATATCTTTTCAATTTGCAAAATTTAAAGTTCCAAAAATTTCTAGTTGCGGGCGCAAGCGCCGACAACCTTGCCTATGACCAACACACGACCAAAACATACACAGGCGTATAAATTTACCCAACACAAGCAGCAAACAACTGTTCTTTGCCAAAAGCGACGAAACGAAAGGGCAAGAAATCCACATGAAATGCATTCTACTCGGGCCATGAACGAAGAAAGAAGTCGTTCAAATCGCCTTCTTTTTGCTTATCATGTGTTTTGTGTGTGTGTTGCACTAGAAGCACCATATAAATTGTTAATAAGCAATGGTTTTGTCGTGGGAAAAGAAGAGAGAGGGGAAGCAATTCACATGACGGCAAGAGTGGCAAGAGCTCGGGCCATGATACTCGGGCCCGAGCTCGGGTCATGATACTCGTCGAGTGTGTGCCTATACTCAAAGAATACATGTTGCTAATACCCCTTCGCCTACCAACCGACCGCATCTTTTGCGAAAAATTGAAAATTTTGAGTGATGCACCTTCTAATTGTATATTCTTTGGTTCAACCTTTGTGCCCGGAGCTAATGCATAATATATCGCGGTGCCTTTTCCCTGTGCAGTGTGATTTAGAGAGAATTGAGTATGCTTGAAATCCAGATTATGTACCCAGAGTAACTAGCGAGGAGGTGCTGAAGGCGGCTGAGAAAATTAGGACGAGCAAGGCGCCGGGACCAGATGGTGTACCGAATAAAGCCCTTAAAACAGTTGCTGTAATGCGTAGTGAGCTGCTAGCGACAGTTTTCGATTGCTGCATGAAAGCAGTAAAGTTCCCTAAGCTTTAGAAACGACAGCGGCTGGTACTCATACCGAAAAGTGCGAACCCGATGAAGCCATCTGAATGTCGGCCACTTTGTATGTTGGATATGGCAGGAAATTTGCTCGAACATATCATCAAGGAGAGGCTTGACGTATTTGTAAATAGCAGACTGTCAAAATACCAATTTGGCTTCAGAAAGTGGCTATCGACATCTGATGCACTGCGTACAGTTAAAAATATTGCAGAGAAGGCTATTAAAGGGACCCATTGGTTCGGTGGCCGCAAGGAGTACTGCCTCGTAGTAGCGCTAGATGTGAGGAATGCGTTCAATTCCGCAAGTTGGAAACATATACTTGATACGCTGCGGAAATTTAGAGTCCCGCCATACCTACAAAACGTCGATACCCAGTTATCTATGGGACCGTGTGCTCATATATGACACGGAAGATGGAGCTAAGGAGTACGTGGTGAAGGGAGGAGTGCCAGAGGGGTCGGTTCTGGCCCCTCCCTTATGGAACGCCTCGTATAACGACGTGTTTGAGTTAAGAATGCCTGCAGGAGTTCAGATTGTCGGTTTCGCTGACGATATTGGGTTGGTAGTCGTGGCTAAGCACCTTGTGGAGGTTAAGAACGCTGCGGAGTCTGCAATACAGACGATTAAAAATTGGCTTTCCGCAGTCTCGCTCAGTTTAGCGGAGCATAAGACCAGTACCAAAGAATATAAAATATACAATATACAATACATATTCTTTGCCAGTACGACCCAAGTTTATAAACATTGTTTCTACACATTCTCTTATTTGCTCAATTTTGACTCAATTTCTTGCGTTCGTGTTATTAATGGAATTGCTATCGTATTTTTTCGTTTTTTGGCAAACGATGGTCGCAGTGAACTTGTAAGTGAAAAACCAGCAATCGTTTACAAGGCTTGGTAGCCTTGTCGATAGAGTGCTTTCTGGCGAGTAGAAAGGCCTGAGGCCAAAGGCCAATTTAAGGCATCATTTTTAATTTTTTTCATTTTTCTTGTTATTCTCGTCTCCATGCCAGGTGTTCTTTTTTTTGGTAACGATGTGTACAATAATTTGGAATGCATGCCTTTGTATCATTTAGCGTCTGTGTGTCATCGTATGTCAGATGAGCTTTGTGTGGCTAATTCTGAGTTGACGACGCTAGACGTCGACAATAAATGAAAACGACAGAGAAGAGTGCCTTTTTAGCATTAAGAAAAACGTAGTGCAACTGGGTTTTTTCTTATTGAAATATTAGGACAAAATTTCGGTATGTTCGGTGCGTTTTATCTGGTACAATGAATTAATGCAATTTTTTGTTAAATGTAACCGAATTTAATCCTAGTTATTTATTTTTTTTAAAAATTAGTAGACATTTGGAATAACGATAAACTAATTCATGTTCATACATATAGAAAGAGTTAAAATTTAAGAAAGTAAGCTTTGGAATTTGGAATTTTTCGGAATTTAATTTTTCAAAATAATTTTTTATTTCTTTTTAATAAATATGTACTACAAACACATATTTTAATATTTTAAAAATATTTTAATATAAAATTATATAAAAATTTTAATATTTTAAAAATATTTGTAGTATTTATTAAAAAGAATTAAAAAATTATTTTGAAAAATTAGATTCCAAAAATTAATAAATACGAGTATTTACTGCTTGTAAGAAATATTTTTGTAAAATATGAGCTCGTTAATCCTTATAAAATTTTACCATTGTTTTAATTCTCAATTTCTCATATCGCGTAACCTGAAGAATTACAAATTTGCAAAATTGAAAGTTCCAAAAATTTCTAGTTGCGGCCGCAAGCGCCGACAACCTTGCCTATGACCAACACACGCCCAAAGCATACACAGACGTATAAATTTACCCAACACAAGCAGCAAACAACTGTTCGTTGTTAAAAACGACGAAACGAAAGGGCAAGAAATACACATGAAATGCATTCTACTCGGGCCATGAACGAAGAAAGAAGTCGTTCAAATCGCCTTCTTTTTGCTTATTTTGTGTTTTGTGTGTGTGTTGCACTAGAAGCACCATATAAATTGTTAATAAGCAATAGATAGGGAGAGTGGAAAGAAGAGAGAGGGGAAGCAATTCACGGCAAGAGTGGCAAGAGCTCGGGCCATGATACTCGGGCCCGAGCTCGGGTCATGATACTCGTCGAGTGCGTGCCTATACTAAAAAAAAACCTGTTGCTAATACCCCTTTGCCTACCGACCGACCGCATCTGTTGCGAAAAATTGAAAATTTTTAGTGATGCGCCTTCTATACAATACATATATATTCTTTGGGTATATACTCTTCGATTGTACGATAGGTTAGGTTAGGTTAGGTTAAAAACGCTTGGAATGTTTGCTGCCGTCCACTTAGGATAGCTTTGGCGCCTTGTGATTGCCTTTAGAAGTCTCAGCGCTTATAAATGCTTATCCTAGAGTTTATTGTTTTTGAAACTTCGAAGTATTTTAAACAAATCCTCCAAACATACTTTACCCGCCTGGACCCGCTGGATCCGTTTTTTCTCGATTGAAAATTTCACCTAGCTATTGTCTGACTTTCTAAATTTGTGTTTTTTTGACTAATTTGAATGTTAATACATATCTCGAAAATTAATTAACATAACTAAATAAAGTGTTTCTAAATATACTCGTATGGATAATTTTTATAGAAAAAATTTAAATAAATGTTTGTGTTTTTGATGAAAATATTTTTTGCAATTTTTTGAAAAAAAGTAATTTTTTCTATAAATATTAAATTTGGGAGATTATATAGTATTTGTACTATATGTTTGTACCTCCAAAAAAGACGATTTTTGTTGTTGTTTAGAATACAAAAAGACGATTAAAGAAACGATATCGTCTCTTGGAATAAGGGTGTTAACTATACCGTCCATATAGTATAGTATGTTTATTGTTTATCTTTTAGCTGTCATTCATTTTTTCTGTATACTATCAGCAACGACTCAGAAACGCATTCAGAGCACATGATTTACGCTGACAAGAACCAGCGAACACCGATTGTCGTCTCTGAATGCAACCAATGTTATCAGGGCGGAGGTTATGATGTTCTTCTGAGGTTTTTGTATTCGCGGCTGGGTCTTTTGTCAGCTTTTTCGCACTGACCAAAATAAACGGAGGCTCTGGAAAGTGCTACCACACACACGCTCACATAAGCATACGAGCATCACAAACACACAGAGAGACAAATATAAATTTTTATCCCTGAATAATTTTTGATAAATGTTTGAGAATCCTTGCGAAAGGATTCTTCGGGGAAAAGATCAAGGTCTTCAGTATAAAAAGTGTGAAGAAGAATAAGCATGATGCTGTAGTCGCAGGGTGTGTGCGTGTTTGTATTTCTTTGAGAGCCCTTTCATGTCAAATAGGATTATTTGTTTTTGTCGCTTACACGTCCTTCAGCAAATCTCCATGAACATTCATCTGCTTTATTGACACGTAAAAATCCATACGTACAAAAACAATTTTTCATTTCGAGTTCATTGAACATACTAAAGAGTTTTTCATTAAGCGTGTCTGAAATTAAAAATTAAATAAAAAGAGTTGTGTGCGACGTATGCGGAAAATATTTATTGGGGCTTAAAGTATATTTCGGACCATTATATTTTAATGAAATCATTTAAGTGGTCTTCGCGGATTTGTCTACAGGACTTAACCCGAGAGGAACAAATTTTGCAGGGATCTATTGCATAGGTCGGGCTAGATCTCACCAATAGTTTTAATGATATTGCTTTCCAGCTGGTGAATTGTTGTTGGGTTGTTACAATAAACCAGCGACTTAACGTGGCCCCAAAGAAAAAAATGGAAAAGCGTTAAGTCGCATGATCTTGGTGGCCATTCCACATCGCTTCTTCATGAAATAATGCGTTCTGGAAGCCTTTCAGTAACGCCTGAGGTGTAACACGTTGCTCCGTCTTGTTGGAACAACATGCCGTCCAGGTAATTGTCATCTAATTTAGGCCACACCAAACAGTGAGCTTCTCCGGATGCAATGTAGACTCTTGATACTGCTGTGGATTACTGCCCCCTTAAATGCGGCAAATTTTGCTTGCTTAAGAAGCAATTCAACTAAAAATGTTCTTCGTCACGGAAGATGATTTTTTCACCAAAACTTGAATCTGTTTGCAATTTGCAATTTGACAATTTGAATACTCCAGGCGACACTCATATCGTTTTCAGAATAAGCTTCAACATTTTAGTGATTTTGCGAATTATATAATATTAACACCATACAAACAGCGCGATTAATAGAACAAAATTATTTTGCTATTTGTGCTTTGATGTATCTAGCGAGCGTTAAAATTAATGCAAAGGAAAAAAAAGGGATATATGACAAAAGAAATGTTTCCAATTAAGACAAGAACTTAGTGATGTTCGTCTTTTGAGGCGACAACATCCCTGATGATTTAACATAAATTATTATGTTAAATAATTAAATAATTAAGAATGGTTACAACAAACTTTGGGACTTTGCTATCGATCTAAGTACATATATACATAGTATATAAAAATATAAGTCCTAAATTACTGACTCTTCAACGCCCAGGCTAAACCCTTGGAACTAGAAAGTTAAAATTTTCCACAGAGGTTTCCTTTAAACATATACATCAGTATACAAGGAATAAGAAAGGATATATTGGAATGCCTAAGTGGGTGAAAAGGAGTTGCAACATTTGTATGAGAAATATTTTATTTGTGCTCGGATTTGCTTGGTCTTAATGCTCTTTAATAATGATCAAATACCTATTTCGGCATTTTAAAAAATCCAAACCCTGAAGAGGTAAAAAGGGGTTGCAACTTTTGTATGGGACATATTTTGTTTGTAGCCATAAACACAAGGCGAAATTTTACACAGTGATCTTAGATCGCAGAGTTGCAATAAGAACGGATTTTGAGCAATCTCCGCCCATTATTGGTTGAAATAGGCGTGGAAAAGATTAAAATTGCCATAATTTTAGAACTACGAGGTCTAGGAAGCTGAAATTTTGTAAAATGATTGATCTTACACCGTAGAGATCCACTTGAACTTTTTTATTTATTATCATTTTATCAGGATAGCTCTGTTCAAAATCCTTACTTTTTTAACCCGGAAAGACCGGGAATCCTGGGTAACACCGGACGCAAAAAATGCCAAAAATAAAAGCATTTTTCGAAAAACAGGACACACAAGCAAAAATCGGAAAATGAACAAAGCAAAAACAAGAAGAATACATGCGTTTTCTAGTCGTCTGTGTTCCCAAAAGATGCTGTAAAATTCCAACTGACACGATTGCGCGACGTACAATCATGTGCTGTGCGTGGCTGAGAAGTCCATCCCTTATATTGGCCTCTTATAGGCCTTATCTCTTTCTATTGTTAATATGGTATATTGGTATATATGGTATGGTATATGGTATATTGTACACACAAATATTTTATCAAAATTATTCCCTTTCAGATGGGGAAACTTTTCCTGACAATTTCGAATTCGAAGTTCGAGTTTGTTGGTGAGAGACTGAAGCTGAATGCGAACGAGTAAAGACACCTCCGTTTCCTTCAACGTTTTTTCGGCAACTTTTTCGTTTTCTTTGGTGCTTTTCGCTTAATCATAAGAGACCCTTTGCTTTGTTCATATAATATATGAGAAATATTAAAGAGTTGCCAGGAAAACTTTTCCAATCTAAACGCAAACGGCAACCACAAAAGTGACCGTCAAAAAATTCTCCAGGAAAAGTTTCCCAATCTAAAAGGGAACTCAACAAACAAAACAAAACATTGTTTTGCCTACAACAACAATAGCAGTGGGCGAAGCCCCGCAAAACCAAATACAGTGGAACCTCGCTTTGCACCTCGCAAAACGAGTGATTCGCATAACGAGAAAAAAAATTACTCGCTTAACGAGCGACGTTTCGCATAACGAGTGACGTAATAGAGGAATCTCCGAATTGTGCAATTGAAATTTTCTGCCATTGCTACATCAGTCTGTTTATGTATCTTCTGGTGAAATATGAGAAATGCTGAAAATTATGAGAAAGTCTTGCTTCGTACATTGAGAAGCTTCAGCCTAATATGACAGAGGCTATGCGCGCTACAAATTTGTTCAAGGATAATGCGGTGTCATATTTTTACTAAATTTTGAAGCGTCGGCAAAAACTAATGTCTTTAGACAGCTTTTTAGTAAAAAGAAATTAGGTATTAACAATGTATATGTATTTTTCTTTGAATAAATGTATAACGTTTTTTTTACTACTTTTTTTAAAATTTCAAATTTTGAGTATATCTTTCTGCATAGAACGCATTATCGTATTTTACATCTACTTATATGATAAAAATTGTTTCTTTTAACGGGTGTTTCGCATTACGAGTAAGACTCCGGAACGAATTATGCTCGTTATGCGAGGCTCCACTGTATAAAACTTGTTTTGTACGGATACACTTGCGTATATTCGAAAGCCTAGACCAAAACCATTTTATGGAAACACCATATAACACTTCAGAGATTACGTTCACGAAATCATCTCTGTGTATGGCTAGTTATTGGCTGTTGAACTTTTACTTCGGATGCGTAATTTTGCAATTATATGAGAAGATCTCAAAAGTCGATTGTAATTATTGTGTAACGAAGTGCCTTTTCTCGCCTGAGGTGCGCTCAGTCAATCCAAGATCCGATACAATTTTATTTGTTAGGGATCTAAACACCGGTCTCGTCGTGTTAGATTAGTTAGGCAAGTTAATATTTAATCTAGAATGGCCGAATCGAAATTCATTTCCATTTGATTACTCTACTTGTGGCCGAACCGAAGTTCTTTTCCACCTAGAAGATTCTTTTGTAATGGCCGATCCGAAGTTCTTTTCCACTTTCTAATTAATCGTGGCCGAACCGAAGTTCACCCTATCGGATTAAATGAATAAAAGTTATTTTTAAATTATTTCAAGCTTCAGTTGAGACCTTATCATCCCAAGAGTCTCCGTTCAACTGAACTATTTATTGTTCGGGTCTCCTTTTATATAAATTTTCTGTTTTCTAAGTTTACTTATTTTCGAAATTTCAAAACTTCCAGTTCAAGTAAACATTCCAAATTCAAACAATCAAAATTTACAAAGTATAAAATTTTCAAATTTCAAAAATTCGATTTCCAAAATTCAAAATTCAAGATAGTAAAAATTCAAGATATAAAAAATCTAAATTTATAAAGTATAAAATTTGAACTTCAAAACAATGTTTTATTATTAACAATAAAACAACAATTGTTTGTAAACAACGATATAATGATAATTAACTCATCGATAGTGATGAACTGGAATACTAGTGGCTTCTCGGCCGGTCGTCACACTACCCCCCTTTCAATCACGAGAAGACAATCGGCGAACGGTAACTTTGCCTTCTCGGTTCATTTTTAATCGGTACCAGATTCCGTTGATGTGTTCTATTTTTGATTTCTGTCTGCCTCGGATGTGTGTCTTTCTGAAATTGGCAATGGCATTTTCTAATGTGTTTTCTGATCCAGTTATCAACGCTTGAATTGCCTCCACTAGCCGATTGTCTTCGTCGCTCATGGCGAAGGGTAGTGGTGATATCGGCCGCGAAGTTGATGGTGCGAGGTTGAGTATATGTAGGTTGTTCTCCTGGTTCGGTTGGTAGTGGAGATGTCGGTGGTGGGGTGGAGGGTATCTCTTCTGTCTCTGCTTCTTCTTTGTTTGGATCTCGTTGTGGTGATGGTGGGAATTCTGTAGATGGTTCTTGGTTTTCGTTATCTCTCTGATTTGGGTCGAATATGGTGAGGACTGTTTTGGTTACTACGTAATAATTTTTGGTCCCTCGTCCTTGCCACATATCTCTCGAGATTTCCGTATATATCTTGGCACCGGTTAGTCTGTTTGTTTCGTCTTCGTCCTCTTCAATTTCGATGTAATCTTTGTCTTCTGTGGTACTTGAATCTGTCGCTTACTTCTATGGTTTCTTCTATGTTTTCCTTTTGTGTTGATGCTGGAGGTGTCTCTTCTTCTATGTCAAAAAATTCTATTTCTTCGGACTCTGTGTCACTAATCTCTATAATGTCTTCTAAATTTTCTGGTGATGTTGATGGTGATGCTGTTGATGGTGATGATGTTAATGGTGATGATGATGATGATGTTGATGGTGATTCCTTTTGATTGTTTTTCTCTCGAAAGATCTTTATTCGTGGGATCTTTGCTAAATTATCGATCTCTGTCTTCCACTCGGAATTTTCGTTGTCTCTTGTTTTTCTTATTCTGAATTGGCGGTTGATGATCCTGTCCCATCGCCTCTGTGTTATTTGTATTCGATGACCTGGAGGATTTCGTTTTGGGTATTTGCTTGGCTGAAGAAGACTGTAAATGTTTCGATACACAAGCTAGATGGATGATATGGTTTTGTGCCGGTACATCTGTACAGTTTCGTATGACATCTTTGAGAAGCAGCGAGTCATTCAATAATTGTCCAGAATACATCAGCCTTTGTTCAGACACCGTTGGTTTGCATGGGTAGACCAATGACAGCTGCGTCTTCAAGCGTTTCACTGACCACTGTAGGTCACATTCGATTGCGTGATCATCGAACAGTTGATTGGACGCTTTGATCAGGAGTTTCACACTGTTTGTTGATCCTCTAACGTTCTCTTTCGGTGACTCTTGGTTTGCTGTGATCGTAGTGCTAGCAGGGTCAGCCATAGCTGTAGCGGGAGATGTCGAGTCATTAATTATTGTCGCTTTCGTTGTCGATGTGAAACGATGGTGATGATGATGATTTATTTGCGTTTAATTAAAAATTTTCGTTTCCAATTTATTAGTGATTAAAATTTTTCGTTTTAGTTCTTATCGATTGAGGTTCTATTTTCTGAATGATGTTTTGAAAAATTTTTGTTAAAAAATATATATTTTTGTTTTCAGTTTGGATCGAGGCAATTCTGATTCGTATAGATTCTTCTTGTTGGGGTTTCGAGTGATATGTTTTTAGTTTTGATACGTGGGATGTTCTTATTTTCTTTTCTCCTTGTTTTTGGAGTTTAACTATTACTGGTGAAATAAATGATAAAACTGAATATGGTCCGTCATATTTAGGTGCGAGTTTTGCTGTAAAATTGTCTACGGTTTTCGACATTTGATGTTGTCTCATCCATACCAATTGTCCAATCATTGGTTTCCAGTTTCGGCGACGAAGGTTGTAGTATTTGGCTTGGGTTTGTGTGGCGATTTCGTTATTCTGTCTGACGATTTGGAAAATGTCGAGCAGTTTTTGTGATTTTTCTTCAGGGGAAAGTTTGTTTTGGCCAGTTCCTGGAGTGCATTCGTCGTAGAGTGTCTTTGGGAGTCGTGGTTCACTACCATGGACTAAAAATGCGGGACTATATCCTGTGGTTTCGGAAACGCTGGAATTTATTGCTAACGTGAATTCTGTCAGAAATTTATCCCAAGTATTTTGTTGGCTTTTTGAGTATTGTGCAATCATGGTTTTTATTGTTCGGTTCGCACGCTCCGTTGGATTCTCTTGAGGTGTATATGGTGCCGTTAGTTGTTGTTGTACACCTATGTCCTTTAAGTAGTTTTGAAATTTTCTACTAACGAATTGGACTCCGTTGTCAGTAATTAGTGTTTTTGGTATACCGAATCTAGCTAGAATTCTTTCGCGGAATGCTTTTATAAGGTGGTCGCTTGTTGCTGACCGTAATGGTATTAATTCTACCCATTTCGTGAATTTGTCTGTGAAGACTAGTAGAGTGTTGTTACCATGTCTTGTTCTTGGAAGTGGACCAACGAAATCAGCAGAAATGATAGACCAGGGACTTTCGGCGACTTTTGTTAACATTTCTCCAACTGGTTTTAGTTGGTTTACTTTATATAGTTGACAATTAATGCATCCTTTTACATATTTATTAATGTGGTGAAATAATCCTGGCCAGTAATATTTGCTTATTACGCGTGCGATTGTCTTCCGTATTCCGAGGTGTCCTGCGGTTGGAGTATCGTGACATTCTTCGAGTACTCTTTTTCTTAGGTTATTAGGTACGCACATTTTCCATGGTGTGGTATCTTCATCGTCGATTGTTCTGGAAATATGTCGATAAAGTTGGCCATTTTGTATGCAGAAATCTGGGAAATTTTCGGGGTGGTTTTCTACTTCTTGTTTCTGTTTATTGTACCAATTGCTTTTTGTATTATTTTTAATTATTTTGCATGCAGCTTCGACTGGTTGCCGTGATAAAGCGTCGGCTACTACATTGTGTTTCCCTTTCCTGTATTGGATGTCGTATCTGTATTGTTGAAGTTTGAGTGCCCATCGTGCAATTCTTCCAGAGGGGTTACTTATTGAGTGTAACCATTTCAGAGAGAGATGGTCTGTTATGATCGTAAAAGTATATCCTTCTAAATATTGGCGCATTTTTCGTATTGCCCAAACTATAGCCAGACATTCTTTTTCGGTAGCGGTGTAATTTGTTTCAGTTTTGTTAAGATGACGACTAGCATATGATAAAACCCCAGCAAAACAAGAATAACCGAGTCGCACACACTATTGCATTATTTTCAAGAATCACTAACACGGTCTCACTATTTTTTGACAATGGTGGCTGAGTGGGAAAGAAATGCCAATATTAACGTGGCTGAAATGGATTTTTTCTCATTCTGCCATTACTAGTGCCAGAAAAGCACTGCAGAAAAAAATCAACGTGAACAAGGAAAGTTGTGTTTGAAGTGTTATTTCCAAAAATTAACAAAAAAGATACAAACATTAAACAAAATATTTTTATTATCAGCTTGTTAGATGTTCTGAAACATTTCCATTTGTTCTGAAGATTTCCTGAAGAAATCCAACTACATGAAACCACACAGTTCCTGCTCTATTTTGGAATACAAATATAATTGGAATACAAAGTACATACTTCAACATTA
Organism: Conops quadrifasciatus; assembly: GCA_949752815.1. Lineage (NCBI taxonomy): Eukaryota > Metazoa > Arthropoda > Insecta > Diptera > Conopidae > Conops > Conops quadrifasciatus. The sequence continues at coordinate 7,480,073 of OX457081.1, forward strand.
AATGTAATTTAATTTTGTGATTTTACCATTTGTGATATCATATTAATTAATAATTTCATTTTTATTTAAACCATTTCTTTAATTTCTTTACAAAGAACATTAATAAAAACATGATATTTACCATAACTTGCATTTTATTAGTTTAAAATTGGAAACGGTATCGCAACCTGGTATTTTACCGGTTAATTAACTGGTAGCGCTACCAGAGTGCGAATGGTGCGAAAGAGCGCACTATACGTTTAAGCATATGAATTTGTTGTATAGGAAAGAAAGGGATACACGATCACACGTACACAAAAGTTTCTGGTACTTTTTTCCTGATGCTCTTAAGAAAATAATAGAAACTTTAACCGAAACTTCGGGTAGCGCTACCAGGTAAATAACCGGTGAATTACCAGGTAGCAGTCCTGCAGGGACTAATTCATTACCGTCTAAATTTTGTGTGAGGACGGCGCCAATACCATAGTCACAAGCATCTGTTTGTAGGAAGAATTTTTCGTTGAAGTTTGGACATGCAAGTATGGGAGCTTCTGTGAGTTTTTCTTTCACCTTCTCGAAAGCTGTTTGTTGTTCTTCTGTCCACTTGTAGCGTTTACTTTTTTGAAGTAGAGATGTGAGTGGATGTGTGATATGGGCGAAGTCAGAGACAAATCTACGGTACCATGATATGATGCCAAGAAATCGTCGCAATTCGCGTAGATTTTCTGGAGGTTTTAGTTCTTTAATGGCTGATATTTTATCTGGATCAGTGTGTATGCCCTTTTCACTTACGACGTGGCCTAGATATTTTGTTATCTTTTGGAAGAATTCGCATTTATCTTTATTGATGCGAAGATTGGCTTCTCGTAGTCGGCGTAATACTTCTCTGAGATGATTTATATGTTCTTCGAAGGTGTTTCCAATTACAATGATGTCGTCGAGATATGCGAATGCATGGGGTTCCATATCTGGGCCTATGACACTATCTAATGTTCTCTGGAATGTCGCTGGTGCTGAATGTAATCCAAAAGGCATTACTTTCCATTGGAAAAAACCTCGTCCGGGTACTGTAAATGCGGTGTATGCTTTGCTATTTTCTTCCATGGGTATCTGCCAGTATCCATTTTTCAAGTCGATTGTGCTGATGTATCGTGCATTTCTTAATCTATCTAAGATATGTTGAATTCTTGGTAATGGATATGCGTCGGGTATCGATTGGGCATTGAGTTGGCGGTAATCGATACACATTCTCCATTTGCCGGTTTTCTTCTTGACAAGAACAATGGGGGCGCTATGTGGACTTGTGGATGGTTCAATACCACCTTTTTTAGTAGGTCGTCTATTTCATCGTCAATAACCTTTTGCATAGCGGGATAGTGGGATAGTATCGTTGTTTAATAGGTCTCTCATCACGCATTACTATCTTATGTTTTGCTAGATGTGTCACACCACATATTTCTTCACATTTTTGGAGTTCGTCATTTAAGAATGTTTGGATTCTTTCCTCTTCTATAGGATTCCCAGTTTCTCGACTAAGTCCTACTCGAGGGTGTTGTTCCTTTTTGGTTTTTGAAGATAGATTTAGGCTAATTCCTGCGCATTCTAATCTTGTCTCAGTTTCGGCAAGGAAATCTAAGCCTAGTATGAGGTCGTCTACGACTCGTGGTAAGATGAGGATCGTCAGTTTTTGTATTTTATTTCCGAATGTGACAGTTGTTTTTAATGCTCGTGTTACTTCTTGGGTTTGTCCATTTGCCATACCTATCGTTGCCTTAGTTGTGGTTATAAAAGATGGTAGTTTCACTGTTTGTGCTAATTGTTCACTTATAAAACTTCGACTAGCACCGGTATCAATGGTCGCATGCATAATAATATTATTGATGATTACATCGGCGACGATCCCTTGACCCTCGAAACGAAGTTTTCTTGACGATCCCGATGTTTCTAATAATTGGTCTCCGTGCAACCTCGGTTCGATGCTCGGAGACGATGTTCGTTTCCCTGGTCCTTTCGGCAACACTCTTTTGTTAGGATATTTCTGCGGCCACATATCCAACAATGGTATAAGACTGGGTTATTACAATTTCGTGCTATGTGACCTTCTCTTCCGTAACGTCGACAAGCGGTTTTTACGTTTATATTAGTTTCGTTTGTTTGAATTACTTGTCTGTGTTTGGCTGCATGGATATTTTGGACAAATTCTTGTCTATTTATTTCTTTATGTGTCAAGATTCCGTAATCTCCAACTAGTTCAATTAACTCTGTAAGGGTAGTGAACTCATTACGTTTGACGTAAAGTTGGATTTCTCTGCGACTATTCCGATAGATTCTTTCTAATTGTTGGTGTTCACTGAGACTTGTATGTCGCATGAGTCCTTGTAGTATAATTACATAATCTCTGAATAGTTCGTCGATTCTTTGGTCACGTTTGCGGATGTTTTTGCGGATGATTCTTCGAAATACCGAGTTGGTAGAAAAAATCTCAAAAAGTCCTTTTTAAAAGAATCCCATTTGTCCCATCGCAGATTGTTACTTCTGTACCATTGCAAGGCTCGATCTTGCAGTAGTTCGGGCATAGTTTTGGGTACTAGATCTAAATTACACGCATAGGATTCTGTCAATTCTTCCATTCTTTCGATAAATATTAGTGGATTTCCAGTCCCATCATATTTTATTCCCCATTTTATTCTTACGCGATCGATTAAGGAAATATTTTGTAATGGTGTCATTTCGGGAAGAAAGGCTCGTATTACTTGTGGTGTTTCTAATATCATGTTCGATTGCGTTGCCTGTGTTCTTACTAACGATGTGGACGGCTGAGTTTCACTTGGATTTCGTTCGAGGGTGGATTTTGTATTATTAAATTTTTCTCGTTATTCGATATGTTTTCTACTGTTTGTTTGGGTATTCTATCGTTTAAATATTCTAGATCTTCCGATGTTTAGATGAGTCCCTGCTCGGGCGCCATGTAACGAAGTGCCTTTTCTCGCCTGAGGTACGCTCAGTCAATACAAGATCCGATACAATTTTATTTGTTAGGGATCTAAACACCGGTCTCGTCGTGTTAGATTAGTTAGGTAAGTTAATATTTAATCTAGAATGGCCGAATCGAAATTCATTTCCATTTGATTACTCTACTTGTGGCCGAACCGAAGTTCTTTTCCACCTAAAAGATTCTTTTGTAATGGCCGAACCGAAGTTCTATTCAACTTTCTAATTAATCGTGGCCGAACCGAAGTTCTTTTCCACCCTATCGGATTAAATGAATAAAAGTTATTTTTAAATTATTTCAAGCTTCAGTTGAGACCTTATCATCCCAAGAGTCTCCGTTCAACTGAACTATTTATTGTTCGGATCTCCTTTTATATAAATTTTCTGTTTTCTAAGTTTACTTATTTTCGAAATTTCAAAACTTCCAGTTCAAGTAAAAATTCAAGATATAAAAAATCTAAATTTATAAAGTATAAAATTTGAACTTCAAAACAATGTTTTATTATTAACAATAAAACAACAATTGTTTGTAAACAACGATATAATGATAATTAACTCATCGATAGTGATGAACTGGAATACTAGTGGCTTCTCGGCCGGTCGTCACTATTGATACTCATAATTGTTTCTTTAAGTAAGTGACTTAATTTGAGAATTCGTTCATGAAGTCAGGCCTTGATTAATTTGATTTGGCAAATTGATGCAGAATAATTTCTACATTCTTGAAAGTAATAGAAAAATAATGTTATTGACATATAGAATTTATTTAAGTAATTTTTTCTTTTCTTATTTTGAATTTATTTAGGAGTATTCGGTTTTATTGTTGAACTCATTTTAATCACTTTGGTATAATAAAAAATCGTATATTATATAAAATATTTTTATGTTCGTCTATGAATAAATTTTACTTAGAAGTTAATACGTCTTAGTACATGTTATACACACACATATAACTTTTTCAATACACAAAAGAGGCTCCGGGAAATAACGCCCAAATGAAATAAAGCCCACTTTTTTTATATGAAGATTTGAAATCGTAAAATTTGGGTGTTATTAAATTTTTTTTTGGGCTTTATTTCATTTTAGAAAAAAATGAAAACTCAGCCAACAAAACCATCTTCTTTGCTGAAAAGTCTTCCTCTATCCTGGGTCTTTCTGCATGCCGGCCTTTGGCCGGGGCAGGGATTAAAACCGTCAACCAACGGAGCCATCTACTTGCTGAAAAGTCTCTCTATCCAGGGTCCTGGGTTGAGGCCTTTGGCCGCGGCAGGGATTTACACCCTTAGCCTAAAAAACCATCTCCTTGCTGAATAGTATTTGTATTCTAAATCGTCCAGTAACTCCAACAGCTGCTTCGTAGCTAACGCATTTTAGCATTTATCGCAGAATTGGGCCTTATTTCATTTTTTTGGGCTTTTTTTCATTTTTCGGAAAAAATTTGAAAATTTCTTAAAATGAAAAAAAATGAGATAAATGAATTTTTAAATGAATAAATAAAAAATCATCATCATAATTTTTTTTTTTAAAATGATAAATGAATTTTTTTAATGAATGGGCGTTATTTCCCGGAGCCCACAAAAGACAACTTAAAAACTTAAAACTTTTTACACAATTGTCAACAGAAAAATATTTAATCCTTTTATTTACTAGATTAGAAGCTATTTTTACGTTTACATTACAGAACAAAACAAAACAGAATCCTACCGAGTTTAAGGATTAACTTTTACGGCATGGCACAAGGACACGAATAACTCAAATAAAAATTATAAGCATAATAAAAACATAGACGATAAAAAAATACTTTCTAAAAAACTTGCCTTAATTTAATTCTAAATAACTTGAAAAAGAAAAAAAAGGATTTAAAATTAAATTCGATGGATGCCAAAAATTTGCTTTTGCAGCATTGAAAAGTTTTCGCGGAGCAATGAATATTTTAAAATCTGCTTATACTTAAATCGTAAATCTTATTTATACTTAAATTCCAAGGCAATGGGTCGTATGCATAAAAAATAGTGAAAGCTGCGTATAAGTGTCTACTTTAAAGTTCAGAAAGGTCGTCAGTGAACATTGTTTTTTAATGCATAATAAATTTTTATGTCTCACTGATTTCGAATTTTGAAATTAAGTGTTCAGTACTACTTGAAATTTTGTTTTTCTGTCAGATTTAATATTTCCGTAACGAAAAAATTGTGCTCAAAGCTGTAAGAATGTAATGTTAGTATTAAATAACAATTCTACAATAGATCGGTGATCGATTATTAGGTGTTTAATAATTATACAGATTATAGAAAAAATTATAGAATAAATTTTAAGAAGCCTTCAACAGGAAGAAGGAAAAATTTTATTAATTAATTTTTGAATGATTTTAGATATTGAATAAATTTAAGACGAATAAAACGAAAGACTTACATAACTCTACTTCAATTTGTGTTTGAAATGATTAAATAAAATTAAATGATGAAATACAATTAAAAATTTTACATTTGAATTTTTTAAATTAATTTGGAATTTGTAATATATGTACATATGTAATTAACCGTAAGTTGAATTACCTAATTCGCAATCTCGTTTCTACGCAGAACTCCTCTTCTTTTTAAAGTATCGTTGATTTCTTCATTATGTGGTACCACAATATTGGAACCATAATCTAATGTATATGTGGAGTCATCAATATCTGATTCTTGCAAATGTTTTTATATATTGTGCAGTATAAAACATCGATACCAATCATCGCACCAATCATCGGCGGAATCCTATTAGACTGCATACGCATTTCAGATTGTAAAATGGGAAGGAAATCTCCTTTTTATTTGACCAAACACGCGTTTCAAATTACGAGGCGTTCCTGTGAATGGAGCTTATTTTATTGTATTTTTGTTGAATTTCTGTGTTTGCATCGTAATGCAAACTGTTATCGTAATAAGGCGCCATTAGCTATGAACTAATTCCGTATCCTTTGTCGCGCAGTAAAATGGCACCTGCTGGATTTTTATTCATAACATCACGCACGCAAGAGTTCCTCCAGAAACGTGAGAAGATAGTAAATCTCTACTTACTTGAACACCGGGATCCCCAACATACCGAAGAAATGTTTTCATTTTGTCAAATTGGTTAAAGCACCCACCTCTAGTTTCATTATTTTCCGATTAAAAATGAGAAGCCATTCATTCTGTATTATCCCAGGAAAATCGATACAGGGACCTATAATTATAATTGTCATCCGACCTAAATCTTCTGAATTTGTATAGTTTCTTCTTCCTTTCGGATTTTTAATTCAAAAACATGGCCATTTCAAAAATTTAATACAGAGTAGTAAACAGACTTAAAAATCTTTTTAATCTGTTAATTAATCACTATTTTTCTAATAGTAAAATCTATTTTTATGCATATAAATTTTTAACAAGTAGTGCTATGAAGATAGTGAAGTCATTAAGAGTAGTCATCCCTATATGTTATAGTGTACTATTTTTATGCATATATAAAAACTATACTGTTCACTATGAACTTTACAAAAGTTTATGAAGTTTACACTACTTTTATGCATACGACCCAATATGTTCCATCAAATTTATAATACCGTAGAAATTATTTGCAATCATAATCAAGTAAGTAAAGTAATTTTCGTTAGTGTTCAAGATTTTCAATTTTTTACAATGATTGTCTTACGATAGAAATTAACTCGGTATCAACTGCTGAAATTATTGCCATCAGTACTTCGCCTCATCAAATATTTGTCTTCTTTTCACGACCATCGTCAGCATCATTCATTAAATGATTGTTGGTCGATAACGTCGACAACTGTTTGTTGATACACCCGTCGCTGTTGTGGTTGAATAAAGACTAGCATTCATATTGCTATTGTTTTTATTATTATTGTTGTTTGATTGATTGTACTGACTACGTAATGGAGTGCGATGGCGATAGCCGGTCACTAATTGTCGTACCATCGAACGATACTTGTCCGAGAGGACGCAGTAGAGGAAAAAATTGGCGGCTGCATTAATGTCGACAAGAAAATTAAATATGTTGCCGAGTATAACTTGCAAATTGACATCAATATTCACATTGTCGGAGACGATCAAGTAAATGGCCCACGGTAACTGACAAATGATGAAAAGCAAAACGACAGCAATCAAAGTGACAGTGACACGATTCTCTTGCGAAACCGATGAAATCGTAGATTTCCGCTGTAGAGAGAGAGTGAATTAGTTAGTTTTGAATTAGACATGTGTACAATTTTGTCAATACAAATGAATGTTTTAATGCAAAATAGAATTTAAATTTATTTTATTTATTATTATTTTTATATATTTATATTATTTTATTTAGAATTTAGAATTTTAAATTTGAAATCTTTTTAAAATTAGAATTCAATCAAAAGAAATAAAAAGGCTGCCAAAAAATCGTTTGAAATAAAATGGATGGAAAAACAAAAAAATTGACGATAATAAATAAACAAAGCTCTACTTAATTTAAATTTCGATTATTATGAATATTTTCCGTGATTTCTGCAATTATTCTTAAAATCATAATTTACTATTATTTTAAAATTTGTTATTAAATTAAATGAGATTAAATTAAATAGACTAAATTTGGTAAATCGATTGCGAGCACGTGTGTTCGTGCGTATTTTTCCGCATACTTAAGTGTTTTCCTATAGGGACGGCTCGATGTTGACAGTTGTCATCTTTACATAAACATCTTTTTCATTTATACGCGCCGTGGTGATTTGACATTATTGACTAACTTATAAACAACAGATTTGGCATATGCCGCCAAATCGACATGGCCGCCACAAACTGTCAACATCGAACCGTCTCTATTAGAAAACCATTTATTTTGAAATCTTTGCTATATTTTTAAGTTACAACCTATGTTACTACTATTGTAAGAGCTGTTATTATTTCAATTTAAACAAGTAAGAGCGTTAACTTCGGCCTGGCCGAAGCTCATATACCCTACACCCGTATCTGTCGAAGTGACGATAAAAAGTGGGCGGGTGACGCCCACTTTCATTTAATTTACAGATAGTAAATTTTGATATATTAACTCATTTACAACACCGCTTTTCTCAACAAACACCTCATTATATGGTATGGTATACCAGTAGGCGTGTCACGCCCAATTTCTGTGAGATAACGTTTTATTTTATTATTATTTTTTAGAATATTTTTAAGAGAATATTCGTGGCAAATCTCAAGACTATATCTTTATTCCTTCTTCTCTAATCGTGATTTTCGTCACCAGTGGGCGGACCGCGCCCATTTTTGGGAGTGTATTTAAGTTTGAAACCATGGACCCGGGAATGAAATTTCAGCTTTAAACTCGCTCTACAAGCTGAGCAATTAAGCTAAAGGCACGGAAAAATTCATATTTTCTATAAAAAGTGAATTTATGGAAATTATAATTTATACCATTTTCAATACCAAACAGCCTATAGTGACAAAGAATATTTGTACCGAATTTCATGGCGATAGCTCTATGCGTTCTCCCGTAATCCTGATTTCCACAGACAGACAGACAGACGGACGGACATGGCTAAATCGAATCAGAAGGTGATTCTGAGCCAGAATATACATATATACTTTTCTATACCTGCCATGCCTCCTTTAATGCGTTACAAACGGAAGAACAAAGTGAATATACCCTCATCCCTTCGGGGTAGGGTATAAAAATCCCAAAATGACAAAATCCTCAAAATCCCAAAAAATTCTTAAACCCGAAAATTTTTTAATCACGAAATGAAAATTCAGTCACAATTTTTTCCAAAGCGAAGTATGCGTCACTTGCCTTTTTTTACAATGGCAGAAAATCAAACTTGTAATATCGAGAGAATTTTGTTGTCTACGGGTTATAATCCTTCGCACGGCCGAAGGCACGCATCAATACTTTAAAATCGAAAATACTTTGAACTAAATTTGAGCTAAATTGAACTTTGCTAATGGTTTGAATCTGTTCAAAAGGCTGAAGGATACCGAAAAACCAGTTCTGTAATTTCGGGATTTTGTCGTTTCGGGATTTTGTCATTTCGGGATTTTGTCGTTAGGGATTTATTCTTTCGGGATTTCGTTACCAACCCCTAATACTTTTAAACTATGTATATCCTGCATTTTTAAATGCAGCCAAATCTAATTATAATATAATGTGCTATCACTTCACTTTAGAATTGCCGTTTCGCTTTCTTATTCTATCGTTTCATTGCTTTTTCACTAATAATTTCCTTTATCAATATTTTCTACCTTTTTAATACTACCAAATACTGCTTCTTTAAAAAGTGTTATAATTTCAAGTGTTTTTATTTTTTTTACCTTAAAATATACAAACATTTCTAACACATATCATTTTCTTTTCTGACCATCATATTTTAAATACCTTTTTAATCTCCTTTTAAGTCTACTGTAAAATCTGTACCCGGCTGATTCATCGCAAGCAATTCATCGCAAGACAAATTCCTCGCAAAGCAATTCATCGCGCAGCAATTCATCGCAATAGCAATTCATCGCAACAGCAATTCATCGCAACAGCAATTCATCGTATTAGCAATTAATCACAAGGAAATTTTGAGAAATGTTTGATAATTCTCCACAGAAAATTATGTAATTATCAAGCCACAAATTTTAAAAATTTTAAAAACTCATTTTTGCAGTTTCTTCAACAATTTTCTCACACTATTTGGGATATAATTGCAATAATTGGATATTGTATACAATTTAACAATAAAGTTTTGTGTTATTGCCATTTGAAACGTTATTCATTACAACAGCAATTGAAAATCTCGCGATTTTAAAAATAAATTTTTCTGCTTCGGCTCGCGATAAATTTTTTTGCGATAAATTGCTACGCGATGAATTGCTGTGCGATGAATTTGTCTTGCGGTGAATTGCTTGCGATAAATCAGTCTAGAATCGTAAAATCTACTGCTCCCTTTTTTCTTTTATCAATTTCTTCTTCTGCTTTTTTTATACTCACCTTCGGCCTTCGTATACTACTTGCATTTGTCATTTCGCTACGTAAGTTCTTTGAACGTCGTACCAACATGATCAGAAAAAGGTTGAAGGTGGCCAACACAAATAACGGTATCAACACAAAAACAAACAACGTGTAAAGAAACAATAAACGTCTGTAGATTTCATTCCTTCCAAGGCTTGATAAACTGATTACATAGGAAGTGAGCTAAAATTGTAATACATTTTTAAAAAGAAGACGGTGGTAATTAAAAAATTACAAATAATAAAAAGTAAATAGCACAGTAATGGTAACGTCAAAAAAATAGTATGAAAAAATAAATAGAAAGAAATAGAAAGTGGAGCAGTCAAAGGGATGGTACAGAGAAAGTGAATAAAAAAAGGAAAATTCCCTAGTTTAAATAATTTCGAAAATTTTATCCTCCAGAAACAAAAGTGAACTTTAAGTAAAATTGTGCACAGATTCCGAATATGATACAGTTTTTTATCAGCTTTAATTTTAGCTTTTAGTTATCGGCAAAAAACCTTTTAGACATGGATAAAAGCAACTAACCGATTGTAACAAGTTCATTTTTCATTTGATATTATAGAAAAAAATAATGTTTTCGTTTTTCTAATAATCAAAAAACATATTTTTTTAATGTTTAAATTGAGAGCACCACTAAATCCCACATTACGAAATACAACAAGAACAAAATCCAACATTTTAAATTTTAAGAATCCAACAGTACAAAATCCCCCTGTATAAAATCCAACATTTGAAAATCGAACAATACAAAATCCCGCTTTTTAAACATCCATTTCTCCTGACCGAAATGTTTTTACTAAAAACTATTGAATAATTCAACCATTATATTGTTCGATAGTTTTTAGTAATTCATAAATTATTCAACGAGTAAGGTCGTGTGCCAATTGACTTTTTACTTGATATAGAACTATATAAAACTTTTACAGCCGAAAATGTTTATGCTATTGAGGTAAATTCCCCCCACGTGAAAACGACACGAAAAGAAAAATTCCCCAAAACCCTCTTATAACACGGTACTTCTACAACACGATAACGAGATTTTTGTTTAAAATTATTTAGAAAATTACATTATGCACTATGAACACACAATATATGGGAATAACCGAAATTTTACTGCTTACTATTCTGCTTTTTTTCGGGAAATATCCGAAATTTTTCTGAATAAACTATGCCTGTTTAAAGTTTAATTTTTTTTTATATTTTTATTTTTACAATCTTTTAAAAGACGATCCGATCTCGTCTACGTTTTTTTCAATTATATTTTCAAACGATAACAATAAAATTGCCTACTACAACTCGGCCATTCTGACACTCGATCGACCCGATCGATAATGTAAGATTACAATATAACATATATACATGTATATACATATAGATGAGATATTTAAAGTCTATGTAAAGTGCCTTCTGAATGCGGAAATAAAAACTAATTGGCTGAATGCATTTGCGGAATAGTATTTACGGAATTCGGAATACGGAATACAGAATTTACGGAACTTCAGCATGATGCTGCGGCAAATTTTTGTTTCGAAGTATAGTAGCCTGCTTACTTCTTGGAACACATCCAGATCAGCTATTGTTATTGCTTTCCTCATGAAGACCCAACTTCAGATTCTTGCTGAACTGATCGTGTAACTTCTTGTAGTTTTCTGTATCTTCAGTCAGTCCTTCAATTAACTCTAAAGCCTTCTTGGCCTTCTTTAGCGCTTCGTTCTGCTGCAACATTTCACGCAAAATATTCAAAACTAAATCTTCGGATTTGCCGACAGCAGCCATAATGACAGCTTCTTGCTTATTGTCCAATGACTCTTCATTGGGTCCACATTCTTCTAGCAATAAATCTGTCATACACTCCCAATCTTTAACCATAGCATTATTATCAATAAACGAATAAACCAAATAAGCGCCATGCTCGTGTAATTCAGATTAAATAAAGAAATGCAACAAGTTTCTAACTAGTGGGGTATTTGGTAACCTTAATTTCCCGCTTCCCCGCTTAGTTGTTTTTAGATATTTCTGCATCGTTGATAAGATGAAATAAGCGAACATTTAAAAATTCCGCAGCAGTTTGAGCATCACCACGATGGGAAGAATACACGAGTTCGTAAAATACTTCACAATCCTTATCGGCAAAAATGTCCGCATATATTTTTTAAATAGTTAGCACCAATTTCACGGCATGCACTGCTATATCAAATTCTTTATCTAAAGTCATTGCAACTATATGACCCTTAAATTTAGATGTGAATAATTCCAACTTGCCCTTTAGTTCATCCTTTTCATAAAGTGGTAACAGTGCTTGCAAACATCGAAGCCGTATCTCTCCGACTTTGTCGTGTAAGGTCCAACCAATATACTTCAAATAAGGATCATCAAGAAAATTCTGTGGATAGTTCTCTATGCAAACACCGATTTCAGCCATACAAATGGCCCGAATTTCCAAATCCCACTTCTGATGTTTTAAAGTTTCATTTTCTTTTTATATTTTTATTTTGACAATCTTTTAAAAGACGATCCGATCTCGTCTACGTTTTTTTCAATTATATTTTCAAAACGATATTTTCAAACGATAACAATAAAATTGCCTACTACACCTAGATGTATTTTTTACCTATTAAACTTGAGTACATATTTTGTGATGCAAGAGTTTACTTCGTGGATAGCAATTAGCATAATTTTTTATTTTTTAAGTGAAGATTGTAAAATTAATAATTTTACAATAAAAGAATTACAAGAGGGTAGATTTTTTTAAACGGACAGAAGGTGCACAAAATCTAGAGTTAAAAAATCAAAGTTCAAAAAGTGAAGGTAATATTGTTGAACCAAACAAACGTTCTTGTTTAGAGAAGAAAATTAATAAATTAAGTTTATATTAATTTAAATTAAATGTAAATTTTTGTTTTGTTTTCTTATAAACATGACGTTACTTATATGAAATAAAAAAAATCTTTTTAATAGCTTTTGGAACATTACTCTCCTTTTTGTATTGGCTTCTAGTCTCATATAACACGGTTTCGCACAACAAGGGACTTTGTAGGAACGTATCTACCGTGTTATAGGAGGGATACCTGTACTACAATACATATATAGTTATATAGTAATATATAACATTATAACTATAATCACTATATTGTACATTAATTAAACGAGGAGCTGCAAACTGTTGACCTGTTTTTTACATATCAGTTTACTTATTCTTTTAAGCTGCTGTGCATGATTTATGTTTATTAATTCTTTTTTAAATTGAAATTAAATTTATTCTACGAATTGGCACAACTAGAAACAAATTTAGCTATTTTACTTAGCAGAGTAAAATTTTTTCACCCCTACGTACCCCTAATGCGAAAAACATTCAACGAGTGAATTGCTCGATAGTTTTTAGAAATAGATAAAATGAATGAGTGAAAAAATCATTCGATAGTTAAAATCACTTAGTAACTAACTATCGATAGTTGAAATCACTTGATAATTCCCAACACTATCTTAACACTGACGCACAGTCAATGACTCAATGACTCATTGACTGTGCGCCAGAATGACGTCAATATCTACCAAGTGAGAGATCGTAAAAAAATAAAATAACGAGACATAAAAAATGTCTATAAAGGAGCCCGCAAATCTGGAAGAAATTAGTATCCCAGAGAATTAGTATCCCAAGAACTGAAATGTATAGAGGGCGAAGAATTTATTCTTTTGAAAACTAAATTTAATGGGAAGAGAAACATTATTATGGGCACTCTAACAAATTTAAAACTTTTAGGCGGGTCTCCTGTTGGATAATGGATGGTACTTTTTATGTCTTACTAAATATTATGAGACACTTATCTTATACAGTATTGAAGGACAGGTATTGTCTTACTTCTTTATGTAAGTTATGATTTTATTTAATTATTTCGGATAGGTGAGCAAGAAAGATTCGGAATCTTATCGTCAGTTTTTTTACAAATTGTGTCGTATAGCTTGCTTTAATAATATTGTACCTAACCCTGCAAAAATATGAACCGAGTTGGAAAAGGCCAGTGCTGCGGCTGCAAAGGAATTATTTCCAACTTCTTACTATAAAGGCTGTTGGTTTCAAAAAAACGTGCGCTACGCGCCTGAATTTTTGACCGTTGTATCTTTGTCCTTGAAAGAGAATTTTCCGAGAACCCAAAATAATGTCGAGTCTTGGCATCGTCGATTGAAGTCTATTATTGGAAGGAAAAGTTAGGGAATATACAAACTTATAAAAGAGCTATCTAAGGAGATGATTTTGATTAAATACAAGATTGCAAAATTAAAATCAGGACACTTATTTCTGGTGAAAAAAAAACAGATCTTGGCGTACAAGAAAATAAGCAGAGTAATCAAGAAACGCGAGAAGTGCGGAAAGATTGACTTTCTGAAGCAAGTTGCAATTAATAACAAGTAAGAGCGTTATCTTCGGCCTGGCCGAAGCTCATATACCCTACACCCGCATCTGTCGAAGTGATAAAAAGTGGGCGGGTGACACCTACTTTTTTTAAATTTACAGGGAGTAAATTTTTTTCTATTATCTCATCTACAACACCGTTTTTCGTGCTAAACACCTCATTATATGGTGATTATATAGTGGGCGTGTCACGCCCATTTTTTAGTATATATTTTAGTCTAAGATGGTGGACTCGGAAATAAAATTTTAGCTGAAAATTCGGTGTAAAAGCTAAGAAATTAAGCTATAAGCACGGATGAGTGCATATTTTCTATAAAAAGTAGGCGTGACACTGGTCCGATTTTCCCCATTTTCAATACCAAACAGCGTAGGATAACAAAGAATATTCGTACCAAATTTCATGATGATACCTCCATTCGTTCTCCTGTAATCGTGATTTCCAAAGACAGACGGACAGACAGACGGACGGACAGGGCTAAATCGACTCAGGACGTGATTCTGAGCCAGAATATATATACTTTTCTATACCTGCCACGCCTCCTTTAATGCGTTACAAACGGAAGAACAAAGTGAATATACCATCATCCCTTCGGGGTAGGGTATAAAAATCCCAAAATGACAAAATCCTCAAAATCCCAAAAAATTCTTAAACCCGAAAATTTTTTAATCACGAAATGAAAATTCAGCCACAATTGCGTAAAACTCTCCCTATGTGTTTTCTATAGGAATTTGACGTCACAGAATCGCGCGATGTGTCGCGATTCGATAGATCTATTCTATCGCGCTGCTCTCTTGGTTTTTACTGTCTTTGTTTTTACTCACTCTCAGAAAAAAAATGGCCACCTCTTACCGAAAAACCTGAGGATTTGTTGTTTCGCTGCTTTTACTCGTTGCTTTTGTATAGAAAATGTAAACTAGAACCATATGTTTTAGACTTCAAAATTTATTCAAATTTACAAGTTAAAGTTAAATTTGCAAAAAATTTCCACTAATTTTTAAAATGCAAATAAAATATGAATGCGGAATATAAAATGTTCAGCGCAACGGAGTGCTGTACTATCTGTTCTTTATAGGGAATAAAAATATATTGGAGAAGGACAAGATTTGTAAGGCAATTGGTGAGCGGCTGGTGGCGGCGAACAAATTGCAGAAGCAAGCATATGTTTCCAAAAATATGGAACGTAAACAAATTTTTAACAGCGTCACGCGATGTCTATTTAACCCTCATTCGGCTGACAGGGCACCCGGGTGACTATTTCAACTTTAACACGAAAAAAAAGTGTCTTCTAAGCACTTTATTTTTCTGAGCCTGTTTGACATCTCAAACCAATGATTTTTGAGTAGAAAAAATATGGATTTATGGTTTAAAATTTTTTTTTTCGTTTTTTTCTTCTTGATTTTAGTGGCTGAAAAACATTTTTTTTTTGCTTCGGCTTTGTAGCTCAGCAGGACCATGTCGTCAGGGAACGCAAACTTGAGCGCCAACTTATCAAATTGTAATTACTAGCCCAATGCAAAGACACGCCGAAACATTTTGTGAGCAATGGCACTTGCTGTTCATAACGCTGCAATACTGTTATACTGTTATTTGCGATAGATTCACACTTTTCAAATTCACTGATATACACATACATGTATTCAAACGCACCAAAACCTGTTATGTCATGTTATGTTACGACAAAAACACTCGGTAACACTCGGTAACATTGCAATACTATTATTTGTGTAGATTTCCACATTTGAAATTCACCAATGTGCACATAGATTCGTGTGAATAGTCAGTCACCGGGGTGACCGTGTCAGCCTAAATATGTTTGAAAATTGGTCAGCCGAACTAGGGTTAAGGGCATCGCGCGACGAGAGAGAGATTCGCGCAACGCGGTATTCTGCGGTTTCAATTACGCATCGCGCATCGCGGTATTCTGCGGTTACATTATCTCTCTGAAACATGTAAACAATGTGGCGTTTTGCGTCAAATAAAGAAAGAAAGAAGCAGTGTTGCGTTTTTTGTCTTGAACTTATTTTTAATTACAACATCAATGTAAAATAAATATTGTTGTAAAAAATTGCAAGGTTAATATGTGCTTTTAACTAAGAATGTCTTTCTTTGCTTTTACTGTTATATAGAATTATAAAATAAATGAATTTGGTAAAAGTAAATAATAGGTGCCTAGCTCCGATTTTTTTTTTAAATTTTTGGGGTATAACCCTCATCGCCCCTAGTCCAAAGGTGATGAAAGTTTTTGCCACTCTCGTGTAGTTTAGGAGTTATAGGCCTTGGAAAGCCAAAAAATAAAGTGCTATATCCTCAAAACGAGTTGAGATATCAACGTAACATTAGCGCCATTTAAAAGCATATTTCAGGGCCGTTCTTTTATCTGATAACAACTTTTGTGATTACTGCCACTATTATGGACATAATTCAACTTTTAAAAAAATGCTTACTTCGTTTTACAAAATAATTTTTTTCTCCCTTAAATGACAATTAAGGTATAAAATAGAATCACAGTTTTTATAGCCCATAATATTACCTTTCAAACGGTATATAATATGTTTAGGTATCTTTCGTGTTTTTAAGCAAATTAAAGTGTTCTATGACAAAAAGAGCACTGTTTTGGGTTATAATAAAAATGCTTTAAAAAAAAACGGAGCTAAGCACCTATTCCTAACTTGTTCCAAAATCCTTTTTAATTTTAGTTCACAAAAAGCAGATAAAATAGGATTTATAATTATTTAATAAAAAACTGGTAAATTTCAGTTTAATGATTT
Organism: Conops quadrifasciatus; assembly: GCA_949752815.1. Lineage (NCBI taxonomy): Eukaryota > Metazoa > Arthropoda > Insecta > Diptera > Conopidae > Conops > Conops quadrifasciatus. The sequence continues at coordinate 7,497,216 of OX457081.1, forward strand.
AACGGATAACGGATAACTAGATATAAACTAGCTATGCAGTAATAAGCATGCTTTTTACTTGAAAAAATTGATATTTTTCAAGTTTTTATTTTAAATTTCTATTTTTCAACTTTTGCCTCACTCACGTCCTTATAATAATTTTTCGCCCTTTTTTCGCCCGTATAGCCACAAAAATTTAATTAAAATTACAACCGTGGTTCTCTGTTTTGGGTAGAGACAAAGAAACAGCTCTCTTGCAATAGTCGCTCTTATGAAGAGCGTAAATGAGGGTAACTTGGGTCGCTTGACGTGAGCAGCCTTGGGTTTTTAGCTTAACGACATAACATAACAACAACTAGCACTTGGTATGAGCTAGTATGAGGTAGCCTTCGCCGTTGTAGTAACGCAGGCTGCAGACCGCCGTATAAGCGTCTCAAAATGATGCGCAAATAAAGAAGATAAAACTCTCCCTCGTTCCCTCCGCGCAAAGTTCAAAGGAATGCTTCCTTCGAATTCACCAAGAATGTTCATCTTATATCTATTTTGCAATTACGTACTCTTTTGTTGCCAACCTCTTTTTCACTGTCATTTTGTACTCGTATTTTGGGAACAATCCTAGGACAGCTACTTCGCTTCGATTTTGTTGTTGATTTTGTTTTCTAAAGGGATTCCAACAAAAACAACAAAATTTGGCCGCGCTCATATAGTTTCAGAGTTATAGCACTTCGAAATTTGAAAATTTCACGCCTATATCTCCTAAACTTTACAAGATACCTATTGGTTATTAGTATTGTTGGAAAGATAATTATGTATTGTAATAATTTAATTTTATCGGAATAATCTGTATTATACAGTTCTATAACTCTATATGAATTATACTTTATAACTTAATAAAGCTTGTTGTTCTTGTTGACATCCCTCTAACAAACAAAAACAACAACAAAATCGAAGCAAAGTAGCTGTCCTATGATCAAACCGTATTTTCTTTCAGCAGGGCTTGTAGCAGTCAGGAATTAATATACATACAACGCGAGCAAGCAGTCAGTATCTTAAAGGCGTGTAAAACTTTCTGTATTTGGAAAGTCGTTAAAAAACGTTTTGTGCAGCCCTCTACTGTGTACCATAGACTGTACGAATAAATATGCATGGTATATATTATAAAATATAGAGTAAAAACTCTACATTTTATTTATTTCTAACCTGTAAAGGCTTAACATTTTTGCAACAAAATTCTCTATACTATTAAAAAGGGGAAAAAATACCTTATTTAACAAAAGTTTGGAAAAGTTTCCTAATGGATTAAATTTAAACATTTTAATTGAATAGATTTCAGTTTTCGTTGGCTTCTTTTAGCAATGGCACGTGCAGTTTTTTATACAATCAAGTGAAAAATGAACGAGTTACGGTTAGTTACAGGATGTTACCTTTATCTAAATCTAAAAGATCCAAAAGTAACGTTCTTTGTCGATATATTGAAAACTAAAGTTAATTTTTTAAAAATTGTATCATATTCGGAATCTGTGCACAAATTTATAACAGAATTTCTTTTTTTTCTTCTTGGAGGAATTTCTTGTATTGTATTGTATTGTGCAATTTGACAATAATAGTAAAAATATTGAGAGAATTGTCTTGCTTTGTTTTCACCGTCTTCTTATCCATACATATATTTTACGTTTTATTACGTTTTCTTTCAAAGTGGTGTACATACATAAGTCTACTTCATAAAAACATTGAGTTAATGATGAGAAAATTTTTATTTTGGTATGATCCAAAAACTTTTATTTTTGGTACTTGGTATTTTGGTATTTTCATTTAATTTAGAGGTCTTTTCAAAATCAATACAATTTTCATAAAACAAAACTCCCTTTCCATAAGAATTGCATTGCATTCAAATTGCATACCTTTAATTACGTATATTTCGAAATATACGGAGTGGAAAGGAGTGGACTTACAGTTCTTTCAAAGAAAACGCCTTATATGTATCTTTTTCTTTTGACTGTCTCTGTATATCACTCTTCTTATACCAAAAACATTAGAATTACAACAACTTACATTTTGACAGTAATCACCATTCACCGTCATGCTATAATTTTTCCTAACGTCAAACTTCTCCATACTCTTCAGTGGCCGTGCGCCAAACGCCAAAGTTCCGATGGTAGGAATGGCATGATTGAGAACAACGTTCAGCTCGATTTCTGTACAACGCAACAACAACAACAACAACAAAAAAGAAAGATGAAGAAACAACAAATAGAACAAGTAAGAGCTTTGACTTCGGCCTAGGCGAAGCGCATATACCCTACATCATAGTTGTCAAATCGATGATGAAAAAGTAGATCCATCTATCTAGTAGTTCTATTTAATCATTTACATCGCTTTTCAGGAAAAAACCTCAATATACATACACTCAGAAAAAAATACTAATAAATCAATAGTTTTTTAATAGTATTTACTATTGTTTTTTGTCAATGTGCTTAGCAACAATAAAATTATAGTTTTTGAACTATTATATTAATACTGGTTTTGTACCGTTCAATTAATAGTATCTTATTTTAAAGTAAAAGTATGTCACATAAAATTTGTATATGATGTACCATTAAATGATGGTACACTATTATGATGTACCACTCGTAGTACAGGTAACCCGGTATTTTACTATAACACGGTATTTTAAAACACGGTTTCACTCTAACACGAAACGAAAAATTCCCCAAAATCCTCTTATAACACGATACTTCTACAACGCGATCACGAGATTTTTGTTTAAAATTATTTAGAAAATTACATTATGTACTATGAACACACAATATATGGGAATAACCGAAATTTTACTGCTTATTTTACTGCTTTTTTTTCGGGAAATACCCGAAATTTTTCTGAATAAATTATGCCTACTTGAGTACATATTTTATGAGGCAAGAGTTTACTTCGTGGATAACAATTAGCATAATTTTTTATTGTTTAAGTGAAGTTTGTGTCATTAATATTTTACTATAAAAAAATTACAAAAAGGTGTCTATTCTTAGCAAAAAAACTAGAATTATTTTTTCTTAGTGCAGACCCTTCATCTGAAGCTTAAATTGCAAAAGGGACCTGCAAAATTCTTTATTACAATATTATACAATTCACAACGGGCTTGTAAGGGCAAGAAGGCAAAGCCCACTTACCGATTTTTTTAAACGGACAGAAGGTGCACAAAATCTAGAAGAAAGTTCAAAAAGTGAAGGTAATATTGTTCAACCAAACAAACGTTCTCGTTTAATTGTACTGAGCAGCGATGACGAAGAAAATTATTAAATTAAGTTTATATTAAATTAAATGTATATTTTTGTTTTGTTTCCCAATAAACATGAAGTTACTTATATGCAATTTTAAAAAAATCTTTTTAATAGCTTTTGGGACATTACTCTCCTTTTTGTACTGGCTTCTAGTCCCATATAACACGGTTTCGCACAACACGGAACTTTGTAGGAACCTATCTACCGTGTTATAGGAGGGATACCTGTATCTCATTTTAAAGCAAAATTAGAATGTACCATTAAATTAATGGTATCCTATTTTAAACCAAAAGTACGATGTACCATTAAATTAATAGTATTTCATATATTTATTTACTATTGACTGGATTATCACCAATTAAAAATTTTACCTATAAATTACAAAGTCTGAACAGCAAACGAAACGTAATAGAACACAAGTGAAGCAATTTTTAGGGATTTTATTTATAGTTTAAATATTTACATACAAATTATACACATGTTTTTACAGCTTTTACGTACACATTATTTGTAAAAAAATAGTATTGTTTACTTGTAACATTGCATGTTATAACGGTTCTAACTCAGCGAACCATTAAAGCATATTAACAGAAATGGAACGATTGCAGACACCATGCCACCTGTCAGAATCCTAAGGAACTTTTTATCTGCCAGGATTTGGTCTATAGCACTGTTGCTGGCGTTAAAACACGACCTTTTGTCGGGCGTTTCACAAGATTCGGTACAAGGTCCTCGGCTTTGGAATCTGATGTACGATGCGGTTTTGCAGATTCCTGTTCCAAAATGATTCCTGTTCACATTATAGCCAACACTTTTGGCCATGCCAGAAAAGTAGTCACATCGATAGTGATGAAGCCAGCGTACTGCTCCGGTATGAAAAAAAGCGATTAACAAAAAAACTATGCGCGGCAATTTTTCGAATTTGTACCCTGAAAATTTGCCGTGGTTTCCGAACCACGCTTGAAGCGGCCGGGGTTATACCGTTCATTTATTGGTCGCAGAGATTATGGAAGACTAAAAGAAACGCTCGTAGTCCGAATGAATAAACAAAACTGATCGATATTGAGGCTTAGTTTCTGATATTCGAATCCTACCCGATTCGATGTTTAAAAAAAAAACTTCAATCGATAGAAATCGATATTTTAAATACATAATGCTTTAATATAATAGTAAACACATAAATTGAATACTATGCATACATATTATTACTTGTAACATTGCATGTTAAAAACGGTTCTAACTCAGCAATAGTATGTATTTATTTATATAAATATATAAATATATTATAGTATGTATAATTTCGCAACAGTATGTATTCAAAATATGTATTTATTCACTATAAAATCAAACTGGTCAAATCATTGAAACAATAGTGCATTTAAACTTAAACAGTAATGGAATGAAAGTATTAAAGTTATATTGCTAGTTTTTTTAAGCCCGATAAAACTTCAGATGGTAAAAAATAACACAAAAAATTTAACTTTAATAAAATTGTTTTATTCACCCGAAAGATCAAGACATGGCATTAACATTTGAAAATTATTTCGAGCATATGGTCACCGCGGCTGTTCTTGACATAGTGCATTCTGGACGTCCAATTTTGAGTCACTTTTTCGAGTACTGCTGACTGAACTTAAATAACAACAAGAGCAGTCAGAAGGACAGCTTGTATTGACAGTTGTCCCTATCGAAAGTTCTATCTAAGCTAAAAAACCACCCTTTACAATAGATAAAATACTATTAAGTTAAAAATAGTTCTAGTAAAATGAAATCATGGTACTATTAACCGTAGACCGAGCCTTGTATCAAAAATTGTACATTTGACTTTTGTTTTGACCAGGAAATATTTTTCGCTTTTAATCTCACGACTATATTTTGTGACTTTGTTTATTTTGTGCATTATAATTGTTTTAAGTAGTAGTTAAAAAAAAATAACAATAAGGTAAAAAATAAAAAGCTTCATAATTTTATCCTTTGTATCATTTTTGATACAAAACAATATTCAAAGTAGAACCCAAAAGCCACGAAGTGGGTATTCCCATTCGCTCTATTCGAAAATTGTAACGAGTGATAGTAGAAAGCTTGTCATTCTGGAGCATCGGCGGAAGCAGTTCCGTATTTTAAGCCGTCACCAAAAACGCGAGCAAGATGCCGGCAGTGTTACTCATCGGATGATAAAAATAAGCAAACAAGTCTATATTGCTGTATGTGCCGAAAAAAAATTTGTAAGGATAAGCATGCAAAAAATATTTGCATTGACTGTTTACAAAATAAAGAATGAGCAAAAAATTTATTATAAAAATTAATAGATACTATTTTTATATACTTTTGATATACTATGTATCAAAAATGATACAAGGATATCATAGGAATAGTACCCTAATTTTCAAAAACTATTAAATTTAGTAGAAAAGTTTTGTTTTAATAGGAGAAACCTATTAATTCTTGTACTAAAAAAACAATAGGCGTACTATTAAGGATTTAATGGGACTTTTTTTCTGAGTGTATATATAATAGAGGGAGCAAACCCATTTGTTGTGAGAAACGCTTTCAAAAATGGTAGTCCTGGTAATAAAATGTCAGTTTTAAATCTGTACTATAAGCTGAGCAAGTCAGCTCTAAAACTATATGAAGTTATATTTATTATAAAAAGTAGGCATGGTCGATTTTCCCTTTGTGTGTAGGGTATAAACATTTAAAAGTAAAACAAGTAAGCGCGTTAACTTCGGCCTACACCCGCATTTGTCGAAATAATGAATAAAAATGGGTGACGGGGTATATGTTATGGTATACCAGTGGGCGTGTTACGCCAAGTTTTTGTGAAATAACTTTCACTAATACGGTAAACACAGCAATGAAACTTTAGCTTTAGATCCGGACTACGATATGAGAAACTCAGTTCTCAAATTTAAAATCACGAATATTAATTAAAAAAGTAGGCATTAGTTCGATTTTCTCCATTTCGATATCAAAGAACACTAAATCGAATAGAATATTTGTGGCAACTTTCATGACGATACTTCTACTCGTTCTTCTATAATCCTAATTTTTGTCACCAATGGGAGGACCACTCCCATTTTAGTCTGAGACGGTGGACCCGGGAGTAAAATTTTAGCTAAATTTTAGGAGTAAAATTTACTAAAAACTGAGAACTTAAGCTATAAGCACGGATAAATTCATATTCGCGATAAAAAGTAGGCGTCCGGTTTTCCACATTTATAATACCAACAATTCTAGGATAACAAAAAATATTCATGCCTAATTTCTTAACGATTTCCTCTATTCGTTCTACTGTAATCTTGAATTCCACAGACGGACGAACGGACATAGCTAAATCGAATCAGTGATTCTGAGCCAGAATATATGTATATACTTTAAATACCTGCCACGCCCCCTTTTGAAAATGAAATCATTGATATTTTTGCATGAAAAAGGTTCTTCCTCTTCCTTTTTCTGAGATTTCTCCTGAAAAATGCATTAATCTTAATTCATTTTAATGGAACTGATTTCAAAGTTCAATTTTTAATCAGCTACAAAAAAATTTTAATTTAATCAAAGAATTATTTTTGGAATACTTTTCCCAGATAGACAAGCATAAGCATAGCATAGCACGATATGTTCTCAGCTCATCTGTCAAATACACAGCATATTGAAGGACATTTACATGCTTATTCAGAAGCTCACTTTTACAGTGCAAAGATATTTCAACATTTCTCTGTCGATTGCAAAACCGCATTCAAAAATTCCTATCCGTTCAAGAGTTACAGATTTTTGGCCGATGGATTTCTATTCTGGACCACTGTGCGTTGCCGACTTTAAAAAACAGCTGTCGTCGTCTTTTGCTATTCACAGGCACGACGCCGCAGCGCGCCGTCTGTTTAGCACGAGACGACACCTAAGTTGCTGTTTTTTTCCACAAATGGACCTTTTGTCGTCTGCTGTCGTACTTGTAAATTTTTTTCAGTCACCTCAAATTCACCTCGTAGTCCATTGCAACTTGTGTATGCTAGCATTGAAAATCTTATCTAGTGCACAAACCTCTTAGCACAGTGCAACTGATGTGAGCGTAAAATAACACAAGTCACATAAGAAGTTAAATAGCACATAACACTTTTAGAACAAGTGCACAGAGAAAAAACACCTTTATGTGATAGAACAAAAACAATCAGATTTCTCTAAGCTCTTCATCCAAGAAGGAAGCCTTATTAAAACCATAAAGAAAATCTGATTAATTTAAAATTTAAAAAGAAAGTCATATTAAAATACTAATTCAATAAGAAAATCTTATTGTTTTTCATAAAGACGATCTTATTAAAATACGTATTCAATAAGAAAATCTTATTGTTTTCATAAAGACGATCTTATTAAAATACATATTCGATAAGAATATCTTATTGTTTTTATAGAGACGATCTTATTAAAATACATATTCAATAAGAAAATCGTATTCTTTTCCAGTCTTATGAAAATAAAAATATTTTTTCATGTTTTTTTATTTCATTTTATTCATACAAGATTTCAAGAATATTAATCACAAAATTTCATTGTTCAAGCCTGAAAAGTAATATGCTATTATTTGTTATTTGTTTTCAAAGTATTGTATTTATAAAGAAGGAAAGTACTCACAACTGAGAAGCAAAGATCGTCCATTATAAACAACGCCAATGTAAAAAAAATTAATACGAATTATAGATCTAAAGTAAACCTGACAGCAAAAATATTACTCTCAAATTTCTGGCCAGACAGACGATAATTTATAAGAAGTGTTTCTTATTAAAAGAAGAATATATGTAATAAGAATTCTTCATACTTTCATACAGACTTGTTTATTTCATGAGTTTTTGACGTTTTGAAGTTTTGAAAAATACGAATTTCTTATTAAAATCACGAAATTTATAAGATTAACTTTTTGTTTCAAGACAATCAGATTTTCTTTATAAAAATAATAATATTTCTCTATGAAAAAAGCATATTATTTGTATGTTTCAATAAGATTTCATAGTAAAATCGCTCAATAAGGAGATCTTATTATTTTTATGTGGTACTATTTTTCTCTGTGTGAGCTTGTGAATACCAAGTCTGCCAAAAAGTGACTTTTTAGATGCGACGACGACAGGTGACTCGGTCAGCTTGTGCTTAAGCGTGTTGGACTTTAATATGTGGTGTTTTAATGCGTCATATGTTTAATCATTTAAAGCTCATGTTGATATCAAATAGTAATATTACACGATAATATATATCCACATGAATTACATTTCATATTATTTCGTAATGTATTTATGTTCTACTTGTAAAAATATTTATCGCAGAGGTCTTAGAATTGTGTTTAAAGGAAAAAGTCCGTGAAAAGTGTAAGAGAAAAATGCAAAATTTATATATACGAGTACATATGTACATATATAAAATAAAATACGGATATAAACGAAATGTAAGTAACCACAAAGGACATTAAATAAAGTATAGATACATCTTTAGATGTATAGAGGCACATAATTCAGAAGAAGCAGTCCTTGCGACTGACAATTTCTCTTAAATTAATAATTTAAATAAAATATGATCAAATTATTTGTTTATCTTGTGTTCTTGTTCTTCTTATTCAAATCCGCAATTTGTATGCGGATATGAAAACATATGTAAAATTTTTGCATATCATATTCTACATTTGTTGCCTACATTTAATGTCGTCACAATTTGTAGCATACGTGTCCAAATTCTTGCCATCACAAGCAACGCATCTATGCGATGCGTTTTTGAATTAATATATTTTCATTATAATGTACTTTTGTCTATCTGGGGTAATTCCAGATTTTTTGATTAAATTTTTCTTTAAAGCCAAACCCCACAATTTTTACACACCGGGCATCTTCATTTTTCTCACAAGATCACGAGCTTCACCTGCTAAAGCACCTTCATTGCTGCCATAAAAATTTTTTTTTTCTGTGCCTCCAACGGAGTTGTTTCGACTAATAGAGCTGCTGCTATTCATTCCACTGACTTCCATTGCAGTCCCCGATGCTATTATTGCTGCCGCTGCAGCTGCTGCTGACGTTGAGGCATTACATGGCCGCCCATCGGACGGATGAATCAGTTTATGATCAATCTTATACTGATGCTCAAAAGCTGTCGATATCGTCGTAAGTAGACAGAAAAGTGAAACAGCTGGCGTTGCGAAAAAGAGAAGAAAAGGATATGTCATGAATAAATAAATATTAAGACTTAGAAATCTACAAAAAGGGAAGTAATTTAACCATAATCAGAGTTGGAAAGCGCATTCTTGTGCAAAAGAATGTGTTGATTGTCGACATTTGAAGGACCAGAGTTGCTTTGATTTATGGGAAGATTAGGGATCTCTTATACTCCGACCTCACGCAGATGGGAAAAGCTGTCCACTTGTCGAAAGGCGAAGATGCTTACTAAGAAACCACTACAAAGAAAGGTCAGTAGACCTGCTTTGCGACCTTTATGAATAGGAATAGGAGGGAAGTGTTGGATATAACCATATGCGACAGAAACACTGTGGAAAACGTCAGAAACTGGCATGTGTCTAACGCGCATTCCTTCTCTGACCACTTCTACGTATGTTTTAAAATTGAAAGTATAGAAAGAGAAACTGTGTTGTACAGGAATAAAAAAGCTACAAATTGGCAAAATTTTAAAGGGCGAGTCGATAACTGGCTAAATGATAATACAAGGGACTCCATCACAACCTGTAGGGATGTGGAGAGAGAAACCAAAACAATCACAGAGGGACTGGTAAAAGCCTTCGAGAAAGCATGCCTATTAAGGAAGGCAAGTACTCCCGGGGACAAAACTTGGCTAACTCCCGAGTTAAGAGACCTGAGGGGCTACTCTCGCCGGCTTTTCAATAGGACCAAAAGATTTAAAACAAGCACGCATTGGGATAAATATTATGAAGTGCTAAAGTTATATAAAAAGAGACTTCGAGAGGCGAAAAGAGACTCATGGAGATTCTTTTGTGAACCAGTCGATTCAGTAAATGATGTGGCTAAAATAAAGAAATTCCTATCAAAAAATCACTCGCAACCTGGACTAGTAACAGGGGCGGACGGGGTCCAAGCTAGGAACCTAGAGGAGTCGATACGAATTTTAATGAATGCACATTTCCCAAACTGCTTTGGGGAATCACTACGTCCAACCAGAACAACAACGTCTGAGATTATGGACGGAGTGACAATAACACGTCACATGGTAAGGAAAGCCATTAATGGGTTTAAACCATTCAAGGCAGCAGGTCCAGATGGTATATTTCCTGCAATGCTGCAAAGCTGCGTGGATACCCTGGAAAGTAGGCTGGCCACACTGTATACAGCATGTATTCAACTTGGATACACGCCAAAAGCATGGAGACAGGCGAAGGTAGTCTTCATACCAAAACCGGGCAAAGCAGACTACAATTCACCAAAATCTTACAGACCAATCAGTCTGACATCATTTATGCTCAAAACTCTGGAGCGCATCTGCGATGACATAGTTAAGGAGAGCATTCCCAAGGAAACCTTGACTTTCAAGCAACATGCGTATGTCAAAGGTAAATCAGTAGAAACAGCACTGCAAGAAGTGGTGCAACAAATAGAGAAGTCTTTAGACTCTAAAGAATACGCACTCGCTGCTTTTGTAGACATAGAGGGTGCATTCAACAATGTCACTACGGACACACTGTATACGTCCTTGGACTTATTTAATGTGGACCAATCCATAGCAAGATGGATAAAACACATGCTAAGCCATAGGTACATATCGTGTGAACAATATGGCATAAAAGTGAAAGGGATAGTGCTACAGGGAACACCACAAGGCGGAATCCTATCACCCTTGTTATGGGTGACCGTAGTACACAGGATCCTAAAAATCTTGACTGAGGAAGGATTCCGGGTGGTGTGCTATGCAGATGACATAGTGATCATAGTCACTGGAATGTATCCTCAGTATTTATCAAGGAGAATTCAGGAGGCACTGGGGATAATTGCCAATTGGGCTAAACCCAGAGGGCTGTATGCAAACCCTGAAAAAACAGAGATATGCCTTTTCTCTAGAAGGAGGAAAATTCCTAGTTTCGTCCCCCCAACACTAGAGGGAAAAATGGTGAAGCTGAAAGATAAGGTTAAGTATCTAGGGGTAATCCTAGACAAAAAGCTTAACTGGAAAGAGCATATTGAAAGCAGAGTAACAAAAGCCTATAGACTATGGGCTATCTGCAAAAGATGTATAGGCCCCAAATGGGGACTAAGGCCGGAAATAGTCAGATGGCTATACCTAAGCGTTATCCGCCCAATACTAACATATGCGGCAGTAGTTTGGTAGAACGCACTAGGTATCAGAACCAACGTGAAACCGCTGGAGCGGGTACAAAGGGCATGTTGCATTGACATGAGTGGTGCACTTGTCACCACATCTACTAAGGCGCTGGAGGTAATTCTTTCCATACGACCAATAGACATCCAGGTCAAATATGAAGCTGCAGTAACAGCGGCTAGACTTAAGGTTTTAGGCTCTTGGTTCTATGGGGGCCGCACTACCGGACATCAAACCATAATGAGCCAAATGAATATAGAACTCTTGGCTCTGGAATGCGACCGCATCCAGGAAATCTGCAGCAATGTGGCTATATAATAACAGCCTTGCAGGCTGTTGCTGTAAAATTTTTTCAGACAGCCAAGCGGCTATCAAGGCTATAACAAACGACCGGACAACCTCGGAAGTGGTGCGTAGCTGTAAAGAAGCTATAACACTTCTAAGCCAAAAGTACAAGATATATTTGGTATGGGTGCCGGGACACTGCAACATAACAGGCAATGAAAGGGCGGATGAGCTTGCGCGAAGGGGAACTCAACTAAATGAGGTTACCGCTGCAGGCAAAAAGCCTTTCCAATCCATAAGAAATGAAATATCGGCATGGGCGAATGATACGCATTTGAGATCATGGAACGAGTCGACAGGCTCCAAAGTTACTAAACTACTTTGGGGAAACCCTGACGCAGCCCAAACGAGGAAACTTCTATCAAGAAGTAAGGCTGAGCTCAGGAAGATCATTTTTATTCTGATGGGGCATAACGAACTCAGAGGCCACCTGCGGAAATTCCGGAGGTTGGAATCTGATATTTGTAGATCCTGTCTGGAGGAGCCTGAGACCCTAGAGCACTATTTGTGCGACTGTCCTGCATTCGGCAGGATAAGGTTACAAACATTAGGCTCAACACAGCTTGCCACCCTTAAGGATGTTGGTAGTAAGGGATGGGTCGCAATTTCAAGCTTCGTGAAATGCACGAGGCTATTTGAGCAAAGGCTACATCAGCCCTGATTCATTCCCCTTCCTTTTCCTTACTTCCTTTCTTATACAGAGGTGCACAATGGGCCATTGGCCTAGGTGTATCCAGTACTTCACTGGATGACCCATAAGGTCCCTCTTAACAACCTAACCTAGACCTGCTTTGTAGCAAAAGAGAGAGAGTCTTCATTATCAATTAATGGCAACTTAATATTTTGTACACAAGATATGTCGTCCTGGAGATGATGTCGGAATCATCTACACAATCAACTCGATCTTTGTCTGTCGAGATAACCAAATGGTGTTGTAGGTATGCGTAAAAGCATTTCCATGCTGTTGGAATTAAAATAAAACCTTATAAAATCTAAATAGAGTAACAAATATTATTTATTTATTTATTTATTTAAAATCATAATTAAACTAAACCCACATGGGCCTAATAGTTTAAATCCAAAGTAGCGGAAAACACACAATAAATGTTAATATTAACTTTGACAATACTACAATTGAAAGATAACAAATTTTAAATTTTCATCTTAAATCATTTCAATAAAATTTAAAATACTTTCGTTTTACATCAAGAGAGTCTGAGAAAATAATAATAGAATCCATCTGAAGTGATTCATGTTGCAGAAATGTCGATCTCAAAAGTTATAACGCGTTAGAGATTAACATTAATAGGAAAACTCGGTATATTTTACAAATTTGCTTCGATGAAAATGCAAACCAGGGTGCTAAAATTGTGAAAGGTGTTTATGGTTCCGATGCTGTCACAGCAAATCCCGCATGCTAGCAGTCGTAGCAATACAAAGGAGCTGAAGAACGGACAAAACAATTTTGAATTCCGATTCTAATTCCAATTCCAATTCCAACACTCATCAATTTTGAACCAGTTTAAATTTAACCAAATTCAAAATAAAGCTTGATGTTTGGGTGCCATACGAATTAACGCAGAAAACATGATCTGAATTCCTATTTGCGAAAACGGAACGAAATATAGAGCTGGGCGATATTTCATGATTTACATAAAAATCACGAGTCACAGTTTTGGAGCAGATATTTCGGTCACAGTTCTGTTTTAACGAGTATTTCCTACTAAATAAATGACGAGTTGTCACAGTTTGCCTCTGGAGCAGATATTTCAGTCACAGTTCCGTTTTAACGAGTATTTTCTACTAAATAAACGACGAGTTGTCACAGTTTGCCCTTGGAGCAGATATTTCCGTCACAGTTCTGTTCTAACGAGGATTTACTACTAAACAATGACGAGTTGTCACAGGGTCCCTCTGAAGCAAATATTTCAGTCACAGTTAATTTTTGAATTGTTTGATTCTGTTTATTTTTGGAGCAGAATGTAAAAATTTAAAATAGGCTTAGGATATACTATAATTATTTAATTGTAAAGATTTTATATAGAGGCTTTTTTTAAAGATTAGTTGATGTAAAATTGTCAGAATGCTTTTTAATCCTCATTCGGCTGACAGGGCACCCGGGTGACTATTTCAACTTTAACACGAAAAAAAAGTGTCTTCTAAGCACTTTTTTTTTCTGAGCCTCTTTGACATCTCAAACCAATGATTTTTGAGTAGAAAAAATATAGATTTATGGTTTAAAATTTTTTTTTTCGTTTTTTTTTCTTGATTTTAGTGGCTGAAAAACATTTTTTTTTTGCTTCGGCTTTGTAGCTCAGCAGGACCATGTCGTCAGGGAACGCAAACTTGGGCGCCAACTTATCAAATTGTTATTACTAGCCCAATGCAGACACGCCGAAACATTTTGTGAGCAATGGCACTTGCTGTTCATAACACTGCAATACTGTATTTGCGAAGATTCACACTTTTCAAATTCACTGATATACAAATACATGTATTCAAACGCGCCAAAACCTGTTATGTCATGTTATGTTACGACAAAAACACTCGGTAACACTCGATAACATTGCAATACTGTTATTTGTGTAGATTTCCACATTTGAAATTCACCAATGTGCACATAGATTCGTGTGAATAGTCAGTCACCGGGGTGACCGTGTCAGCCTAAATATGTTTGAAAATTGGTCAGCCGAACTAGGTTTAAAAAAATTGTGTATATTTTTTAATGTTTAAAAATACATATGTAGATAATTTTTAAAAAATTTTGCATTTAATATAAAACGATAACAAAAATCGTATTTTTTCCGTCTTTTTGTTGTTGTTTTGCGTATAAAAAGACGATTTTCGGAACGTCTGAAATAAGGTTGTTATTTTATGTCACGAGTCACAGGTTTTTGTATCTGTGACAGCGCTGTCACTGTCACTGGTTGGAACTGCTCCACAAAAATCACTATATCGCTCAGCTCTAACGAAATTTATTCTGAAATGATCTAATCTATTTCTGAAATGGATTGTGACTGAGGACAAGAAATGTGTTACATACGACAGTATTGTGCGAAAATGAAAACGTGGTCACGTTAAACGGTGCCAAGCCAGGATAAATGGTAAGGAAGGTTAGTGTGTGTTTGATGCCTTTCTTTTCCCTGCACCGGCCGAAGGCCGGCACGCAAAAGGACCCTAGATAAAGGAAGACTTTCCAGCAAGGAGATGGTTTTGTTGGCCGACGGTTGTAATCCCTGCCACGGCCAAAGGCCGGCATGCAGAAAGACACTGAGTAGAGGGTCCTCTCCAAAACCGTCGGCCAATAAAAGTATCTCCTTGATAAAAAGTCTTTTTCTATAGAGGGTCCTTCTGCGTGGCGCCTTCGGCCGGGGCAGGAATTAAAACCCTCAGCCAACAAAACCATCTCCCTGCTGGAAAGTCTTTTTCAAGCAGGTTTCTTTTGCGATGCATGCTTCTGCCGCGGCAGGAGTTAAAACCCTCAGCCAACAAAACCATCTTCTTGGTCAGAAGTCTTCCCCTACCCTGGGTTCTTCTGCATGCCGCCCTTCGGCCGTGGCATGAACTAAAACCCTCAGCCAACAATTGGTAACCAATTCATTGGTAGTATACTTGTTTACTTTACAGATTTAAGCAATTTACAGATTTTTACCTTTTATATATGGTATTTGAAACATTTTTCCTTTTTCTATATTTTTTATTGTTTGCGATTTCGAATTCCGTTTCCACGGACAGGGTATTTGCTTCTTGACATTTGTTTAGCTTTCCGACAGGGTTGGATAATGATGAGTGTTGGAACGAATTTCCGAATCCCTTGTCAATTTTGGTTTGGGGACAAACCGGTTTCGGCGGTGTGCCATCTTCAGTGTCTTTTTTCGTTCTGGTCATTTCGTACTTGTTCATATCTTTATATTTTGCCATGCGTGAGGTATATTCGTTCTAGTTAGTTCGTAGCAGGTAGCAGGTAGTTTTCCGTAGCAGGTAGGAAACTTTGGGTTTTTCCAATTGGTTTATTGGTGCAGTAGTTTTTTTATTTTTTATTTATTTTCATTTTAATTGTTAGGTCGTTTTTTATTGTTGTTTGTTGCGTTTTCTCTCTATCGGGGCAGGTAAAAGTCCGTCATTTTTTGTTTCTGCGAATTTCGAGTTTGCTCCTTCATTTCCGCGTTTGCAGGTTCTCCATGTGTTTTATTTTGTTTTTTGTAGATTAGTTTAAGGGGCTTAAAAATTATGTCCGAGGGAGCGTTTGTTTGTTTATTTATTCACTCCCTCGGACGTAATTTTCGAGCAATTATTATACATATTAAGATTTTTATTAGCCATATATGTACAAGTATAATAGTTTATATTATACTCGTAATATTATACATCCTATTAATAATGTTTTAATAGTATGTAACATTTTAATAGTATCAATCTGATGGTAAAAATTTATTCTAAATCTTTGAAAGGTTTGTTGTGTATATTTTTGAAGGACACTATTTGGTGACCCCAAAAACGTACACAATTTGGTTTGACAATAACAGTCGTACTACGTACTGGAAACGGTAGTAATACTGCTACGTATTGTAAACGATAATATTGCCACGTATTTAACAACGGTAGCAATACTGCTATGTAGAATGTATAGTGTCGTATTGTTGTGAGACCACGTATACTGAGTCCTTACTATATACATATATAAAACTCAAGCGCCTTCCCAGGAGATAAAAAGGTCGCACTAACTTTTGTGTCCGGCGTGGAACGCCGTTGGACAGACAAGATGCCTTGCTTAGAGCTGACACTCTTTAAAGGGAATTTTACCGTTACTAGGCAAAAGAATTAGACGAGCCGATTAGTTTGGCTGCTGATAAAATTCTCGCTTTATTCTGGATCGCTCGGGTTTATATACCCGAGCTGATTCCGTTATTTTCCTTAGAGTAAATATAATGACAATATTTATCTTATATAGTTGTAGTGCTCTTACATTTTCTTAACATAGTGCTTGTTCTTATTTCTCTACTTCCACTCAATAATTTTATGTTAACTCGTTACATTTTATGTCTTTATTGAGTTTTTATTGAACCTTTCCCCAATCGTATTTTATCGCTTATCGATTTGGGCGGTTCAGCTTTGTAACTATATTCGTACTGTTTCCGCGTGCTACCGAATATATCGGTCACGGGGTAAACGTACTAAAATTGCTTGTTCAGCTTTAAATATTATAAACGTTGAAAAGTGTCCAGGAGCGGACTGCGGGTGCTGTGTATTGTATCGTGTTTGTGTTTGTGATTTTAATAACTATATTTATGAGTTCAATTATTTGACTCACAACATCCCTCCACCCTTAATGTACGAAAAAATTAAGATCGTGAAGCGATATTAATATACGTATACGTATATATTCCATAATATTAGTTTGATTAAGCGTTAGTATTTAAAAGTTAATAAAGGACTATGGGTATCGGTTGTATTTTAGTAATTATTTAGATAGTAGCTTGCGTTTCTTCCTCCTTTAATAAAAATTTATGTTTAAGTTTTATGCTTGTTCGCGTAGTAAAAGTTAAGAAAAACGAAATTAAGAGAAAAATGTCATTGATTGTATTTTAAGTAGGTTATTATTATTATTAAGGTTATTATTAAAAAGTTTTAGACTTTTTATTTATTAGTTAGGTTAGGTTAAGTTAATTGGGGGTTGGTCCGCGTGTGTTGGTATTCCGTGTTCTAATACTGGAGTGAATGTCAATTTATCTTAATGAGTTCAATAATATTATTCCTTGTAGGGTTTAAGTAGGTTATGGAAGACCTTAGGCTTATTTTTTATTAGTATTGAAGTGTTGACTGGGTTTCTGATTTCTGTTACCTCGTATGGTCCTAGCCATATTGGAGAAAATTTATTTTTCCTGGTTTGATTTTTTAGTAAAACCTTATATCCTATTTTAAAATTGACTGGATTTACTTTACTGTCATATTGTTTCTTTGCTACCTCTTTTGCCCTCTCTTGATTTTTTCTAGCTAATTCATGCGTCCTTTGGATTTGAAATTTTTTTACCTTAACAGGATCGTCTGCGTTATACAGTGGGCTGCATTTACGTATTAAATTTGTTGGCATTTCTAAGTCGAAGCCGTACAACGTGCGGAAAGGACTCTGCTTTGTTGTTGTATGTGGTGTATGGTTGTGAACATGCATTGCTGCAGATAACCATTGATCCCAATTTGATCCGTCTTCTTTTGCAAAACTTCGTAAGTATTCTGTCAATGGTCTGTGACTACGTTCTAAAGAACCATTTGCTTGCGGGTGATATGGTGTAATATGTAATTTCTTAATTCCTAACATTTTACAAGTTTCAGCAAAAATGTTTGAAACAAAATTTGTTCTATTGTCTGTCACCAGGACTTTTGGAATACCATGTCGAGTTATTATTTCATCGAAAAAGGCCTTAGCTATTGTGTTGGCTTCTGCGTCTGGAATTGCTACGCAAGCCATGAATTTTGAAAAATCGTCTTGAAAAGTCAATATTTTTTAATTGCTGACTTTGTTTCTGGTAGTGGACTAACTATGTCCATGTAAACTTTATCGAAAGGTTTTTGTGGTGTGTCTGTTAACACCATAGGCATTTTAGTTAATTTTGAACTTTTGGTTGTTTGGCATTTTAAGCAATTTTTAACGTAGTCTTTTATTTGTTTTTCCATGCCTGGCCATCTGTATTGTTTTCTAATTTTAAAAAATGTTTTTACTGCACCTTGAAGTCCTCCTAACGGGGAATTATGGAAATCTTTTAAAACTGTTTGAATTTCTTTTGGGTTTTTCAAAACTATTAGGTCTCTACCATTGCTGGGATTTTCATCTTCGGCGTTGTTGTCCGATTTTTCTTTATCATTGTCTGTTGCATTACTAGTTTTCGTGTCTTTTCTTTCTTTCAATTTTGTTTTTGCACGTGTCTGAACTGCCGCAATATCATCACGATTTTGTGGAATTCTACTAAGTGCGTCGGCGTTTAAGTTTGTTTTCCCTGGTTTATATATAATTTCGAAATCATATTCTGATAATTTATGCCTAAATCTAGCTAAACGAGATGTCTGATCTTTTAAATTCGCTATGCCCCTTAATTGCTGATGGTCTGTAAAGATTTTGAAAGGTCTACCTAACAAGTATGCTCTAAAATTTTTAGTTGCCCAAACTATTGCTAAAAATTTTTTTTCTATTGTTGAGTATCTTTGCTCAGCGTCGTTTAATGCCCTACTTGCGAATGCTATAGGTCTGTCTTTACCTATTTCGCCTTGTGATAAAACTGCTCCTAAAGCTTCATTGCTCGCATCAGTTGTTAAATTGAAAGTTTTTGTAAAATCTGGATAGGCTAATATTGGAGGGGAACTTATTGCTGATTTTAATTTTTCGAAAGCTATTTGGCAATCGTCAGACCAGGTAAACTTTGTATCCTTTCTATAGTAGTAATTTATTTATAGGTAAAGCTATTTTTGTAGTATTTGCAATAAATTTTCTATAGTAGTTGACTAATCCGAGGAAAGCCTGTACTTCTTTCTTATTTTTGGGTGGATTCACTTTTTTAACACATTCCACCCTTTTGGGGGTCTGGAAGTGCCCCTGACTCCGAGCATTTATGTCCTAGATATACTATTTCTTTGCGTAGGAATTGGCACTTCTTGGTATTTAACTTTAAATTGTGCTTCCTCAATATATCTAATACCTTACACAGACTGTCTTCATGCTGCTGTAGGTTTCTTCCATAAATGACTATATCATCTAGGTATACGAAGCAATCAATACCTTGCAACCCGGTTAAAATTTGGTTCATTAATCGTTGGAAGGTTGCTGGGGCTGAGGTTAGCCCGAACGGCATTCTTTTGAATTCAAAATGACCTAGACTCGTACTGAAAGCTTTTTTATCTTTTTATCTTTTCTTTATCTTTTTTGTCGATTAGGATCTGATGGTACCCACTAGCAAGATCTAAAGTTGAAAAATATCGACAATGTCCTAGTTGGTCTAGAATCTCGTCTATTCGTGGTATTGGAAAAACTTGCTTTATAGTGATATCATTGAGTTTCCTATAATCTACCACGAGTAACCATTTTTTCCCTTCATTACCTACAGATTTCTTTGGAATTAGTAATATGGAAGAATTCCAAGGAGAGGTGCTTGGAGATATTATATCGTCTTCTATCAGTTTGTTTACTTGCTCATTTATTTCTTCCCTATGGGTGTGTGGTAACCTATACTGTTTTTGGTTGATGTTTTAGAGCTTGTGTCGCCGTTAATTTGTTACCTTCTAGTAGGAATGTGTCATGGTATTTTACACATACTCTGTCTATTGATTCTTTCTCTTCCCTGTTTAGATTAGGTTCTATTTGTAAATCTTTCAATAAATTATCTAATCTTTCTTTTGTGCTCATCTGCTGTAACATATTTATCGTACTAGTGGATGGACTTTTATACTTGTTAAAATTCGAAAATTTAGGATAAAAATTTTCTTTCATTGTAAAGTCGTATTCAGTTAGTTCAGTATGGGTACATGAACTTTATTGTCTACAACATTTACAAGTGTTTCTGCCATATATACTCCTGAAACTTCTTTGTGGATAATTACCACTGGAATATTTGTATTAATATTTATTGGAACTGTTTTTATAGTTCTTGCGCGTATTGTTTCTTGTGTATTTATTTTTTCTAACTCTTGCTTTGGTTGCATCAATAACGATGTTTTGTGCTTCCCATTTTGATAAAAAATTATTTTTTTATTTATTGTGTTAATTACAGATTGGTTCCATAAATTGTCTCTACCTATTATGCCATCTGCTGGTATTCCTTGTTTAAATTGAATTACGTTGAAATGGAAATCTAAGTCGTTATGAAGTATTGAAAACGATCCTTTCGTGGTTATGCAACCACCGAAAGCTCCACTTAAATCTTTAATTTCGTTAGTATTTAGTATCAATGATTCGTTTAATGAGTCTTCCTTCACGAGGCTTGCATTTGCACCAGAGTCGACCAATAATACGAGTTTTCCATTTTTCGCTCCTCTGAAAGGTATTTCAATGAACACGTCATTAACTGTATCGCTCTCTGTGTACATCACATCCCTGTGGAATTTTGACTTAAAATTTTTTCCTTTATCTAACTTTCCCATTTTGTATAATTTATGTGTTCGTGTGTTTTTATAATTTATTACATTTTTTATCATTTGTAAAATGTTCTCATTTGTAACATTTTACTAATGTTTTGAGCGAGATGTATTTCGAGATATTTTTGTTTAATTTCTTTAAATGTCATTTGTGCTAGAGTACACAATAACTGTATTATATATGTTATTAAGAGTAAACAATTTTCTTTAATTGCAGTATTTGGAACTTGCACAGAAAATTTGTCGGCTTTTAGTTTTTTTTTGTTTTTTAATGTTATTATTTAGTTCTGCATACTCATGGTTATTCATTCTGATTTTATCTTTGTATTCCAGTGCAGTATTTTCTGCTTGAACTGAAAATTTGTCCGCGTCAGCATTTTTTTGCGTTATATTGTTTTTCTTTTACTGTTGTTTTCTTGATAGTTACTGTTTCTATATAAATTTTTATTTTGTTGGCAATTAATTGAAAGCGTATCAACAGGCTTCTTGGACGTTTGATTAACAGTTTCCGATTTGTCTTGCCTAAAGTTACAATGTTTTTTGGGTTCCCAGATCAGTGGCCTAGTCTGGGCCCCTGTTGGTTTCCCTGAAAAGTTTCCCAATTTCTTTTCGCGTTACAATTAAATGCATTATGCCCTAGTCTATTATACCAAAGGCATTGTGGTGTCTTATTTCTTTCCCACTTGTTGTTATTGTAGTTATTATTATTATTTTTTTTTTTGGTTTTGGCGATCACCGCCGTTGAATGAATTTGAGTTTGTCCAGTCGTTTTTTGCTGGGTATCGACTATCATTATTCTTGCTACGAGAATCGTTCTTCTTACACCTCCAGTTCGTCTCACGTCCGTATTTCGTACCATGTTCGCAGTATGGAGTGTTTTTCCTTGTTCTACATTCGTCGCGCGTATGCCCTGACTTTTTACAAAAGGAACAAGTTGGTCTTATCATATTCGTTTGCGCGTTGTCTTTCCATGTTTTGGATCGTACGTCGGTACTTATTTTTTGTTGTGGTCGATAGCTTACAGAATTAATTTTTACTATGTCTTGTTGTGAAGGACAGTTCGACGTATTTCCTAGCTCTGTAACCTCCAGAACTTTTATTGTGGCGTCAATTAGTTCTTCTAACGTTTTCGCGCATACATTTAATAAATTAATTCGTAACGTAGTGTCTGTCAACCCCGTCTTAAACGCTAACATTGTTGATAGCTGTAATTCATCATGTAAAGGATGAATTGTTTGCTTTCGGATATTTCATATTCATTAACTCCTCAGCTTGCAATTTCAACGAAGTAAGACGTCTGGCAAATGAACCGACATTTTCATTAGGTAGTTGTCTACAACTCTGTATTTTCTGTTGCACGGACGCCAGTGTTATTGTCTCCAAATAAGTACTCTTATTCAGTAAGTAGAACTCCTCTAATCTGTCGAATTTTCTTAATCGGACCAAATGGAACGCATCGCCGTGTAGGCGCTGTTTAACGCAAGATATTAAATCCTGTGTCTCATCTGCATTAAAACCCTTGCTAGCTAATTCACAGCCTTCAATAAATTTATAAATTTCGCCTCTTATGTCTGGCGATTGTGAACCAGAAAACAGTGGCACTAATTTATTTACAGTTTTTGCGATTTGTTCGATTCCCATTTTTGTAATTGTTATTTTCTGTTCAGATTTTTTAATATCTGTTTGTATCTGGCTTATGTTAGCACTGTCGCCAGGCGAAGATAAAGAGAGATCTACGCCTTTGAAGTTTTTTCTGTTTTAAAATTCTATTCTCTTCTCTCAGGTTTTTGATTTGTAATTTCGCTTGTGTCAGTGTGGGTAGGTTCTGAATTTCTTCTTCTGTGAAATTTTTATTAATGTTCCTTAGTGCTTTATTTTCTGTCTCTAATTCCTGAATTAAATTTGATTCTACCTGTCTAGCTACCAGAGTTTGGTCGTATTTCCTTTTAAGGGTGGAAAATTCAAGTTTCCAATCTACAATGTTTTCTGCCAAGTTTTGTTGTTTATGCTTTAAAAAATTTAACAATTCGTCCAAAACTGCGTCGACTTTTTCTATTTTATTAATATGGCCTAAAGAATCTATTTTTTTTTTAATTAGACTTAAATGTTCTTCATTGTTTACCGCTGCGGTAAGACTTGTGTAAATTTTTTCTAACAGTTCGTTCAGTTGTAGCTGTGAATCACGCTGTTCCATATATAATTGTAAAAATTGTTTTTCGTAGTCAGGTTTGTCTGAGTTAGGTTTTTCTGCCATGAATTAAACGAAGTATATTGTTTGATTAAATTTTTGATAAAAACCGAATTCCGAAGGAATGTGAATATACAAATGAAATACAAATTTTTTTTTAAAATACAAATTTTTTCAAAAGGAGAACTTTGTCTTGGTGTCGTAAAGAGCGGCTGCGCCAATATTGTTGTGTATCTTTTTGAAGGACACTATTTGGTGACCCCAAAAACGTACACAATTTGGTTTGACAATAACAGTCGTACTACGTACTGGAAACGGTAGTAATACTGCTACGTATTGTAAACGATAACAATATTGCCACGTATTTAACAACGGTAGCAATACTGCTATGTAGAATGTATAGTGTCGTATTGTTGTGAGACCACGTATACTGAATCCTTACTATATACATATATAAAACTCAAGCGCCTTCCCAGGAGATAAAAAGGTCGCCCTAACTTTTGTGTCCGGCGTGGAATGCCGTTGGACAGACAAGGTGCCTTGCTTAGAGCTGGCACTCTTTAAAGGGAATTTTGCCGTTACAAAAGAATTAGACGAGCCGATTAGTTTGGCTGCTGATAAAATTCTCGCTTTATTCTGGATCGCTCGGGTTTATATACCCGAGCTGATCCCGTTCTTTTCCTTAGAGTAAATATAATGACAATATTTATCGTATATAGTTGTAGTGCTCTTACATTTTCTTAACATAGTGCTTGTTCTTATTACTCTACTTCCACTCAATAATTTTATGTTAACTCGTTACATTTTATGTCTTTATTGAGTTTTTATTGAACCTTTCCCCAATCGTATTTTATCGCTTATCGATTTGGGCGGTTCAGCTTTGTAACTATATTCGTACTGTTTCCGCGTGCTACCGAATATATCGGTCACGGGGTAAACGTACTAAAATTGCTTGTTCAGCTTTAAATATTATAAACGTTGAAAAGTGTCCAGGAGCGGACTGCGGGTGCTGTGTATTGTATCGTGTTTGTGTTTGTGATTTTAATAACTATATTTATGAGTTCGATTATTTTACTCACAACAGGTTAAAGCGTACCCCACACACACATTCTTTCACTTAATCCTACACTTACCTAAAATGGCCCTTTTGGCCAGTGATTCCGTGCAGAAGGTTTGCCGTTTTAGCGGATATCGTATCGCTATAAAACGTTCTATGGTAAAACAAACGGCGATATAAATTGAAATGTAAGCTAGAAAATTTAGGAAAGAGAGAGAGTATTAATTCCTATCTGAATGTGTTATTAATTAAATAAAAAACTTTTTGTATAGCATTTATGAAATTTCTATAAAAGCACAAGAATGCTACACAAATAAGCAATACAATTTTTAAAATCTAAAAATTTCGAAATTTTTTTAGGATAAAAAAATGTTTACCATAATAATTGTGTTTTAGCCTTTTCTCTTGCCATTTCACTTACCCCAAGCATCGTGCAACCACACGACCACTCCAAAGTGCTGCCAATAAATCTCGCAGTGCCTATGCATGTACTCGTTGTGCTGCAGCGAGAGCAGCAGCGCCATCGTCAAATAAATAATATC
Source organism: Conops quadrifasciatus (assembly GCA_949752815.1). Classification (NCBI taxonomy): domain Eukaryota; kingdom Metazoa; phylum Arthropoda; class Insecta; order Diptera; family Conopidae; genus Conops; species Conops quadrifasciatus. The sequence goes on from OX457081.1 coordinate 7,522,038, forward strand.
GGTTATCGCCAGCGCCGTTAGATAAATGTTTGTGGTGCAGCGCATACGTTTTCTGAAGGTGCACACAAAGGCACGCACGTAAGTCGCAAGAATGAATGCATGCGGGTTGATGCAGCATGCATGTACATATGTAGGTACATATCCATATATATATATATATATTGCTTATTGTATGTATGTAAGTATGTATATACATATATACATATATGTATGTATACATATATACATGGGAACATATATACATGTGTGTGTGTGTGTGTTTGCATACATAAGTATGAGACAGATTTTTAGAGAGGATTGCGTGTACAAGTTGTATGACAGAAATTGACAATAGTTTCAAAATGTATTGTGTGCAAAAGAAACATTTTTTATGGTATATTTTTTTTAGGAACTGTAGATTTTTTCAAAAATGAAAGAATACATATACGACAAAATTAAAATAATTCTTATTAAAGAAAATTAAACAAAATTTTAGCTTTTTGAAATGTCCTTCCGGTTTTTTTACTATTTCAAAAAAAATTTAGGAAGATATTTTTTGAAAATCTTGCCAAAGATTTCAGGAAAAGCACAATAAAAATCAAATCCCATACTTTCATGGGTCCTTTTATTAAAATAGCCCGCGAGATCTTAATAAAAGATCGAAAACTCGAAATCATAGAAAACAATATTCCTTTTAAATAACAATATTTCCGATCGTTAAACTTCAGTTTTAGAAGAGTTTTCTAAATTTATATGCCCCAAAATTATTCTATATACTATAATAAGCATTTCAAACATTTTTACTTATTATTCAGTGAATTTAAAACATTACTCGTTAATTTATTATAAAATAAATTAAAGGAGTGCACCAGAATGTTTTTCAAATATTTAAGAGGACAAAAAAAAAACCACAAAATATGTAAATGCAAAAATGAAAATCAAATCAGCATTAAAAATGTAAAATTGTCGAAATCCAACCGTTTTCGCAATTCTCACCTGGTTAAAACGTAAATGCTAACGGAATTTCCCAGCAGGCCAACAACAAAAACGCACGGAACCAATATACCTTGCACAATGTAACGCACTTCAGCCACATCCGATTTACTGAACAACATGATTGCGAAAATTTATTACGTCAAAATCGGGTGGAAGGAATTTTTTTTTTTGCTGATAGTTTAAAAAGAGGGGAAGAAAAAAAAATAATGGAAGGAAGGAAGAAAGAAAGGAAGGTAGCAGGAAAGTGATAAGGAAAAGGAAATTGGGTTAATTATAAGCTCAAAATTCCTTTTAATATAAAAGAAGAGGAAAAGGCGGGACGGAGAAAATGAGATACGAGGGATAGAAAACGAGATCGGTGATGATTGTTGTTAATTAATAATTTGTTGTTGTTTTTGCGTGGGTGGGGCTGAGGCGGAGAAAAATACCGAGTTCTTCTTCTTTTCTAAAAAACTGTTGCCAAAATGTCCTATGTTACGTTGTTAATGTTTTGTGCTGCTGTTGTGATTGTTGTTGTTGTTGTTGAACGTTGTCGGATTTTACTTTTACTTAACTCTTCTTTCTCTGTTTTTTCGTTTTCTTGTATTCTACTAGCGCTCTTCTTCGTCTGGTCCTTGGACTAAACACACAACAGCAATAGTCGATTGTTGGCTGTTGTTCTTGTTATTCTTACTGTTGTTGTTGTGGGTTTCGTTATTGTTGTACTTGTTGTTGTTGTACATGCTTTTGTATTCGTCTAATTTTTCCGCTCCGCCTATCAAAATTTTCACTTTTGTTGAAGTTGTTCTCAGTTCTTTACGTTTGTTTTTCTCGTGATGGTCGTTGTTGTTTCCCCTGCAATGCGTTTTCGACTTTCCGTTTTGCATTATTCTTTTTTTTTTCGTTATTAGCTTTTTGTTGTTATATTTTGCAGTTCTTCAATTGAAATTATTTCCGTTTAATAGTATCAATAGTATTGTTATTCATTTCAATTAAATTGTTTTTATTGTCATTGTTGTTGTTGTTGAGGTCGTTATGGTCGAGGTCGCTGTACTTAATGCAACTCCGAACAAAAACCCTTAAATAGCAAATCAATAGCCAAATGGTTCCTTTGCTGAAGTAAATTGTTGTGGTTATTGTTCTCCTTGTTTTGCTAGTATTATTATAGTTTTTGCTATTATTGTATTATGAATATTTCGAGTGATTGCTTTGTTTTATTTTATTGTTTTATTTCTTTTCAAAGATGTTTGTTATTATTTCCTACGATTTTCATCTCCCTATCATTCATTAATGCCTTTTCGTTAATTCGCTCTTGGTTTTTATTTTTTATTGTTATTTTTAATCGTTATTTTCTATACTGTAAAAAAAAACATAACGATTCGTGTAAACGAATAAACGCCAGCTGTGTCGACAGCAACAGTATCGTTAATAGTTCGGTAGTTACAAAAGAGAACAAATGAATAAACCGCGATGACGAGGAATGCAACAGCAATAACGTGTACTGGAGTATGAGCGAGTGCTAGTATTACCGACGGATGGAACCAAGGATTACCAACAAGAGCGAGGAAGGTGGTAACAGTCGTTTGAATTCAGTTTGTTTTTGTATCCAGAAACCTTATTTAGCCGCGATACGAGTCAATTGGTTGTTATTATTATTAGAAATATTTTCTGTCGTTGTTGGTGCTGCGGTTTCAGTTGTTCGCTTGATAGTAAACTATTATTATATTGTGAGAATCTAAAACGAAAAAAGGAATTGTACCAAACATAAATCTTACAAAAAAAAATAAATTTAAAACAAAAGATTTCAAAAAGATTATAAAACATACTAATAATAAACATATATTAATAATAAAATAAAGAAATACAAAATTAATAACAATAAATAAATGTAAAGAAAAAATAACAAGTAAGAGCGTTATCTTCGGCCTGGCCGAAGCTCATATGCCCGCATCTGTCGAAGTGATAAAAAGTGGTCGGGCGGGTGACACGTTCTTTTTAGTTACAGTATTTATTTACAGAAATGGTATATCAGTGGGCGGACCATGCCCATTTATGAGAGTATATTTTAGTCTAAGACGGTGAACTCGGAAAAAAAATTTTGAGCTTCAAATTCCCTCTACAAGCTGAGAAATTGAGCTATAAGCATGGATTAATGCATATTTGCTATAAAGAGTAGGCATGGCACTGGTCAGATTATCCCCATTGACAATACAGCGTAGGATAACAAAGAATATTTGTACAAAATTTCATATACCTCCATTCGATACCTCCGATATCGTCTATATTGACGATACCCCCATTCGTTCTCCTGTAATCGTGATTTCCACAGACAAACGGACAGACAGACCGATGGACAGAGCTAAATCGACTCAGAAGGGGACTCTAAGCCAGAATATATATACTTTTCTATACCTGACACGTCCTCTAATGTACGTTCGATCTTGACCCTTACCCTTACCCTTACCCTTACCCTTATCATCACTCTTATCCATACCGACAACGTCTAATATTTTTACCATCTCAATCTTGCCCTTCTCTCGTCAATGACCCTATCGAACAACCTTTTATATAATTTTGTTTTATTTGTTTTTTTTTTTTTTTTGTTTTAAACGGCTCCTTATCAAAATCATAATAAGCGATTTCTAGGTAGCTTTACAGCTCATGAAGAAAAATAAAGGCTGTGTATTTTTGTGTGAATTGTTTATTACTTTTATTTGTACGTAACTGTATTCCTAATGATCATAACCTTTTTATTGTTTTCAAGAAACTTTGTTAAGTTAATTGGGGTTAATTAATTAAATTAAAAGTAAGTAAAATTTAAATCCTCCTTTTTATACCCCACACCCGAAGGGATGACGATATATTCACTGTTCTTCCGTCTGTAACTCATTAAAAGAGGTGTGGCAGGTATAGAAAAGTATATATATTCTAGCTCAGAATCACCTGAGTCGATTTAGCCCTGTCTGTCCGTCTGTCTGTCTGTCCGTCCGTCTGTGGAAATCACGATTACCTACGCTGTTTGGTATTGAAAATGGGAAAAATCGGACGAGTGCCACGCCTACATTTTATAGCAAATATGCACTCATCCGTGCTTATAGCTCAATTTCTTAGCTTGTGTAGCGAATTTTCAGCTAAAATTTTAGTTGTTTGGTAGGAAAAGCAGTGTTGTAAATGAGTTAATAGATCCAAATTTACTCCCTGTAAATAAAAAGAAGTAGGTGTCACCCGCCCACTTTTTATCACTTAGACAGATGCGGGTGTAGGGTATATGAGCTTCGACCAGGCCGAAGATAACGCTCTTAGTTCTTGTTTAATACTCATTTTATATTGCTATATCGAACATATCCTTAGCCATATCCTTGTCAAGATTTAGTGAACGAAGGGATGAGCGTAACGATCACGAGTATTGTAACCCTAACGAATAATTTGATAGACCCGGTAAACTGAGAAAAACTGTATATACTGTATATATAAAAATTAAAATATAAAAAATAAAAAAAATTAAATATTTTTTAATATATGTATTAATATTATTATTTTTAGACGCAGTAAACCCTCCTACAACGCGACACTTCTACAATAACGCGATTCATAACGCTATTCATAAATTAAAGCAATTTTTCTCACAACGCGATTTTTTTCCTACAACGCGATTAAAAAAAATTTACTTTTTAAAAAAAAAAATACTTTTCTCGGAATGTTTCAAATTTGACATTGGTTATTTTCTATAAATTTGTAAGTAAAAAATTAACTCCATTTTTTAATGAAATGGACTTGTTCACTTATGAACCTATCCCTGGTTTCAATAGTTCAGATTTAGATATAGCGCCGTTCGCGGCATAATCCGCTTAGCAGTGATACCGAAGAATTTGCATAAATAATATGCATTAACATTTTTTTTTATATTTTAATTTTTATAAATTCCAATTTTTATTTAGTTCTTAATTTTTAAAAACGTGAATTATTTTGCTTTGTTTTATTAATTTATTATAATTTTATTGAAGGATTTCTGATAAAATCTTTAATATTAATTTATTAAAGTTTGATTTTATTAATTTCAATGCAGTTTTTAATACTTGGAACCTAACCCCTTTTTTTCTATAGAGTTCATGTCTCTTTCAACGCAATTTCCTACTACGCGACGTCTTCTAAGAACTTATCTGTCGCGTTGTAAGAGGGTTGACTGTATATTAATTATACCCTACACCCGAAGGGATGAGGGTATATTCACTTTGTTCTTTCGTTTGTAACGCATTATAGGAGGCGTGGCAGGTATAGAAAAGTATATATATCCTGGCTCAAAATCACCTCCTGATTCGATTTAGCCATGTCTGTCTGTCTGTCTGTCCGTCCGACCGTCTGTGGAAATTACGATTACAGGAGAACGAATAGAGGTATTGTTTTGAAATTTAGCACGAATATTCTTTGTTATCCTACGCTGTTTGGTATTGAAAATAGGGAAGATCGGACCAGTGCCACGTCCACTTTTTATCGAAAATTTGCACTCATTCTTTAGCTCAATTTCTTGGCTTGTAAACCGAATTTTCAGCTAAAATTTTATTTCCGAGTCCACCATTTAGACTAAAACATATTCTCAAAAATGGGCGTGACACGCCTACTTATATACTATACCATGAGGTGTTTAGTAGGAAAACGGTGTTGTTAATAGATCAAAATTTGCTCCCTGTAAATTAAAAAAAGTAGGTGTCACCCGGCCACTTATATCACTTCGATGCAGGTGTAGGGTATATAAGCTTCGGCCAGGCCGAAGATAACGCTTTTACTTATATATATTTTATATTAATTTATTTTATTTTTTTTAAATAAACCCTTAAGTGTTATTCCTTTGTAAACAACGAAATCTCTTCTTGTTAAACTGGTTTAATCTGTGTTAATTGGTGTTGGTGTATTTTTTACAACGGAAAGTAATTAACAAAAAATTAAAAATAAATTACACCCTCTGTCTCTATCTCTATTTCTCAACACATTGGTATTAAGAATTAGAGAATTGAGAATTAAAGAAGCTTGGTATTTCTCTATATATGTATTTTATTATTATTTTTTTAATATTTTATTACTCATTACTTATTACTTATTAAATTAAGTCATTAAATATTATTACTAAGCATTCAAGTGTTATCAAGTGATGAAATAAAAAGTTACGTATAATAATTGAATTAAATATTTTAATTAAAAAACCATTCACTTCCTGACTGTTTTTGTTTGTGAGTATGTAAGAGTGTGTGTGCGTATGTGTGTGTGTATGTGTGTGTGTATGTGTGTGTGCATGTGTGTGTATGTATTCTTTGGGTTTGATTTATAAAGCAAAGGAAACCCATTAAAAACCTCTACCCACACCTATACCCTCGTGGAACCGCCGCTTAAGCATGGCTTCACGAAGAGGGTTATATGTACATATGTATGTCATTGCATACTCTTAATCGGACAGGACTTTGTCTGTTCTCTGAACGGTTACAACGGAAAAGTTTGAAATGTAATGATTAAAAGATTTTGATGTGTGTGTGTGTTTTTTTTTTTTGTTTTTTTTATGTATGAAGACCGGAATTGTGGAATCTTAATAGATACCAGTAGACCGGCCCACTGGCATGCACGATTTACCATCCTTGGTGCCTACGTACTAGACCACACCCCTCATACACTTCAACCATTCTCCCCCACGGGACTGCCGTTAGGTATTACTTCGCGGGGGCTGGTTAGCTATCCTGCTATTTTCGCTCAAATAGTTTTATCTAGCGATAGGGTGACTACTTTCGCCGTGTCGCGCTCGCTTAATACGGCTAAGCTCAGCAAGTATATTAGTGATATTCGTGTTTATTGCGTTCCAGTTTCGCAGGTAATATACTATATACTGAGCAATACTTTGTGACTTAGGGCAGGAGTAGGCAATCTTCCCAAACCGCGTGCAGTTGTAAATAATATGCTCTGCGTCCCCCTCATTATCGTCACAATTCGAACACAATGGTGAGCTATCGTGGCCAAATTTACCGATACTTCCGAAAACAATCGTTTCCGGAAAACAACTGGGTGAGGTAGTAGTTTAGATCACCGTGTGGCCTATTAATCCAGACAAGTATGTCAGGAATTATGCGATAGGTACATCTTGATGGAGTGGGTCAAAGTAATATGCTTTTTCTCAACTATCACGGTCATGCATTCTACCTGTTCCCTACTATTTATAAGGACTGCTTCTGTTTTGTGGTTGGCTAAATTCAAGCCCACCGACTCAAGCCACAACTTTACCAGTTCAACCGCCGCGCTGGCTGCAGCCTTAATCTGCCAGATATGTTTTGCAACGATTATTATCGCAATGTCATCAGCAAAACCTACCACCGTTGTATTAGATCGGAAAGTCTCAGAATGGGTAGTCTCAGAATTGCATCATACAAGATGTTCCATAGCAATGGGCCTAAAACATATCCCTGAGGGACGCCAGCGGTGATGTTGTATGATTCCGATCCACGATCGCTGTCATATAATAGCTTCCTGTTTTGGAAGTAGCTAGTTATCAGGGCCAAGATATACCGTGGAGTGCCCGTATTATTAAGCGCGTTTCTAATGTGCTCCCGATTTGCCGAGTTGTAAACGTTCATAACATCTATTGTGACGACCGCACAGTACTTCTTCGAGCCATCTTTCCAGCGTTCCCCTGTGATAGCATCCGATGCGATGCCTACGACTGTTCTTATGGCGTCAATTGTGGATCTCTCTCGTCGGAATCTAAACTGCATGTCCGAGAGATTTTCGTTACCCTCGACTAGTGGGCATGAGTCGGTTACTAATGATTCTATCCAGTATTTTACCCATCGTGTCAAAGAGACAAATAGGACGAAGGATGATGGCTCATCATGTGGTCTATTTCCTTTAGGAATCAGCACCAGCTTCTGCTTCTTCCACGCATCCGGAAAAACTCGCTCCTCCAAGCATTTTTGAAAAATCTCAGCGAAGACCTCCGGCCGCGAGCCTATCGCCGCTTTAATCGCTGCATTTAGAAAACCATCTTTAGCTTTCGTGTTCTCTATTTTTGTACACGCTTCCTTAAGCTCCTCTATGGAAACCGGTGGGATTATCTCTTCCTCCAGCGGAATCTGTAAATCGCTAGGCGCAGAACGTTGTGGGAAAAGACCAGACACAATTTTGCGCAGTAACACAGGGCACTTAATTTGGGCCGCTTTAAAACCTTTCAGCCTCTTCATCTTGACCTTATAGGCCGTCCCCCTGTGTATGTGTGTGTGTATGTATACAATTTTTCAATTAATTTACAAAATTCTCATAAGAATTATGGCGAACAATAAATAAAAATATATAGTCGACATTAAATATTTCTGTTATGAATGACGTTATATATGTAATTTTGTCAGCTGCTAAGGGCTGAACCATAGAGTAAGAAATAACAAGAGGCCGACTCAGCTTAAGTTACTCAAACGGCAACATAGATGCGGGCGTAACGGAGAAAAGCTATATTGAGAAATACACATGACTGGCAAGAGCAGGCGATTTTTTGACAAATTCTTTCTTGTTATTATTATTGTTATTATCTTCTTATTATTTACTCTATGGCTGAACTCACAATAACAACAACAAAAAATAAATGCAACAACGACGGCGATATAAACAATTTTGAGGGAAGTTATAAACACATAGAAAGTCGTTCGCCGTTGAGAAATGTAAAAAATCTGCTGCTGCTAATATGCCGGCAGAGAGTATTTTATTTGCATTTGTATAGGAGAAAACCATAATTAAATTCAATAAGGAATGAGTATGCCTTTGGAGTTTTAGCGGAGGGAAAGAAGGAGAGTTTTTTTTGTTTCTTTATTTGTCCATTATTTTCAGACGCCCATACTTCAGTCTGCTACCGTATGCAGTTTCATTGCAAAAAGGAGGTTTATGTAAAAAAATTGCACAAAGCAACATTTCCTACTTTGACATACATACTAGCTGCGTTCCTTTTACCTAATCTAATCTGGATTTGCATACAAATTTCTAATCCTGCTCCCGATTACAATTAGAAATTCTAATCCAAAGTCGCTTGTCTGGATTTGACGCTTAGATGGCGCTGATGCAAAAATTTCCGTTCCTTTTTTAAATCCGGATTAGATTAGGTAAAAGGAACGCAGCTACTATGTCCTACTTCGGCACTATTAAAAAGTATTTTTGGTGCATAACTTTTGCAGCATTTATTAAATTTAGGCACAATTCCTGCAGTTCGTTGATTGTGCGCATTTTGTTCACAGCACAAAAAAAAAAAAATTAATCGAAAAGGATGTCGAAAAGTTTGAAAAGTCAACTTTTATTCAATTATTATTGTATTTATTCTATTTACAGTGCACGCGCAGTAATGTGAACTAATTAAAACCAAGCGGGTTCACAGTTTCGAATTGGTTTACTTTTGCGAATGTCAAAATTTAAGACAAAACATATCCCCATTTTATCCTAATTATGCATTTTAAAATGAAAATTTACATTTATGAAACCAAATCTAATTTTATTCAAAAAAGAACCAAATACAGAAATATATTTATTAAAAAATGTTTAAGTATTAATTTCACAAGAATTAAGAATTAATTCATATGACCTGAACACGCGTGAACTGGTAATTTTTAAGCCAAACACGCACATTTCGCAATAATACGGAATTCCCTAATTAAAAAATTGGAAAATTTCATGTATTTATGTATTTTCAATATGTAAGCATTCATATATACATATATGTTTCATATTGTTAATCTTTTAGAGCTTTCAAGTCTTGTTCACTTTTTAGAGTAGTCAATGCAAAATAAAAAGTGTTTATATTTTGTGGTGTTCATATTTTACGGTGTTCACATTACTGCGCGTGCACTGTATTTATAAGTAAAGCCAAGAGCAGTTTTCAAAAACCGTGAGACCACGGAGCAGTGTTTGATGGTGTTTAAGCGCAATCCGAAGGAGTTTTTGCGTCGTTTCGTGACAGTCGATGAATCATGGATCCACTGGTACACACCAGAGACCAAGGAACAGTCGAAACAGTGGACTTCACTCGGCGAACGTGCTCCGAAGAAAGCGAAGACTGTCCTATTGGCCGGAAAGGTGATGGCCAACGTTTTTTGGAATTCAAAAGGCGTGATCTACATCGACTACCTGGACAAGTGCAAAACGATCACAGGGCTCTACTATGCAGAATTATTGGGCCGATTCGACGCCGAATTGCAGAAAAAACTACCCCATTTGGCGAAGAAAAAAGTGCTCTTCCACCATGATAACGCACCGGCTCACACCTCCGCCGTCGCCACGGTCAAATTGGTCGAATTAGTCTACAAACTGCTTCCCCATCCACCGTATTCTCCAGATTTGGCCCCGTGCGACTTCTTTTTGTTTCTGACCTTGAAAAAGTCACTCGCCGGGAAGAAATTTGAGTAGAATGATGAGGTTATCGCCGCCACGGAGGCCTACTTTGCAGACCTCAGACGGGTTAAAAAAGTTGGAGCATCGTTCGGTCAAGTGTATCGAGCTAAAAGAAGACAATTTAGAAAAATAAGTCGCCATTTTTCCAAAATTTTAGTTTTTCTTTTGTAGGCTAAGTACTTATCGGACCGCACTCGTAAAAATTTGGAAGTTTCACCCCTATTGAAATTTCTGTTTCCAGCATAAGGCATAATGCCTTTTTTTTGGTATTGAAAATGTGGAAAATTGGACCAGTGCCACGCCTACTTTTTATAGCAAATATGCATTAATCCGTGCATATAACTCAATTTCTCTTGCAGAGGGAATGTGAAGCTAAAATTTGATTTCCGAGTTTACCGTCTTAGACTAAAATATACTCTTATAAATGTGGTTCGCCCACTGGTATACCATTCCATATAATGAGGTTTTTGTTGGGAAAAGCATTGTTGTAAATGAGTTCATAAATCAAAATTTACTCCCTGTAAATAAAAAGAAAGTAAGTGCCGCCCGGCCACTTTTTATCACTTTGTCAGATACGGGTGTAGGGTATATAAGATTCGGCCAGGCCGAAGATAACGCTCTTACCTGTTTTTTTTTTTTTTAGTAAATTGTATATCTATTTATATTTTTTGCATTAAAATGCATAGCAATGGTACATAAACGATACAATGTTAAAAAAGTGCGTTTCTATAGCTTTTATCTATATACATATGTATATATATAAAAATGAATGTATGTCTGTTTGTCCTTTATGGATTCCTAAACCGACCATCCGATTGCGATGAAACTTGGACATGTTGTTGTGCGCATGCGCGCGAATTTCTGGACCAAAGGTATTCACATAAAGGGGGAACTCTGCCCCCTATGTGGGTAAAAGGGGTGTTGCATGGTCTGGAATGACCAAAAATAGCCATAATTTCAATACTACTAAGCCCAGAAAGCTGAAATGGTGATTGGCCTTACGCCGTTGATGTGGAATTACATACATTTCAAGAACGTTTCAACAACTTGTGTACATTTTCAAGAATTTCGGCTCCTAGATTTTTAAATGGGCGTGGCATGGTCTGAAACGACCAAATATAGCCATAATTTCAATACTACGAGTCCCAGGAAGCTGAAATGGCGATTGGTCTTACACCGTAGAGGTGCAATGAGGACACATTTTCGAAAATTCCACCCCCTAAATGGTTAAAATGGGCGCGGCACGGTCTGAGACGACTGTGGTATCTACGGTGCATAACCCTTTGTTTTGGTTCATCTATAATTTATTCAAAATGAAATAACCTATAATGTATCATCCTTGTCAGAATCTGATTCTGACAAAGGCAGAGTACATTACCTTTTTATTGAAAGGCGGTTAGGTTCCGCCGATAAATGAGGCGAGCTGAGGTCGCCGAATTAAGTGTAGTTTTTAGGAAAAAGGCAAGTTAGTTGCCGATTTATTTTCCAAGAGACAAACTCAATAATAGAAGTTTTGAATCTGAATTTATTCTGTAAATCTACTTGCTTATATATAAAATTCTTAGTCTAAGTTCGAAAAATCTTCATGGCTTCGACAACGCTGATTGGTTGTTTCCTGATTGGTTATTGCCAAAAATACAAAAATCAATAACACTTATTTACTAGTTTTTTATTTACTTATTTTTTGTTTCTTTCTTTATTTCTCGGCCTTGCACTTGGTCTTTGACTCTAACAGAGTCAACGAACACAAAGTGCATCGTATGCAGATTTGTTGTAGCGATACAACAAACACACAGCGGACGGTCATCACGCTGGAAAATGCTCGTATTACATTTTCGAGTGAGCGACCGCTAGCCAAAGAATAAAAAAGGTAATGTCATAATTGTCAAGGTAATGTACTCTGCCTTTGTCAGAATCAGATTCTGACAAGGATGATACATTATAGGTTATTTCATTTTGAATAAATTATAGATGAACCAAAACAAAGGGTTATGCACCGTAGATACCACATGGCGATCCCGCGACCGATCCTGCGACCGATCCTGCGACCGATCCTGCGACCAATCCTGCTAGAGACAGTAAAACGAATTACAAACAAATTGACACAAAATAAACAAGATTAATGGAAAATATATTTTTAGAATTAGATAAAATTTTGGGAAATTTAAAAAAGAGTCCCAATAGAAAATACACAACAAAGTATAAAGAAACGTTGACAACATACTTGGCAGAGTTAAAATCAGACTTGCAGAAAGAATTGCATAACATAGATAAGCAAGAACATTTTAAATTAATTAACAGATTTAGTTCATACACAGACAAAATTAAAAACCTCGTCACCATGCCGACCAACGCAGCAAATTTCGACATACTGACATATACATATAAAAGCAATTCCAGAATTCTCAGGAAAAAAAGAAGACTTCTCAAAGTCTTCTTGGTTTAATAGAAATCATAGCGAAAACAGTACCTGCAGAACATAACACTACATTCTGTACTTTCATAACCGAGACACGAGTTCCTTTAGAGATAAAAAACAAAATCTACTCACTAAAGAAACCAGAAAACACAACACAGCTAATTGACTGAAGACAATATTCAAACCTACAAAGACAGCAAATAACATTTTTCAACAACTAATACAACTTAGACAGGGTCAGAAGACAATTACAACGTACAGCAATGAAATAAACTCACTAATAACAGAACTAAACAATATTCAGATAACAGAGCTAGGTGATAGCAATAATCTCTCCATACTAAAAGCAAATGACGTAATAGCTTTCAACACATTTAAAAATGGCCTAAGGAGCAATAATATAAAACAAACAATAGAAGCAAGCAGGGTTAAAACCTTCAATGAAGCTGTCACTATAGCCGAAGAAAGTCAGGAAACCGACACCAACAGAATATTTAGCTACAGAAGCAGACAAAATTACGGACAGACATTTAGCACACGACCAAACAGTTCATACAATTACACACAAAACAGCACACAATTCAGGAATAACTACAGAAGACAAAATAACAACGTTCCCAATAATAATAGACGATACAATAATAATGACAACAATCAAAACCGAAATAATAACAATAACAACAATTACAAACGAAACTTCAACACAAATAACAACACAAACTACAGAAATAATACCCAAACTAGACATAATAACCATCCAAATCATAACAACAATAACACACGCTCATATAACAGATCCAGGCATGTGAATTACCTACAAGAAGAACAAAAAAAACGAAATAGACCCCAGTGTCTACATGGAAAATGCAAACTAGGCAACTCGGGGAAAACAAATCAAGTCTTTAATTTAAATAATAAGAATTATGCTAGCAACCATATAAATATAAGATCAGGAAATAAGGTAATAAAATTTTTAATAGATACAGGAGCAGATATATCTATATTAAAGAATAATGCATTATCAACAGAAACTGTTGACAAAACCAACTACTGTACTACATCAGGTATTTCGAATCAAAATATTAATACATTAGGAACATCTAATATTAGGTTACACTTAGGCAATGGTCTGATTACACACAAATTCCAAATCATAAATGATGATTTCCCAATACTGGTGAACGGCATTCTTGGTAGACTTCCTAAGCAAATACCAATGCAAAATATACTATGAAACGCTAACTGTGACAATAACATACAATGAGGAAGATAACGTCTTCGACCTCAAGACGGAGTTACCCAAAATAACCATACCACCACGGAGTGAAATTCTACACCCCATACACATAAAAATAGAAGAAGACAGTATAGTATGCAACAAAACTATATCTGACAGCATTTACATAGCAAATTCTATAATACCGGCACAAGGTATTAAACATATAAGGTTACTAACACTTCAGACAAAGAGATATCCATAAATCAACCACCACTTGAACTAAAGCCACTCAAAAATTACCACATACTTAATACAAAACATCAAAATTCTAATTCAAAGAACAGATGGGAAAAAGTAAAAAATTCGTTACAAATAGACACGTTACAAAAAAACTCTTAAAAATATGTGAACAATTCCAACACATTTTTCATCTTGAAGGCGAAAAATTAACAGTAAATAATTTCTATAAACAAAACAAAAACTTACTTGACAATAACCCGGTATATATAAAAAACTATCGACTCCCACTAACACAGAAAGATACAATACAGTCTGAAGTACAGAAATTACAAAAAAACCGACATAATAGAACCTTCAGTAAGCCCATATAATTCACCGCTACTAATAGTCCCAAAAAAGAGTACAGACGACACCAAAAAATGGAGACTAGTCGTAGATTTTCGACAACTAAACAAAAAAAATGCAAACGAGAAATTCCCTTTGACAAGATTAACGATGTATTAGACATAATTGGAAGAGCAAAATACTTTAGTACACTAGACATGACAAGCTCTTTCCACCAAATAGAATTAGCAAAACAGTCGAGACCATTAACAGCTTTTTCTACAAACGATGGACAATATCAATTTAAAAGAAATCTACCATTTGGATTGAAAATATCGTCCAATAGTGTCCAACGCATGCTCACAATAGCACTTTCCGGACTAGACTCGAACGCATTTTTATATGTCGACGACATTATAGTATTTGGTTGCTCTATAGCACATCATAATAGAAATTTACTCAAAATTTTTGAACGACTAGGCAAATACAACCTAAATCTAAATCCAGAAAAATGCAGATTTCTGAAACACGAAGTAGTATACCTAGGACACCTTATCACTGCAAACGGCGTAACTGCTGACCCAGACAAATGCAAGACAGTTAAAAACTATCCAATACCGACAAACGCAGACGAAACAAGACGATTTGTAGCATTCTGCAACTATTACAGACGATTCATTAAAGATTTCGCAAAAATAGCGAAGCCACTTAACAATTTACCGAAGAAAAATCAGAAATTCAACTGGACAGAAGAATGTAAAAAAGCTTTCAATGAATTAAAACAACATATAACAGAACCCCCAATATTACAGTATCCAGACATGGACAAGGAATTTGTACTAACAACCGATGCTTCCGATTATGCATTAGGTGCGATTCTTTCTCAAGGAGAAATGGGCAAAGATCTACCGATATCTTATGCAAGCCGCTCATTGATTAAACATGAAATAAATAAGCCAGTTATAGAAAAAGAGCTTCTAGCTATACATTGGGGAATTAACCATTTTAGACCATATTTATATGGAAAAGCCTTTACAGTAGTAACAGACCATAGACCTTTAGTTTCACTTTTTAGTAATAAGAACCCATGAAGTAGAATGACTAGAATTAGAGTAGATTTAATGGACTACGATTTTAAAATTATCTTTAAGCAAGGAAAATTGAATACGAATGCGGACGCGCTATCTAGAATTAAAATTGATTCAAATATATTAAAATCAATGATACCTACAATAAACGTAATTACAAGAAGCGAAAGCGCAAATAAAAAGAAAACACTAGATGAAGATACCATTACACAAGAGCCTGATCAACTCTACATGTGGGATTGTATCTCCATCTCTGATGTTAAGAACGTAAAGAAATTAGAATTTGAGCTCATAAGTCGTACGCATAGCAATTATAAAAATAATATATTCCAGCCAAAAATATTGATAAACGAAAAAGGTGCAAAGGTAATAATTAGCGATAATCCCAACATCAAAACTTTAGAGTTAGTATGGGAGAAACTAATATATTTACTAAATCAAAATAATATAGAAAAACTAGCTGTTGAAAATAATGATATCATATTCAAATGTATACAAAAGGAAAATTTAACATGCATGTTCAATATAAAAATGAAAGAATTTATTACTGCTGGAAAATACAGGCCTATAAAAATCTTAATATATAATGCACCAAAAGAGTGAATAATAAGATCAAACAAGATTGATCAATGAGTATCACACGAGTCCACTCGGAGGACACAATGGAATAAAGAGAACTATAGCAAAACTAAAACAAAAATACGTGTGGAAAAACATTAATAAAATTATAAAGAAGTTTATAAACAATTGCAAACAATGTAACAAAAACAAAATTATAAAACATACAAAAGACGAACTTGTAATAACCGATACTCCCGACAGAACATTTCAAATCATAACGATTGATACAGTAGGTCCCTTACCTGTCCAATGGACAAAAATACATACTAACAGCACAATGTGAACTAACGAAATACATTGAAGCACACCCCATACCCACTAAGGAAGCAACAGAAATAGCAAAGACTTTAGTAGAAAAGATAATTCTAAGACACGGCACATTTCAAACCATAAAAACAGATAAAGGTACAGAATTCACTAACGAAATTTTTTTAAATGTCTGCAAATTACTAAAAATAAAACACAAAACGTCAACTCCATATCATCACCAAACTGTAGGCACGGTTGAAGGAAACCACAGAGTACTAAACGAATACATGCGATCCTTCAGAAACAATTTAGACTGGGACACATGGATACCTTATTACACATTCTCTTATAACACAACACCACATACAGACACAGGATATACACCTTTTGAATTAGTTCACGGACGATTAGCAAGCCTTCCAAATGAAGCAATAAAAACAAAGACAGTACCAAACACAGACGACTATATAACTGAGCTTAGAACAAAGTTACAATATGCATTTGAAAAAGCAAAAGAGCTACTAGAAAAATCAAAAATGCTAAGAAAAACAGAGTATGATAAAAATTTAAATAAAATTAACTTTAAAATAGGAGACTTAGTATTCTTACGAAAAGAAAATGCTAAAAAATTTGCAAATCAATATGATGGTCCATACAGAATTGTAGAAACAGACAATGTAAATAGTAAAATAAAAATTAAGAACAAAATAAGAAATGTATACAATAACAATCTAAAGAAATATTTAAGCTAGATATAAATAGACATAAAAAAATAAAAAAATAAAAATAGACACATTTATTACGAAAAGAACAAATATTATTAAATGTTAAAATAAGTAAAGAAAAGAAGAATCTTCACAGCTACAAAATTTTATTTCCTTCAGAAACAAAATTTTTCCTAAAAGGGTGGAGGGGTAGTGCGTGCCACACACACGCTTTACCCTCATTCTTCACACCTACCCTTGTCATCCTTTTTTATTACCATTTCAAGGTAACCACTTAAGTATCTTCAAAAACAAAACAACTTCTCTTTTTATTCTTTGGCTAGCGGTCGCTCACTCGAAAATGTAATACGAGCATTTTCCAGCGTGATGACCGTCCGCTGTGTGTTTGTTGTATCGCGAACATGAAGTATTGTGAAGAATGAGGGTAAAGCGTGTGTGTGGCACGCACTACACTCCTGGCAGGATCGCCATGTGGTATCTACGGTACATAACCCTTGGTTTGGGTCATCTATAATTTATTCAAAATGAAATAACCTATAATGTATCATCCTTGTCAGAATCTGATTCTGACAAAGGCAGAGTACATTACTTTTTTATTGAAAGGCGGTTAGGTTCCGCCGATAAATGAGGCGAGCTGAGGTCGCCGAATTAAGTGTAGTTTTTAGGAAAAAGGCAAGTTAGTTGCCAATTTATTTTCCAAGAGACAAACTCAATAATAGAAGTTTTGAATCTAAATTTATTCTGTAAATCTACTTGCTTATATATAAAATTCTTAGTCTAAGTTCGAAAAATCTTCATGGCGTCGACAACGCTGATTGGTTGTTTCCTGATTGGTTATTGCCAAAAATACAAAAATCAATAACACTTATTTACTAGTTTTTTATTTACTTATTTTTTGTTTCTTTCTTTATTTCTCGGCCTTGCACTTGGTCTTTGACTCTAACAGAGTCAACGAACACAAAGTGCATCGTATGCAGATTTGTTGCAGCGATACAACAAACACACAGCGGACGGTCATCACGCTGGAAAATGCTCGTATTACATTTTCGAGTGAGCGACCGCTAGCTAAAGAATAAAAAGAGAAGTTGTTTTGTTTTTGAAGATACTTAAGTGGTTACCTTGAAATGGTAATAAATGGTATTAAATACCATTAAATGGTAATAAATTAAATGGTAATGGTTAATTGAAATGGTTACATTACTTTTTAATGGTAATGGTAAAAAGGATGACAAGGGTAGGTGTGAAGAATGAGGGTAAAGCGTGTGTGTGGCACGCACTACACGACAAAAAATAGTCATAATTTCAATACTACCAGGCCCGGGAAGCTAAAGTTTTGTATGGTGATTGGTCTTATACCATAGACGTGCAGTGAGAACACATTTTGAATAATTCCGCCCCCTAAGTGGTTAAAATGGCGTGTCATGGTCTGGAATGACTCAAAATAGTCATAATTCAATACATGGTTTGTTGTTGTGCGCATCAATAAGAAATATCAGGAAATTTCGATAAACGATTTTTATCATGGTGGAAGGTAGGTAGCGACCACACAAAACGGTCACGCCAATCAATAAGAAATATCGGGAAATATACATGATTTTGGTCATGATGGGAGGTAGGTGGCGACCACCCGAAATGGTCCCACCAATCAATAAGAAATTATGGAAAATATACACGACTGTGGTCATGGTGTGGCCACCGGAGGTAGTTGGCGACCACCCAAAATGGTTCGTTGGTATCATCGCATTACTTGAGAACAGCTGGATGGATTTGGCTAATTTTTTAGAAATGTTTTTAATGGCAAAATTAAAATTTAAAATAATCAGAACAAAACAAGCGAGACAAAGATTGAAGAATTATGTAATATTCGTGACTGACGGCAATACCGTGACGCTAGCTAGTTTTATATACAAAACCATACAATAGACCTTTTACTGTAAGCAGTATAACCCATTATTTAAACCATGTAAGTATGAAATTTTAAAAATTTACTTTTAAAAGACTTGAGCAGCAGAAATTGCAATGCAATTGATCCCTGCCGCGAGCAAAGGCCGCCACATACAAGAGCCCTGAATAGAAAAAATTTCAGCTAGGAGATGGTTTTTTGGCTGAGAATTATAATCTCTGCCGCGGTCGAAGGCCGCCACGCAGAAGAACCCTGGATAGAAGAAGACTTTTTAGCAATATGGTTTTATTGGCTGGGGATTTTAACCCCTGCCCCGGCCGAAGCCCGCCACATACAAGGACCCTGGATAGAGAAAGACATTTAGGGAATAGATGGTTTTGTTGGCAGAGGATTTAATTCCCTGCCACGGCTGAAGGCCGCCACTCCGAAGCACGCTGGAAAGAGGAAGGCTTTTCAGCAAGGAGATGTTTTTTTGGCTAAGAATTTTAATACCTGCCGTGGCCGAAGGCCGCCACATACAAGATATAATTAGAGCAGCGACGTAGCTAGCATAGGTGACACCCGGGGCGGAAGTGGTGGTATCACCCCCTTATATACATATGTCGCAGAAGGTGATGCTCGGAAAGCATCAAGTGGTTAATAAAACGTCAAGTATCTATCTCGGTTGGTGATAGATACTTAGGTGAAATCGGTCGGTATTCTGAAAAGTACTTGAAAAATAAATTATAAAGAAAGGAGTTTTGATTTTGAAAATAAAAAATCAATAAAATTTTCAGAACAAGAATAGACTGAGTCGAGATCGCCGCGGTTCCCACAGATAAAAATAAAATGAGTTTTATAAAAGAAGTCATTAACCCAGAAGAATTAGACCCCGTATCTCCGACATCAGAAGTGGGATGTAGCCGACAGCCTCCACAAGAAGATTTCTTCACAAATGATGGAAAGTGGCGTCTGCTGCCTGAGCATCAACGCAAAAATTTTCTTGCGCTTGTAGAAGCTATGAAAATGCTCTATACATATATAGAATATCCAGTTACCGCATTTTAATCCCGATAAAGAAGACACAAATGCCCGTGATTTATGTGTGATGAATCCACCTACCGGACAACTGTGACACTCGGGTGAGAAGTTTCCATTTTACTATGATTCCGGAGCTTAATGCTCGCTTATTACTCTCGAGATTTTGTTTCACGTTTTTCCTGACCATTCCTTGCGTTCTGGTATTGTGATCTGACAAGAAATTTTGAAACAAGGGCTCTCTGTCTATATGATTGTAGACAAACTAAGTTTATCTAGAGTGATTGTAGTTAAACTAACTTTATCTAGTGGTGGTGGGATTTGTTACAGGCCTTAGATTTTGATATCATTCATAGAAATGGTAACATGGCACATCTCACCATGTTAACTTTTTTCAAGAAACCCTCTACCTCCTTCCCCCAAATCTTTTGAAAAAGTAGAGCAGAAACAAGTAAATGTAGCTGAACTGCCTGCTAACTGGCTTTTTGTTGAACAGCAACGAGATGACGACAAAGGTAGTGTTTGACCTTAATGAGGATAATGTGAAAGATGATATTGCTAAAACTTACGAGTTATTGCTTAAACTTACGAAATGGTAGGACGCGATATTTGCCGATAATCGAGATCCCGATACCCGAGATCGCATAGACGGTCAATTGTTAATAACTCACTTAAAGCCTTAAGGCATTTAGGTTGGGAAAAGACCTTAGAAAAAGTTTATGAATCTTATTGGTTTAAAAATATGTCACGCTTCGTCAGAAAGTTTGTAGAAAACTGTATTACGTGCAAAATCTCAAAATCGAAATCTGGTCGAATTCAAGCTCAGTTGCACCCAATACCCAAGATCCCAATACTTTGGCACAACTTACACATTAATGCTTCTGGCAAACTTAGTGGAAAGAGTGACACGAAGAAATATGTATTTGTCTTGATAGATGCATTTACAAAATTTACCTTGCTTTACCACACCTTAAATATTGATACTTGCAATAGTGTTAAAGCAGAGCGTTTCTTAGTTCGGTGCGCCAACTAGGCTTATTGCAGATCAGGGTAGATGTTTTTCCAGTTGTGAGTTTCGTCAGTTTTGTGAAACACATAACATTAGTCTAGATTTAATCGCGACAGGAGGTTCTCGTTCCAATGGTCAGGTTGATCGTGTCATGGGAGCCTTGAAAAATATGCTTTTTTGGAGTAGAGGCCAGTGATCGGTCCTGGCAGGATGCTCTCCCTGATGTGCAACTAGCCCTAAACTGTACTCAAAAGTCGAGTTACTAAGTCTAATGCTAGGGAGTTACTAAGAGGAAAAATAGCTAGACCTGTCGATATGATGATATCAGACAGCGATGATTCTTTGGTCAACCTTGACGAAGTACGAGAAAACGCCGTCAGTAATATGCAGAAAAGTTCGGAGTATGGCAAAAACAGATTTGACAGAACAAAAGGTAAAATAAAAAAGTTTAATATAGGAGAATTTGTGTTATTACAAAACGACGAACGGAATCAAACAAAGATCTTAAAAATAAAGGGCCTTTTATGAAAATTGATATATTGGACGGCGACCGATATCTCTTAAAAGCGCTACGAGCCTAAAACCCCACGACCGAATGAAAAAAAATGCCCGGAGACCATTTCCGCGGAGGATTATCCCCGGATAGAGGTGGTAATTGTATGTCGGATGGAGGCGTTAAAGTCACGGCACAGAGAAAAATAGTACCACATAAAAATAATAAGATCTCCTTATTGAGCGATTTGACTATGAAATCTTATTAAAACATACAAATAATATGCTTTTTTCATAGAGAAATCTTATTAATTTTATAAAGAAAATCTTATTGTCTTGAAACAAAAAGTTAATCTTATAAATTCGTGATTTTAATAAGAAATTCATATTTTTCAAAACTTCAAAACGTCAAAAACTCATGATATTAACAGGTCTGTATGAAAGTATGAAGAATTCTTATTATTTACTTCTTTTAATAAGAAACACTTCTTATATATAATATCGTCGGTCTGGCCAGAATTTGATAGTAATATTTTTGCTGTCAGGTTTACTTCAGATCTATAATTCGTATTAATTTTTTTTGCTTTTTTTTTCTTTGCTTCTCAGTTGTGAGTACTTTCCGTCTTTATAAATACAATATACTTTGCAAGCAAATAACAAATAAATAGCATATTACTTTTCAGGCTTACACCATGAAATTTTGTGAGTAATTTTGTGATTAATATTCTTGAAATCTTGGATGAATAAAATGAAATAAAAAAAACATGAAAAATTATTTTTATTTAAGACTGGAAAATAATACGATTTTCTTATTGAATATGTATTTTAATAAGATCGTCTCTATGAAAACAATAAGATATTCTTATCGAATATGTATTTCCATAAGATCGTCTTTATGAAAACAATACGATATTCTTATTGAATATGTATTTTAATAAGATCGTCTGTATGAAAAACAATTAAATTTTCTTATTGAATTAGTATTTTAATATGACTGTCTTTTTAAATTTTAAATTAATCAACTTTTCTCTAGGGTTTTAATAAGGCTTCTTTCTTGGATGAAAAGCATAGGGAAATCTGATTGTTTTTGTTCTATTTTATGTGGTCTTTTGGCTCTGTGGGGATGGACGTGACTGGTTATAATTGTGTGCCGGATCGATTGGGAGCTGGTATCCGGATGCATCGCATTGAATAAATGCGTGGTGGGTTTTCCAAAAAAAGAAAAAAAAAACATTTGTTGAACTTTGCTTTATTTTTTATTATAGTATTATTATATTATTATTTTTTATTATAGTTGTTAATCTCTTAATCTCTTGTTATTCTTGTGTTAGACCTAAATTCTATTACCCATATTGTATTTAGGTTTCTGAAATCATTTGTATTTTGTGTACTACTAAAATTTTAGTGCTGATATACATAATGTATACGTACTGAAATTCTAAATAGTTAATAAACCCTAACAACGTTGTAGTTCCTCGTTTTTCTTTGTATGTCAGATATAGCCGAGTGTACTTGATTGTAAACAACTATAGTGTTATTATATACCACACGAGGACGTGTGAAGCGACAGAAAGGCCGTGTCGCATTAGGTAATGCTCGGAAAGCATCAACTGGTTAATGAAACGTCAAGTATCTATTTTGGTTGGTGATAGATACTTGGGTAAAATCGGTCGGTATTCTGAAAAGTACTTGAAAAATAAATTATAAAGAAAGGAGTTTTGATTTTAAAAATAATAAAACAATAAAATTTTCAGAACGAGAAAAGACTAAGTCGAGATCGCCGCGTTTTCCACAGATAAAAATAAAATGAGTTTTATAGAAGAAGCCATCTACCCAGAAGAAGTAGACCCCGTGTCTCCGACACATATATCTCAATATATAAAAATGAAAGTCCTGACTGACTCATCAACGCCCCGGCAAAACGCTTGGACCTAGAAAGCTGAAATTTTGCAAAGACGTTTCCTTTATGATGAATACAAGCACTAAGAATGGATATTTCGAAATTCGACCCCTAAGGTGGTGAAAAGGGGTTGCCAAGTTTGTATGAGGAATATTTTATTTGTGGTCAGATTTGCTTGAAATTTGATCTTAATACTCTTTGGTATAATTAATCAAATACATATTTGGCATTTTTCAAAATCCAACCCCTGAAGAGGTGAAAACGGGTTGCAACGTTTGTATGAGGAATATTTCATTTGTGGTCGGAAGCAACACACACTTTCTAACCATTTAACCAGAATGAGCCACAGCAACGCGGGGACGGGTACATCTAGTATGTATCTAGTATGTAAGTTAAATTTTTTTCTAACTTTATATTTTTTTTTTTTTTTTTTACTAAATACATTTTGCTATGTAGTCGCTGCAAGCCCGCTTAAATTAAAATCTACAAACGATTCTAGACAAATCCAAAGTCCGGTCAAACAGACAGATCAAAATAATTTTCATCTTCAATAATAAATATCACTCGGGATGAAAATAATTCTCATCTTCTCAACGTTTCGATCGGAGAAGATGAAAAAACTTCGTTTGTTGGCAAATAACGAACGCGAGGGATGAAAAAACGTCGGGTTTTTTGGCGAATAGCACACAAGAGATGAAAAAACACAAGAGATGAAAAAAGGCTTCGGGTCGCGTACAAAACGATCACTGGTGATCGAAAAAACTTTGCGCAGGCAAAATTTCGATCTTTGAGCAGAAAAATCGTACCCCGCCGGTTTCTGTTCGTTTGCTTCGTTGCTGATGCCATTGAATAGCTGGAAAGGGGAGTTTACCTGTGTGTTTCGTATGAATTAGATTTTTGCTGCGTTTTGTAAAGGATGACTAAGAGTAACTTGTTTATAATGTGCAGTAATAGAAAAAACTTATAAAAGGAATACTTATTTATTAGATTTTAATTTTCATTATTCTTAAAGTTTTTTATATTATAAAATTCTGCATGCAATATATTTCTATTAAAAAATTACTAGCAATTATTGGAACTTATTAGCTAAGCATTCATTGAAGGTATTTGTGGTTCGGTTAAAAATAAATTCTGTCGCATTATAATTGCCGATTTTATTATCAAAGGACAGTTGAAACAATTAAAATACTTAACTTCTCTGAAAAACAATTAAACAATTTTTTCTGTACCTTCAGAGCTTACACATTTCTTTATAAAATATGCTACCTGCTGGCTCTCAAATAATCTTTTTTTATCAAATGTAATTACTGTACGTAGAGAAGTTTTCAAGGCCAATTTCCGATTTTGTTTTTTATTCTTACACATGCACATGCTTACCTGCATTCATTCCGATCTGGGCCAAAGGATTAACATTTTTGAATAATTATTTTTGTTGCTCTATTTTTACTCGAAAAATTGGAAGGGTATGAAGGTTTGGTATTGTTATTGGAAGGGTAAAATATACACATGAGAATGTCAAAATAAGAATGACTTTAAAAAATCTGAAAATCTGAATGACAGAAAAAATTGTTTAATTGTTTTCCAGAGAAGTTAAGTATTTTAATTGTTTCAAGTTTCCGTTGATAATAAAATCGGCAATTATAATGCAACAGAATTTATTTTTAACCGAACCACAAATACCTTCAATGAATGCTTAGCTAATAAGATCCAATAATTGCTAGTAATTTTCTAATAGAAATATAATGCATGCAGAATTTTATAATATAAAAAATTTTAAGAATAATGAAAATTAAAATCTAATAAATAAGTAGGCAAAACTTCGACCTTTGAGCGGAAAAATCGTACGCTGGCGGCTTCGTTCGTTTGCTTCGTTGCTGATGCCATTGAATCGCTGGCAAGGAGAGTTTTTCTGTGTGTTTCGTATGAATTAGTTTTTGCTGCGTTTTGTAAAGGATGACTAAGAGTAACTTGTTCATAATGTGCAGTAATAGAAAAAACTTATTAAACTTAACTTAAGGTAAGTATTCCTTTTATAAGTTTTTTCTATTACTGCACATTATGAACAAGTTACTCTTAGTCATCCTTTACAAAACGCAGCAAAAACTAATTCATACGAAACACACAGAAAAACTCTCCTTGCCAGCGATTCAATGGCATCAGCAACGAAGCAAACGAACGAAGCCGCCAGCGTACGATTTTTCCGCTCAAAGGTCGAAGTTTTGCCTGCGCAAAGTTTTTTCGATCACCCGTGATCGTTTTGTACGCGACCCGAAGCCTTTTTCATCTCTTGTGTTCGCTATTCGCCAAAACCCGAAGTTTTTTCATCCCTCGCGTTCGTTATTTGCCTACAAACGAAGTTTTTTCATCTTCTCTGATCGAAACGTTGCGAAGATGAGAATTATTTTCATCCCGAGTGATATTTATTATTGAAGATGAAAATTATTTTGAACGTGAGGGATATTTATTTTTTCGAACGTAGATGAAGAAATTTATTTATCAGTGAGGATCGAAAAATTGTTATCTTTGGTGAGGGATATGAATTGAGCGATATAAAAAAAACGTTTTCCGAACCCTGTAATTAACATCGGTCGAACATTGTATATCGGTCGAACACAACCAGAAATTGAGGCTATGTCCATCCCCCACGTAGAGAATATTTTGCTAAGATCTTGACCAAGGGAAGGGAAACTGACTTGTTGTTTTATCGCAAAATTGTGTTAAGCAATGAAAAATCAACAAGACTCCATTACATCCAGAAATATGCACCGTTTGGCTGCTGACGCAGGACCCTCTAGAAATTTGATCCGGATCGGTATTTTGCCGCATCGGGATTTTGTCGTTTGGGATGTTGTAGTTGGAATTTCGTTACCAATTGAAATGTCTTTACAAAACAATGATTTTTTGTGTAAAAGTATGGATGACCTTGATCCAGACAAGATGTGGTTTCAACAAGGACGCAACTTTACATACATCTGGCGAGGATAACCATAAAATTCTTAAAATACGAATATAGCTGTATTGTGTAATTTGTAAGCTTTCGATTAATTTCCGGGTCTGAGTCACGTAAAGTCAATAGTTTATGCTGATAAACTAACAACAATTGATGCCTTGGAGGCCAAGATTGTTCATGTTATTTGTGACATACGGCCAAGGGTGATAAAAATGGTCCAAAATGCGACTTTCCAAGAACAACCACTGTGACCATATTCCATAGTAGGTTTTTATTAGGTTGCTTTTTTTCATGTTTGGTAGAAATCTAGGAATTGATTTAAACTACCTTCCTAATGACCTAGAAACCCGAAACTTTAAGCATAGTTTAAAATGACAATGCAAAATTAAGCAAAAACCTACCACTCACGCCCTCTTTGAGGCAGTAAATTCCAAAAATTACATACATTTGACATTTAAAATACTTTAAAATAAAATATATTTATTTGACTTAAAAAATATTTTCAAAAAAATATGTCAAGAAATGTTAAAAAAGTGCTTAGTAGTTTTTCTAACGTATTGTCGTTTGACAGTTTTCAGCACGAAAAGGTTTTTAGTAACACTGTATACAAAGTTTCATAAATTCGTGTCGTTTTAAAAACGTTTTATATAAAAACATTTTTCATTTATTATCTTGAAAAGTGAATTATCTTGATTGGTTATCTTGTAGAATAGATAGAAAAATATGAAGTTTTATCGGGCTTAAAAACACACCCAATATTTCCATTTCTACTTGAAAATTACTAAATAAATGTTTTGTACTGTTAATTTTTTTGGTCGGGTGTCCCCCCTATGAACTACAGGTTGGGTTTTAAAATTAGTTTTCATTGCTACTTTATACATAATAATTGATTTTGTGCTTATTTATTATCTCCTTTTGCGTTGTTTATTCGCTTAGTTTTCTCGGGTGTCACCCCTAAAATGGTGTCACCCGGGGCGGACCGCTTCCCCCCTCCCCCCTCGCTACGTCACTGGAGTAGAGAAAGACTTTTCACCAAGGAGATGGTTTTGTTGGCAGATTTAAATCCCTGCTGCAGCCGAAGGCCGACACGCAGAGGTACCATGGATAGAGAAAGTCCAGCATTTACACTGGTGTGAAGTTAGTACTTTTTTTTGGAGAATTGTTTTTAAGAGACGATTTTTTATTAAAATAAATTTTATAGGGTAGAGAAGGCTGCCAGCTAACATCCTGTATACATCCTACAGGCTGAGCCTTTACTTTTCAGTGCTGGAGCATAATTTCTCCAAAGAGGAAATATAGCCAAAAGGAAAAAATTAATATCTGGCGAAAAGTAAAGGCCCAGCCTGTAGGATGTACACAGGGTGTTAGCTGGCAGCCTTCTCTACCCTATAAAATTTATTTTAGTAAAAAATCACCCAAGGTTTTCTTTTAAATCAAAAAGTGCTGGAGCATAATTTTTAAAGAGGAAATATAACAAAAAGAAAAAAAAAGAGCACAATTTTAGGCGATTTTCTTACTTCATATTGGAAATTATGAAGGCTACCCTATTTCTCTTCAATCAAAGTCTCCAACAAACGTCTCTGAAAAACAATTCTCCAAAAAAAAGTGCTAACTTCACACCAGTAGCATTTATTCGTTTTTCAAAGTTTTTCTACATTTGAAGCTCGGCCGAGGAAAAGGCCTGTTTTATTGCAAGCATATTCCTGCATTTAAAGCAGTCCTATAACATTTTTTCGCGAAAATAAAAAGATTTTATAAAATGGTAAAACGCCCATTTTGGTCGTATTTTATAAAATTACACCCAATTTCACAAAATTAAATAAAGCCCCCAAATTATTATCAATAATTTCATATAATCTTTAGACCAAGATACATTCCACAAAACACTTCATCGCTAAACATGCCTTTTTTCAAATTCACCAAAGAGAACTAATTTAGTTTTGTCCTGTCACAAACGCAACCCTCACGCGTAAGAAAACTGCAAACCGCATCTTCTGATATTTTCATGGAAACAACGCTTGCTTTCTTCCTTTTTTAGTCAGAAAGTTTGTTTGTGCGATATTGAAGCCCAATGCGAAGGATGCAAGTAAAAAGCATCCTTATACTAGTTTATATCTAGTTATCCCTTTATGCGTTAAATAATTAAATCATTAAACTGAAATTCATCAGTTTTTAATAAATAATTATAAATCCTGTTTTATCTTCTTTTTCTGAACTAAAATAAAAATGGATTTTGGAACAAGTTAAGAATAGGTGCTTAGCTCCGTTTTTTTTTTAAAGCATTTTTATTATAACCCATATTATTTTTTTGTCATAGAACACTCCAATTTGCTCAAAAACACGAAAGATACCTAAACATATTATATACCGTTTGAAAGGTAATATTATGGGCTATAAAAGTCTATAAACATCATTTGTAAAACGAAGTAAGCATTTTTTTTTAAAGTTGAATTATATCCGTAATTATGGACCACAAAAGTGATCACAAAAGTTGTTATTAGATAAAAGAAAGGTCTTGAAATAACCCTTTAAACGGCGCCAAGTACGTTACGTTGATATTTCAACTCGTTTTAAAGATATAGCACCTGAATTTTTGGCGTTCCAAGGCCTATAACTTCTGCACTACAAAGAGCGGCAAACATTTTCATCACCTTTGGACTAGAGGCGGTGAGGGTTATCGCAGCTAAAAAAATCGCAGCTAGTTACCTATTATTTACTTATACAAAATTCATTTATTTTATAATTTTATATAACAGTTAACGCAAAGAAAAACTCTCAAAACAAAACACTGCTGCTTTCTTTCTTCATTTGATCCAAAACGCAACATTGTTTACACGCAGCAGGCAGAGAAAATGGAAACTTTTTGACTTTTCGGTCTGCTGCCTGTTTCTCTCGAACAGCGAAGCAGCATAGAGAGAAGCTCCTATCATTGGGAGCAGCATCCTCCCAATTTTCCCATAAGAAATACACGCAATCGGCTCTTTTTGGTTTCTCTGAACGCTTCATGCCATCATTGGGCGGCAGCAACGGGCAGAGAAGTCAAAAATTTTCCAATTTCTCTGCCTGCCACGTATAACCAATATTTCGTTTTTCGTGAAATAAAGAAAGAGAGCTGCTGTGTTGCGCTTTCCTCTTCAACTTCTTTTTACTTACATAATCAATGAAAAATAAATATTGTTGTAAAAAATTGCAGGTTTAATATGTGTTTTTAAGTTAAAATGTCTTTCTTTGATTTACTGTTATTTCAAATTATAAAATAAATGAATTTGGTATAAGTAAAGAATAGGTGTCTAGCTCCGATTTAAAAAAAAATGTTCAGGTACAACCCTCCAATCCAGAGGTGATGAAAATTTTTGCCGCTCTTGTGTAGTTTAGGAGTTAAAGGCCTTGAAATGCCAAAAATTTAAGTGACATATCCTTAAAACAAGTTAAGATCTTAATATAACATTGCAACATAAACTTAATTTTATTATTTCAAATTATTTGTAACGAATTTGGTTCGTTACAAGTTTCAAATTCTTACTAAAAAAAATTTAACTTTTCTTAACCTTTAATCAATTTCTAGTAAAATTTCCAACTTCTAGGCTCTAAGCCTCTTAATGCATATTAAGAGCGGAATATCTGAGAAACCTGATGGGATAAGAATGATTTTTATGTTGATTGATTAATCGACTTTAAAAAAAACAAGCGAACGATCAACTGTGATGATGGAATTAGTCTCTAAATAGAGTAAAAATCTTTGGCTACGGTTACAATATTTTTTTCAGATTGTTGCTGAGATTAGCCTCATAGCACCCGATAGCCTCATAGCATCCGAGAATACAACATAAATAACATGAACAACTAGAATCCAAACATCAAAAGTCCAACCGATCAAGCACTAACAAAAACCAACAAAAAATTAAAACAAAAATGCAAATTTTCAAACGGAAACATTTTATTTTTGGATGATTTATTTTGAGATTTTTTTATTTTTGTTTTATTTCAGTTGTTTCTGTTTTTTTTTTATTCTATTTCTTTTTTTTTCTGCTCTTCATTTTGTTATGATCGATTCGTGCAATCGTTATTCACATTATGATAAAAATATTTGACAGTGTTCTCCAGCGACGGAGCGAGGGATTGGGCGGGTGGGCGCTCCGCCCCGTGTGACACCATCTTAGGGATAACACCCAAACAAGCTAAGCAAACAAACATCGAAAAAATTAGGGAATAAATAAGCACAAAATTAATTATTATGTATGCATTGCTACAAAGTACCAATGAAAACTAATTTTAATATATGGGTGTCCATATAGGTGACACCCGAGCAGAAAAATTAATATAACAATCACAAAATTAATTATTTTGTATTATGTTGCAATGGAAATTTATTTTACATCCAGCGAATAATCCATAGGGGTGGCACCCGCGCAGAAAAATTAACAGTACAAAACATTTATTGAGTAATTTTCAAGTAGAAATGGAAAATATTGGGTGTGTTCTGAAGACCGATAGAACTCCATATTGTAAAAAATTGCACAATTTCATTTTAATTAAATTCTATTATTTATTTGAAAAAACAAAAGATGGCATTAACATTTGAAAATTATCTCAGGAATTTGGCCACAGTCGTTGTTCTTGATGAATCGCATTTTGGGCCACTTTTAGCACCGTTAGCACCGAATAATGTTGGCCTCCAAAACCAAAACATTGTTGCTGGTTTATCAGAATAAACTAGTGACTTCACGTAACTCCACAGAAAATAATCGAGAGGTGACAAATTACACAATATCGAATTATATTCTACTGTATAATCGCGTAAATAAGAACTCGAAAAATTTTACCCTGTTTACGTCAGCGGGGCTGCTGAAATTGTTCACATTACCGACACCTCAATGTTGCACATACAGAAATCAAAATAATGAACTTATACAGTACAGTAATGTTTTAGTTCTGTGATTAAAATATATGTAAATTCCACATCTCTTATGAACTAAAAATACATATGTATTAGAGCTGTGCACAAGCCGTTTTGAAGACAGCTAGGCACAAATCGGCACGACTGCTGTTTTGTGACTGCCGTATAAAAATCGCAATAAACAGCAACTGTTGTGGTGCCTTTACCCGACCGACATTCATTTTTACTGCTTGTTCGAAAATTTGCAGTTGCTGTTTTAATGTTGATGCGTTTCTCTCTCGTTCCTTCCGCTTAATCTCCAAAGGAACGAAAGAAACGCAAACAACTCACCCTCTTTCCCTCCGCTCGAACTCGAAAAAAAACGAAAGGCAAGCATTTGCGCCGCTCGCCACTCCGTCGATGGTGCTTTGTTATCACCAGAAGCGTCTGAAAACTAATTAAGAAATTACGAAGAAAAAACATCCCCTCTCTCCATCCGCTCAAACTCAAAAACCATTCTTATCTATTTTTCCATGTAATTATCGTCTTTTTCTTACTTTGTTTTTGTTGTAAATGGCAGAGATAACGAGATAGGAAACTGCGTCAAGACCCATCGTATATGTCAAAAAAAAACGAAATTCGGTATTCAGGTGAAACACGTATAGTGTATGTGTCGTGTATATGTAGTTCACCACAAGACGTCACGTTTATATGACATTTCTTTTGTTTATTATTTTAACGGATGAAAAATGTTTAGCTTGTGAAAATTGTTTAGCTATTTCGTAAAGAAATTAGTGTTTTTAGTGAGTTTTAATGAAGTTAAATCATGCACTGGACCTCGGAAGTAGCACTTGCCGGGGCTGTATACGAACGGCTTGCCATTTTGGAGCAGGATGATTGGCCTGCAACGGCAGGCATGGACATTTCAGTGCAGGAAATTTTTTTTCGAGCTCTGGTATTTTTCTCCGGCCAATCGGAGTTGATGGGTCATGTTTTGAGTGGTACCGCATCGGATCCGATATCAGCATATCAAGGCACCACCTTGTCGCACAATCATGAACACTATGTGATACTATCGTCGGGAGCCACGGTCTTAATGCAATTGCTCGGGGCTCAGTCAGTCGATTTGAATGGAAGTGGAATGGAAATGGAAATGAACTTAGCATTTGGAATCGCAACGCAAATGCAGAAATTAAGAAAAGGTACTTTAATTAATGATTAAATTATTATTTAAGTGTTTTATGTGATGTTTTTGTATTTTTTTCTAGTACGGGCGTTGCTGTACTTGGCCACACGGTTGCTCGATTTACTCACGCACAAATCCGCCGGATTTACTTTAGCTTTAAATCAAAAGAACAATGAAATGTATTATATATATGTATTATATAATGTGTATAATAATATGTAACATATTATTTTTATAATTCAGACTGTATATTTAAATGTTACTACATAATATTGTAGGAAAAATTATTCATCTAATAACAAATGTGTATGTATCGGATAAACACTTAATGTGGTTGTATGCATAAATAAATAAATACATGAAAGAACTTAAGTTCTTAGTATTTAAAAGCAATTCTTTTTTACCCTACACCCGAAAGGATGAGGGATAGATTCACTTTGTGCTTCTGTTTGTATCGCATTAAAGGAGGAGTCTGCCTGTAAGTCTGTCAGTCCGTCCGTCTGTAGAAATCACGATTAAGGGAGAACTAATAGAGCTGTGAAATTTGGGACGAATATACTTGGTTGTTTGGTATTAAATACAATACCAACATGGTTGTTTGGAACACATATGCAATCTTGCGTCCAGAAGATTTATAACTTCAAAACCATGTTCGTTATTGAACTTTTGAAATTTCGCTAGAATGTTTAGCTATTGCAGCAAAGATAAAAGGAAAGAAAGTTACTCATAACTACTAAAAATAAAGAATACACCTAAACAAACAAATGGCAGAATTCTGTACATTTAGTTAACATTATTTGTATCGTTAAATACGATATCCATGAATAAAATAGAAGATTTCATCTAAAATTTATTCATTTCGTCAATTGTGGTGAAAAAATCAATGATATTATAAAGCAGCGTTACATTTTACGTTAACAAAAGAAAATTCAGAAAGTACGAAAAAGGTAAAAGTACTTTTTGTAGTACTCGGTGTAAAGAACACAATAATTTTCTGTTCTAGGAAGTAATTTGTACTCCGCGAAGCAAGAATAAACGTTTTGTTAACAGTTCAAGCACATTTATGCACTAATGTATTTGCTTATTAAGAAAAAAATCAAATTTATTTGATATTGTAGCATACCGACAACACTGCTTTGGTACCAGAATTCATAAGAGGCGCAAAAATAGATACGTTCTATACAAACGGGCAACACTAGTATCGGCAAATTCAATGGCGAGGTGAACGAAAAATTTGAGGGTATACCAACGCCATTTTATGTCTGCTTTTTTATTTTAATTAGATAATCAATTTGATATTACAATAATTTCTTTTGCTTGAATTCTTCATAGAATAGGTCATACAGTTTCTTGTATAAAATAGTGGCGGATTTGAGCGTATAAAACAATTTACATTCGATTTTTTGTTGTTAGTCTGCACTTGCAATGATTTCTAACCTTCAAATACTTTTCCCAAATAGGTTCTAATTAAGTAATAAACTATTTAAAAGTAAAATGGATATTAAATAGACTAAATAATTGGCATAAATTAATAAATAAAAATTGATGTCTTCGAATTCATTATTTATGTGAATAATTAACTAAGTTGCTATCTCAAAACAAACGATTCGACTTAAAAATCTGAATTGTCATTGGGGTCTCAAAGCTGAACCCTCTCCGTCCCGATTACTCTTCATCCGGGGTCTGTAATGTTGGGTTTCTCTTGTAGTAACCCCTCCGCCTCGAACGTCTCACCAACAACAGGGGCACGTAACTTTCAGTTTCCTATACCAAAAACCCCGTTCCCTTTCCTCGACACTCTTCATCTGGGGTCTGTAATGTTGAGTTTCTGAGCTCAATTTTCGGCTTTTTCACGAACACTACTTTACGATTAGACGTCAAATCGCAGATCAGAGTTGCAAGTTTTTCGAGCCTTGACGCAGTTTCCTATCTCGTTATCTCTGGTAAATGGTCCATAAGTTGTGGCCCCGAACAACGATTGAAAACAATGAAAAAATGTTCTGCCACAATTTCGAGAAAAACGACAAAAAAAAAAGAAACGAAAAAAAGGGAGAGGCACGCAATGCTTTTTTTCTAACTAAAAGCCTAGGAGACGGCTGAACGTATGTATGTATTTAATATGTATGTGCATTCCGTGTGTGTATCCTCTCTTATATCTATTTAGCAATTGTTGGCATTAAAACTGTTGTGTCATTTTCGTCTGACAATTTTGTTTTTGTTTCCAGCAGAGCACAAGCAATAAAGGCTATGAGTGCAAATCTGAAATGTTTTATCAATTTTTACTGATAAAACGTTGTGTGTTTTGAAAGTGGTTTTAAAACGGCTTGTGCACAGCTCTAATATGTACATATAGTATGTATCTTCTTCTTATTTCCTCATTTTACATTTCAATAACACTGACCAAAAGCAACTGAAAAGCAACTTATACTTTTTGTAAACAAAAATCACGAAATCCCACAGGAATTTTTTTAACTCAAATAACGTTTTTATAACGCTAATTTTACTCATCTCAATCTTAGTGTTTGTAAGTACTTGTTACAAACTATTCACATTATAGGGTAAAAAGTTCACACTACAGAGTAATAAAGGTATACATTTTTCTGTTCACGTTAGTGCGTAGTTTTTATATACGAGCATCCACAGTAATGCGATTCTACTGTATTTTGATTTAAGAATTTGATGGTTGCCGTCGCCATATATGTTAGTACGTAACGTTGCGTTCTTTTCAAAACTACATCTGGATACCCGGATCAATGTCATCCATATTTTCACACAAAATATCATTGTTTAGTAAAAACATTTCAATTCGTGGCGAAATTCCGATTTGGCAAATCCGACGCTTTCACGGCTACCAAATTTTTTCTGCGTTTGAAGTTCTCTAAGTGAGTGGCCTACGGCCGCAGAATTAAGGAAGGGAGACAAACAACCAATCGTAATTACTAAGTGTTGGCAAAGTTTTGTCGCGTTGGAATTTTTTCATTTCGGGATGTTATGAATTACAAAATAACCGCTACATTTTTGTTTCGGTATATTGCTGCATTTTAAAAATCATTAATCATGGTGCGATAACGATAAAGGTCCAATGATGTTAGCGTGAAAACCGCAAAGAGACAAAGACAAAGAGTGATTAAGAGTGACAAAGTAAGTTTGAATAATTTGGTAGCTTTATTCAAGCGTAAGTTTTTTTTTAACCAGTGAGCGCAGTATAGCAGCTTGTTTGGCAATCAACCCTTCAGTAAGTTCTACCTAAACAAATCAAAAACAACCTATATTTTGCTTATATTTTTAGCCGGAAAATTCGGGTCTGTCTGGCCAGACATGTTCCTCCAAAACATAGTGTAGATTTCCATTCAAGCGTCTTGCAGCGATTATCACACCTAATGATCAGTAAAACTAATTTAGTAAAAGAGCTTTAATTAAGGTTTAGTAAAAGCTTAGAAAAAAAAAATAAAAATTGTGAAAATTGTAGGGGGGTGACACCACCACTTCCGCCCCGGGTATGAGTTTTGGACAATTTCCATACACACACACATACATCCATTTACATAGTTCATATATGTCTTGAACAAAACATAAACGAATCACCCACGACATTTCACTATCATTTATGAACTATTCTATATTCGTTGTATGGACAATCGTCAAAAATTTTTTGTTACAAATTGTGCCTTTGGTGACGCAGAGACTTATTTGAAGAACGTCTGCTAACCGTGCAAGCACATACATACATACATAGTACAAATCTATAAACGTTCATTTATCTATGCATTGGCATTATTAAATCATTAAAATCATTAATTAAAAATTAAAATTAAATATTTTCATACCGATGAATTTTTTATTTTTATTAATATTTTACATATAAAAAAAAACGATAGATTAATATTGTTTATTCTTTTAAAAGCATTAATTAAAGATTAATGAAAGCATAATTTTCCTTTTAATCACTCTTTCTGATCTGCTCTAATCCTCATTTCAAATGATTTTTTCAACTACTGACTACGAATGTTGTCAATATAACGGACCTTTTTGGTTCAGTGTATATAATAATATATATCGTATAATATACAATAATATATGTATATCGTAGAATATATAATAATATAAGTATATAACAAATACTCGTACATGTACAAATATAAAAATTTTAAAAACCTCAAAGGTTCGTGAACTCGCATTAAATAAGCGATTAACATTTAATAGACGACCGTTACCAGATTTAAAACTAATAAATTGAGAGAAGGGGAAAGAAAAAAAAGTTATGAAAGTAACTGTTATTTTAAAGGCTTCACGAAATTCGGAAACTTACCCACATTTGAGAACTTAAAAAATGTTATAACTTCATCAAATTTCCACATTTAACGCATTTTAAAACTTAACGAAATCTGAAAATAATAAATTTAAAAAATGTATTTTAAAGGAAACTTGCAAACTTAACGACATTTGAAACTTAACGTAAAACGAAACCTAACGACCAAATTTTCAAACAGCGCGAGTTCAAAGGAGTTTAACATTTACAATATATTCGAAAACTACTTAGACATTTTTTGGAAAAGCCTTACGAAATCCGAAAACTTGCTAATATTTGATGCTAATTGACATTTAAAAACTTCATCAATTAAATCGTATTTCATAAAAAAATTTCAAAATTTCTTTAAGTTTTACATTTTATGAAACTTACATACGTTTCGTTAAGTTTCAACTTTCATTAAGTTTTTGAATATCTACATCGCTTCGTTTCATTTGCGCCGATTGCATATAGAAATCAGTTGGAGAAAATTGCATTAGGGTGTAAAACGACCTTTAAGGAAAGGATTATAAAAATATCCAACCTATAAAAATTTGAAAACTTAACAAATTGTCAAACTAAACACGATGAACTAAACATCTCTAAATAAATGCTTTTTCTAAAATGTAAATGTTTTATATAAAATTTTCTTAAATCACCAACTCGTCAATGAAGATTTTTTAAGATCTTTTCCACGTTCAATACATACCAATACTTTTATGTTTTTCGAATCCAAATCGAAATCGAAATTTGTGCAATTTTTTCCAATCGATATTTATCTCTATATATAAAAAAGAAAGTCCTGACTGACTCATCAACTCCCAGGCTAAACGCTTGGACCTAGAAAGCTAAAATTTTGCAGACGTTTCCTTTATGATGTGTACAAGCACTAAGAACGGATATTTCAAAATTCGACCCATAAGGTGGTGAAAAGGGGTTGCAAAATTTGTATGAGGAATATTTTATTTGTAGTCAGATTTGCTTGAAACTTGGTCTTATACTCTTTGGTATAATTAATCAAATACATATTTCGGCATTTTTCAAAATTCAACCTCTGAAGGGGTAAAAACGGGTTGCAACGTTTGTATGAGGAATATTTCATTTGTGGTTGGAAACAACACACGCTTTCTAACCATTTAACCAAAATGAGCCACAGCAACGCGGGGACGGGTACATCTAGTATAATATAAAAACGAAATTGAGATATTTTATTCTTTGATCTCAATAATATCAGAATTAAATCTTCTGAATTAATTTTTTAGAAAAATATAGAAGTTACAAAGAAGTTGCAAAGAAGTCACATAGAAATTTTAACACTTAACGAAATGTTTGTAGCAACTAAGACAAATTATTTAATAATGCCCTTTTATAGAATAATATTCCAAAAACGTATTCCCTGAATTTAAAAAATTTTATCAGAATATTGAGTATTTAGAACACATTTAATACGTTCCAAAATCGAAATTCTTTACTCAACCACTTTCCAAAACAAAAAAATTCCAAAAACCTACCGCAAGAACATAACGAAATTTTTCAATTCTTATCAAATATGTACATATATCGCATAACTGACGCAACGAAATGACCGAACTTTGATAATTTAAAAAAAAACTCATGAATCCGTAATAATTCACCAAAACAATGGCAATTTAGTATTTTAGTTATTATTAAAGTAATAAAATGTCGATTTTGTATTTGAATACTTGCGTTTTTAATTTAAAAGCTTCCATTTGATTTTCAGATCATTACATCATTAGGATCATTATGATATAATAATCTAAATTTAATATCTATTAAAAAATTATGATTTGATTAAGATAAAAAATAAGAAAAAATTTTAATGTTATAAAGAAAACGATAATTGTCAATTAGATTTTATACTATAATTCTTATTTATCATAACAACTTTCTAATGATCAATAAATCAACCAATTTGTATAGGTCTTTAAATTTCTCTTTAAAGTCTTTATAAACTTTTTTATCTATTTTGTGTTTTTTACATCATTAACACATATTCACACATCTATGAAATACCATTTTTCACTTTATTTTTCACAATTCTTTTCAAAATGTAGGTGGATCATAATTTTTTTCTTTCACATTTTCACGCCACAAAATTTTGTAAAGTACTTACAAACAGTATTTCTTTATTCTTTGTACTGCCAATCATTAGCAAACATATTGT
Source organism: Conops quadrifasciatus (assembly GCA_949752815.1). NCBI lineage: Eukaryota > Metazoa > Arthropoda > Insecta > Diptera > Conopidae > Conops > Conops quadrifasciatus. The sequence continues at coordinate 7,561,082 of OX457081.1, forward strand.
AAAGTATGGCGAAGAAAACTAGCAAATCGTATATACGAGTACTTCTCATACAAGTAAATGCAGAAAATTTATTTTCAATTTCTCATCGCACAATACATTCTTTATACACCTCTGTATTTCTACGAAACGATTTGAATTTTTTCGAGTATTTTAAATCGACAAGAAAAAGATCTTTTCTAATTCCCGCTTGCAAGGAGACTAAAATGAAATGAATGGGCAAATACTTCTCGATGCTTTTCACCCAAACCGTGCTGATGAAGTAACGGAGAATAGATATTGCTCGAAGAGAGAGTAAAAATAAATCAGAGAATTTGCCAGAATATCACATAAGGTGTGATGAGAAAAGAAATGTAGGAAGTAATATAAAGCCAAATGTCGCGTTCGGCAGTACGTGCGTTGACCGGCGTTAGGTCGACTTTACAGAAGCTTTACAATAAAAGCCCTCTCGACGCACGAAGTGTTTTTCCAAAACGAAATAGCGCGTTAGGTCGGGAGTGCGTTTGCCTGCAAAACATTAGCCACGGTCAAGCAATGTAAGCGAAAAGATTTTTTGCTTTCTGAGGGGGTAGAAACCTCAGAAGGGCTGACGATAACCTTAACAACTTCGTCAGCCCTTCTGACCTTTCTACCCCCTCAGACAAAAAACCAGCAAACAGCGAACATTGATTGACTATTACAAATCCTTTAAAATAGACTGATGCCAAAAAAATTATGTATAATTAAGAAACGCTGCAGGCAGGGCCGGTTCAAAGCATAGACAAATGAGACGACTGTCTAGGGCCCAATAAATTTTCTATGTTGAAAATATTGTTATGTAAATTTTAAATTTGACTCTCTAGGTCCGATCTCTGGATTGCAAATAATCCAATAATACTCAAAACTTAGTTGTTTCTAATTTCACAGATTTATTATTTACACTTATTATTTTCTACACTTATATGTATATTATTTAACAGTGGTCAGTTTGCTTATTAGATAGCACGATGTATTTCGTTCAACAACGAAATTCGAACTGTCTGTGCTGAGACGCCTTGCGGTCTATTTATATGCAAGCTGACACTTGCGTGGAAGGTTCTGAAACTAGCTAGTATATTGTCGATCTCTCTCTACTTTCTATCTCGCGCTAGATGTCGCGTTTATTGCATGCATGCTGTCGAAGCTTCTGGAACTACCTAGTTGTTTGTCGTTTTTTCTATCTCGCGCTAGATGTCGCGTTTATTGCTTGCATTGTGGCCACAATGTCACTGTAAGAACAGGTTCCTTTTGACAGATGAAGAAAATTAAGTAGACACGTGGCGTTTTTCAACAAATAATATCTTTGTAATCAGTTTTAACTTTAATAATAAAATCGAATAGTTTGTATCAATATTTAGTTGCTACAAATTGGTGACCCTGACCAACAGCGTATGACCGACACATCATATAGTTTACGAAAACAAAAGCGACCAATTTACAACGAGGTCAGCTCTTCAGACAGTGAAGAGGAAATCCGTTTCTACGACACTGAAATGGCCACGGAAACAGTGAAAGAACTCGTAGATAAAATGCAGAGTATGCAGAAAGAACTCACCAATCTACGAACAACGCAAAACACTCAACCCGACGTGGTGGGCAACCGTGCAGTAAAGTTGCCTCCTTTCTGGAAAGACAACTGTGTACTGTGGTTAGCACGAATCAACACAGATGCAACACAGTATAACCATGTCCTGGTACAATTGGACGAAACAGCATTGCCATTCGTAGCAGACATAATCACGACACCACCGGCCGAAGGAAAATTCCATGCTCTGAAAGAGAGACTGGTCAATGTCTTCGATGAAGCGGAAGACGTTAAGTTGCGACGCTTACTCCGCGGCATTGAGTATACCGGTGGAAAGCCGTCAAGTTTTTTACACCAACTCAGAAGCTTAGCTGCCGGCAATGTGGCCGATGGCATTATACGCGCAATTTTCCTCGAACAGCTGCCAGAAAATGTACGCTGCATATTGGCAATCAGCGACGCCAACGATCTAAACAAGTAAGCCCTTCAAGCAGACAGAATCCTCGAGGTTTGGCATAACGTAATGTCCGTTAAAAAAAACTCGGCCACCACGTTAAGTCATGACAGTGAAACCCCTGTCGACGTGTCAACATCAAGCATTGACGAATTAAAAGCCGAGATTTCGGCAATGTCTAGGAAATTAGATGGTCTGAAATAGAGCTGTGCGCGAGCCGTTTTAAAGGCAGCTAGGCACAAATCGGCACGACTGCTGTTTTGTGACTGCCGTATGAAAATCGCAATAAACAGCAACTGCTGTGGTGCCTTTACCCGACCGACATTCATTTTTACAGCTTGTTCGAAAATTTGCAGTTGCTGTTTTAATGTTGATGCATTTCTCTCTCGTTCCTTCCGCTTAATCTCCAAAGGAACGAAAGAAACGCAAACAACTCACCCTCTTTCCCTCCGCTCGAACTCGAAAAAAAACGAAAGGCAAGCATTTGCGCCGCTCGCCACTCCGTCGATGGTGCTTTGTTATCACCAGAAGCGTCTGAAAACTAATTAAGAAATTACGAAGAAAAAACATCCCCTCTCTCCATCCGCTCAAACTCAAAAACCATTCTTATCTATTTTTCCATGTAATTATCGTCTTTTTCTTACTTTGTTTTTGTTGTAAATGGTCCATAAGTTGTGGCCCCGAACAACGATTGAAAACAATGAAAAACACAATTTCGAGAAAAACGACAAAAAAAAAAGAAACGAAAAAAAGGGAGAGGCACGCAATGCTTTTTTTCTAACTAAAAGCCTAGGAGACGGCTGAACGTATGTATGTATTTAATATGGGAGACAGTCAAAATCCCGAATTACAAAATCCCGAAACGACAAAATCCCGAAAAATTTTAAAATCCCGAAACGACAAAATCCCGATGCGACAAAATCCCGAAACGACAAAATCCCGAAAAATTTTTAATACCGAAATGAGAAATCCCGAAAATCACGAAATAAGATTTAAATTAATGAAGAAATGACATTTAAGTCAAAATTTTTTCCGAAGCGAAGTGCGCGCCTACTTGCCTTTCTTTACAATGGTAGAAAAGCAAAGTTGTAATATCGAGAGAATTTTGTTGTCTGAAGGTTATAATCTACAATATGCAAAAAACTTCACATGACCGTGAGGACTCTACTGATTGAGGGTTATGATCCATGCCGCGGCCGAAGGCCGCCAATACGCGGAAAAACCTGTATGCAAAAACTTCACATGACCGTGAGGATTCTGCTGATTGAGGGTTATGATCCCTGCCGCGGCCGAAGGCCGCCAATACGCGAAAAAACCTGAATGAAAAAAACTTCACATGACCGTGAGGATTCTGCTGATTGAGGGTTATGATCCCTGCCGCGGCCGAAGGCCGCCAATACGCGAAAAAACTTGTATGCAAAAAACTTCACATGACCGTGAGGATTCTGCTGATTAAGGGTTATGATCCCTGCCGCAGCCGAAGGCTGCAAATACGCGGAAAAACCTGTATGCAAAAAACCTCACATCACCTCACCTCAGAGCCTCCGAGAGGGCTCTGCTAAAATTTTTTTAATAATGTTTTTTTTTATTTTTTAATAATAATTTTAGAGAAGTAAAATAAGAGTAATTTTTTATTACTTTCTTGGAATTGTTTGCTAGTGGTTTTAAAATGTTCAAGAAGATGGAGAATACCGAAAAACTAGTTTTGTAATTTCGGGATTTTGTTATTTCGGGATTTTGTCGTTTCGGGATTTTGTCATTTCGGGATTTTGTCGTTCGGGATTTTGTCGTTCGGGATTTTGTCGTTCGGGATTTTGTCTTTCGGGATTTCGTTACCAACCCATTTAATATGTATGTGCATTCCGTGTGTGTATCCTCTCTTATATCTATTTAGCAATTGTTGGCATTAAAACTGTTGTGTCATTTTCGTCTGACAATTTTGTTTTTGTTTCCAGCAGAGCACAAGCAATAAAGGCTATGAGTGCAAATCTGAAATGTTTTATCAATTTTTACTGATAAAACGTTGTGTGTTTTGAAAGTGGTTTTCAAACGGCTTGTGCACAGCTCTAGTCTGAAAGATAGCATTAAACGCGACAACGCAATCAACACCGAAAAAGGCTGGTGTTACTACCACACCAAATTTGGAAATCAAGCCCGAAAATGTCGCCAGCCCTGTAACTTTGTCAACAGCAAAAACAATTTTTTAAACTAGCAAGACCTTTAGTGATTCTTGTAGGCACCACTGGAGGCGCATTTACGTCACGCCTACAAATTCAAGACTCCAAAAATCATCTCAAATTTCTCATAGACACCGGCGCAGATATCTCGGTGTTACCCAGGAGAGTTATCGAAAATTTTAGAACAGTTAATGCAAAAGATAAAATCTTCCTTTTTGCAGCAAACGGTTCGGCAATACGCTCATATGGTACCGAAACCATTACTATGAACCTCGGACTGGGTCGAATTTTTCAGTGGGCATTTACAGTTGCCGATGTAGCACACCCAATTCTCGGTGCCGATTTTATCAAACGAAATGGCTTGCTAGTGGACCTCCACAACCAGCGACTACTCGACCCCCTAACACCCTGCACAATTGTCAACACAACTTCTACACATGAGCAAGATGCTACAGTAACAACGCAGAGACTTGTTGCAACACCAATCCAAAAGACATTAATCGCATCGATTTCCACTGACTGTCAGTTAGAACGAGCCATTAAACAATTCGAAAAGATAACCAAACTTTCCAATCCCAAAACACCAAAACATTCAGTACGTCATCACATCACTACGCGTGGCACTCCAGTCGCAGAAGGGCACGACGTCTTGCTGGCGAGAAGTTAACATCAGCGAAAAAGGAATTCGACATCATGCTGCAGCAAGGCAGTTGTGTACCATCAAATAGTGAATGGGCAAGCCCTTTGCATTTAGTTAAAAAGAAAGATGGTACATGGCGCGCCTGCGGCGATTATCGCCGGCTCAACAGGTTAACAGTACCAGATAGGTATCCGATACCACATATACGTGACTTTAATTTTCAACTACACAACTGCAAAATATTTACTACATTAGACCTCACAAGAGCGTATTATCAAATACCTATAGCTACAGAAGACCGTCCAAAAACCGCAGTAATTACACCATTCGGACTTTTTGAGTTCAAGGCTATGACTTGCGGATTGTGTTTCGGAAATGCGTTTTCGCACAAAAAGAAGTCACGTATCTGGGACACACAATCAACAGTAAGGGCATAAAACCTACCGCAGAACGCATCGAAGCCATCCTACAATATCCAAGGCCTCAAACAATAGTGGAAATTCGCCGATTCTTAGGAGCATGGAATTTTTACTGCCTCAACATTCCACAAGCATCTGAACTGCAGGCGCCGCATCACTTACTGCAGGTAGCAAAAAAAATGACAAACTACTAATTGTATGGGATGACGAAACAGCAAAAACGTTTGAACGTTGCAAAAAAAACGCTCAGCGATGCGGTTCAACTTGCACACCCTACACCAGACGCAATTTTAACACTGCGTTACGACGCTTCAGATCGATCTATTGGTGCGGCATTGGACCAAACAATAGACGGTATTAAACAGCCTTTGGGATTCTACACAAGCAAGCTGAGCAAACCTGAGCTAAATTATAGCACCTACGATCGAGAGTTACTCGCTATCTTCAAAGGAATTAAATTTTTTAAACATCTGTTAGAAGGCCACAACATTACCGTCCATACCGACCACCGACCGCTCTCTTTCACTTTGTCACAGACTTCAGATAAAGCTTCTCCACGTCAACAACGGCAACTGCAGTACATCAGCCAATTCACGAACAACATTGAACACATTTTCGGTCAGCACAACGTTGTCGCTGACGCAATGTCCAGAATCAACAGCATAAATCTACCTACCCATCTTTCAACACAGGAGTTAGATAAGGAGCAATCCAGTGAAAACTAACTGCAATACCTAATACGTTCGAACTCAACATCCCTACAACTAAGAAAAATAAAAATTGACAACTCGAACCGGGAAATTTATTGCGATTTCTCAACGGGCGTAGTTAGACCTTACATGCCAACATCACTACGACGCAGAATTTTCGAAAGCATACACGGTATATCGCACCCCAGTGGAAGGGCCACACAAAAACTTATGATCCAACGCTACGTTTGGCCCCACATAAACCGGGATGCAGTGAGGTGGACGCGATCGTGCGTGCCCTGCCAACGAAGTAAAATCCATCGGCGTACAAATAATATTCCACAACACATCGACATACCAAATGAACGGTTCAAGCACGTTCACATCGACATCATTGTCATGCCATGTATATTGGCAGTATAGTGGAACGTAAAATTAGCAAGACATTCTGTAAATTGATATATTTTGTATTGGCTCTATGTTGAGTCCTATAATAAAGTTTATAATAGTCGATCTTAACAAAAAGATGTGTAGGGAGGGCATGGCGGAGTGTGGAAGTTGCGGAGCGGTGCGGGGATCGGCTAGTGAGTGTTTTTTTTGTATTTAATGTTTTATGAAAAATAAATCTGGCTTCCGTTCTGTGCGGTAGCCAGATTATTGTTGGTGTCCCTGGGCCTGGCATGGTGGGTTGGGAACCACGGCTGTGAGACTTAGCTAGCGGCGAATGCCGTGTCAGGTCCGGTCTTGAGGGTCACCTAACAATATGGCTCCCAATATACTCCACAATAACAAGCGATAGGGGCTCCCAATTCGAGTCAAGGTTTTTTTCTGCATTTACCAAGCTCATCGGCTGTAACCACACCCGCACAACTGCCTATCACCCTTCGTCAAATGATTTGATCGAGCGATGGCATCGGTCGCTAAAATCAGCAATTATGTGCCACTCGTCAAGCCACTGGATTAACACACTTCCAGTCGTCCTACTGGGGCTCCGTACATGTTTTAAGGAGGACATCAAGGCCAGCGTGGCAGTGGCGTAGCTAGGGTTCATGCCGCTCGGGGCGATTAATCAAATAATAATGTATTATTAAGAATTAAATATATTGAAATTTATATTAACCTTTGTGTGACTGAAGAAAAAAACAACATATAATGGCTGACAAGGTAATCGGGTACCTTGAATGAAAATGAATGATTTGAGTCAAAATTTTTCGAAATTCGGAAATAGAGAAAAATACACCAGAGCGTAGCTCTCTTCCCCGAGTGGGTAGCCGAATTCCTCGTAGGTAGCTGTCATATTTGTAGGTCCTTGAATATAAACAAAGAAAGACCAGAAAATGCTGTTGTATATGCTCGACGCCCGTGTGTAATAAACACTCTATTTCCAACCCTATTTGCAACCCATGTTGTCAATAATTTAAATGTAATACATTATTTACATTATCCATAATTCAATAAATTATAAGCTTTATAACTTCACATCCTTTCATTTAATTTTCAAAATTAGAAAACAGCCATAATAGTGTTAGAAATAAATCGACGGATTTTGTATGAAAAACTTTAAATGAGAAAGACGCCATTATTATATTATAATCTAAATTACGTGTTTGGAGATGTCACAAAATTTCAAGTCTCTGTTTTATAGAATCGAAGTTATGTTGCTCTAAACATGCAAAAGGTACACGGGTACCTCCTCAGTCCCATAAAGGTTAAATAAAAATAAAATTAATAATTAAAATTAATTAATAATAGGAACCTACACAACTACTTTTTGTGCTTTCTTTTGTGCAAAGTCGTTAAAAACGCTGTTTATACAGCGCTTTATACAGCGCTTCGCAGCTAGCTACACTTAGGTGAGTGAACTGTGAGTTTTTCCCCATGCTAAAGCTTTTCTCTGTTTTACAGTGCACCCTTAAATTTTCCTCAATATGTTGAAAAAACAAAAAAGCTTTCTGACTTTTTTTGTCAAAAAGCAAAAAAAATATGTTTTTCTGTCAGTTTATTCTATAAAAATTTTTCAAAAAGAGTAACGTCAAAGAAATTTTTTGAATTTTAAGGAAAATCTAAGTGCTCAAACTCGTGCACTTAAGTGTACTGTGAGTGTGGAACAACTGTGAAATACTTTTAGGGGCGCCCTAAACTTAAGTGCAAACTGTGAAACTGGGCCTTAGTGTATGCGAAGTTAACACTTCGAAATATGCGAAGTTGGATAAAAATGTGGGGAACACATTTTCTCTAAACCGAATTTTTAAATAAATTTTAGGAGCTCCAAAGGTCCTTCAGCTAGTTTCATCGTATCTTCTGACGTAGCAATTTTAACAAAGTTTTGCAGAATTTTTCTTTCAGTACGAAAATCTTCATTATTTATGCTGTCGTTTAATAATTCGCTATCATAATTATGACGGTCCAAATCGATGACGTCATATGCATAACCACTGGGATGTGCCCGAACTCCTTATCAGTTTTTTTTTTCACTCCTGTAAATAATTATGAATGTATTTTATTTTTTTTTTATTCTTTTTCCTCCTTCCGCTAATGAATATATATGTATATTAATTTCAATATTTCTTTGTAACTCTTACTTACCTTATATACATACTTCAGGTCAGCATGTGTGTACAATGGAACGTGAAGATGTACTCATTGCATACACATGTTGCCGCAACATGTAAGTCGGAAACACGAGAAACAAACGACAATAAGAAGAACAAGCAAGCAAGGCTGCTGAGACATTGCGGCAGCAAGCTCGAGTCAGTAGCTGCTGGACGAGAGACCGGACTGGACGTGCGATTAGCGAGGACGGACAAATGAGGACAAGTGGAGCACAGTGAGGGTGGTGAACGACGTAGTGCGTGAGTGTTGTAGTTCATACCGGGTAATATAATTCTGTGCGCGAGTAAAGAGCATTGCGCGTCTTCGGGCAGCCTTGCTGGTATTGCGCGCCTTCGGACAGCTTTACCACTCGTGAACATAATTATCACGAATATCAGAAATTTATAATTTGTACCGCGACATATAATTCTGTGCGCGAGTAAAGAGCATTGCGTGTCTTCGGGCAGCCTTGCTGGTATTGCGCGCCTTCGGACAGCTTTACCACTCGTGAACATAATTATCTCGAATGTCAGAAATTTATAGTTTGTGCCGCGACTTATAATTCTGTGCGCGAGTAAAAGAGCATTGCGCGTCTTCGGGCAGCCTTGCTGGTATTGCGCGCCTTCGGACAGCTTTACCACTCGTGAACATAATTATCACGAATATCAGGAAGTTTATAGCTTGTACCACGACATATAGTACGCGAAACCTAGACGACCGAGAAAGACAGAATTTAGACGGTGACGGTAGCGCACATCGCCAGTATTGGAAATAGCAACGCCCTAGAAGCCCAACGCTAGGCATAGCGTGTTTGTCCTCGCCCTCTCCGGCTTACATCACTAGGATAAGATAGGATTAATAATTTGAAAGAGGCCTGAATAAAGATAACATATTTAACATATATATATATAAAAAACTCCCCTGCGAATATAAATTTTCTGTGGGAAGGAATCCTGGACAGCCGGCGAGCTTATCCCAGCGATAAACCCGTACGATCGGGAAAACTTCGTTACAGTGGCGCCCGAGCAGGGACCCTGTTAAATATAGAAACTCAAAAGGAAACCAACACTTATTCAGAGCCATAAGAATTCTTTAAGACAAGCCGAGAGAACGCAAACATGGTGAAAACTACCTGGATTTACACGCTCCGAAAGGACGTCCTCTTAGAGTACGTAAGGGAATTTGGTTTGGAGACCGACGGTTCAGTGGAAGAACTGCGGAAGCGTTTCTCGTCCTTCGTGAATGAATCCGCATTATCATCAGAGGCAACAGCACGCCTGCAACAATTAGAGGAGTTACACAGGCGAAGCGTCTCGCCGGTAACTGGGACGACTTCCACCGGACTAGAATTTCCAGCAGCACCAACATTAACAGTGAACATCCCGAAGCAAGCGAATAATAAAGCCACAACTAAGGACCGGCAAGAGGTCACGTCACATCCTGATGCATCGCCAGCAGCGCAGTTTCCGTGGAACCCCGTGTCTAATTCGACAGCCAGCTCTCCAGAAAATTACTGCGCCATTCTGGAACGCGTAAAGAAATGGGCAGTACAGTACGATGGTATACAAGATCCACTGATATTTGTGGAGAGGATAGAGGAACTATCTGATGTCTACAACGTAAACATAGACCTGTTACCAAAAGCGATGCCAGAGCTCTTGCAGCAATGGTACCGAAGCAACAATAAAAAGTGGTGTACCTGGGGAACCTTCAAACAAGACTTTTTGGAGTTCTTCCTGCCAGCCCGTTTTTTTGAGCGACTAGACGACAACATTCGTCAACGAAAGCAAAGGACTGGCGAGAGATTTAAAGATTACGTAGTGGACCTACAAAGTTTAATGCATCATACAAGTTGGAGTGAAACTCAACGCCTCGATAGGTTATACCACAACAGCCATAATGACCTACAGCTGTATATTAAGCGGCGTGATTTCAAACAGTTGGAAGAATTAATAGCGCTGGCCGGTGACTGGGAAAACCTCCAATTTGATGCCAGATCCCGTCAGCCACCACCAAGCTCTAAAATCACCACAGAGAAGCACCGACAGGTGGTGGATGAGAACGAAGATTACATTCGCAACCCACGCTCTGCATGTCGACGCTGCGGACAAGCCGGTCATTTCGCTCGTAACTGCCGCGGCCAAAACATCATATTTTGCTGGGACTGTGGCCGCAAGGGATTAAGAACGAAGGAATGTTGCCGACAACAGGCGGGAAACGGTCAAGGCCAGCATCCGGTTCGAGGGGATGTTCAGACGGCGGAAAATCCTCGGGCTCATTAGAAGACCTACGTACAGAGGGCCAACGCATAGTCGCCACCGTTGCCCTACAAAATGAACTCCTCGATGGTACAATAGACACGGGTGCCACGCGGAGCTTCATCAGTCGCTACTATGCTTACAAATTGGAAATCTCGCCGAAAATACACAAAGTCGACACAAGAATGTGTATGGCAAACGGCGAAGTGCAAGCGATTACAGAGGCACTCACAACACGTGTGACCCTGGGAACGAAAAGCTGCATAATAACCCTGCTGATCCTTCCGGAGGTAGTAGACGACCTGATTCTAGGTTATGATTTCCTAGCTCGCATCGGAACAGAATTAAAATGTGGTGGACGATACGTCCGAATCAAGGAGACAGAAGCCGAAATCGAAGACAGGGTGTGCAAACGTATAGCAAATGAACTGACGGAACAAGAGCGTATCGACGCATTTCTGTCAGAGGAAGTGAGAATGTTCGAGGATATGGAAGGTCCATCGGATATAACCGCACACCGCATAATCATGCGTGACGAACGCCCTATTAAGCAGCGTTACTACCCAAAGAACCCGGCAATGCAGAAGATTATTAACGAAGAAATCGACGACCTCCTGAAGAAGGGTTGCATAGAGCCATCCCGAAGCCCACACAGCGCACCAATCGTATTAGTGAAAAAGAAGACGGGGAAATGGCGCTTATGTATCGACTATCGGCAACTTAATGCCCGTTCGGTACCAGATGCATACCCGCTACCTCGAATAAACCACATATTGGAACGCTTGAGGGACGCCAAATATGTCAGCAGCATCGATCTAAAGAATGGATACTGGCAGATTCCGATGGAGGAGTCCAGTAAAATTTACACCGCATTCACCGTTCCGGGGCGTGGGTTATTCCAATGGAAGGTGATGCCATTCGGCCTTCACTCGGCCCCTGCAACCTTCCAACGAGCATTAGACACCGTGATTGGCCCCGACATGGAACCAGTAGCCTTCGCATACCTCGATGACATTATTGTCACAGGCGACACACTGGAATCACACATGGAAAATCTCAAAGAAGTTTTCACACGATTAAGGAACGCCAAGCTGCGTATAAATAACGAAAAGTGCGAATTTTTCAAGAATAAAATCAAATACTTGGGCCACGAAATTAGTGAGGAAGGCATTCACACGGATCCGGACAAAGTGGTGGCCATCAAAGAACTACAGCCACCCCAAAATGTGCGTGAGTTGAGAAGATTTATCGGAACTGCCTCGTGGTACCGGCGTTTCGTACCCGACTTCTCCAAAGTGGTACACCCCCTTACCCAGCTGCTCAAGAAAGGAAAACATTTCGCGTGGAATCCGGAGCAACAAAAGGCATTCGAGGACCTGAAACAGCGACTTACAGAGGCCCCAGTATTGGCATGTCCTGATTTCAACCAGAGATTCTACCTTCAGACAGACGCTTGCGATTATGGCTTAGGAGCGGTGCTGACGCAGACGATAGACGGACGAGAACGAGTCATCGCCTACGCTAGCCGCCATCTCAACGGCGCCGAGAAAAACTATTCAGTCACCGAGAAGGAGTGCTTGGCAGTTGTATGGGCCGTGAGGAAGATGCGACCATACCTCGAAGGATACTTCTTCACAATAATCACCGACCACCTGTCTTTAAAATGGCTGAACTCCATTGAGAGCCCCTCCGGTCGAATTGCCCGTTGGGCTCTTGAACTGCAACAATACATGTACGAGATTCAGTACCGCAGAGGAAAAAATAATGTAGTCGCAGATGCCCTTTCACGTCAGCCAACAGAAACAGTGTGTGCACGCTTAAACGAACAAGAGGAACCGGAGCCGGCATCCTGGTATACAAGGAAGTTCAAGAAGGTAGATGAGAACCCGGAAAGGTTCCCCGACTACCGCATTGAAAACGAAAAACTGTACAGGTATATCCCCGGCGGAATCAATGACGAAGATGTTTCAAAGTGGAAGCTATGCGCTCCTGAACATCTACGCAACGAGGTGTTGACTGAGAACCACGATACACCCACAGCCGGCCACCTAGGTACCCGAAAAACAATAGCGCGGGTAGCCCAGAGGTATTATTGGCCTGGCATGTTTCGGCAAGTGAGTCGGTATGTGCGAAGTTGCGTAAACTGCCAACAATATAAGGTGTCACAACAGAAACCTTCCGGGGAAATGCTGACACACCTCGCCGAGGAACCTTGGTCTACGGTAAGCGCAGATTTTGTCGGACCCCTCCCTCGGTCAAAACACGGAAATACAATATTGTTGGTGTTCACAGACAAGTTCACCAAGTGGGTAGAGTTGATACCGTGCAGAAAAGCAAATACCGAACAGCTGATCAAATCATTCCGTGAACGAATCCTCGCCCATTTTGGAGTACCGAAGATTTTCATCTCCGATAATGGTGTACAGTTTACTAGCAGGAAGTTCCAACAATTTATGCGTGAGCTCGGGGTGGATCATCGTTATACAGCGCCCTACACCCCGCAGGAAAATCCGACGGAGCGCACTAATCGCACGATCAAGATCATGATATCGCAGTTCACTGGGCGGCAACAGACAACATGGGACGAGCTCCTACCCGAGCTGAATCTCGCTTTCAACACCAGTCGATCCGAGTCCACGGGTTACAGCCCAGCGTTTTTGGTTCAAGGCAGAGAACCACGGTTGCCAAAGGCCGTCTTCGATCGGGAGACGCAGGGAACTGGAAACGAAGAAATTCCACCTAGAGAGCATGCAGAACGGCTGAAACAAGCCTTCCAGATCGCTAGAGAAAACATGCGGCAGGCGTCGCAAGCTCAAGCGAAGTACTACAATTTACGGAGAAGGCAATGGAAACCACGAATTGGACAATTAGTGATGCTAAAACAACACCCGCTCTCAAAGGCCATTGACAAATTCGCTGCGAAATTAGCACCCCGCTTTAATGGGCCATACAAGGTAGAGAGCTTTATCTCCCCCGTGATCGTGAAGGTGCGAAAGAACGGCGAGAGACAAACTAAGACTGCTCATGTGGCGGACATCAAAGAATACCACCCCAGAAGTTGACGCCGCACAACCCCAAAACGATGCTGGGAAAAGGGCCACTCCGCTAGCAGGAGACCCCAAGCAAAAGCGCACCACACACCGCAGGATTCTCAACGCCGAAACAGTTAACAGGCGTACCTCTGCTGACAATAATACCGCATGTTACTCTCGGAGGCTAAGCGAGTTTGACAACACACAACATCATCAGTTAAGCCTGAATCATCAATCAGTGCACAACATGGACTACGAGGAAAAGTTTCGGGTTACCAGAGAGCAGTGCAAAAGACGCCTTCTAGAGGAGCAACGCAAGCAACCTCGCATTCGCCGTCTAAGTGAGAACGACGAAGAGGTGATAGATCGGCCAGCTGATAAATGGCCCCGGATTCGCATACAACGTGCAACGCCAACAGAGCCTGCACACAATCCGCCACCGAAGCCACAGCACGAAGAAGACATGGACATGGGAAGGCAGCCACCAAAGAAGTCACGAGGACGCAAAGGAAACTCCTCCGACGAAGGAGCCCCGCCGGCCGCCCCATCGGAACCTGGTACACAGGGAGACCAAGGGTCCACTATCTCTGAAGATGAATTTTTGCTGGATAGGGCCCAAACAGTTGGCTCAGTGGAACCTGGTGTCCAGGAAGACGGACAGCCTACTATCTCCGAAATGACAGGTGACCGTAGGGAGGAATCCAGTGAAGAGGAGACCGTACGGTACTCTCCCGGGTTTTGCAGTCCAGAGAACCCAACCACACCGGAGGATACGGAGGACGAAGTATGGGCTGGCTCAGAGGCGGGCGAGGAAGACGACGACCATGCTCCACGGCGAGAGCACTACCACTCCAACACCGATGTGGACATCCTCACAGGCCCGGGCTATACACAAAGGATATATACATACCTTCACCATCACCCATACGTCATTAGACCCAGATATCTGGACGGATGACATTCTACGAGAGGACGCCTGGCCAAGAAGAGTGCCACCACCGATCGCTCAAGAGGCTGAGGAGGAAGTGGACGTCGCCCCGGCCTCTGGCCTGGCCCGCCTCACCTACCCCTCTCCTTCGAGAGGCGCACCAGCAAGCCCAATTCCATCCAGCGAGAGCGAAACTTTTAACCGACTCGGCGAAACAGCGATCGAAAACGAAGCCGAAACAACCGCAACCGGTGCTACCACCGACGTCCAAATGACAGACGATGCCGAAGGTTCGCCGGAACACGCCAATACCGATCCCTCACCCGACCTAGAGGCTCTCCACGACTTTCTCGACGACCTGGGCCAGGCAGACCTCGACGACGTATTGTCGATGGATATGGATTGGTGGGCCGAGCTAGACAACCCTACCAACCTTTCACCACTAGCGGCAAACATAGCTGAGGAGGCGATTTCCGAGGAACCTGCAGTGATTCCGACCGAAGAAACCAGTGTCGAACAAATGGCCGAGCAGATAAGATCCCGATGGCAGCCGCGGCAGAGAATCTCCACACGCAGGCAGGTGGATGGCATCTGGTACAGATTCCACGTCTCCAGGACCGGCAACATTTCGTGGCATCTCGAATCCACCCGGAAGTAGGAGGGAGATATGACGGTCCAAATCGATGACGTCATATGCATAACCACTGGGATGTGCCCGAACTCCTTATCAGTTTTTTTTTTCACTCCTGTAAATAATTATGAATGTATTTTATTTTTTTTTTATTCTTTTTCCTCCTTCCGCTAATGAATATATATGTATATTAATTTCAATATTTCTTTGTAACTCTTACTTACCTTATATACATACTTCAGGTCAGCATGTGTGTACAATGGAACGTGAAGATGTACTCATTGCATACACATGTTGCCGCAACATGTAAGTCGGAAACACGAGAAACAAACGACAATAAGAAGAACAAGCAAGCAAGGCTGCTGAGACATTGCGGCAGCAAGCTCGAGTCAGTAGCTGCTGGACGAGAGACCGGACTGGACGTGCGATTAGCGAGGACGGACAAATGAGGACAAGTGGAGCACAGTGAGGGTGGTGAACGACGTAGTGCGTGAGTGTTGTAGTTCATACCGGGTAATATAATTCTGTGCGCGAGTAAAGAGCATTGCGCGTCTTCGGGCAGCCTTGCTGGTATTGCGCGCCTTCGGACAGCTTTACCACTCGTGAACATAATTATCACGAATATCAGAAATTTATAATTTGTACCGCGACATATAATTCTGTGCGCGAGTAAAGAGCATTGCGTGTCTTCGGGCAGCCTTGCTGGTATTGCGCGCCTTCGGACAGCTTTACCACTCGTGAACATAATTATCTCGAATGTCAGAAATTTATAGTTTGTGCCGCGACTTATAATTCTGTGCGCGAGTAAAAGAGCATTGCGCGTCTTCGGGCAGCCTTGCTGGTATTGCGCGCCTTCGGACAGCTTTACCACTCGTGAACATAATTATCACGAATATCAGGAAGTTTATAGCTTGTACCACGACATATAGTACGCGAAACCTAGACGACCGAGAAAGACAGAATTTAGACGGTGACGGTAGCGCACATCGCCAGTATTGGAAATAGCAACGCCCTAGAAGCCCAACGCTAGGCATAGCGTGTTTGTCCTCGCCCTCTCCGGCTTACATCACTAGGATAAGATAGGATTAATAATTTGAAAGAGGCCTGAATAAAGATAACATATTTAACATATATATATATAAAAAACTCCCCTGCGAATATAAATTTTCTGTGGGAAGGAATCCTGGACAGCCGGCGAGCTTATCCCAGCGATAAACCCGTACGATCGGGAAAACTTCGTTACATAATTTTTATTCAAAAGATTTGATGGCAAAATAAAAGAGTATTTTTCGGAGAGATTACAGCTTCATAATCTCTCTTCAAACCGACTTTTGATTTGTTAGATCACTTTATCTGATGAAAGGTACATTTCCCTTCTTATTTTGATTCTTTTATGGCACCATTCAAAAGAGCTTTGAGTAAAAAAAAACTGTCTTTAAAAGTATGCATCGGTATAAAACAAATATGCCGCCCCTCGTGGAGCGCTTAGTTAACGAAAACTGCATACAAATTTTGGAATAATGTGGCGCCCTAAAGTATCGTATATCTAATTACACATGTTTTTATGATACGAAATTAATAAAATAAATTAATTATTTAAAAATAAAGTGTCAATATGAAAATTTTGTTAGAGGTATTTAATTTTTAAAATTTGCCGCCCCAGATGTCGTGCCGCCCGGGGCGGACCGTCCCCACCGCCCCCTCTAGCTACGCCACTTTAGGGAGTACTTTAATAATGAAGAAATGGGACCGGAGCCGCAACATTTCATTGAAAAGTTCCGAGAATTCATGCGAGAGGTACGCTCGGCTCCTTCCGCTCATCACAATAGATCCCGAGTATTCTCGCATAAAACGGTACATACATACGTGCACGCATGTATTCGTACGCGTAGACGAAGTCAAAAAGCCACTTGAACAACCTTACCGGGGGCCATTCGAAGTAATGGAGCTGTTTAACGATTTCGTATTCAAAATAAACGTAGAGGGACGACCTACAACTATATCTACCGAACGACTTAAGCCCGCCTTTATCGAAATAAATACCACAGAACCGGAAGTCGTACCAATAAGGCAAAACCGAACAACCTCGCCAACCAGCAGTTATCGGTGGCCAGCTAATCCGCGTACTTACACCGGAAAGCAACGCAATGAATCCGTGACTCCTCAATTAAATTGAAGTCACTCAGGAGGGGCTACTGTGGCCACACTGTCACTGTAAGAACAGGTTCCTTTTGACAGATGAAGAAAATGAAGTAGACACGTGGCGTTTTTCAACAATTAATAATATAAATTAATAATATCTTTGTAATCAGTTTTAACTTTAATAATAAAATCGAATAGTTTGTATCAATATGTAGTTGCTACAGCATCCTTTTTTTGTTAACGATTATTCACGATGTGTTTTCGGGAAACTTCGATTGTAAATTCGTTACACTGCTTTCAACTTAATTCTGATCGTCCCGATCAGACACCAATTTCCTTTGTGTTCAAATAGGGAAAGTCTCTCCAAATGGACGACTTTTATTTTAACTCGCCTCTCGTGTAGGATTGTATGCGATACACAACATCGTTTACTCGCTGTGTGACTTTATATGACCCTCCCACGATGTTTGCAGCTTTGGAGATACAGGTACCCCTCCTATGACACGGTAGACACGTTCCTAAAAAGCCCCGTGTTGTGCGAAACCGTGTAATATGAGACTAGAAGCCAGTACAAAAAGGAGAGTAATGTTCCAAAAGTTATTAAAATTTTTTTTTTAACTGCATATAAGTGACTTCATGTTTATTAGGAAACAAAACAAAAAGATATATTTAATTTAATTTAATAAAAACTTAATTTAATAATTTTATTCGTCATCGCTGCTCAGTACAGTTAAACGAGAACGTTTGTTTGGTTGAACCATATTACCTTCACTTTTTGAACTTTCTTCTAGATTTTGTGCACCTTCTGCCCGTTTAAAAAATTATGTTTTAATTTATTCAAAATCAATTTTAATCAATTCAATGAGAAAATATTTGATATTTTCTCGACAACAAAATACATTACATTCTGTATATAGAAAACAAGTATATGAACAGGTAAGGTATGTAAAGTACAGAATATCTAATTTATAACACTCCCACTATATGAAGGTACTGTCAGACCCAGTAGAGCACAGCAATGAGTGTGTTTTGAAAGAGGTAGCCCTTTCGTCATTATGTCGGCAACCATCTCATCAGTGCTTAAATATTGGATCTCCAGTTTTCGTTCATTAATTACGTCTCGCACAAAGTGATGTCGAATATCTATATGTTTTGAACGTGCGTAATCTATTTTGTGATAGATAAATAGCACTTTTGTTGTCGCATCTCAGTACTAAATCTTGATCTGTACCGTACAGTTCGTTAAATAGGGCTTTTAGCCACAGAACTTCTTGTGATGATGCAGCTAAAGCCATGTATTCAGCCTCTGTTGTTGAAAGTGCGACGGTAGGCTGCTTCTTCGAATTCCAGGTCACACTTGCACCTTGAACATAGAATTGAATTTTAAAAACATAGCCAGTCGTCGATTTTCTGTCATCTGTGTCTCCGGCCCAATCAGCATCAGAGAATCCTTCTAGGTGTCCATTGATATCTTTCGTGAATTCGAGCTTATAGTTGCTCGTGCCTTTCATGTAGCGCAGAACGCGCTTGACGGCTATCCAGTGTGCCTTGCCATGATTGTTGTTGAATGTCGACAGCGTTCCCACTGCAAAAGATAGGTCAGGTTTGCTTACTTGAGCGGCATACATGATACTTCCGATAGCTTCTTGGTACGGAACTGAAGGTTGGTCTATTTCCGCGGATTCTGGAATTAGTTCCTTCGATAGTTTTTGATTTACGTCTAGGGATGTTGAGACTGCCTTCGAATCTCCCATATTGAAGCGTTCCAAAACGTCTTTGATATACAGCTCCTGGTCGATCCATAATTTTCCTTTCTCGCGGTCTCTTGTTATTTGAATTCCGAGCACGTACTTTGCTTCTCCCAAGTCCTTCATCTTGAAGTTGCGTGCTAGATCTTGCTCGATCTTCTTCTTGTTAGTTTCGTTGTTTGTAAACAGAAGTATGTCATCAACGTACATATGTACATATGTATATTGCTACGTACGTTATATCACCATCTTTTCGTTTGTAGTAGATGCAGGGATCTGTTCTTGATTGCGTTAGTCCCATCGATTTCAGGGTTCTGTTCAGTTTCTTATTCCACAAACGACTTGCCTGTTTTAGCACGTATAGTGACTTTCGTAGTTAGCAGACCTTTCCTTTATCTGCATTGAAGCCTTCTGGGAACTTCATGTAGATTTCCTCGTTGAGTTCGCTTTGTAAAAATGCAGTGTTCACGTCCATTTGGTCAATATCGAGGTTGAATCTAGTGGCTAGACTGAGTAGCAAGCGAATAGATGAATAACGAACGACGGAGGAGAATGTCTTCTCATAATCTATCCCGTAGCGTTGCGAGTATCCTTTGACAACCAGTCTCGCTTTGTATCTTTCGACATATCCGTTTGCGTTGCGCTTTGTTTTGAATGTCCACTTGCAATCGATAGCTTTCTTTCCTTTTGGTAGATCTGTGAGATCCCAGGTCTTGTTTTCGAGCAATGCACTGAATTCTTCATCCATTGCATTCTGCCATTGCTTGCTGTTTGGACCTTTCATTGTATCTTTCACCGATTGTGGGTCACCATCTGAATCGCGTAGGATACTGTAGGATATATAGTCGTCTCTTATTACTGGTTTTTTGATTCTTGACGATCTTCTTAGAGTTTTCTCAGTTTCGATTCCAGTTTCTGGTGGTATCTTAACTTCATCATCTGAGTCACCTGAGAAGAAATCATCTTCGTCTGTTGCTATTTCCGTCTGGCCGGCTTCCAGCTCTTGGTTTTGATTTTTAAAGTCTTTCTTTGAGTTTGCTTCCGTTGGGTTTCCTTGGATTTCTTCCGCCGAATCTTTCTCTAGGTTTGTTTCCGATGAGTATCCTTCAATTTCCCCCACTGAATTGTAACTGGGGAGTACTTTATAGTAAGAAATGTCCTCTGTAGCGGTTTCTTTGGAATCGGTTGTTTCGAGAATTACAGCATCTCTGCTGGTTACTATGGCTTTCTTTGTGTTGTCGTAGAATCGGTACGCTTTCTGATGTTCGCAGTACCCGATGAAAGTTACTTCTTTTCCTTTGGCATCCAGTTTCTTCTTTTTTTCCTTAGGGATGTGGATGATGGCTTTGCATCCAAATATTTATATGTGCTTTAGATTTGGTTTCCTTTTGGACGAGGCTTCTTCTGGGGTTGTATATTCCAGACCTTTACATGGCTTGCGGTTTATTAAATAGACCGCTGTATTTGCTGCTTCAGCCCCAAATTGCTTTCTTAGCCCTGCTTCTATGAGTAAGCAGCGTGATTTCTGGATAATTGTCCTATTCATTCGTTCCGACATTCAATTTTGCTGGGGTGTATACGAAACCGTAGTTTGGTGTTGATGCGTATAAGAATTTGTTGCATTTCTTGTTGCTATATTCTGTTCCGTTATCGCTTCGAAGTACTTTGATACGCTTAGCTTTTTGGTTTTCTACTAAGTTTTTAAATTCTATAAATTGGTCGACCACTTCTTCTTTGGTTTTTATAAAGTAGACGAATACCTTTCGCGAAAAGTCGTCGATGAAAGTAAGCATGTATCGCGAGCCTCCAATTGACTTTTGTTCCATTGGACCGCAAACGTCTGTGTGGATTAGTTCGAGTGTTTTCGTGGCTCTCCTGCCGATGTCTTTGAAGAGTAGTCTTGCCATCTTTCCTTTGATGCAAGTAATGCAATTCTCGTTTAATACCCTACAGGTATTAATACCATTCACTGCCCCAGAGATCATCCTCTTGATGACGTCGTTGCTTGCATGTCCTATGCGCTTGTGCCAGATTTCAACATCTGTAATTTTCGCTTTTATGCTTTAAGCGCTTTCTCTTTTGACTTTGTTTAGTCGAAACATGTCGTTCGATAGTTCTCCTGTTGCAATTACATCTCCGTCAGTGTCAATTACTTTGCAGCCTTTGTCGTTGAACCGTACCTAATGGCCCTTTTTGACTATCTTGGAGATGGAGAGTAGGTTGATACATAATTCAGGAACGTGTAGTACGTCCGCGAAGGATACGTTTCTCGTCTTTGAATTTGATGTTCGAACTGACATTTCCACCTTTCCAATTCCTTTAACGTGCATCTTGGAGTTATTCGCGACAGTTACTTCAGCATCTTGTGGATTAACTTTGCAGGTGAAGTCTTCGCTCTTTGAGCACATGTGAGCCGATGCCCCTGAGTCGAAGAACCAGTCGTCGGTGCTCATCGCTCTGGCGGGAAAAGAGCTAAACATTTCTCCGTTCTGCTGCAGATGTCTTGACTTTTTCTTCGGGCAATTTATGGCGATATGGCCAAATTCATTGCAGTTGTAGCATTTCGGTCCTTTAAATGCTTTATTTTTCTTGAGCTTGCCTTTTTGTCCAGAGAATGCCGTTGCTTCAGTGTTGTTATCGGCTTAACGTCTTGAATTAGCTTCAGTTTTACTGAATCGCCAGTGATTTTAATGCCTGAGCTTTGTATGCCCATTATCATCGGTTTATACCCTTCGGGAAGTCCGGCTAGTAGCATCGATCCAATCCACTCTTCGTCGACGTTTAATCCGGCTCCTCTTAGTTTGTGTGCAGTGTTCAAAATTTCGTTGACATAGTCCTCCGTTGAAGAAAAGTCCTTTAGCTTCGTTGAGCAGAATTTTTGGATCAGTACTAATCCAGAATCTTCAAACACATTTGTGAGCACCTTCCATATCTCTTTGGCAGTCTCACAGTTGCGTATGTGTGGGTAGATTGCCTTTTCCATTAGAATGATTAATTCGGCCTTTGCTTGAATTAATTTGTCGGCGTTTGTTTCCGTTCCTTCTACCGCCTTCCAAAGATTCTTCATCTGGAAGTATGCCGTAACGGCGAATTTCCAGTCCTCAAAGTTTTCGCTGCCTCGCAGCTTCTCTATTTGCATATTCGCAGACATCCTTTCATTCTTTAATAGCGATATATTTTCCTTGATATCGTCTTTCCTTGATGTTGAATGTTGATTGATTGTCCGCGATTTGTTGGTTGATCTTTTCTATAAGATCCTCGAAGCCCACATTAATTTATTAATTATGTTTTTCCTGGGCCCATAACCTGATTACAAGCTCGTTGTGAATTGTATAATATGGTGATAAGCAATTTTGCAGGTCCCTTCTGAATTTTAAGCTCCTTTCAGATAAAGGGTCTGCACTCAAGAAAAATAATTCTAGTTTTTTTGCTAAGAATAGAACTTCTTGTAATTTTTTTATTGTAAAATTATTAATTTTAAAATCTTCACTTAAAGAATAAAAAATTATGCTAATTGCTATCCACGAAGTAAAGTCTTGCATCACAAAATATGTACTCAAGTTTAATAGGTAAAAAAAATACATAGAGGCATAGTTTATTCAGAAAAATTTCGGGTATTTCCCGAAAAAAGCAGTAAAATTTCGGTTATTCCCATATATTGTGTGTTCATAGTGCATAATGTAATTTTCTTAATAATTTTAAACAAAAATCTCGTTATCGTGTTGTAGAAGTACCGTGTTTTAGGAGGGTTACCTGTATACCCATTTTCCGTTGGGAATACAGCAACACCAAGTCGCCTTTTTGAAATCCTTCAAAATTCATAGCTCCGTCATATCGATCCATCATTTTATTGCCCACTAGCTGTGTTCGCTGCTTCACATGTTGGTGTATTTCATACATTTCGGACTCCTCCAGTTTTAGTAAGTTCATTGTTTCTTCCAAATTTTAGATCTGACGAGAGTTTTAAGTCTGTGTCATGGACTGTTGACACAGTACAATATTTTTTTAAATATTTTAAATGTCAAATTTAGTTTATACTTGATTTTGCATTGTCATCCAGTTCTAATCTATGGTTCAAATTCCAAGTCTTTAGCTCAACGGGAAGTTAGTTTAAAATCAGTTTCAAAATTTGAGCCGAACATGAACGAAAGCGATATAATAAAAACGTTTTAAAATAATATAACGGTTATCTGCTATGGCACAAATATTTATTGCGAAGTCTGGCATTTATTACAGGTGGTGATTATGAACCAGAATATATACTTTCCTATACATGCCACGCCATCTTTAATGCGTTGTTCTTTGCGCAAGAACAAAGTGAATATACCCTCATACCTTCGGGTGTAGGGGAATAGTGATCGCTGGAGAGAGGAAAACACTCCCCTCAAATAAGAACGAAAAAAATACTGAAGATGACACATTGTCGAAACCGATTTATCTTTAAATCAAGGGATGACGAAAATTCTTTCCGCAAGTCATCACCCTGTTGAAAAACTCCATAAATATTAAGAAATCATCCCCCTTCCAAAGAATTTGAAGCAATCTTCTTCAAAAGCAGTTAACCCAACTGTCTCTGCTTACATTTGTCATAGACAATTTCATTTTTCACTTAAAAACTGCATTAAATCTAACTTATTCGGTTTGTTTTTATATTTTCTCCAAAATTAAAATCTTTCGTAATTTTTATGGATTTACAAATTTGTTACAACTAAAGGGACGAATTTTATTTATTAATTTAATTTCCAACCTTTCGATTCCGTCTTATTTTCATTCTTCAAATCTTTCGGCGAGTTAGTCTGCCTCTGTATCGGCTTTAAAAGATGAGTGTGCGGCAAATTAACATTTAGGGCACTGCGTAATCTCGGCTCCGGGTAATCGGCATAAACATCGGCCGCAAGTTCCGAAAAAGGAGCTTCTTTATCCTCTTGCGCTTTACGCACTGCAACCTCTACTTGCAGACGAACAAAGCGATCGATCGCCTACAAATGAATAAAGAGATTTAAGTCGATCTTTTAGCATTGAAACGACCCACCATGTTACTTACTCGCATTTCAGACATCGTCAATAAATTATTTTCTAAGCAGATGCTCCTGAAAAGGGAAATCGGGTCGCGCTGCTTCTGCTGAGCGGGTGTTTTGAATGGCGCTCTGATCTGTGGCAGTGAGGGGGTACTTAGCTCTATTAACACGGGGCCACTTTCGATAGCATAATTAATGGAGAACTTGGTGGCCTCTCGCACAGCCAGCACATCGGTGCCGTCAGCCCGGATGCCCGGAATATCGCCGCATCTCCTATAGAAATTAAATCCATCTGGATCTAAAGGCGTGATATTATAATATCATATTACTATTATTGACAAGCGATTAGAAATTATATTTGCCTCTAGAATTATTTTCGCATACAAACACACACGGCAGCTTCCACAAGTTAGCCATGTGATAGGATTCAAATATCTGGCCCTTGTTTGCTGAACCTTCACCGTAGGCCACCAGGCAGGCACCTCCGTCTCTCTTAAACTTACTGGCTAAAGCTATACCCGCACCAATCGGCACCTACAACGATTAGTAGTCGATGAATTTCTGTGCTTGCTCGTCACCCATTTGTTAAGAACCAACCTGTGCTCCCAGTATCCCGTTTCCACCGTAGAATCTAGGAGCATACATGTGCATAGAACCACCTTTGCCACGTGCGCAACCACCTTGTCGACCAGCCAGTTCGGCTAAGATAGCGAACGGAGTCACGCCCATCAAGTAAGACCAATCATAACAGCGGTGAGAGGTTATCACATTATCATTATTACGTATTGCTGCACGCATCCCTAATATTTATTAATACCAAATGTAGCATGCCTCTTCTCGTTTAACTCCCATAAGCAACTTACCCACACTACACGCTTCCTGCCCAGTGTACAAATGACAAAATCCTCGTATAATTTTCTCCTTGTACAGCTGTTTGGAAGCTTTATCTATATGGCGAATGGTTTGCAACTGGCTATAATATAATCTAGCTTCTTCATTTGTGATCTGTGCCTTATTTTCTGGTCCTTCGCGGAATTGATGCAATTTATAAGGCTGAATAGAATTGAGGGAATGAAATAGGAGACAAATATGGGAATCTTAAAGAGCATCAAATGAACTACGACTAAATCGTTAAGAATCATATAATCTTTGCCTTTTTATCACTCTATTAAAATTATTTTTACCTCTTTGATTTTAACGCACGTTTTTTCTGTGGTACCCATGATTAGTTTTTCATCTCCTCCCCATTTTCTGGGTCCCATTAAAAACCACTCCAGAAACGAGTTTTTATTAAAAGCTGTCTTTGTTGTTTTGATAGAACGGCTTTGAAGACGACGACGGCAGCATTCCACGAACTTTCGCATCACAGAGAATTCTTTTGCAAACTGTATGTTACGAAAATTTTGTATCAATGGTCCACAGATAGTCTTTTCCACAAAGCGTAATACTATCGAATACATTATAATTACAAAGCGAATACAATTTTTTAGCTAAACAGTAACAAAATCGAACTCAAAGCTATTCAATTTTATTTTGTATTATTCTGATGATTGAATTTTGTTATTATTTGTCAAATCGTTCAGTTTCGAAAAAAATGTCTAGTGAAAAAGTTGCGCCGGTGACTAGGACATTATATTTATCTCTAAACAAAGTAATTTACGGCGCTATGAATTAACTCCCAATGAATTAACTCCCAAATCAAAAATGAATTAAGTCCCAAAATTCTTCCATACAAATTTGGGAGTTAAAATTTGGGAGTTAATTCATTTTTTTTGGGAGTTAATTTTTTTGGGAGTTAATTCATATTTGGAAAAAGTTGGGAGTTAATTCATATTTTCATTGGGAGTTAATTCATTTTTTTTGGGACTTAATTAATTTTAATTGGGAGTTGATTCATATTTGAAAAAAGTTGGGAGTTAATTCATATTTTCGTTGGGAGTTTATTCATTTTTTTTGAGAGTTAATTCATTTTAATTGGGAGTTAATTCATATTTGAAAAAAGTTGGGAATTAATTCATATTTTCGTTGGGAGTTAATTCATTTTTTTTGGGAGTTAATTCATTTTAATTGGAAGTTAAGTCATCTTTGAAAAAAGTTGGGAGTTAATTCATATTTTCATTGGGAGTTAATTCATATTTTTTTGGGAGTTAATTCATACATGGAAAAAGTTTGGAGTTAATTCATATTTCCATTGGGAGTTAATTCATTTTAATTGGGAGTTAATTCATATTTGAAAAAAGTTGGGAATTAATTCATATTTTCGTTGGGAGTTAATTCATATTTTTTGGGAGTTAATTCATTTTAGTTGGGAGTTAATTCATAATCAAAAAAAGTTGGGAGTTAATTCATATTTTTATTGGGAGTTAATTCATTTTTTTGGGAGTTAATTCATTGGGAGTTAATTCATTTTTTGATTTGGGAGTTAATTCATTGGAAGTTAATTCATAGCGCCAATTTTACTATTCGACAAAAATGCCTTGTTTAAGTAAAATTTAAAATACTCATATGCTATGAAATCGTATGAAATTTAGAAATCTATAGAGCCATCTATTGATATACTGAGATCACACAAAGCCAACCTAAGCCCACATGAAAATGGAAAAAGTTTGGAGTTAATTCATATTTCCATTGAAAAAAGTTCGGAGTTAATTCATATTTTCGTTGGGAGTTTATTCATTTTTTTTGAGAGTTAATTAATTTTAATTGGGAGTTAATTCATATTTGAAAAAAGTTGGGAATTAATTCATATTTTCGTTGGGAGTTAATTCATTTTTTTTGGGAGTTAATTCATTTTAATTGGAAGTTAAGTCATCTTTGGAAAAAGTTGGGAGTTAATTCATATTTTCATTGGGAGTTAATTCATATTTTTTTGGGAGTTAATTCATACATGGAAAAAGTTTGGAGTTAATTCATATTTCCATTGGGAGTTAATTCATTTTAATTGGGAGTTAATTCATATTTGAAAAAAGTTGGGAATTAATTCATATTTTCGTTGGGAGTTAATTCATATTTTTTGGGAGTTAATTCATTTTAGTTGGGAGTTAATTCATAATCAAAAAAAGTTGGGAGTTAATTCATATTTTTATTGGGAGTTAATTCATTTTTTTGGGA
Organism: Conops quadrifasciatus; assembly: GCA_949752815.1. Taxonomy (NCBI): domain Eukaryota; kingdom Metazoa; phylum Arthropoda; class Insecta; order Diptera; family Conopidae; genus Conops; species Conops quadrifasciatus. The sequence continues at coordinate 7,588,461 of OX457081.1, forward strand.
GTTAATTCATTGGGAGTTAATTCATTTTTTGATTTGGGAGTTAATTCATTGGAAGTTAATTCATAGCGCCAATTTTACTATTCGACAAAAATGCCTTGTTTAAGTAAAATTTAAAATACTCATATGCTATGAAATCGTATGAAATTTAGAAATCTATAGAGCCATCTATTGATATACTGAGATCACACAAAGCCAACCTAAGCCCACATGAAAATGGAAAAAGTTTGGAGTTAATTCATATTTCCATTGAAAAAAGTTCGGAGTTAATTCATATTTTCGTTGGGAGTTTATTCATTTTTTTTGAGAGTTAATTCATTTTAATTGGGAGTTAATTCATATTTGAAAAAAGTTGGGAATTAATTCATATTTTCGTTGGGAGTTAATTCATTTTTTTTGGGAGTTAATTCATTTTAATTGGAAGTTAAGTCATCTTTGAAAAAAGTTGGGAGTTAATTCATATTTTCATTGGGAGTTAATTCATATTTTTTTGGGAGTTAATTCATACATGGAAAAAGTTTGGAGTTAATTCATATTTCCATTGGGAGTTAATTCATTTTAATTGGGAGTTAATTCATATTTGAAAAAAGTTGGGAATTAATTCATATTTTCGTTGGGAGTTAATTCATATTTTTTGGGAGTTAATTCATTTTAGTTGGGAGTTAATTCATAATCAAAAAAAGTTGGGAGTTAATTCATATTTTTATTGGGAGTTAATTCATTTTTTTGGGAGTTAATTCATTGGGAGTTAATTCATTTTTTGATTTGGGAGTTAATTCATTGGAAGTTAATTCATAGCGCCAATTTTACTATTCGACAAAAATGCCTTGTTTAAGTAAAATTTAAAATACTCATATGCTATGAAATCGTATGAAATTTAGAAATCTATAGAGCCATCTATTGATATACTGAGATCACACAAAGCCAACCTAAGCCCACATGAAAATGGAAAAAGTTTGGAGTTAATTCATATTTCCATTGGGAGTTAATTCATTTTAATTGGGAGTTAATTCATATTTAAAAAAAGTTGGGAATTAATTCATATTTTCATTGGGAGTTAATTCATTTTTTTTTGGGAGTTAATTCATACTTGGAAAAAGTTGGGAGTTAATTCATATTTTCATTGGGAGTTAATTCATTTTTTTGGGAGTTAATTCATTGGGAGTTAATTCATTTTTTGATTTGGGAGTTAATTCATTGGGAGTTAATTCATAGCGCCAATTTTACTATTCGACAAAAATGCCTTGTTTAAGTAAAATTTTAAATACTCATATACTATGAAATCGTATGAAATTTAGAAATCTATAGAGCCATCTATTGATATACTGAGATCACCCAAAGCCAACCTAAGCCCACAGACACTTCATAAAGTTATTTAAAGACCTAATGAAGTCACTATACGGCAAATTGACGTAAATTACTTATGAATTCAATTCAACGTACTCATAAGTAACTCAGCAATAATGCGCCGTGAGGAAAAATGCTCTGGCATAGTTTTAGGCGCATATAGGATTGCTTTATTTTATAAAGAAATCTAATGCAGGCCATTAACTTAACAACTTTGTGTGCGACTGTTGTACAACGACAACGTGCAACGACAAATTGCACGTTAATGGCCTGCATAATACTTGAAACAGGTCCGCTTCTTTACTGTTAAAAAACAGTAAAAACTTCAAATTTTGAAAACAGAGAGAACTTAACTTCAACAGTTATCGAACACGTTTTTACTAAAAAATAGAATAATGTCAAAATTTACATTTGAAAGTAAATTTCGACAGTTCTATTTTTTACTGGATTATACTTTGCCAGTAAAAAATAGCACGAAGGGGCAATGATTTTCGTAATTATTAATACTATATGCGTGGTTATGAGTAATTATAACCACCCATATTTTTGTGAAGTTTTGAAGTCAATTTTTAGTGGATCGTTGAGATCATATTTTTGAAATTAATTATATTTAATTTCTGGCAGATCGTTTAGATCAATTTTTGGGCAGATCGTATGGCCATTTCGGAACCAGCCACTGTTCCTCATGAGCGATCTTAGAGTTGGATGCTTGCATGTTTACAACTATGGCTATGTAAGCTCCATCAACTTTCGCATCTCAGTTGTGATTTAAATTAACGGGAGTATTTGAAGGTCTTCGACTTAGAAGCCGAGAATTGCAACAACACCAACGCACTGGCTTCTACAAGCGAACTTTGTTGTTGTCTTTTTCATTTTTACGTGCCGACGCTTCTGTGTATGCCGCGGTCGCGGATCGAATACACGAAATGGCCACTTTAACTCTGCGACCGTAGACCGCTCACTCAAAGAACTTTAAACGCAGAAAAAATTTGGTAGCCGTAGGCCCCTGACGCAGAACCCTCTGGAGATTTAATCCTGGGCCCGAATTTTCGCAGTCCATAGCTAGTGAAATTTTTATAAATTTACGCCTTTGGGATCATGGGAGTCGATAGAGAGTAGACTGTCGAGTAATGTCTGTCGAAATCTACTCGATATCGTTTCTAGTGTCATAAATTAGAAAAATTTTGTATGAGAAATTTAAAAATTTCGATCCGACTGCATTGATGCAAAGCATATTGACGATTCCACGTTTAGGGATGTTGTTTTGTGTAAAAATATGGATGACATTGATCCGAGTATCAAGATGTGGCTTCGAAAAGAACGCAACGTTACGTACTATATGGCGACGGCAGCCATCAAATTCTTAAAATACAAATATGGAATACAAATATATTGTGTAATTTCTCACCTCTATGTTATTTTGTGTGGAGTCACGTGAAATCGTGTTATTTGTGACATACGGCCAACGATGCTAAAAGTGGACAAAAATGCGATTCATCAAGAATGACGCTAAATTCCTGAGATCATTTTCAAATCTTAATGCCATGTTTTGATCTTTCAAATAAATAATACAATTTAATGAATATAAAATTGTTTGTGCTATTATTTACAATATGAAGTTCTATCGGTCTTAAAAACACACCCAATATTTCCATTTCTACTTGAAAATTACTCTATACTCGTAAAAGTTTTGAACTGTAATTTTTTCTGCTCGGGTGTCACCTCTATGGTTAATACGCTGGGTGTGAAGTAAATTTCCATTGTTGTTATATTAATTTTTCTGCTCGGGTGTCACCTATATGGACTACACGCTGGGTTTAAAATTAGTTTCTATTGTTACTTTATACATAATAATTGATTTTGTGCTTACTTATTCTCTAATTTTTTCGATGTTTATTTCAGGCTCCGGGAAATAACGCCCAAATGAAATAAAGTCCACTTTTTTTTTTATATGAAGATTTGAAATCGTAAAATTTGGGTGTTATTTCATTTTTTTGGGCTTTATTTCATTTTCAATAAAAACTGAAAGAGGAAGACTTTTCAGCAAAGAAGATGGTTTTGTTGGCTGAGGGTTTTAATCCCTGCCCCGGCCGAAGGCCGGCATGCAGAAGGACACTTTTTACCTGCGCAAAAGGACCCTGGATAGAGGAAGACTTTTCAGCAAAGAAGATGGTTTTGTTGGCTGAGGGTTTTAATCCCTGCCACGGCCGAAGGCCGGCATGCAGAAGGGGATTGCACAGAACCAAACCATCTCCTTGTTAAAAAATGTCTTCATCTATCCAGGGTTCTTCTGCGCAGGCAAAGTGTCCTTCTGCATGCCGGCCTTCGGCCGTGGCAGGGATTACAACCCTCAGCCAACAAAACCATCTCCTTGTTGAAAAGCCTTCCTCTATCCAGGGTCCTTCTGCGCAGGCAAAAAGTGTCCCTCTGCGTGCCGGCCTTCGGCCGTGGCAGGGATTAAAACCCTCAGCCAGAAAAACCATTCTCTTGCTGAATAGTATTTGTATACTAACCCGTCCAATAAGTCCAACAGCTGCTTCGTAGCTAACGCATTTACCGCAAAATTGGGCCTTATTTAATTTTTTTTAGGCTTTGTTTCATTTTTCGGAAAAATTTGAAAATTTCTTAAAATGAAATAAAGCCCAAAGTAGGCCTTATTCATTTTTTTTACTGAATTTTTACTGCGTGATCGAAAATTGCAGTGACAATTTTACTGTGAGACATTGTCTTTTCTGGTATTTGTAAGAAAAGTTGAGTTTGATTTTCTAACTAAAAAGCCTAGGAAAGATGGAATTATTGAAAATTATAATTGTTTTGTTGCCTGCTGTGCAATGTCGTTTTTTATTTTTTCTAGCAGGACAGTAGCAGTCATGAATTTTACTGCAACGCGAAAAAAATCAGTCGCCAAAAATGCCTGTGTTTTAAAAGTCATTTCAAGCCACAGAAAACTACGTACACCTGATTGCAGTTTTTGCACTTTGCAGGCAAAAAGTGTTTTTTGGGAGGGAACTATAAGACATAGATCCGTTCTGTTTGAAACATTTTTTGTAGAATTTATCAGAAAACTAAGGAATCAGAAAAAAGTATACATATTCATGTAATTTTTTGTAAAAAATTGCGACCAAAAATTTTTTTTCGAAATTTGTTTTGAAAATTTTAAATTTGAGATTAATTTTCTCAAAAACTATTTGACCTAGAAGTCTACTTTTAAAAGTATTTTAAAGGTTGGATATTTGTTTTTTAAAAACAGGAAACGGGAATGATATACATAAGTGTTCCTGTTATTTTTTGAAATTTTTTTTATGGTTTGAAGTCGCGTTTTTAGAAAAACCCCTCCTGCCCCTGAATTGGGGAAAATTGCCCCTCTCCCTAATATGACTTTTTCCTTGTCTCGACTCAACCTACACGTCCTATACTTTTGATACATCTTATACGGAACGCCCTGGATATATGTCAATACATGCCGACTTTTATTAAGGTTGATTTTAGTCGCATCGGGATAACACCGCCGATAATCTTCTAGTACTTGCAAAATGAAATGTTTATTTTTTTTTTGAACTCTCAGAGCTAAAGTAGAAACACTTGCTGTTGTCAATGGCAGTGAGTGTAATTACAGTTACGGTACACTTATGCCGTGGTTAAATTTTTAAACTTTGCCTTAAATGCTTATCATTCTTTCATTACGTGTCATAATTTAGAAGGGTAAGACCACAAAAAATCTGAAGTTGAAAAATTAGGACCAGTCTAATGTACATATGTATGTAGTAGAGCTGTGCTTAAGCCGTTTTGAAACGAATTTTAAAACACAGTACGGTTTGGCAGTAAAAACTGTTTTTTCCATTTGCAATAACAGCCTTTATTGCTATTGCTCTGCTGGAAACGAAAACAAAATTGTCAGTCGGAAAAGACTCATTTTAATGCTCAAGACTCATTTACAGCATTTTAATGCCAATTATTGCTAAATAGATATAAAAGAAGGACACATTAGAGAGCTGCATAAGTAGTTTTAAAAACTGCTAGGCACTAAATGACAAACACAGGCTTGTCAAATGAAAATGAGTCGGCAAAGAAACCAATCAAAACACAAATACTCGTGAATAGGAATAGTCAAAGAACAGTGTGTAGCTGCGTTTTTGAATTGAACACACGAATGAATAATGTAACAACAACGTAAAATTACAACAACAAAGGAGAATTTCAAACAACGAAGAAACACTGCGTCAACTAAAATTACTGGCGAGAAGAACGAAATTTCTAATTTCTTCAGTTTCTTTGTATCTTTACTTGCCTCTCTTTTCAGTGCCTCTCTGATCTAAAGATTATCGGCAAGTAAACACCCTTATTCCAAGAGACGATATCGTTTCGAAAACCGCCTTTTTGTATGCAAAAGAAGAATAAAAATCGTTGCTCGTTTCGATTTTCGGAACGATATCGTCTCTTGAAATAAGGGTGTAAATTACAAAGAAACTAGAAATTTCGTTCTTCTCGCCAGTAATTTTTCGTTGTCGGAGTATTTTTGCGTTGTCCGCTGTATACATTTAGCAAAGGCTTAGCGAGGGGGGAGCAAGGGATTTATCATTTTGTCTTGCTGTACTTCTTGCCTGTACTGGTAAAATTGTCTTCGAAATCTTCAGACTCTTCATCTTCATAATCTGTTTTAGTCTCTGAGTCGGAAGTTGGCGTTGCTGTTGCAGTTGCTATAGCTATAATAGGCTCCAAGGATATGTTTCTTCTTTTGGATGGATGGATACTCTCTAAGCTCGCAGCCTTGCCAGTTGTGTACCCGACCTGTCCTTTGCTTTCTATCTAAAGATGATACAACCCTTTGTCCTCACTGCAGGACCCAGTGAGTCCTCACTTTTTTCGTTATATATTTTTTAGTTATAATATCACTTCATTCAAAGATCATATTTTCCTTGCCTTACACATTTATCGTAGGTCTTCAGCAGTTTGTCCAGTTTTGCATGTACGACTTGAATCGATAAATTTGGAAAATTTAATTTCTTTTGCCATAAGCTTGTTACTTCTTTCTCAATTTGCTTTAGGCGTTCTTGTCTCCCTTTGATGGATTCCCCCAGGAACAGATAGCGACCAACAATTTGAATTCTTAATGGTATTTTGCTGTTAGTTTCCACTGATTGTTGTTCCAGTGGAACAGGTCTACTTTTCCTGTGTGACTTATCAAATTGTACGAGATTCTTCGTCCAGGCCGTTTTGTTTCGTTCAGTAGTGGAAGCACTTTTGTTATATGACATTATGATCGAAAATATTACTTGGATATAGGATATTCGTATTTCTAGAACGCAATAACAAGTTTTATTTAACAATTGTCAGAATCGAAGCAAAAAAAACAAGGCCTACGTAAGTCAATCACCTGTCGATTGATGTTAGTTCACAAGTTTTTTCATAATTATAGGATATTCACACATAAATATACACACATTTATACTCATATGTATCATTTTCGAAATTTGTTGTTGTGTTCATTACTTTTAAAATAAAGTTCATCGATTTGTGATACAGAAAATTAATTTTTTCAGAAAAAGTTAAGTCATAACCCTAATACGAGTATACATACATATATATTCTGGTTCATAATCACCTCCTGAGTCGGTTTAGAAATCACGATTACGGGAGAACGAATAGAGCCATCGTAATGAAATTTGGCAGGAATACTTTCTGTCATAATAGACTGTTTGGGATTTAAAATGGGGAAAATCGGACCAGAGCAACGTCTACTTTTTATAGGCAATATGAACTTTCCCGTTTTTGTAGCTTATTTTCTCAGCTTCACTCCACAATTTCTAAGAAATTGAGCTAGTTAAAGCTAGAACTTTTTTCCCGAGTCCATCGTCTTATTCCAGGAGAGCCAGATCTATTCGGTCCAGGTGACCGAATAGCAGTATCGTCCTCAAATTCGGCACTTAGACCATGTCACGGCCTGAGAAAAAATTAGCTGTTTTTTCTTATTCTAGATGATAGTATGTTAAATTTTTTCATTGACACCTGATTTTTTTATTGAAGCCTAACCTGAGCCTGTGAGGTTATTTTACCCGAAAACCAATATAGTATATAAACGAGTACCTAAATTCTATATATTACTATATGTGTTTCTGGAAGGGGCACCAATAAAGTGTCGTGCCCTGGGCGCCACTTATGTTCGCTACGCCTCTGACATTTAGTGCTTTTGTTGTTGCTCTGTTTTTAAAAAACGCGATGACTTTTTTTTCCTTGGCCTCAATTCAAGCATGTATTGTCTAGCCTTCTTTGTTGTGCTGTTTTTATTGGGTTTGCAAAAATTTTTGGACAGTCACACTCGTTTATGAAATCAAAAAAGCAACAACAAGCAATGCTTGAAATTTTTTTTTTTTTAATTGGCTCGTAAGTCGACTTATGCAGCTCTCTAATACACATACGCAGTGCACATACTCGTACATATTAAATACATACACACGTTCAGCCGTCTCCTAGGCTTTTAGTTAGAAAATGAACATTACGTAGCTACCTTTCTGTTAACAAGGTAACGATAAAAAAAAAGAAACGGAAGAAAACTCTCCCTTTTTATACCCTACACCCGAAGGGATGATGGTATATTCACTTTGTGCTTCCGTTTGTAACGCATTAAAGGAGGCGTGGAAGGTACAGAAAAGTATATATGTATATTCTGGCTCAGAATCACCTTCTAAGTTGATTTAGCCATGTCCGCCCGTCTGTCTGTCTGTAGAAATCACGATTACGGGAGAACGAATAGAGCTAACGCCATGGTACCAATATTCTTTGTCACCATAGGCTGTTTGGCATTGAAAATGGAGAAAATCTGTCCAGTGCCACGCCTACTTTTTATATAAAATTTTAATTTTCCCGTGCTTTGAGCTCAATTTCTCAGCTTGTAGAGCGAATTTAAAATTTCATTCCCGATTCCTTGGTCTCAAACTTAAATGCACTCCCAAAAATGGGCGTGGTCCGCCCACTGTTGACGTAATCCGGATCTAAAGCTCAAGTTTCATTGCCGTGTTTACCGTATTGGTGAAAGTTATCTCACAGAAACCAGGAGCGTGACCCCCACTGGTGTTCCATACCACATAATGAGTTGTATGTTGGCAAAGCGGTGTTGTAAATGAGTTATTATATCAAAATGTACTATCTTTAAATTAAATGAAAGTGGGCGTCACCCGCCCACTTTTATCGTCACTTTGACAGATACGGGTGTAGGGCTCATATAATTCGGCCAAGCTGAAGTTAACGCTCTTACTTGTTTTCGTTTCTTTTTTTCTGTCGTTTTTCTCGAAAATACAGCAAAACATTTTTTCATGGTTTTCAATCGTTGTCGCCCCGATGTAGACAATTTACAACAAAAACAAAGTAAGAAAAAAACTTTGACTGAATGAGAATTAAATGGAATAATGAATGAGTATGCCTTTGGAGTTTGAGCGGAGGTAAAAAGGGAGAGTTTTTTCGTTTCTTTATTTGCCCATTATTTTTCGACGCTATTAAAACAAAGCACCAGCGACGGAGCGGCGCAAACTCTTTTTTTTTGTTCCTTTGAAGTTTAAGCGGAAGGAAAGAGGGAGAGGGAATCATTTCTTTCGCTCGTTTGGAGTTTGGGTAGAGGGAAAGAGACAGAAATGCCTCAACAGTAAAACTGCCAATGCAATTTTTAAACAAGCAGTAAAAATTACTGTCGGTCGGGTAACTGCACCACAGTTTTGTTATTTACTGCATTTTTTTTTATTTACTGCACAAAAAACAGCAGTCCTGTCGATTTGTGCCTAGCTGTCTTCAAAACATCTGGTGCACGTCTCTAGTATGTAGACAGATGTAGCAAACTGGCAGACATGTAATACATGCACATATCAAAAGTATTAAGATATTACTCAAAGATATTTCTGTTGAGTATGGCATTACGTACGTGCCATTATAATATTTCGCAGTTATTTAAAAAAAAAGAAGCGATTTAACTACAATAAAACAATGAACTGAAAACGTGTCTAAAATCAGAGATTCTAAGTCCTACATATCTTAAATAGCTTTAGAAATACGTAATTAAATTAAAAAAGTAAATCTAGAAAAACAAATAAAAGTAATACACGCGAATCTAACAAGTAATGATTTTTTTCTTACCCAATGATACAATGATGATAAATTATCTTCTTATTTTATGTTATCATTTGTCCAATAAATTATGTTTCTTAACAGGTTTTGTTAATTGCGGGTTTTTGTTTGTTTTTAATTTATTTTGCTTGTTTTTTTTAAAAGCAGTTATACCGAGAGTTCTCGTTTCCAAATTTGATATCGTTTATCAGCTTTTGATTCTCTAAGTTCAATTCCAAGAGCAATTTTTAATTTTTCCACAGCTTCATCGAATTCCTTACGTATAGTTTCGTCAACGGACTTAACACACAGACAGGAATTATGAAATGTAAAAAGAAATGGATGAAACATATTTTCCTTTTTTACAAAATACACCTTCTTCTCCATCGAAGCTCTCTTACTTTCATATCTGCCTGGTTTAATAAACCGTTCTCTTGACATAGCTTCTTAAAAAGTTTGATCGGATCTCTTTTCTGTCGCACATTCGGCGTTTTGTCAGGTGGAGGATAACAAATACGTGCATTCGATGTCACTTGTTTGGGATTACTAGGGGTAGTAATTTGTAGAACAAGTGGGCCATTTCGTATAACATAATCGATGGCATATGTAGCGGCACTGCGTACAGCCAAAATATTTGTGCTATCAACCCAAACGCTAGGCACTACATCGCCATGCTTATAAAAATTAGCACTGCAGGAATAATTAATAGTATTGCTGTCCTTAGCTGGAGAAACCAACATAGAAGAAGGATATCAATTGGAAATTTAATACGGATACGATATATGTATGCATACATGGGCACACTGCAGTATATGTACATATGAATATGAAGTGCATTATAAAAAGCAGACACTGATTACTGAAAAAAATTGCAGTAATCAGTAAATTTTTACTGATAATGAAATTTCATTTGCATTACCAGTAAAATTTTACTGATTACTGAAAAAAATTGCAGTAATCAGTAAATGTTTACTGTTTACTGAAAAATCATCAGTAAAATTTACTGGTAATGCAAACTAAATTTCATTATCAGTAAAAATTTACTGATGACTGAAAAACTGCAATAAAAAATGGAATTTCATTTGCATTACCAAATTTTTGTTTTCAAAAAAAAGGTTCGAACTAAAAATATTTACTAGGTACTGGTACTTAAACGAGTACGATTTATTTTTTCTGGTAAAAGTGCATGAAATTTTATTTTTCAGTAAGAATTTTTAGTAATCAGTAAAAATTAATCAATAAAATTAATCAATCAATGAAATGCAAACAAAAATTTGGTAATGCAAATGAAATTCCATTTTTTATTTTTCAGTCAGTTTCAATTTTTCAGTCATCAGTAAAATTTACTGGTAATGCAAACAAAATTTCATTATCAGTAAAAATTTACTGATTACTGAAATTTTTTTCAGTAAACAGTAAACATTTACTGATTACTGCAATTTTTTTCAGTAATCAGTAAAATTTTACTGGTAATGCAAATGAAATTTCATTATCAGTAAAAATTATAATTTTTAAATAATGAAATTTCATTTGCATTACCAGTAAAATTTTACTGATTACTGCAATTTTTTTCGGTAAAAAGTAAACATTTACTGATTACTGCAATTTTTTTCAGTAATCAGTAAAAATTTATTTTTACTGCAATTTTACTGGTACTGCAAAGTGCCCATCTATGTATGTATGTGTAAATAAAACTATGTGATTATACAATGCATAGATTTAGATGTTAAACTTACCGAGGTTATTATTTTCGCATACAAAAATGATGGGTAACTGCCATAAAGCGGCCATATTGAACGCTTCAAAGAGCTGTCGCTGACCGGCAGCATCATCACCATATAAAGCGAAACACACACCACCATCGCCTTTGTACTTGGAAGAGAGGGCAACACCCGCCCCCAAAGAAACCTATAAGGATTTGGGGTATACAAATCAGATTTCATTTGCAATGATAGATTGTAATTTTCGTATATGAGGTCTGTTCGACGAGCTAAGCACGTCCAAGCAAAATAGCTGGCAAAAATTAACTGAACATTCAAAGTGGTTGAACTTGTCAGCATAAGTGAGGGACATGAGTACCAACATAACGCTACAAAATTTAATTTAAAAAAATTGGAAAATAAAATATACGTAACCCGCGGGAATTAAAAATTCGCGATACTTTTTGAACAGACCTCGTATTTAGCTTAGAGATAAAAAGATTTGGCTCTAAGATGTCGTCCTATAAGAATTAGAAGTTGATTGTTTTCGCCAAAATTTAAAATTTATAGCATCTGCAGGGAAACACATTTGTTCGAAAGCAGGTTTTTGCAATTTCCGTAATTTGGATACTCTCGTTTTCAAAACGATAGTCTGTTTCGCCTGTCTCGTTTTAGCTGACGCGCCTCAGGAACCCGCTTCAGTTCAAAGCGACCGTTTTTTCTCGGGGTCTTGTATCGATTGATCTGTATCGATCGATTGATCTGGTCGTATCAATTGATTGATCTGTACTAGAGGTCTGCATGGATCATCTCAAAAGTACCCAGTGGTAAAAATGGTCATGATATCATCGATGATATCCTCATGATTTCGTGTGCCGTATCGACTCGATTCGGCATCCACTTTTCGCATTACATTTACACATAGAGTGCCTAGGGACCCGGAGTACTTCGGGTTCTTGCTTACGGTGTAAGCGAGTAACGAATGAGGCCTGTATACGCAATCAATTCGCTCTTAGCTACGAAATTTACACCCTTGATTCGATTCCACCTGACGCCGTAAGGCAGGTCCGTAAGTAGTAGTTATTTTTCTCGCTTACAACTACCTTCGTGGCGAAGTCCTTTGAAATTCATCGACAAAATCAGTACGCAATCATCAATGATTTTCAAAGGCCTTCGCTACATTTACCACTGGGTACTTTCGAGATACAGAAAAAAGATCGAGCATTGACTGCAGAGTATCTTTTGATTATTCGAATCGAATGAGACTGAACGAATACTCTGCTGAAAATTCTACACTAGACGACTCGGAAGAAAACGATTATTCGTCGTTTATGAATTGGAGGGGCACCGAATAAAAAAATATTCATATCCCAATTCATTTTTGTTATTGGACTCCATAGAAGAACGTTTTTTTACTTTACGCCTAGGGAAAAAAGGAAAGTTCTTTGTTTCATATCTATTTGCTGAAGTTTTTGTTAGTGGAATCGAAAGAGGTAGTCGCCGGTCTTTAGAGTTTGAGAGCAGTGAGAAGACGGAGAGTTTTTTCATTTCTTTATTTGCCGATAATTTTCAGACGCTTATACGGCGGTCTGCTGCCTGTGCTGCTACGACGGTGAGGCAGACACTTATGTACATATAAAGCGGTCTGCTGCCTGCCTTGCTCCGACGCACAGTGGAGGAAAATGGCTGTTTTTGACTTTCTCACGGTCAAAAATCTGTAACTTTTGAAAGGGTTGAGATACTTTGATGCGTTTTTTTGCAAATGAAAGTAGAAACATGTATTTTATCAATACGTAGACGCCATATGTCTTGCAATTTTTAAATATTTTTAAAAAATTTCCAAAAGTCTAGTTTTGTAAAAAAGTCGCATCAAAAAAAAAATGTTTTTACCTGCTTATATTTTGACTAGTAATCATTATTTTTGCGATAGGACATATAAATTAAATATGTTAAAGATCTACAAAATTGTATCTAACCAATAACCAATGTAGTTTAAGTGAAAGGTTTGTAATTTTGAATAGTAACAATATTTCTTCCAAATATTAAAACAATGAAAACACAAAGTAATTTTTAAATTTTTGAGTTTTATTTACTTAAGTATATTATTATAAATTATAATATAAAATTTAAATAGAAAATATTTTACAAATTCTCAACAAAATCTTCATCTAGAGGTTTCAAAATCAATTCTTCTGCCTCTTTACTTAAGGGTGTAGAAGTTCTGGTATTTTTTTTCCTTAAGGATGAAATGTAGGGATCTGAGGAAATAAGAAACATGAAACATTATTTGTTCGCCACGCATCAATACTTTATGAACAGTGGGGGACATTGCTCTTCATGGATACAATGCGTTATAAAGATCGGCAGTGGCTTTAGTATATATATTTACCAAATTTTGAAGGGTTTATTTTTGTTAGCATTGTATCGCATTGCTAACAAATTGCATTTAACAAAATTTCTTGTAGCCTTCTTTTTTTGTCCGTTCTGAGCTATTTTCAAAAAGCTTCTGGGGTCTGCCTCGTTTTGATTCTGCTGCTGGATTTTCCTCAACATCACTGTCCTCGTCATCTTGTTGAATTTTAATGACGTTATTTAGCCATTACTGGTGTTTGCTTTGCAAATTTGACATAGAATAGCTGCAAGTCTTGTAATACTTCCTGCCGGTTTTCAAAGACTGTATTTTTGTTTTTTTAAATTTTGCAGTGCATTATAGCTTAAAATGTTATGTAACCTCTGCTTACTTCAAAATATTTGATATGAATGATTTCCATAACTAAAAAACATTCATTTATAAGAAATTGTAACCACTAGAAAAGTCCCACAACTATGCAGGCAGCCTTATGCCAGATTATTTCATAAGGGTTAGAGCTTACGCAAGGTAAGCTCTAAGCTGTTTTTCATGGCTGCCATAAGTCGATATAAATTTGATAGGATTGACTAATTAAAAGTATTTTATTACCTAAACACAAAAAAAATCAAAATTGTAGGAAAACTAGCTTCCAGAGAAGGAAAAGGTATTGAAAAAAGCCAAAAGACAAGGTTTAATAATCTAAAAATTGCACAGTGGTGATAATTTTATTCATTCCAATACTAAGTTTAGTTTACTTTATAGATTTCAAGTTAAAAACAACGTTATCTTGATGTACATTATTAGTAGAAAATACGAAGGTACAATTTTCAAACAAAGAAAAACGGGTTCCCGTGGTTCGCTGCGGGTCCAGTATATTTGAGAAAGTTTTTCTCAGTGGTTCGAATTTTCAGAAACTGTTAACGGTTCCACGTGCCGAGACGTGCGTCAAAAGTTATGGCTTCCGATACTAAATATTTACAGTAAAGTAAAGTAAGTCAGTCTTTTTTCAAAAAATAATTTAAAATATTCTTGTGAGCCACGCTCACAAACTCTATGCAGGGTTCGATTTAAAAATAGCCGAGATTTAACATACTTTTTATTTTAAATTGATAACTCAAACATGGGATAAGTAATACGCGTTCAAGGTCAGAAAAAAAACTAAAAAAACAGTTTTCGAAAATTTAGTTTTTATTTCTTGACTTTGACCGATTATCATGCGACTTGAGACTAATTTTCAGAAAATTCCTTTTGGCTCTGGAGACCTATATCTATTATAAATTAAATGGTTCTTTAGGTTCTACCCTAATTTCATTCGTACAAAAACGTATGGAGATTCGGTTTCATTCGAATCTAGTAGGCGTTTGAATTTTTGAGTTAATGAGTAAAATTTCTATTCGAAATGTGCTGTACTGCAGTAGTGTATTCAAGGGTATTCATGTGTTCGAGACATCCCATGCGAGAAGTCCTCTATCGTATAAGGTCACGCCAGGACTTCAAGAACTGTCTTAACTGAGAAGTGCTCTATCGTATGAGGTCACGCCATGACTTCAAGAACTGTTTCATATCGGGATCCCTTTTTATTTTGGAATCGAAAACCTTACAGGATATGCGATTACAATACTGAAAGTATTTTCAAAATTTTTAGTATAACAATGTTAAATTTTCACGTTCTAGTGTTAAAAATATTATTCAGTGTTAAAAATATTATTCAGCAACATCTTGAACAAAATTACTTGCAATCAATTCTCGACTAACGATCGTTTTCGAATTTCTATTACACGGTATTCCATTTCTTTACAAGCATTCATCCTTACCTGAGCCTCCAATATACCACTGCCTCCAAAAAAATGTGGTGAATGCATTAGCATAGAACCACCTCTAGCACGTTGGTCACCACTTCCACGTCCTGCCAATTCAGCCAAAATACTAAGGAGTGGAATGTTCATCATATAAGACCAACCATGACAACGATATGAGGTAATAACATTATCATTATCACGCATAGCCGCTTTTATGCCTGAAAGAAAGAACGAAAAGTTATTATTTGTCATTAATCATCATTGAGTATTTCGCATATTAAATATTAAACGTTGCTAAAATAGGCAAAAAACAGTGTGTAACATACTCAATCTGATCTATTTCCTGTATAACTTTAAGAGAGACTTATAGCTTAAACCCAATCAGAGAAGCAATACAAATAAGCCGAGCGACGATGGCTAACCACAATTTATTAAACTCTTTTTTCTATACATAGAGGAAAACGTTCTAAACATACCAGTGGTAAAAATTGCAAAGGCCTTTAAAAATCATCGATGATCACTTACTGATTTTTCCGATGGATTTTAAACTACTTCGGCATGAAAGTAGCAGTAAGCGGCAAAAATACTTACCACTTACCTACTTACAGCGTAATGGCTCGTTTACACAGTGCAAGCTGCTGCCTTTCCAGTAGACAGCTACTAGGCTTGTCAAATTCCTAGGCAGCAGCTCGGCTCGCCTTTGCTGTCTACACGACACCTAGTTACTGCCCAGTCGTAGTCGAGTTGCGATGTCGAGTGAACTTGTTTTATTAATGAAACTCTACAGGGACCAAGAAAACCTGTGGAATTGTTTCGATTAAAACTATCGAAATAAAGATATGAGAAAAGCATCTTTGGAACATATCGCAAAAGGAATGCACCTAGGTAACACCATTGAGGTAACCAAGAAAAGAAAAAATTTACGATCCACCTACAATGAAGAAGTGAATAAAATCGAAAAAAGCAAGAGTGGCGTTAGCGCAGACGAGGTGTAAAAACCATCCATAAAATGGTTTGATGTAATGGATTATATAATAAAAACAATTAATTTAAATTGTTATTAATTAATTTAATAACAATATTAATTTATTGATATTGGCTATGGTTATAGATATTTTCCAATTCCTGACATAATATTGTTGTCAAAGACACCGTTTTTTTTAATGAAATATTATTGTCAGAAGACCATCTATCCCAGCAAAACAAGAATCAGAGATAAGGAGATAGGAAACTGCTGAAATATGCTAAAATATGCAACTCTGACGTAAAGTAGTGTTTGTGAAAAACCTGAAAAATGCTTCTCAGAAACTCAACTATCAGACCCTGATGAAGAGTGTCAAGGAAAGGGAACGGGGTTTTTCGTATAGGAAAGTCATTGTTCGTTCCGTTGGTGCCGCGTTCGCGGGAGAGGGGTTAATTGAAAATAGAAACTCAACTATCAGACCCCGGATGAAGAGTGATCGGGACGAAGAGGGTTCAGATTTCAGACCCCAATGACAATTCAGATTTTTAAGTCAAATCGTTTGTATTGAGATAGCAACTTCATTAATTATTCATATAAGTAATGAATTCGAAGACATAAATTTTTATTTATTTATTTATTTACTTATACATATAAGTAATAAATTCGAAAACATCAATTTTTATTTATTTATTTATGCCAATATTTAGTCTATTTAATATCCATTTTACTTTTAAATAGTTTTTTACTTAATTAGAACCTATTTGGAAATAGTATTTTTAAGTTAAATATCATTGCAAGTGCAGATTAACATAAAAAAATCGAATGTAAATTGTTTTATACGCTCAAATCCGCCACTATTTTATACCAGAAACTGTATGACCTATTTTTTTAACAATTCACGCAAAATAAAACATTATAAAATCAAATTGATTATCCAGTTTAAATAAAAGAGATGAAGAGTGATCGGGACGAAGAGGGTTCAGATTTCAGACCCCAATGACAATTCAGATTTTTAAGTCAAATCGTTTGTATTGAGATAGCAACTTCATTAATTATTCATATAAGTAATGAATTCGAAGACATCAATTTTTATTTATTTATTTATTTACTTATACATATAAGTAATAAATTCGAAGACATCAATTTTTATTTATTTATTTATGCCAATATTTAGTCTATTTAATATCCATTTTACTTTTAAATAGTTTTTTACTTAATTAGAACCTATTTGGAAATAGTATTTTTAAGTTAAATATCATTGCAAGTGCAGATTAACATAAAAAAATCGAATGTAAATTGTTTTATACGCTCAAATCCGCCACTATTTTATACCAGAAACTGTATGACCTACATATTTTTTTAACAATTCACGCAAAATAAAACATTATAAAATCAAATTGATTATCCAATTTAAATAAAAGAGCAGACATAAAATAACGTTGGTATACCCTCATATTTTCGTTCACCTCGCCATTGAATTTGCCGATACTAGTGTTGCCCGTTTGTATAGAACGCACCTATTTTTGCGCCTCTTATGAATTCTGGTACCAAAGCAGTGTTGCCGGTATGCTACAATATGAAATAAATTGAATATTTTCTCATTTACCAAATATATAAGTGCATAAATGTGCTTGAACTGTTAACAAAACGTTCATTCTTGCTTGACGGAGTACAAATTACTTCCCAGAATAGAAAATTATAGTGTTCTTTACACCGAGTGCTACAAAAAGTACTTTTACCTTTTTCGTACTTTCTGAATTTCGTTTTTTTAACGTAATTTAACGCTGCTTTATAATATGATTGATTTTTTCACCACAATTGAAGAAATGAATAAATTTTAGATGAAATCTTCTATTTTATTTATGGATATTGTATTTAACGATACAAATAATGTTAATTACATGTACAAATGGCGGAATTGTTTGTTTAGAAGTATTCTTTATTTTCAGTAGTTATGAGTAATTTTCTTTCCTTTTATCTTTGCTGCAATAGCTAAACATCCTAGCAAAATTTCAAAAGTTCGACAACAAACATGGTTGCGAAGTTAAAAATCTCCAGGACGCAAGATTGCATATGTGTTCCAAACAACCATGTTGGTATTGTATTTAATACCACGCAGCCTATTATGACAAAGTATATTCGTCCCAAATTTCATAGCTCTATTCGTTCTCCCTTAATCGTAATTTCTACAGACGGACGGACGGACATGGCCAAATCGACTTGGGAGGTGATTCTGAGCCAGAATATATATACTTTTCTATACCACGCCTCCTTTAATGCGTTGCAAACGAAAGCACAAATTGAATATAACCTCATCCCTTCGGGTATAAGAAGCATTCCTTTTAAATAATAAGAATTTAATGCCTTAAGAATTTAAGTCCTTTGACGTATTTATTTATTTATGCATGCAAGCATTTAAGTTTTTATACGATTGCCCGCTAATACTACTGTTCTTCCGTGAAGAGGAGCCGCATTTGTTGGAGCATGTCCGTAGCTATAGCTATCATAAGCTTGTTGCTTGTAAGCAACGTGTTCTTCGTAACCTCGTCTGCAATGAAAGGAAAGAAAATTTACTTTCACAATAAAAATTCACATCTTTCGGTCTCTAAATTCAGTCGACTTGACATTTTTTATTAGCCAAAGAAGACAGAATATACATATATTTTGATCATAAAACATACCCGTACGTTTCGTCCATAGCACTTCTGGCCTTCTCTAGTATGGACATAACTTTCTGTTTTGGCGGTATGGAGTTTTTGGCAAAAGGGCTAAGCCAAAGTCCTAAAAATCCACAAAAAATTATGAAATTCAAAATTCCGCAAGCATGCCATTCACTCTACCTGTAGCCATGATGTGGTGGTAAGCTTTTACCAATTTCTGATGCGCCGTCGCCGCCACCATCACCACTTCCAGTAGTTGCAACTCCACATAATCACGCAACTTAGCCATCATGATCGGTTATGCTGGTATTGTCCATTAGCTCGCGCAGTTGCTCTTGACGAATGACATCATTGCTGTTCGGAATTAATAATTCCTAATACTTGCCGTGCCACTTGCACAGTCCAGTGCATGATTTAACTTCATTAAAATTTCCCTAATTTCTTTGCGAAATAGATAAACAATTTTCGCAATCTAATAAATTTTTGTTCTCATAAAATGATAAACAAAGGAAATGTCAAATAAACGTGACGACATGCGGTGAACTTCACATACAGCACACATATACTATACGTGTGTCCCCACGTAAAATTAAACCAAGAAATTCATGTGTGCATTTCTGATCTCCGAATCGTTAGCGATTAACTTGCTCGCTTCTGAACGATTCGCTTCTAAATTCGCATTTTTCAACTTTTACGTAGCGAGTAGTTCATCATTACAAGCTTTACGTGAAATCGGTGGTATGTCAAAGCTGTGTTTAATTTTTCTTTAGGAAAATACATTGTACACTAGGATTTCTCTTTTCTTCACATGATCTACGGCTTTAATAATTTTGTTATGATCTCTCTTTTTCTCTTAGCGTTCATATAAGTATATCAACAGTGTTGACCTAAAAAAATATTGCATTTGTGAAATTGTGCTAGCAAAAATAAATTCAATGTGCTTTATATATTTCAGTTAATCTTTCTGAATGAGAAATACGTTGATGTGTTCCAAATGAGTTTTATTAATTGAATGAAAAACTTTTAAGTAAAATGAAAATATTAGCTATAAAAAAGCTATAAAAGTAGCTTTTTTGAGGTCGAAAACGGCTCTAAGGATTTCTTTGATATGCACATATTAGCGAGATTGAGAGATTGCAAATCGATCTGTCGAGGTGTTTTTTTCGAAAAAATTTATTTTTGTGGTTTTTTTTCTCTATTAAAGTGGTTGATCAACAAGTGTGTGAATAATTTATTGACATTGTTTTGTTTTTGTTTTTAAATTTTGTTTTGTTCTGAAATAAAGGGGTACATTTCTGATCTACGAACGATTGACATATCGCTCGTTCCGCTTTGTTATTTTCGCATCGTTAACATTTTCCGATTTCTTATCCACCTTGAAATCGTTCGCTAACGATCGCTGATTTTACAACAACACTTTCAATAGTTCTTACGTCTAATCGTTCAAAATCCACATTTCTTACAACGATTTTGATAGAAATGGAAAACGGTGAATTGTCATACCAAACGTTTGGTACAAATCAGTCCATTGTAGTCCAGTGAAATGCTGGTAAAAACCGCAGGTATTTTATTATTTTCGTTTTTGGCCTTGAAGCAGGTACTTTTAAACAGGTAATATTCAGGAGTATATAAAAAAAAAAAATTAGGGTTAAAAAAAGAAATACTTATGCATTTAGTGTCTGAAGTACCCTTTTTTTGAAAATTCTACATTTGGAGGGCTCCAGCGCCTAAGGCCGTGGTTTGCCAGGTATAAAACTGGGTATAGGATGAAAGGTTATCTCAAAGGCTATTAGAAAAATCTAATTTTTTTTGTTGTCGACCATAATTTTTTTAATTTTTCGTTGTTTTTTTAAAAGAAAAAATGTAGACCATTTAGAGGGCTCCAGCGCCTAGGGCCGTGGTCTGCCGGGTACAAAACCGGGTATACGATTAAAGGTTCTCTCAAAAGCTATCAGAAAAATGTAATTTTTTTTTTGTTGTCGACTGTTGGGCTATAATTTTTTTAATTTTCCGTGGTTTTTTTTAAAAAAAAATTTTTTTTTCAAAATATATATAAATTTTTTTCCCCATTTTTTTAAACTCTTACCCCATATAATATAATAAAAAAAACCGGAAATCGAAATTTTTAAAAATGGCGGAGATATTTAGTTTCAAAGCATCCAAAAATAGACCCCTTTTCAGGGGGCCAAAAAGTTATGAAAAACTCAACGGATGCACTTGAAACTTCGCAGCCATTACGAATATATCCTCAATTTATAGATAAGTACAAAAAAGTTTCAAGAATTTACTTTTGAATATGTTTTTTTGCCAAAATTTAAAAAAATTAAAATATTTTTCGACTTTGGAGCCCTACGGCTCTGAGCCTGAGACATCTACATAGATCTCGGCCAGTGCAAAGATATTTCAACATTTCTCTGTCGATTGCAAAAAACCGCATTCAAAAATTCCTATCCGTTCAAAAGTTACAGATTTTTGGCCGATGAATTTCTATTCTGGACCACTGTGCGTGCGAATTTCAACGAAATTCGACTGTGTTCAGGCTATATTGCATTGGTGCTTCGTGTCGGCAAATGCATCTCTCTAGTCTGTTTGCATTTTTTCCCCCACAATATCATCAGGTAGTACACAGACCTCGTCCGTTATTCGTTTACACCGTAAGCAAAAACGCGAAGTATTCCCGGTCACTCGAAAATGCATTTGTAAATGTAATGTGAAAACTGGATGCAGAATCGAGTCGATACGGCACACAAAATCATGGGACATCATCGATGATGTAGTGGCCATTTTACCACAGGGATAACTATCACGATCTGCCAAAAATTAATTTCAATTTTGATTTCAACGATCTGCCAAAAATTGACTTCACAACAATTAGTTGTTGGTTAATTACGCTGAGCAGGAAAAATATGGGTGGTTATAATTACCTATAACCACGCAAAAAATAATATAATTACATATACATATATTAAAAATTATATAAGATTATTAGAAATTGATATCAGCGTAGGAAAAATTTCAATTATAAAATTAATAAAAATTATATAAATACATATGTAGTTTCTGATGCAAAGAATTAGAAATTTAAAAGTGGCCTATCCTGGCATTGAACCGCGATCGCGGCATGCACAGAAGTTTCGGCGGAAGTGTCTGCCAGAAATATTTCAGTGTCTGCCAGAAATTATTTTCATAATTAATTTCAAATTTTATTTTAACGATCTACCAAAAATTAACCTCACAACAATTAGTTGTTACTTAAATACGCTGAGTAGGGAAAAATATGGTTATATGTATATACAGTCAACCCTCCTACAACGCGACAAATACGTTCCTAGAAAACGTCGCATATGTTAGTAGGAAATCGCGTTGCAAGAGACATAAACTCTGTAGAGAAAAAGGGGTTAGAAAGGGGTCTATTTTAAGTATAAAAAACTGCATTTAAATTAATAAAATGTCACTTTAATAAATTAAAATTCAAGATTAGAAATCCTTCAATAAAATTATAATAAATTTAAAAAAATAATTTACGTTTTTAAAAATTAAGAACTAAGTGCTTAAGTCAAGTGCACAATTCCACTTCATTCAAAAGTGGAGTTAATTTTTTACTTACAAATTTATACTCGTACAAAACAACCAATGTCAAATCTTAAACATTCCGAGAAGTGTTTTTTTTTTTAATGAGTACGCTTTTTTTAATCGCGTTGTAGGAAAAAAATCGCGTTGTAAGAAAAATTGCCTCAATTTATAAATCGCGTTGGAGCGAAAACGCGTTCTAGAAGTGTCGCGTTGTTGACTGTTCATGTAACCCTCCTATAACACGGTATTTTACAACACAGTTTCACTATAACACGAAAAGAGAAATTCCCCAAAACCCTCTTATAACACGGTACTTCTGCAACACGACAATGAGAGAAAATTACATTATGCACTATGAACACACAATATATGGGAATAACCAAAATTTTACTACTTTTTTTTCGGAAAATACCTGAAATTTTTCTGAATAAACTACGCCTGGATGTATTTTTTTTACCTATTAAACTTGAGTACATATTTTGTGATGCAAGAGTTTAATTCGTGGCAATTAGCAATTAGCATAATTTTTTATTCTTTAAGTGAAGATTGTAAAATTAATAAGTTTATAATAAAAAAATTAGAAGAAGGTCTATTCTTAGCATAAAAACTAGAATTATTTTTCTTCATCTGAAAGGAGCTTAAAATTCAAAAGGAACCTGCAAAATTGCTTATTACCATATTATACAATTTACAACGAGCTTGTAGGGGCAAGCAAGCAAGGAACATTACTCTCCTTTTTGTACTGGTTTTATCTAGTCTCATATAACACGGTTTCGCACAACACGGGACTTTGTAGAAACGTAAAAGAACTACGTTGTTAGAACGTAATAACAACTACCGTGTTATAGAAGGGATACCTGTACTCATAACCACGCATGTAACATAAATAATTAAAAAGCTTACGTTCTCTTTGTCAGAAAGTATTGTCTTCGTTTTTTAAACCCTACACCCGAAAGGTATATTCAATTTGTTCTTCAGTTTGTAACGCATTAAAGGAGGCGTGGTAGGTATTGAAAAGTATATTCTGAGTCGATTTATTCCTGCCCGTCCGTCTCTCTGTCTGTGGAAGTCACATTACGGGAGAAGGAATAGAGGTAAATTTGCACGAGTATTTTACATTACCATTGGCAGTTTGGCATTGAAAATTAGGAAAATCGGACCAGTGCCAGTGTCGGCCTACTTTTTATAGCCCACTTTTCCATTGGATAAGTGGTCCATAAGTCCATTGTATTATGGTGCAATTTGTACCTGCGTGGTTAAATTTTTTTTAAGTTTTTCTTTTTGCTGAATCAAATTTTAAGAAGCGCAATTCAGAAATTCGAGTTTAACTCTCTAAAACGATTTTGTTCTAAAAATATATACAAGCGAAAAGTCAAATCTTTTCGATTTTCTTAAGCCCAATAGTAATTGACTCATTTGCAAGTTTCGAGCAAATGTTGAAGCTATCAACATAAGAGGATTTTCTTAAGTCCATTGTTTTGTCATCGTACAACGCCGAAGGTTTCATTAGTCTCGTCGCCATTAGGCCAATTTAATGACTAAAAGGAGGTAATTTACCGTCTTCATCAACATAGTTATACAACACCGTGAGGTTGTCTTCAAATATCGCAAATTACATTGAAATTACATTGTTTGAGAGACCAAACCGACCGATTCAACGACCAGTAACGACCGAAAGATCAGAAAAACTTCGCCGATTGAAAAGGGGCTCATTCATCAGGAAGAAGCGATAGCGATTACACCTAGAAGGCGTTGAATCTGTTATCTTAAATTTTAACGAAATTAATGTTAGTGATGCTTAAAGAAATAATGAATTTGCCAATATTGTAATCCTAAAATTTAATAGGTTACAGGTACGATTACGTCGTGGGATCGTGTACCATACATTAACAAAACCGGTGAGTTTCAAACGCCTTTCGAAAACCTTAATAATACAATATTGGTAAATATTTTCCTTGTTTTGAGTTTTCCATAAATGTTTGGTTTTGACTATATGAGACTATAGTTAAACTCCTAGACAAATAATTGTTTGTAATATTCTGTTACTCTGTGAATTTTTAATCCAAGATAGAGTTTGTGAATTTAATATATAATTAATAATTTAATAAATCTTCATAATGTCATAATCATTTAGTAATATCTCGTATGGAGTTCCAGGAAAAGGTGTCCGTGAGTGGGAAGAGTTGTGAAGTGAAAACAAATAGTATGATGGTTTAAATTTTTATTTAAAAATTGTTTGTAGCAGGGGGGGAGGGGGTCTTCCCTTCCAACTGAGCGAAGTCGGAGCACCAAAACGAATCTCTCCGTTTATATTGTTTCGAAAAAAAGGTAATTGCTACAAATTTCTCAGCTTGTAGATTTAATTTGAAGGTAAAATTTTATTCCGGAGTCCATCCAGACAAAAGCCACTATAACAGAACGAATAGAAGTATCATAATGAAATTTGGCACGAATATTCTTTGCCATGTTAATGTAAAAAATGGATAAAATCTGACTACAGCCACTCCTACTTTTTTAATTAGATATTAATGCGTCCGAATTAGAAGCTGAATTTCTCCATTTTCAGTCCGTATCTGAAGCTTAAATTTTATGCCGTTTATGGTATTGATAAAAATAATCTCACAAATAGTAGGCGTGACAAGCCAACTGGTATACTAGGGATGTGTATATAAGAAAAGCGGTGTTGTGAACGAATTAATAGATCACAACATTTACTATCTGTAAATAAAATGAAAGTAGGCGTCGCTCGCCCACTTTTTATCATCGCATCGACAGATACGAACGTAGGGTATATGAGCTAGGCCGAAGTTAACATTTTAATTGTTTTTCCTTATAGCGTACATATGTTAAAAACATTAAAAAAGTCGTACGAAGTGATAAAAAATTTAAAGTACATACTTTAAAAATCATTTATGAACAACTGATGATTTTTTGAGTAAATGTTAAAGTAGTTTAAATTGTCGAAATGCAAAAATTTAGCTTTTAATAAATTCTAGCCAGAGCTTGAAACTTTTATAACTTATATTAAAAAAGTCTCTGAATAAGAGTTATTCAGTGACTTTTATTTTTAAAAGTCTTTTATAACAGTTATTCAAAGACTTTTATTTTTAAAAGTCTTTCATAACAGTTATTTAAAGACTTTTATTTTTAAAAGTCGTTCATAACAGTTATTTAAAGACTTTTATTTTTAAAAGTCTTTCATAACAGTTATTCAAAGACTTTTAAAATAAAAGTCTTTGAATAACTCTTATTCGAAGACTTTTAAAATAAAAGTCTTTGGATAACTGTTATTCAAAGACTTTTATTTTTAAAAGTCTTTAATAAAAGTCTTTTCTTGATAAAGTGGTGCTCAAAACGACTGAGGCTTTTTACACGTGGTAAAGGTGTTTGAAGACCCCTCCTGGGGATAGGAAATACCGTGAAACAGATTTTGGACATAGTGGGCGGTGGGTGTGGACCCCCAAAGTGGTCACACAGGGGTATTTTGACCAAAAAATTTTTATTGCACCATTCGATAGGAAATGTAATGAAACGGATTTTGGACATAGTGGGCGGTGGGTGGGGCCGCCCCAAAGGGGTCACAGGGGGTGTTTTGACCAAAAAATTTTTATTGCACAAATCGTTGGGAAATGCCGTGAAACGGATTTTGGACATAGTGGGCGGTGGGTGGGGCCACCCCAAAGGGGTCACAGGGGGTGTTTTGACCCAAAAATTTTTATTGCACAAATCGTTGGGAAATGCTGTGAAACGGATTTTGGACATAGTGGGTGGTGGGTGGGGCCACCCCAAAGGGGTCACACGGGGGTTTTTTTACCGAAAAATTTTTATTGCACAAATCGGTAGGAAACATCATGAAATGGATTTTGGACATGGTGGGCGGTGGGTGGGGCCACCCCAAAAGGGTCACACGGGGGTTTTTTTACCAAAAAATTTTTATTGCACAAATCGGTAGGAAACATCATGAAATGGATTTTGGACATGGTGGGCGGTGGGTGGGGCCACCCCAAAGGGGTCACACGGGGGTTTTTTTACCAAAAAATTTTTATAGCACCATTCGATAGCTTATGTGGCGAAACGGAATTTGGACAGGGTCCGTGGGATCCCTTTGTGGTGGCCCCACCCACCGCCCACTATGTCCAAAATCCGTTTCACGGCATTTCCCAACGATTTGTGGAATAAAAATTTTTTGGTCAAAACACCCCCTGTGACCCCTTTGGGGTGGCCCCACCCACCGCCCACTATGTCCAAAATCCGTTTCATTACATTTCCTATCGAATGGTGCAATAAAAATTTTTTGGTCAAAATACCCCTGTGTGACCCCTTTGGGGTGGCCCCACCCACCGCCCACCATGTCCAAAATCCGTTTCATGACATTTCCTATCGAATGGTGCAATAAAAATTTTTTGGTCAAAATACCCCTGTGTGACCACTTTGGGGGTCCACACCCACCGCCCACTATGTCCAAAATCTGTTTCACGATATTTCCTATCCCCAGGAGGGGTCTTCAAACACCTTTACCACGTGTAAAAAGCCTCAGTCGTTTTGAGCACCACTTTATCAAGAAAAGACTTTTATTAAAGACTTAAAAGAAAGACTTAAAGACTTTTATTAAAGACTTTTTAATAAAAGTCTTTGAATAACAGTTATCCAAAGACTTTTATTTTAAAAGTCTTCGAATAAGACTTTAAAATAAAAGTCTTTAAAAATAACTGTTATTCAAAGACTTTTATTTTTAAAAGTAAAAGTTAACAGTTAACTTTTACTTTTATTTTTAAAAGTAAAAGTTAACAGTTAACTTTTACTTTTATTTTTAAAAGTTAAAAGTTAACTGTTAACTTTTACTTTTAAAAATAAAAGTTAAAAGTTGACTTTTATTTCAAAAATTTTTTGAATAAGAGTTATTTTCAGGCTCTGATTCTAGCTATTATTTATATTATACTCGTATATAGAAAAAACTTTGAATTGAAACGGGTCGAAATGAAAAAGTTGAAATAACTGCAAACTCCACTTACATTGTAATGAGGATCGAATGCAGAGCCAATCTGCGCAGTTTTGTATTCGAGGTCTTATTAACATCGTTTACCTCATTTGCATTTCCCTTACTCTGTAAAGAAAAGCAAAGTACTTACGCGTCCTAGTACACTCCCGGGTAAATGTAAAGTGGAAAGTCAATCCAAAAGCAAAGCCATTGGCGAAAAATTATCATTAAGAAATCATCAATTATGTCATGACCAGCCATGACGTCATGACCAGCCGCTCGATGCTTTTATTCAAGTTACTAGAATCAGAAGATTCACTTAATACAACCCTAATTGCCAAAATATAAATTCAATTCAGTAAAAAACACTAGGCCAAAATAGACTGAATGTTTTTTTCATTGTTCTTACCCACGGCACACGCCTCCTGGCCCGTGCATAAGTGACATAATTCACTTATTATTTTCTCCCTGTTCAAGGCATCAGAAGCCAATTCCATGCGGCGTATAGTCATCATTTCCTGATAATACAAACGGGCCTGTTTCCGGTTAAGCCAAACCTCAGTATTTGGACCGTTCATTAGGTTGTATAGCTTGAAAGGCTGCAAAGAATTTACTATATTTTAATGACAAGTAGAAATTTTTTTAGAAACCTTTAAAGGTTGGAGTTGAATGCAAATTTCCTGTTCGTCGTCGATTTCATTTTTCAGTGTCTTCTCCTCATCAATTTTTTGCTTTTCATTGATAACACCATGATCCGTCATAAAACTATCCAAAAACGTTCCCTGTGGACATAAATAGTTTGCATACCGCCGCGCACAATTCTCGTTACCCAGAGGCGTTAAAAGTCGCTGCTGCAAGTTTTTATGCCAGAACTTTGACTTCACGCCGGTGTTGGCAAACCATCGAAATTTTGAATGCTCGAGCAACACAAGTGTTTGCTGGACTTTGTTAATTAGCCTTAAATTATTGCAGCGCGCCGGATACAACATAATTTTGCTGAATAAAAAATTTTTTAAAGCCAAATGTGTTCACTATTATGTTGTAAAATTGAAATTATTTTGCAGATTGATTCAAATGTCTTTGAACAAAATTTATTAGTATTTTTTTATAGGTCCAGTATTTCAGAAACGGAAAACACTTGTGCTTTTTTTACTCTTTGTAATTAAAATACTTATGTAGTCAATTTGAATCCCACGCAACACAATTCTCGCTCAATCTGCTTTATTTTTTTTTTAAATTTGAAGTTTAGGCATTTTAAAAATACAATTTCAAGGCAATTCAATTTCAAAAAATCACAAATACAGGGGGTTATTCCTGAACGCCCGGGCCTTTAACTCCCATGAATTCTTCTCAATTATGCTTTGTTCATTTTCGGGTGTTTGCTGATAAACAACAACAACAATGGAAAATAACAAAGCAAAATCGAGAAGAATTCATGGGAGTTAAAGGCCCTGGCGTTCAGGAATAACCCCCACAATTTCTATACAATTTCAGGCAATAACTACGTTTGTTGTTGCTTTTTTAAATACTTTTTGTAAATTGCCTGTCTGACAAGGTATTTCATAAGCTGAAAATATACAATTGCCAGACAATCGGATATGTCAATGTAGACGACACCTAAAAATCAGTTGTTTTCATACAATTGACTTGAGTATTGGGCTCTTTTTCTTCTGTAAACTTCAAATTTCTAAAAAATCTAATAAATAATCATTCTATCATTGCAAAAAAGATCGAAAAGTCATGGTTGCCATTATCGCAAAACTTCGAAATCACACATAGAATTTTCAAATTTTTTAAAGCTGGCATCTCTAGTCAATAGTACACGACGTTTTTTGACGTATTTAAGACAATCCAGACAATTTTGAGACAATTCTGGAAATTTTCTTCTGAAATACTTGGGTCGTCAATTGCCTGACAATTTCAAGTCTCATATTGCCTGTCAATATTGTGATTATGAAATCTTCACATTAAATTACAACATAATATAGATTTATTTATATTTTGAGATACTTATATAGATGCAGATAATCTTAATCATAAAACTTCCATAAATGTTACAAGAGATTTATAGGACAGATAAAAAGTAAAACTTGGTGTTTTTAGCGAATGTAGTCCATGACATGAGCGCAATGAAGGCGGTGCTGTAAATTAAAGCTGGGCGATATCAGAGATAACGAGATAGGAAACTGCGTCAAGGCTTGAAAAACTTGCAACTCTGATCTGCGATTTGACGCCAAATCGTAAAGTAGTGTTCGTGAAAAAGCCAAAAATTCAGCTAAGAAACTCAACATTACAGACCCATGATGAAGAGTGTAGTGGAAAGGGAACGGGGTTTTTTGTATAGGAAACTGAAAGTTACGTCAGAGATAACGAGATAGAAAACTGCGTCAAGACCCATCGTATATGTCAAAAAAAAAACGAAATTCGGTAATTAGATGAAACACGTATAGTGTATGTGTGGTGTATATGTAGTTCACCACAAGACGTCACGTTTATATGACATTTTCTTTGTTTATTATTTTAACAGATAAAAAGTGTTTAGCATGTGAAAAATTATCAGCTCTTTTGCAAAGAAATTAGCGTTTTTAGTGAATTTAAATGAAGTTAAATCATGCACTGGACCTCGCAAGTAGCACTTGCCGGGGCTGTATATGAACGGCTTGCTATTTTGGAGCAGGATGATTGGCCTGCAACAGCAGGCATGGAAATTTCAGTGCAGGGAAGTTTGTTGCGACTTCTGGTATTTTTCTCCGGCCAATCGGAGTTGATAGGACATGTTTTGAGTGAAACCGCATCGGATCCGATGCCAGCGTATCAAGGCACCACCTTGTCGCACAATCATGAACACTATGTGATACTATCGTCGGGAGCCACGGTCTTAATGCAATTGCTCGGGGCTCAGTCAATCGATTTGAATGGAAGTGGAATGGAAATGGAAATGAACTTAGCATTTGGAATCGCAACGCAAATGCAGAAATTAACAAAAGGTACTTTAATTAATGATTAAATTGTTATTTAAGTGTTTTATGTGATGTACGGGCGTTGCTGTACTTGGCCACACGGTTGCTCGATTTACTCACGCACAAATCCGCCGGATTTACTTTAGCTTTAAATCAAAAGAACAATGAAATGTGCAACATATTATTTTTATAATTCAGACTGTATATTTAAATGTTACTACATAATATTGTAGGAAAAATTATTCATCTAATAACTTAAATGTTATGTATCGGATAAACACTTAATGTGGTTGTATGCATAAGTAAATAAATACATGAAAGAACTTAAATTCTTATTATTTAAAAGCAATTCTTTTTTACCCTACACCCGAAAGGATGAGGATGAGGGATTCACTTTGTGCTTCCGTTTGTATCGCAATAAAGGAGGCGTCTGCCTGTAAGTCTGTCAGTCCGTCCGTCTGTAGAAATCACGATTAAGGGAGAACTAATAGAGCTGTGAAATTTGGGACGAATATACTTGGTCATAATAGGCTGTTTGGTATTAAATACAATACCAACATGGTTGTATGGAACACATATGCAATCTTGCGTCCAGAAGATTTATAACTTCACAACCATGTTCGTTATTGAACTTTTGAAATTTAGCTAGAATGTTTAGCTATTGCAGCAAAGATAAAAGGAAAGAAAGTTAATCATAACTACTGAAAATAAAGAATACACCTAAACAAACAAATGGCGGAATTCTGTACATTTAGTTAACATTATTTGTATCGTTAAATACGATATCCATGAATAAAATAGAAGATTTCATCTAAAATTTATTCATTTCGTCAATTGTGGTGAAAAAATCAATGACATAAAGCAGCGTTACATTTTATGTTAACAAAAGGAAATTCAGAAAGTACGAAAAAGGTAAAAGTACTTTTTGTAGTACTCGGTGTAAAGAACACAATAATTTTCTATTCTAGGAAGTAATTTGTACTCCGCGAAGCAAGAATAAACGTTTTGTTAACAGTTGAAGCACATTTATGCACTAATATATTTGCTAATTAAGAAAAAAATCAAATTTATTTGATATTATAGCATACAGACAACACTGCTTTGCTACCAGAATTCATAAGAGGCGCAAAAATAGATGCGTTCTATACAAACGGGCAACACTAGTATCGGCAAATTCAATGGCGAGGTGAACGAAAAATTTGAGGGTATACCAACGCCATTTTATGTCTGCTTTTTTATTTTAATTGGATAATCAATTTGATTTTACAATGATTTCTTTTGCTTGAATTGTTCATAGAATAGATCATACAGTTTCTGGTATAAAATAGTGGCGGATTTGAGCGCATAAAACAATTTGCATTAGATTTTTTGTTGTTAATCTGCACTTGCAATTACTTCTAAACTTAAAATACTTTTACCAAATAGGTTATTATTAAGTAATAAACTATTTAAACGTAAAATGGATATTAAATAGACTATATATTGGCATAAATAATTAAATAAAAATGTATGTCTTCGAATTCATTACTTATATGAATAATTAACTAAGTTGCTATCTCAAAACAAACGATTCGACTTAAAAATCTGAATTGTCATTGGGGTCTTAAAGCTGAACCCTCTCCGTCCCGATTACTCTTCATCATGGTCTGTAATGTTGAGTTTCTCTTGTAGTAACCCCTCCGCCGCGAACGTCTCACCAACAACAGGGGCACGTAACTTTCAGTTTCCTATTCAAAAAACCCCGTTCCCTTTCCTCGACACTCTTCATCATGGGTCTGTAATGTTGAGTTTCTGAGCTCAATTTTCGGCTTTTTCACGAACACTACTTTACGATTAGACGTCAAATCGCAGATCAGAGTTGCAAGTTTTTCGAGCCTTGACGCAGTTTCCTATCTCGTTATCTCTGACAATTCCACAGGTTTTCTTCCTGACATGAAATATTATTGTCAGAAGCAGAGATTATGAGATGGGACACTCGTTACTACCTCATGCATTTTTTTCGATACAATCGCAAAATCGGCCAAAATTAGTCGGAATTTAGTGCAGATTTCCTAGGAAACCTGCATCGGCGTCTTTTGCAATGGTATCGATTCTAGGGGGTGTTTCTAATTCAAAACGTCAAAAACTGTGGTCAATTTTCTCGTTGTTTTAAATAATTGTTAATGACTTTTCTTCCTAGTTTTGTTTCCTTGCAAATAAAAAAGAATTAAATAGTAAATAGAAACTTAAAAGTTATGTAGTCGCAGTTTATTTGACTAAAAATAATAATAAAAAATATACGTGTCTTTTCACTGTTTTCAGTGTTTCACTGCAACAAATTGAATGACCCCATAATGTATATAAATTAGATATTTTATCTATAAACTTTTGAAAATAAAAAATTTGGGGGACATCCTACTCCATCGCACCCGCTTATATTGACTGCAAAAATTTTACCTCTTTTGTTTATGTGTGGTGAAAATGATAATTGTCAAAATACGGTACAAAAATTTGCTACATTTGCAAAAGTTTGTCTGCAATCGTAAGTAAAAACATCATATTATAGCTTATGGGCTCTCTTTTGATATTCTTTCTTTTCTTCTAGATTGCGGCGTTTATTCAATATTTGGATACCAAATCGCCTCAACGTTATCATGTTTTTATCATCTTGTGCAAGTTGCCAAACAATGCGACCAAGTTTTGGAAGTCTTCTTTGAAGTAGATCATCTTAAAGCCCAGTTTTCCAACTGTCCTCCGTCCGGCGAACAAAAGCAAAAACTTTAACGTCTTCTGCTTGATGTTACTAAGGATACAAATCTTGACCTTTACGCCAAAGTAATGTTTAAACAAGTAAGAGCGTTAACTTCGGCCTGGCCGAAGCTTATATACCCTACACCCGCATCTGTCAAAGTGATTATAAAAAGTGGGCGGGATAAACCAACTTACATTTCATTTACAGATAGTAAATTTTGATCTATTAACTCATTTACGACAACGCTTTTCTCAACAAACGCTTCATTATATAGTATGGTATACCAGTGGGCGTGTCACGCCCATTTTTTGTGCGATGACTCTTACTGACAAGGTAAACGCGGCACTGAAATTTCAGCTTCAGATCCGGACTACAAGCTGAGAAATTCAGCTCTCAAATTGGAGGCATTAATATTTACCTAAAAAGTAGGCGTGGCAGTAAACCGTTTTTTTCCATTTTCGACATCAGTGAGCTCTAAGAATATTCCTGCTGAATTTCATAATGATGTTTCCACTAGTTTTCCTGTAATCGTGGTTTTTGTCACCAGTGGGCGGACCACGCCCATTTTTGGGAGAATATTTAAGTCTGAGACGGTGGACTCGGAAATAAAATTTGAGCTTCAAGTTCGCCCTAGAAGCTGAGAAATTGAGCTATAAGCACGGGAAAATTCATATTTGCTATAAAAAGTAGGCGTGGCACTTGTCCGATTTTCCCCATTTTCAATACCAAACAGCCTATGACGACAAAGAATATTCGTGCCAAATTTCATGGCGATAGCTCTATTCGTTCTCCCGTAATCGTGATTTCCACAGACAGACAGACAGACAGACAGACAGACAGACAGACAGACAGACAGACAGACAGACGGACGGACATGGCTAAATCGACTCAGGAGGTGATTCTGAGCCAGAATATATATACTTTTCTATACCTGCCACGCCTCCTTTAATGCGTTACAAACGGAAGAACAAAGTGAATATACCCTCAACCCTTCGGGTGTAGGGTATAATTACCAGAAACATGTACTGCAGAAACGGCTTGTGTTTCTCGCGAAGATAGTATGAAATGTGTTGTCACTGCCTTGGCTGATTCCAAACAATTTTTATTGAATACATTGCTGGCATTTAAGCCAGTGTGTTTCCTAGAAGGGGACATAATACACGATCTACCCGATTCTTGTGTCGGATAAATTGCCATCGTATATACAATTCTATGAGGATCACAAGGAGTTTGTAACGTCCCAGGGCCTCAATCATGAGCAAACAATGAAGAAAATGCGTTTGCTGAAATTCATGCTGTTGGCTAAGAGTAATCCGGAGATGTCTTTTGAAACGCTTACCAAGGAGTTGCAAATCGGTGAAGCAGAGGTTGAACCCAGTTCGTGAGGACCTAACTTACGTGTCTGCAGCCCTATTTGGTGCGCAGCCAAATAAATTAGTTTATTAAATATTGTTATAATCTTAAATGCTCTTATGCCAGATTCCTTTTCCTTTGAACACATTATTTGATCCGTTCCAAAACAAGCGATTTTTAAAGATTCAAGTATGTACAGTTCATTATATGTATATCTAAAGTAAAGCATATAAATATAAAAAATTAAGAAAGTCAAATTTTTCTTAATATAAATCGATTTTATTTGCAAAATTCTACACTTTAATTTTATCGGAATTGTCTAGCTAGCAGGCAAAGTAACGTTCCTTTTCTTTTGGATAGGCCTAAAAATAACTTCAAATATTCTCTGCTAATGCCTTCGAAAATACTTTCAAAGCAACCGCGAATTTTCTCACAGCATATTGCTCCAATCCGGGGAGTGTATCAGCGTATGCCGCCAGATGGGTGGCAAGTTCAATTCCAGTGGCCCGAGCACCGGGCACATAGCGGCCATCACGAAAAAGTTCGCTCAAATTATTAACGTTGTCATCGATGGCTCGTTCAATGTCACCGATTAAATTATCGGTAGCGCCGCGTACGACAATTGTAGAAATACGTGAGTCGACGTCTTCGTTTCTGCAAAGTAACAAGTATATTAATTTAAAACTCTATAATGTTTTATTATTACTGGCCATTACCTGAAAACAGCAACTGTTGTTTCACCTAATTCCTCAATGCCAACTTTATCGCAATAACCCAGTAATTCGGGTATTATATTATCCCGAATGTAATATTGACAGCGCGCATTGACAGCATTGACAGCGCGTGCCACACGAGGCAAGTCGAATTTGGAAGTCAAGCAGTCAGACATAATAGCAATTCGTAAGGAATTCTTTTTGTCCATATTATTTGACTTTTGAAATGTCGCGGAAAGCTTTGATTTCATGACACACCAGTTTCGATAGTATCTCTGACTTATCCAATGCTATGAAAAATCCGATGTGGTTATACCCACATATAGAAATTCTTCTGCAGCCTCTAACAGTGCCACAGAAATATAACCACAAAATTATTCCATCTCCCACTTCAGCGTCTTGCATCTGGCTGGCCATTACCATCAATTTGGCAGATAGACATTTTTATTCACAGATTTTCAGTAATAAATTTTCGTGCTAGAAAATTTGTAATTCTTCTGCCCAACTAAAAGATTTTAATTTCACAAATTGTATGTGACGTCTACTTTTGCGGTTGTTGTTGCACAATATTGTTGTAAACAATGGTGAACAAAATTTTTTCAACATACTCGATACACATTTCAACGATTTGCTATGAAATTGGCAATAAGCAAAAACAACAACAGGGCAAGTTTTCACATATTGTGTACGTGAATTCAACCATAGAGTAAGAAATAACAAGAGGCCGAATCAGCCAAAGTTACTCAAACGGCATCACAGATGCGGGCGGTATGGACGAAGAAACGAAGAAAAGCATAGATGGAAAAATACACATGATAGGCGAGAGCACGCAGTTTGAACGATTTCTCTCTTTGTTCATGGCCTGAGCACTTGCATTTCATTTGAATTACTTGCCCTTTCCTCCGTTTCATTGCGTATGCCCTTTCGTTCTAATGCCGGCAAACACACAACACACATGATAAGCAGAAAGCAGGCAATTTGAACGATTTATTTCTTCGTCCATCGCCGAGCCAAATGCATTTCATGCGTATTTCTTACCCTTTCGTCTCTTCGCTTTTGTTAACATACAGTTCTTGGTTTGTGTTGGGTAATTTTATGCGTCTGTGTATGCTTTGGTCGAGTGTTGGCAAGGTTGTCGGCGCTTGCGCCGCAGCTTAAAATTTTTAGAACTAAAAATTGAAAAGCCATTTCAAGATTTCTTTATGTTACAGAAATCTTGAAATGGCTTTTGTGTGATGTGACAAATTGAAAATTAAAACAATTATAAGATTTTTTTTAAGATTAACGAGATAGTATTTTATGAAAATATATGAAAGTTTTTTGAAAAATTTTTAAATATTATTTATTTGCTTGTGAATAATATTTAATAATTTTTTTAATTTCATATTTATTATATGGAAAATAATATTTTATTTAATATCAGTTGCGCTACATTCTTCTTATTGCTAAAAAGGCATTCTTCTCTGTCGTTTTCATATATTGTCGACGTCTAGCGTCGTCAAATCAGAGAAATCAAGAAAAGCCGGCACCGGTGTGTTTGCCGGCATCGCTTATCCTATATACACACACACGCTAAATGACACACAGCCGATAAATGCATACACAAACACATGCATTCAAAAGTCTTCTCCAAAGAATATACAATAAATACATTGTAAATTGTTCTTCTTCTACCCATCGCTAGCCAAAAAAGAACACCTGGCATGGAGCCGCGAGAAGAGAACAAAAATGTTTCGGCTGAAAATTGATATGAGAGTCGTCTTCCATATCAAAAACTGCCAATTGCTATGGAGAAGAGAGTGGAGCTCAAAATACTCAAAAATGAGTGAGAAATCGGTCCAGTACTGGACCGACCATAGAAAAATTTCGTTGTTCAAGATTCGGCCTCTTGTTATTTCTTACTCTATGCTTCTACCAAAGAATATACAATGTATAGAAGGCGCATCTCATACAAATTTTCGGCCAAAAATTTTTGCTCTGGTGTACGTACTGGTACGTACACTTTTGAGTGTTTTTTGAGTTTCTCCTCATTCTCTCATTTGTTTAATAACATTGTCTCTTTTGGTCTCAACCTCTCAACCAAATTGCAACTTTGCGTTTTCGTGTTCTCTTCTCGCGTCTTATTCACGACTCCATGCCAGGTGTTCTTTTTTGGCTAACGATGGGTTGAAGAATTTTGAATGCATGTGTTTGTGTCATTTAGCGTCTGTGGGTTTCGTATGTGTAGGATGAGCTTTGTGTGGCTATTCTAGAGTTGGCTGAGTTGACGACGCCAGACGTCGACAATAGATGAAAACGACAGAGAAGAATGTCTTTTTAGCAATTAGAAGAACGTAGCGCATCTGCGTTTTTTCTAATTGAAAATTGAGGAAAAATCTCGGTATGTTCGATGAATTTTATCCGGTACAATAAATTGAAATAATTTTTGATAAAAGTACCTGAATTTAATCCTCGGTGTTCACTTTTTTTATTAAATTAAAAGACTTTTGAACATTTGGGATAACAATAAACTTCTAATTCAATAAAAAAATTATATATAAATTGTCCAAACATAACAAATGATATATGTATTGTTATATAAATATATAGTGTTATAAATAAATTTAAATTTTTTTTTAAAATATGAAATTCAAGAAATTATTAAATATTATTTACAAGCAAATAAATAATATTTAATAATTTTTCAAAAAACTTTCAAATATTTTCATTTTATCAACACTCTTATAATTATTTTAATTTTCAATTATTCTATCAATTGAAATTTTTGAACAGATAATCAAAAATTTCTAGTTGCGACCGCAAGCGCCGACAACCTTGCCACCACACAACCAAAACATGCATAGACGTATAAAATTACCTAACACAAGCAGCAAACAACGGCATATCGGCATAAGCGACGAAACGAAAGGGAAAGAAATATACATAAAATGCATTTGGCTCGGGCCAAGAACGAAAAAAGAAATCGTTCAAATCCTTTGATAATAAGCAATGATAGTGTGAGGGAAACGAAGAGAAAAGAGAAGCAATTCACATGAATGGCAAGAGCTCAGGCCATGATGCCAATGCTAAGCAGAAAGAGCGGAGAAAACGAAAGCAAAGGCAAAATAAAATTTCAAAGCAGTGACGCTCTTTTCACTCATTTTGCTTGCACCCACTTTCTGCCGACCGACCGCATCTGATTCTAAAAATTGGAATTTTTGAGTGATGCGCCTTCTATATATTGTATATTCTTTGCTTCTACCCAACGCTAGCCAAAAAAGAACACCATGGAGACGCGAAAAGAGAACAAAAAAATTTCGGCCAAAAATGCGCTTTCTATATCAAAAACTGCCAATTGCTATGGAGAAGAGAATGAGAGCTCAAAATATTCAAAAATGAGTGAGAAATCGGTCCAGTACTGGACCGACCATAGAAAAGTTTCGTTGTTCAAGATTCGGCCTCTTGTTATTTCTTACTCTATGATTCAACAGAGCATAAAAAATACGCGTCAAACGAAATTTTTTGAGATGACTCATCGAGTGTCGTATCTCCTAATCTCTGGTCAGAAGGCCATCTATCTATTTCGAACGATTCGGCGTAGTACACAAAAAAAAAACAGCTGTTTCACGCACAGCTGTCCGGCGAGCAGGCGAGTGAAAACAAAAATATGTTGAAGTACCTCGGATGCGAGCTACTAACCAACTCACACGTACGAGTTACTCGTAAGTTACGTCCAAACGTTGCGAGTTACTGCAGTGCAGCTACTCGTACGCTAGCTCGCACTGTGTAAACCAGGCATAATACTTATGTGGGTTTCAACTATGGTGCAGGTCTTAATGCAAACACGGCAATGTGCTCGTATTATTACTATTTACTCGTACTTAAAGCATTTATTCATTATTTTAAAATTTATTCACAAATACTTCAAAAAACCGACTGCACGTAATCGTATTTAATGATTAGCACCTTTATTAATCTGCATATGCGATAGGGTGTAACCAATTGGTCCCCGTACATGTGGATATAAATTCGATGAATATATATCGGCCGTTAGTTCTTTAAGTTCAACTTCAGGATCATTTTCAGCGTTTTTGGTAGATTCATCAATTACTTTGCGAATATCATCATCTATGGTCTATTGGTCGTAATAAAAGCATTCATTAATAATGAAGTATATAGATGTGTTCCTGTGACCACTGATCCGGTTTCTGATTCCATGAACAGAATAATTCTGAGGGCAATCATTATTTTATAATTACTTACTTGCGTTACTGTTGACTTGAAAGTTAAAGCTGAATCTCGATAACACTGACCAGGATCACGCCGCGGAACACAACTTATGTAGGATCAATATAAAGACAATAAGGAATCCGTAACTTACTTTGATTTCATTTTCAGATAACAAGCTATTCTGTATACACAGATTTTTAAAGTTCGCTATCGGATCCTGATTCTTACGCACCTCTTGCACTTCCTCACGTGGACGATAACTAATACCCGGATCTGACATGGAGTGACCCGAATAACGATAAGTGCTCATTTCCATAACCAGTGGACCTTGTTTCAAGACATAATCGATAGCGAATTGAGTAGCACTGCGTACTGCCATAACGTTCATACCATCAACCCAAATGCCAGGCAATACATCTCCACGCGTATAGTATTCGATATTACTAGAGGAACGAACTGAACTGGTGCCCATACCTAAAGCCGAATATATTTATTTATATTTATATTTATATCTATTGTATATATCTTTGTTGTAGATGTGTAGTTATACATGTTATATCCCTGTCGTTCATGTCTCCAAGACATCTCTGAAGAGTCTTGCACGACATAACACCGTCGTCGCGGACATCTGCAAGGCAAGCCTATGTTGGTCTTCGAAGACATTTTCATACGAATGTCGCATTTGTCTTAGATGACAAGAAGAGCGATAGTAAGTGGCGTGTGCTACCAGAACATGTTACCGGAGCGAATACATTCACGTTAAAAAATCGGTAGCGACTGCCTTATAGCCTGAACACAGTCAAATTTCGTTGACTACAAATGACGTCGCTAGTGTCAAAATTACATTGGCTCTTATGAAAAACGAGAAGAAAATAAAATTTCGTTGCATTCGTCGACGAAAGCAACGTCGGTAGTCGCTCGTGTTCTAATTCCTTAGCCACATAGTACGTCTTGTTCTTCTTTTCTTGTTTGTTTGACAACTATCATCGCTCATCGCTCATCGTCGACGAAATGACTGTGTTCAGGCTATTAAAGACTCAGTTTCATAGACTCCGTTTGCGTGCGTATCCGTCAGAAATCTCGCGCAAGAAAAGTTGAAATATATGTAAACATATGGGATGAGTTTCATAGGCTCCGTGCGTTCACATGCGTAAACGGATAGAAAGTAAAAATCCTTTATAGTTATCTGCTTAAATAGAAAACTAAAGTTATTTATAATGTATTTCAGACATTTAACTCATAAACTAGTTTTTTAGAGCGAAATTACTAAGATTTGTGTTGAAATAAACTTTGTTATAACTACTTTGTATTTTACAGGCGAACAAATATCTAAGTTGTTCGTCTCACATTTTAATATGATTTTTTAATGTAGAAAATAAAATATAATTTTTATTATTCACTTCCGTCTCATCAGAAACAAAAGCTGTTCTATTCTGCTAAAAATTTGTAATCCGAAAATTTTCATC
This sequence comes from Conops quadrifasciatus, assembly GCA_949752815.1. Taxonomy (NCBI): domain Eukaryota; kingdom Metazoa; phylum Arthropoda; class Insecta; order Diptera; family Conopidae; genus Conops; species Conops quadrifasciatus. The sequence goes on from OX457081.1 coordinate 7,629,352, forward strand.
TCTGAAGAGTCTTGCACGACATAACACCGTCGTCGCGGACATCTGCAAGGCAAGCCTATGTTGGTCTTCGAAGACATTTTCATACGAATGTCGCATTTGTCTTAGATGACAAGAAGAGCGATAGTAAGTGGCGTGTGCTACCAGAACATGTTACCGGAGCGAATACATTCACGTTAAAAAATCGGTAGCGACAAAAACGTGTTCTGCCTTATAGCCTGAACACAGTCAAATTTCGTTGACTACAAATGACGTCGCTAGTGTCAAAATTACATTGGCTCTTATGAAAAACGAGAAAAAAATAAAATTTCGTTGCATTCGTCGACGAAAGCAACGTCGGTAGTCGCTCGTGTTCTAATTCCTTAGCCACATAGTACGTCTTGTTCTTCTTTTCTTGTTTGTTTGACAACTATCATCGCTCATCGCTCATCGTCGACGAAATGACTGTGTTCAGGCTATTAAAGACTCAGTTTCATAGACTCCGTTTGCGTGCGTATCCGTCAGAAATCTCGCGCAAGAAAAGTTGAAATATATGTAAACATATGGGATGAGTTTCATAGGCTCCGTGCGTTCACATGCGTAAACGGATAGAAAGTAAAAATCCTTTATAGTTATCTGCTTAAATAGAAAACTAAAGTTATTTATAATGTATTTCAGACATTTAACTCATAAACTAGTTTTTTAGAGCGAAATTACTAAGATTTGTGTTGAAATAAACTTTGTTATAACTACTTTGTATTTTACAGGCGAACAAATATCTAAGTTGTTCGTCTCACATTTTAATATGATTTTTTAATGTAGAAAATAAAATATAATTTTTATTATTCACTTCCGTCTCATCAGAAACAAAAGCTGTTCTATTCTGCTAAAAATTTGTAATCCGAAAATTTTTCACATCAAATTTTTCTATTCTGCTAAAAGGTTATGGGCCCAGGCCGTAACTAATTTTTTTTTTTTGTGTTATCCTGAGAAAAAAGGAAAATGTCGACGCAACATCTAACAACTATTCAACATTTGGAAAAACTGGTTGGCTCCGAAAACTGGTCAACTTGGAGTTTCGCGATGAAGACACAGCTAGAATTAGATGTGAATTCTAGAATTAGGAAGTGTGGTTTGCATTAAAAAATCTTTTCCAAGATTCGGGCTTAGACAGGCGTATTGGACTCCTGCAGAAGTTGTGTTCAATAGTACTCATTGAGTGTTCCTCTGTTGAAGAATACGTAAATCAAGTCATTTCTACAGCACAGAAACTTATTGAAATAGGATTTCCTGTAAATTATGAGTGCATTGGAAGTTTGTTATTGAAAGGATTGCCCAACGAATATCAACCCATGATAATGAGTATTGGAAGCAGTGGAAAACCTATTACTGCAGATGCAATTAAAATGAAACTCCTTCAAGATGTAAAACTGGAACCATGTTGCTCGAATAGCGTGCTTATATCCAAGAAGGGTAATTATTTCAAAAACCGAAAAAATTACGACTCAAAGATAGACAAGAAAAATAAAACACGCTGTTTCAAATGCAATGGGATCAGACATTTTGCATCAGAGTGTCCATCGAAAGTAAAGAGCGAATCGATGTTTGCAGCGTTCCAGGCAGAAGCTACTGGTAAATTATATGATTGGTACATTGATAGCGGTGACACTGACCACATGACACCCCATAGTAAGAATTTTCAAGAGGTAAAAGAATTTCAAGGTTAAATTAGAACAGCAAACAATACATCAATGAATGCAGTTGGCAAAGGAACTATTCCAGTAAATGTTTCTCTACCACGCGGCGAAGGAAGCGTACTGTTACATAATGTACTGCATGTTCCTGATTTAGGGGTAAACCTTTTGTCAATTCACAAAATTGTGGATCACAACAACAGCGTTATATTTGACAAAAAAGGATGTCGTATTATGAACTCCATCCAGCAAGTAATAGTAGTGGCAAATCCAGTGAATGGTTTATACAAACTTCAAACAAATAACAAACTAAATGCATATGTTACACAAAGTGATATCAGTAATCTATGGCATCGTAGATTTGGTCATCTAGGACCAGATAATATGAAATTGTGAGCGCAAGAATATGTCAAAGGAGTTGATTTCAATAAGTAAAATTTATCAACATGCATGTCATGCGCAGAAGGTAAACAACACCGTAAAAGTTTTCCTACAGAAGGATCAAGGTCATCCAGGGTTTTGGATTTAATACATTCGGATGTATGCGGGCCGATGGAGGTTAAATCGATTGGAGGAAGTTTATATTTCATAACGTTCATTGACGATTTCACACGAAAAGTATATGTGTACTTCATGAAATCAAAGGATGAAACGCTGCGATGCTTCCAGGATTTTAAGGCTGAAGTTGAAAATCAGCAAAATGGACACATAAAAATCTTACGCACTGACAATGGAAAAGAATACGTAAATAAACGAATGGAGTTAGAATTAAAAAAATACGGAATTGTTCATCAAACCTCAGTTCCTTACACCCCGGAGCAGAATGGATTAGCAGAAAGGATTAATCGAAACTTAATGAAAGCTCGTTCCATGCTCAGTGATGCCAATATGCCGAAGTTCTTCTGGGCAGAAGCTGTTAACTGTTCCAGCTGTATCATTAATCGTTCTCCGCACAAGAAAATCAAAAAGACACCAGAGGAATTATGGTCTGGATGCAAGTCAGATGTTAGCCATTTTCGCATATTTGGGTGCACAGTCATGTCTCACATTCCAAAACAAAAACGGCGTAAGCTGGACTCAAAATCCGAAAAATGTGTCTTAGTTGGTTATTCCAATACATCAAAGGGATTTCGTCTCTATAGTCTACAACGAAAGAAAATTATTATTAGCCGTGATGTTGTTTTTCACGAAGATGAATTCCATTATACTAACCAAAGGTCTGACAAGCTAGAAGGACTTCCAACATATGCAGTTGTAGTGGAGGAAAATGCATCAAAAAGCCATGAGGTTCTTAGCGACTTTGGGTTATGTTCTTCATTGCGGGAAAGTGTCCATGAAGTGGGGGATTTTGGAGCAGCAAACCATTCGAGAAGAATATTTAAATTTTGAGGAAATAAGGACAGGCGAAACTTTAAATTCCAAGATTGAATCGTCGGAATTTAGTATCTGTAAAGGTTGTACGCAAAAGTGAACGACTGGCTAAAAAACCTAGAAAAGTCTACAGTGCAGAACAGATCAGGATTACCTGAAGATCCTGAGAGTGTTGAAGATGCTTTAACTGGAAGCGATAAGGATAAATGGATTGAAGCAATGCAGTGCGAATTAAAATCATTCGACGATAATAATACCTGGAAAGCTGTAGATAAACCTACTGGTGCGAATATCATAAAAACGAAATAAGTGTTTAAAAGAAAGCAAGAACAAGAAAATAATATTCGATACAAGGCACGTTTGGTTGTGAAGGGTTTCACGCAAAAAAAAGGTATAGACCAGAGATTATCTGGTATAGATTATGACGAAACTTATTCGCCAGTGGTCAGATACACATCTGTGCGATATCTCATGGCATTAGCAGCGAGGTATAATTTAGATATTCTACAGATGGATGCTGTGACGGCTTCTCTACAGGGTGAGCTAAATGAAGATATCTATGTATATTGGTTGCATTCAGAACGGTCAAGCCATGTTGGCTTTTTCTTAATTTTTGTCTGAGGGGGGAAGAAAGGTCAGAAGGGCTGACAAAGCATTCGCCATTTTTTCTAGCCAAAAATTTGTATGCTGCATCTGTTCAGAACTTTCTTCTCTGTCACTCATTTTCAGTGTTTTATTTCCTTCTCGTGTGGCGGCCACGTGGAATTTGGCATAAAGTGTTGTTGTTGTTTTTCAGCAAACGTATTCAGAGCACATGATTTATTCTGGCAAGAAAAAGCCAACAAGGCTTGACCGCTCTGAATGCAACCATTGAGAAGCCAAATTGTGTTTACATTGGAAAAGACGGTTAATAGCCCGAACACAGTCAGGTCGCTAGCGACTAGTCGCTGTCAAAATTACATTAGTTCTTATGGGAAACGAGAAAAAAATAAAATTTCCCCTCAGTCGCCTGCGACTGAACTCGCAGCGACTGCTCTATTTCTAATTTAGTCGCTCCAGTCGCTTGCCTGTTTGCTTTGTTTAGACAAATTTGACATTTCGTTTTAACGAAATAGATATACATACAGGAGTTAAGTCGCTGTAGCGAGCGACTTGATTGTAATCAACTTCTGGCGAATGACAACTCCAGTCGCTCTAGTCGCTCTAGTCGCTGATTTCAGCGACCTGACTGTGTTCGGGCTATAAGTCTTAAAATTGAACAAAGCCGTGTATAGACTGAAGCAGTCCAGTTAAGTCAGGAACTCGAAATTGAATTAAAGTTTACTAAAAAGAGGTTTAAATTGTTCAAAATTGTTCAAATTGTTCACTTTCATCGCAACAACACAAAAATGACATTTTTAGCAATATATGTCGACGATATTTTAATATTTACCAATGAAAACGATTATTGGGAGAACTTAAAATCAAAGTTAATGAAAGATTTTAAAATGAAGTTCCTAGAAAATGCAAAACAGTGCTTAGGCATTAGGATATTACGATCTAAAGATGGAATTTATATGGACCAACAAAAATATATTCACGAAATGCTGAAGAAATTTAATATGGATCAATGTAATCCGATCTCAACTCCAATCGACGTCAGTGTGAAGTTGTCAAAGGATATGTCACTAAAGTCTCAAGAGGAGGAAAAACTAATGGCTAGTATTCCATATCAGCAAGCAATTGGAAGCTTAATGTTTGCATCACAATGCACTCGGTCAGATATCTGTTTGACAGTAAACAAGCTCAGTAAATTCAATAATTGTTATGGAAAAGAACACTAAGCTGCCGTTAAGAGAGTTTTTTCGTATTTGAAAGGAACAGTATCAGAAAAATTAAAATACTCAAAACAGGGAAGCAGTGAATTGATAGCTTTTTCGGACTCAGATTGGGCAAGTGACTGTGACGAAAGAAGGTCAGTAACAGGATAAGGGGCTGGAGCCCCTTGAAATTTGAAATAAAATCGTCTATATCTCCGAAACTATGTAAGATATTGGTATGATATTAGTACCATTAGAAGGCTATTGAAAATATTCTTAATTTATGTGAAATAACTTTTTATAGAAATATGTATAGTTTTATAAATAAACGTGACTTAAGGTTTTTAGTACTATTTTTTTAGATAAAATAATTTTTTCCGAACAAAAATGTGTAATTAACCCAAGCAAATATACTAAAACTAAGATAACATATATTTTAAGCTTTCTGAGAAATTTATTTCATTGAAATCGGTACAGTACTTACACCATTATGTGCTTTCCTTTCCATTAGGTTCTACCAAATTGAGCACACTCAAGCAGTGTAAATATCTTTATCACATTGTAGTTGAGTGGGACATTTATATTCCACGAAACTATCGCCCAACGAGGTGCCACAATTGTCAGATGTTTGGACATGGAAGTCGCCAATTTGGGATGCCATCTAAATGTCCAGTTTGCGTCTCCGAAAATAGTTATTTAGTTGAAGGCAAGAAATTTGTGTGCCCAAATTGTGGAGGGGAGCATGCTGCTACCTTTGAGAAGTGCCCTAAACTAATAGAGTACCTTCAGACCCAGAAAAGAATTGCAGCTAAAAATTCCACAAAAAGACTAAACTTTAAGCCTAGCTTTGCTGCTACCCCCAAGGACTTTCCCCAATTATCAAGGCGTGTAGCACTCCCGTCAACTTTTAAATCAGCATGGTTAACCAAACCGAATCGTGCTGATGGATCTTCAGAATTGTTTACAGCGGATGAGCTGTTGGAACTTACTCAAGAACTTATCGTTTCACTTAGAAACTGCCGTACGAAATTTGACCAACTCAATGTGGTTACTTTGCATTGCATTCAAATTCATTGGTATCAACCATGAATCGAAGTGAAAGAACCAAAGTCACCATTTGGAACGCCCGCAGCGTTCAAAAGAAGATCGAAGAACTTTATAAACATCTTCAGGATGAAGACGTCGACATCGCTGGCATCGGCGATACCAAGCTAAGTATCAACGTTAACCTTAGAGCGAATAGCAAATATACTGTAATTAGGAACGATCGTGACTCCACCCACCGAGGCAGCGGCGTTGCTGTTTTAATCTAGAAGAATATTAAATTTGAAGTTCTTCCACTTTTTGACACAAATGTCATTGAAACCCTTACCATTAAAGTTTTCACTTCCAACTCCTTTTTCCTGTTCAATGCCGTTTACTTCCCCGGCACCACCAGACGCGGCAATCAGCTAGAGATGTACAAACAAGACCTGAAAACTATCACAAAACCTAACCAGCCTCACCTTATAGGTGGCGATTTGAATTCTCGGCATAGGTAAGAACATCACTATGCAAGAGTTGCAGCTAGACAGCCGAACCAAGTCCTTGATAGCCATTAAACGTGCGATCCGTAGACGTTACCAAAGAAATAGACATCTTCCTTTACATGACGTGCTTGACGAATTGGAACGAGAAGTGCGCCACCTTATTTCAAAACAAATCAACACAAAATTCCAGAAACACTTGGAAAAAATCTCCGAAGCTGATCCACTCCACAAGAAGCTTTGGAAATTGACGAAAAACTTGAAGAACCGCTCCAACCGTAACTCCTTTCTTGTCCACGACGGCAAAAAGTTTATTTCACCAGCTGAAAAAGCAAATCTTTTTAAGGATGAGATCGTCAAAGCCCATCACCTTACTCAAAAAACCAACTATGTAACAGCCCACGAGAGACAAGTTGCCAGATCAATCCGCCAACTCCAAGCCGAACCCGCCGACCTCAGTGAGTTCAAATTTATATCCGTTAAAGGGATCAGATTAGTACTAAATTCTTTAAAAGCCAGAAAATCCGCAGGGGCAGATGGCCTTAACAACCGAAGAACTATCGCCCAATCAGTCTGTTATCTTCACTTGGTAAAATCTGAGAAAAGCATCCACGAGCGCCTAAATTCTTTTCATAAAAATCATAAAATCAAGTGGTCAGAATCCACCAGAAAATCATAAAAGTTCGAAGCCTTAAACGATCAACAGTCTTGCTGAGCCTTGACTTTCAGCGAGCCTTCGATACTGTGTGGCATTGGGGGCTTGTTGCTAAAATGGTTAAATTTGGCTTTCCATCATACTTCACGAAGCTGATCTTGTCATTCCTTGAAGGACGGACATTCTAGACCAAAGTGGGAGCTGTCTTGTCACTTTTGGCTGCAATGGATGCAGGGGTTCCCCAGGGTAGTGTCCTCTCTCCTATCCTTTACTCTATCTACACCTCTGACTTCCCTGCAGTGCCAGGATGTACTAGTGCTAAGTTTGTGGACGATACTGCGGTGTTCGCTACTGCACTCTGAGGCAACGCAGCCGTGAAATCTTTACAACGCGCACTCAACTCCTACCAACGTTACTGTAAGAAGTATCGGATCAAGATGAACCCCGACAAATTTGAGGCGATTTTCTTTACACGACGCAGAAAACAGTCGTTCTTCCCCAATACAAATCTGACCTCGTCGGGAGTCCAAGTCCCATGGAGTTCTTCAATAAAGTACCTTGGCGTCATATGCACAAAAATCTTACGTTAAAAAACCACATCAATGAATCCATTTCCAAAGTTGAAAAAATCTCCGAAATCCTTTATCCCCTTATCTGTCGATCTTCAAAATTAAACCTTTATTCAAAGCTTCTCCTATACAAAACAATTTTTCGGCCTGCACTGACCTATGCCGCCCCCGTATGGCGAAAAAGCGCAGAGTGTCATCTGAAGAAGTTGCAAACCACCCAGAACAAGCTGATCAAGATGTTCCTGAACGTCCACTTGAGAACCGCTACCATCCACATTCATGAGACCACCAGCATTGAGATGATGAAAGAACAGTTGGACAAGCTCTATACCAATTTTACTCGCCGCTGTGCAGTTCATGACAACCCAGAGATTGCTGAGCTGGAATTCTAGCTCTGTTGAGCTTCTTCCCTTCCTAAAGATAAATAACCCCCTCCCATCACCACTTACTATCATGAAATTGTAAATATTATAATATTAACTTAAGTCTAAATATCTCTCTTTGCAAGGTTTTTTTTCTCTATATATTATTTCCTTCATCTATTCATCAGTACCATCCTTTTTTTATTTTTCTCAACCATAATCGAAGTTGTAAAGTTCCATGCTGAACTGAACTCTCACCAAACTGCTAAATGTAATCCCACTTGATAATATGCAAAATAAATTGAAAATTGAAATTTAGTGATATATAGCAGAAAGTAGTTTATTATAAATTTAAAAACGAGTTTTCTTCATAAATACAGCACCGATTTCAACGAAATAAATTTTCTAAGAAAGCTTAAAATACATGTTATCTTATTTTTAGTATAAATCCTTGGGTTAATTACACATATTTGTTCGGAAAAAATTATTTTATTTAAAAAAATAGCACTAAAAACCTTAAGTCACGTTGATTTATAAAACTATACATATTCCGATAAAAAGTTATTTACATAAATTAAGGATATTTTCAATAGCTTTCTAATGGTACTAATATCATACTAATAAGTTACACAGTTTCAGAGATAAAGACGATTTTATTTAAAACTTCGCGGGGCTCCAGCCCCGCCCCCAAGGGAGAGCGACTTTTTTTTTTTGGCTTGTTGGAGTCCGGATAAAGAGCACAAATACCCAAAAAATCAACAACAAAATTGGAGCTACTTGACAACGGTAAACATAAGCCGAAGAATTAAATCCAGGTTTCAATAACAAAGCTACGAAGATTTATTGCGATAATCAAAGTACAATCCATTTGGCATCAACAAGTAAATATTTAGCAAGATCCAAATATAATGATGTTCGACACCATTTTATACGTTAAAAGAAGGACAAACAAATTATTCACTTTGTTAGAATTTGAACTAACGACATGGTTGCGGATAGTGTAACAAAACCAGTTACAGCAGAGAAGCATAATTATTTTAAAACGGGAATGGGCTTATGTTTTAAGTAAATTTTGTTCGAGTGGGGGTGTTGAAATAAACTTTGTTATAACTACTTTGTATTTCACAGGCGAACAAATATCTAAGTTGTTCGTCTCACATTTCAATATGATTTTCTAATGTAGAAAATAAAATATAATTTTCATTATTAACTTCCGTCTCATCAGAAACAAAAGCTGTTCTATTCTGCTAAAAATTTGTAATCCGAAAATTTTTCACATCAAAAAATTACGTTTCTGTTTCATCCCTGATAATTCGCAGTTGTCATTATTTCTCAAGACAACGATTGTAATAGAATGAACGGATCGACGGATGAAAAAGTAGAAAAGTTTTCACTTTTTATCCGTTTACGCATGCTAACACACGGAGCCTATGAAACTCATCCCATATCTCTATATATAAAAATGAAAGTCCTGACTGACTCATCAACGCCCAGGCTAAACGCTTGGACCTAGAAAGCTGAAATTTTGCAAAGACGTTTCCTTTATGATGTATACAAGCACTAAGAACGGATATTTCGAAATTCGACCCCTAAGGTGGTGAAAAGGGGTTACAAAATTTGTATGAGGAATATTTTATTTGTGGTCAAATTTGCTTGAAACTTGGTCTTAATACTCTTTGGTATAATTAATCAAATACATATTTCGGCATTTTTCAAAATCCAACCCCTGAAGGGGTGAAAACGGGTTGTAACGTTTGTATGGGGAATATTTCATTTGTGGTCGGAAGCAACGCTTTCTAACCATTTAACCTAAATGAGCCACAGCAACGCGGGGACGGGTACATCTAGTGTTTACATATATTTCAACTTTTCTTGCGTCAGATTTCTGACGGATACGCACGCAAACGGAGTCTATGAAACTGAGCCTTTAGGCTGACAAGAACCAGTGAACACCGATTGACCGTTCTGAACGCAGCCATAGACTTTGTTGGCGTGCGTATCCGTCAGAAATCTCAAGCAAGAAAAGTTAAAATATATGTAAACATATGGGATGAGTTTCATAGGATCTGTGCGTTTACATGCGTAAACGGATAGAAGTAGAAAAATTTTATACTTTTTTATCCGTCGATCCGTTCATTCTATTACAATCGTTGTCTAGATTTATTCCGCCAAATTTCGCTTTATTCCGCCGGCTAATTTCGCTCTCAATGGCTAGTTTATGAGTTAAATGTCTCAAACCCATTGAAACAAAAACGTAATTTTTTGATGTGAAAAATTTTCGGATTACAAATCTTAGGAATTTCGCTCTAAAAGGCCAATTTATGAGTTAAATGTCTCAAACGCATTAAAAAATAACTTTAAGTTTCCATTTAAGCCGATAACTATGAAGAATTTTAGCTTTAAATATGAAATAGAACTCCTATAGAATTATGCTGGGTTTACATTGTATGAATCAGTTGATACGCTGTATAAAGAATGAGAGTCCACTCGAAGTCAAATGTGTTTTAACATTGGAGTAAGCGAGAGAAAAGTACCGATTTGCTATAAAATTGTTACACATTTCTGTATGAATTCCATATCAATGTTATAGGAGCTGATACAGAAAGATACACTAGCTTAACTTTTTGTATCAATCGTATGACGTCCTATAAATTCTCCATAAAAGTAACTGAATCTTATATGGCGTTCACACGGACCGAATTTTCGATTGAAAAGTCGACTTTTCAAAAGTTCTCTGAAAAGACGACGAAAAGCTGCTTTTCGTCCATGCAAATACTGTCAAACGAAAAGCAGCTTTTCGGCGTCTTTTTAACGAAAAGCCAGTGAAAAGTCGCTTGCAACTCCTGATTTCCCCTGAATTCTATTACATTTCAATCAAAGTGACATTCCTTTAACGCGCTTTCGCGGCGTTAGAAAATCTAAAAAATCTTCGTCTAACAATCCAAACATATTCATTGTAAAATTTTTAATTTTTTAATAATGAATGAAAATGCTACTTGTTTATTTGAGTTATAGCAACTAATATATCTTTCTCGTTTGCAAATATTTCTCTTTCACTTAAGCAATTATAGTAGAATTCATACATCATATCAATTGATTCATACAATGTAAACCCAGCATTATGATAACAGTTAATTTTTTTTTAAAATCAAGAAATGGTTGTAAAATCAAAAAATGGTGGAAATCACTTTGGCAAGTGGGCGGCTTATATGGAAGTTCGGGCAATGTATAGTTTACCGTATTTATTATTTTCACACACGAAAATAGCGGGCAGTTTCCATAGGTAGGCTATGTTGAAAGCTTCAAACACTTGTCCTTGATTAGATGCTCCATCGCCATAAAGTACCAAACATACACCGCCATCGCCTTTATATTTGCATTTTAATGCAACTCCAGTACCGACAGGCACCTAAAAGTAGCGGGTAAGTGATAACAAATGCATGAGATTTGATTATTTTCATTCCATTTTTTAAAAATTTTATCTTATTATATTACACTACATCACTCTGCCATTATGAATTCTTAATGTAATGCCGTTTTATTGGTTGCATTCAGGACAACAAGCTTTATTGGCTTTTTGCTGAATTTTTGTCTGAGGGGGTTAGAAAGGTCAGAAGGGCTGACAAAGCCGTCGCCATTTTTTTTAGCCAAAAATTTGTATGCTGGATGTGCTCAGAACTTTCTTCTCTGTCACTCATTTTCAGTGTTTTGTTTACTTCTCGTGTGGCGGCCACGTGGAATTTGGCATAAAGTGTTGTTGTTGTTTAAATGTTGTTGTTTTTCAGTAAAGACTCAGCAAACGTATTCAGAGCACATGAATTATTCTGACAAGAAAAAGCCAACACAGCTTGTTGTCCTGAATGCAGCCATTCACTCGTAGATAAATTCCCTAATTATCTATTGAATGTAAAGGCTGTTAGAATTTGGTAGTTAAATTTAGGGGGCTATATCGTACACTCTGACAGGACAGTAGTTCTTGTGACTGCTTTGCTGATTTCTGAATTTGTAATAGATTTTGCTTGTAAACAACAACAAATTTGGAAAATAGCAAAGCAGACACAAGTACGATATAGCCCCCTTAATAAAAGAAGGTAGCTAATAGAGATGAGCGATATTTGAGTACCGGTGACTTTGTCACTGTTATAGCCTGAACACAGTAAAATTTCGTTGACTACAAATGACGTCGCTAGTGTCAAAACTACATTAGCTCTTATGGGAAACGAGAAAAAAATAAAATTTCGTTGCTTTCGTCGACGAAACCATCGTCGGTGGTCGCTCTATTTCTACTTCCATCGTCACATAGTTCGTCTTGTTCTTCTTTTTTTTGTTTGTTTACAAAAATTGACATTGACTTTTGACTTTACAGAATTAGAAAATTATTAGCCGTTTAGGCTTAAGTTTACCGTTTGAGCCATGCCCCAATTTTCTTGCATTTTTTGTTGTTGTTGTTGTTTATGGAGCTGAGAATGAAGCAATCGGTTTTTGTCGCTCTCTTCTAGTTTACGAGTTATAGCCCTCTAAAGTTTGGAATTGACATGCCTATAACTCATAAACCAGAGGAGATATTTCGATCATATTGGTACCGTTAGAAAGCTTCAAAAGCCCTTCAATTTCTTTGATATAACATTTTTCCGAAAACTGTATAGTTTTTATGCAAATCGAAATTTTTCATTTTTTGAACTTTTTTTTTACATTTAATAATTTTTTTCGTTTCAAAGTGTGTAATTAACCTATTAAATCTTTGGAATAACAATAAAGATGAGACCGTAAGCTTTCTTTAAGTATTTTCATATATATATAGCTAGAAAATAGCTGTTAAAGGTCAGAAGAACGTAAGTAAGAACGAACTCTGTTCCCGCTATTCACACACCAATATTCGTTCCTGTCACTGACTTGTTCCCGTCGCCGTGAATTCGCTTGCGTTTTTTTTTCACGTACATATTGTACAAGAATCTAGAGTTGCAATCTATACTAATATTATAAATGCGAAAGTAATCCTGTCTGTCTGTTACCTTTTCACGGCTGAACCGCTGCACCGATTTTGGTGAAATTTGGTGTGGAGATAGCTGAAACCCTGACGAGGGACATAGGGTACCTATTTTATAAAAAGTCAACCTCTAAATAGGGGATAAAGGACTGTAGGGGAATTCAGTCTCAATTTTCAATTAGGTTAACATTGCGCTGGACAGAATAGATGTCAATAATAAATTAATTTATATCATGGTAAGACACAAACAAGCAAGAAGTATCTCTGGGACCCTCGAGTTATCAAGGAAACCCTATAACGGGCCCCTTCTATCCAAATAAAAAAGTGTCGTGTATATCATATTTACGAGTATGTACATATACATAGTGCAAGCGAACGACTGTGATGTGTACATATGTATATCATTCAATCAAACTAAGTTAGAGCGAGCACGATTCCACGCGAACGAAGTTGCGGGCAACAGCTAGTAATTTATAATTAATTATCTGTGCAGTTTAAAAATCTGCTATAAAATATGTAATCGGTTATGAGACATTTTTATTTGATCGTATATATTAATTATTATTATTATTAATTGTTATTATTCTTAATTATTATTATTCATTAATTATTATTAATAATTAATACATCATTATTGGGAACAAATTGAGCACAGTACAAGCTCTCCAAATTTGTTATTGTTTTTGTAGTTGTTGTTGGCGCTGATCCCAACAAAATTTTTTGGCGCTCTCGTTTGGTTTACAGCCAAAACACAACCTCGAATTGCTGCAGCAGCAACTCTCTCTCACGCAGCAGTAAAACTATATGTTGTAGCAGTGTCTGCAACAGCAAATCATCTGTTTGTTTACACTCCTGTATTCTATTCTTTCGTTTTTTAAGACACTTTTTCTTTATATATTTATTCCTACGTGGAACATCTAAAAGCGTTAATAAATCTTGCCAAACTGTATACTTCCCTGCAAGACTGCTACCTGGTAATTCACCGGTTATTTACCTGGTAGCGCTACCCGAAGTTTCGGTTAAAGTTTCTATTATTTTCTTAAGAGCATCGGGAAAAAAGTACCAGAAAATTTTGTGTACGTGTGATCGTGTATCCCTTTCTTTCCTATACAACAAATCCATATGCGTAAACGTATAGTGCGCTCTTTCGCACCATTCGCACTCTGGTAGCGCTACCAGTTAATTAACCGGTGAAATACCAGGTTGCGATACCATTTCCAATTTTTAACTAATAAAATGCAAATTATGGTAAATATCATGTTTTTATTAATTTTCTTTGTAAAGAAATTAAAGAAATGGTTTAAATAAAAATGAAATTATTAATTAATATGATATCACAAAAGGTTAAATTACATTTAATGTTGAAGTATGTACTTTGTATTCCATTTAGATTTGTATTCCAAAATAGAGCAGCAACTGTGTGGTTTCATGTAGTTGAATTTCTTCAGGAAATCTTCAGAACAAATGGAAATGTTTCAGAACATCTAACAAGCTGAAAATAAAAATATTTTGTATAATGTTTGTATCTTTTTTGTTAATTTTTGGAAAAAACATTTCAAACACAACTTTCCTTTTTCACGTTGATTTTTTTCTGCTCTCGTTTTCTGGCACTAGTAATGGCAGAATGAGAAAAAATGCATTTCAGCCACGTTAATATCGGCATCTCTTTCCCACTCAGCCACCATTGTCAAAAATAGTGAGACCGTGTTAGTGATTTGTGAAAATAATGCAATAGTGTGTGCGACTCGGTTATTCTGGTTTTGCTGGGTTAAGAACAACATTTTTATAATGTTCAGAAATCAAGTCATAAAAACTCCTTTTGACGCACTTCTTCAATTAAATTTTTTTCAAAATTCATATTGAATTTGAATTGTAACAACTTTTTTAATTTATTTAAATTTATTTCTTTCAGTCAAAATCATATGGTTTTCCTTCACTTTTTCTAAACAAATTTTTCGGGATTTTAGATAAAAGGTGTGCAACATTTTTTCTCGCTCTTTGAACAAAATCACTGCTGCAGGAATAGAATCTATATTCTCTGCAGTGGCTGGCGCAGTGGCTGTCCCCATAAGCTTGTGTATAAAATTCTGCTCGCTGCTGCTGTTGCTGCGAGGTTGTGTTTTGGCTGTTAGGAGTTTTAGCCCTTTAAAGTTTTGAAAATTTATTGTCTATACCTCCTAAACTGTAAAAGATATCAGGATGATATGCATACCATTCTCATGGTATTAAAATATTTTTCATTTATGTAAAATAAAGTAAGAGTTACTTAACCCTCTAACCCGCAAATCTTTAAAAACGGCAGAGAAATGTTTAAATATTTTTTTCTTAGTTAATTATGGCCATCTAAATCGGAAAAAATCATCCAAAAGTAATTTGGTAGCTTCGGTAACCTCCCAGATCAAAAACAGGGAAGAGTGCCTCAAGGCACTTTTGCGGGTTTAGCTTAAAAAAAAACATACTTATTATTTTTTAATTTTTAATCAGTTATTATTTATTTTTTTTTTGTGGTATTCTCTGAAACAGTTGTTTTAGTTTGAACAACACAAATGAACATTCACTTTTCTTGAAAGTGACTTTTTACAAAATTTCCACCACCTTTTGCCATCTTTCTTCAACAACCAATCGGAAAGTGGTCAATGCTGTCGAAACGGATATCATCAACTGGATGTTTTGCCTTTTCACCAACTCTGCATTGTTCTAATGATCGGTGATAGGCATTTGTGATCTTCTAACTGATTCCACCTGGCTCGTAGTTTTGATCGTCGATATTATCGTCACTACTAAAATCAAGTTCCTCATCCGATTGCACCAATTCCATTATTTCCCGCACCTGTTCATCAGTCAAGACGGATAATTTTGAATCTCTATAAGATATCGTCATTTTTAACGATATTTAAAAATATATAACGTATAAAATATAACGAATAAAAATATACACCAAACCGCAACAGTGCCTTGAGGCTCTGATCAGTTTTCGGGTCTAAACACACACATAAATTCGTTTTTTTATAAGTTAAATTGTATAAATTGAAAGCAAAATACTGTACCTTTTCAAACAAAAATTTTTTACTCAAATCGGTTTAGAATTTCACACTTTTTTTCTTTTTCTTTTTACCCTTTTTTTTTTTCTTTTTTGTTTTTTTCTTTCAATTTTTCACACAAATTTGATAATACTAGCTAAACTCTCTATCACAATGATAAACTTTAGCATACAATCAAACTATATATGTATGTTAAACAATTCCCTGACAAATGTTGCAGTAAAAAAAATACCGTTACACGGTAAACGTTATTTTTGAGATGCGTGCCTTGAGGCACTCTTAACGGTTAGAGGGTTAAGTTATTTTCATACATATTGCAGGGCAGTATTTAGATTTGCTTGTCAGTGAACACCCCTCCTGCGACTTAAGGTAACGGAGTTTTTTTAAAGCAACATTGCTGCACAATTTTTTAAGCATTTTAGAAAAAAAAGAATGAGTAATTTAAAATTAATGAAAAAAGTGCAATTTGGCAGTTTTTGTGGCAGAAGTATAGTAAAATCTACGCAAGGTAAAATATGCAAAATTAAATTGTCGTACAAGACAACAATTTCAAATTTGACAAAGCATATGAGCCGTAGGCATCCAACGGTGTCTACCATTGCCGTTCAAAACAAGAAAATGCCAATGCAGAACGGGCTATAAACGAATCGTTCATAGATTAAAAATCTACCCCTAAAACTCGCTAAAACTTCTGGTATCGCCGTTTACATACATATATCCATGTCACGGTGACTAAAAATCACTGGTTAAAATCACGGTGACCCGTATGTCACTGTCACTGCTGTCACCGTTCCTAAAAATTTACTGAATCGCTCATCTCTACTAGCTAAGTTGCTAAAAATTTGCCTAGTGCCTTTTTTAGTGGGCTTTAATTACCTTCTACAAACGCTAATTATAGGAATATATGATGTGTCAGCGGTCCGTTCACCAGAGATACGAAATAGGAAACTGCGTCAACGCCGATCGTATGGGAGGGACCCGAAATCTCCAAAGACAAAATCTCCACCATATACAAAATCTCCATGGTACAAAATCTCAAAATACAAAATCTCCAGGGACAAAATCTCCAAAACCAAAATCTCCAAACTAAGAAAATCTAAACAAATTTTTTTTTTTACGGGTATATCTGAATGTTACGGTGAATTTGAGTAATCCGGTAATTATTCATAATTACTGGTTCTTATGCATAATCACTGCACGGTTTGCTAATTGTGATAAATTCCTGCATATTTATCAAATTAACCGGTGATTTCATATAATTCCTTAAATAGGAAGGCCCTGAATGCAAAAAGACTTTACAACACCGCGAGGATTCTGTTGATTAAGGGTTATAATCCTTGCTTCGGCCGAAGGCTGGCACGCAGGAAAGCCCTGAATGCAAAAAGACTTTAGAACACCGCGAGGATTCTGTTGATTAAGGGTTATAATCTTTGCCTCGGCCGAAAGCCGTCACGCAGAAAGGTCCTGAGTGCAAAAAGACTTTACATTTCCGAGAGGATTCTGTTGATTAAGGGTTATAATCCTTGCCACGGCCGAAGGCCGTCACGCAGGAAGGCCATGAATGCAAAAAGACTTTACATTTCCGAGAGGATTCTTTTGATTAAGGGTTATAATCCTTGCCTCGGCCGAAGACCGTCACGCAGAAAGGCCATGAATGCAAAAAGACTTTAAGACTACCGCGAGGATTCGAGGCTTAAGGAGCTTTTTATAACTTCTAAATTGATAGCACTTAATTATTACGAGTATTATTGTTTTTGGGTTTGGAGATTTCGTCTTTAGAGATTTTTTCTTGGAGATTTTGCCTTTGGAGATTTTGGTTTCGGAGATTTTGTCATGGAGATTTTGGTTTGGAGATTTTGACTTGGAGATTTCGTACCCAACCCCATCGTATGATCGTATATGTCAAAAACAAACGAAATTCGGTAATTTGGTGAAACACGTATAGTGTATGTGTCGTGTATATGTAGTTCACCACAAGACGTCACGTTTATATGACATTTTCTTTGTTTATTATTTTAACAGATAAAAAATGTTTATTTATTTATTTATTTATTTAGCATATGAAAATTGTCAGCTAATTCGCCAAGAAATTAGGGTTTTTAATGAAGTTAACAGAGGCATTCCAAGATTCACGAACTATTGAAATCGTCTTTTAAAATCGTCTTTAGACGATTGAAATCGTCTTTCGTATTCCAAGATTCACCGAAATAGTTAAAATTCTGAGACGATTTTATCGGATTTCTTCTCCTAAAAAAGACGATCAGAAATTAGCTCTCGTTCCCTAATAAAAATGTAATATTTCAATCAAAAATCTGGTTATATATTTTTTGATTCACTTGTATAGTTATTATTTTCTATTTTTATTTATAAAATAGATAATAAATAGTAAATACATAATTGTTATAAATAATACTAATTCCAATTTTGATTTCGAACGCGAATTAATTCCTTCTCAGAGACTTCAGCAAAAAATTCCACTAAAGAATCCATGGTTTTCAATGAAGCTTATCACACGAGAACAATTCTGCTTGCATTAAACTGTCGCTTGTGGGCGAGGGAGATGAAGAGCATGGTAGTTCGTGCGTTGAAATTCTTCACTCTTGGACCTGCATGAACAGAGCACAAAACTAACACATACACAATTTTAATTAGCGAGGGCAACGAGTATAGATAGTAAAGAGATATTATGACTCAAAATTTTCGGCACTCGTCAGATTTTCATGTGCCATTATTAGAATGCAGTCGATAGCTCTGCTTGTGCGAATGCTAGCAGAGAAATCCGAGGTGAATTTGTTTTACTTCATAAACGATTATGCGTAAGAAGAGTTGTCCGAAGCAGCAATCGTATGCCAGATGAGGAGTAAAAGAAACGATTGATCGATTGAAGGCTTACAGCGGGAGACGAGGGAACGAGACAATTCTACTTATTGTGTTTTCTACATGAAAGTAAAATTTGTTGTTGGTCAGAGTTTTTGACTGTGAATTTTGGCAAATTTTTCAGTTTTTGAAGTTTTTGTCTGTTTGGGTTTTTCTGCTATTTGCTATTTCTGTGTTTTCTATGCTTTTTAGATTTAATTTTTAAATTAGGATATTTTAGTTATTAAATATACAAAGTATAAAAGTTATTAAAAATTTTACTTATATTTTAATTATTTTATTTTTTTTTAAAATTCAATTTAACTTTAATTTACAAGTCTATATAAATAAAAAAGTAAAAGTAAAAAAAATAAAAAATTAAGTAAAAATATTTTTAACAATTTATAAAATTTACATAATTATTAAACTATTTTAAATTTATATTTTATTTAATTGAAAAAAAATTTTAAATTTTTTAAGTCAAATTAAATTTTTATAGCGTCATTTCATCTTCACGAAATTAAAAAATTATTTTTCAAACGAAATTGCCAAATATAAATTTCCAACACGCAAGCATATACACAAATTAGAATTGCTCTCAAACATGCTAATTTCATTCTTACTTTTAAGCAGACAATGTACATGTGCATTCCCTTTTCTATGGCCCAGTGCAAGCTTTCAATAGTAAAAGCACCCATACGCGCATGCGTAACTGTTTGTTGTATAGGAATCTAAAAATAGAACACGAAAACTGATTTGCAAATCGTGAGAGGAGAAGAACAAGCAACCGCGTGTTCTATTCATTGGTTCCTTCCCTTTGTCCTTCTTTCCCTTTGTCAATCCTTCCCACCCTTATTTTCTGAAACAAAGCAAACCAAAGCAATAGGAAACAAGTAAAAGCGTTATCTTCGGCCTGGTCGAAGCTCATATACTCTACACCCGCATCAGTCGAAATAATAAAAAGTGAGCGGGCGGGTGGCACTTACTTTCTTTTTTTTTACAGGGAGTAAATTTTTATCTAATAACTCCCTACCTAATAGGCTGACCACGCCAATTTTTTTAGAGTGTATTTTAGCCTAAGACGGTGGATTAAGAAATAAAATTTTAGCTTAAAATTCCCTCTACAAGATAAGAAATTGGACGGACAGGGCTAAATCGACTCAGGAGGTGATTCTGAGCTAGAATATATGTATATACTTGTCTATACCTGACGCGGCTCCTTTAATGCGTTATAAACGAAGGAACAAAGTCAATATATCCTCATCCCTTCGGGTGTAGGGTATAAATATCAACCTTAATATGGTAGATATCATGTCGCACTGTAAAAATTACACCACATTCACCTTCCAGCGCTGCATTGAGAGCGGCAGAGCTATGAGTGATTTATGCTAATAATGGCGCATAGAATGTTGTTGCTGTTTGAGTCATAATATCTCTTTACTATCTATACTCGTTGGCGAGGGTTCTGAATATTTCACCAACACATACAAGTGACCGGCCAATCAAAATATTCAACAATATACATACACGGAATGTTTTCACTTGAACTGTGTAATACAAGTGGAATTTTCCATTGTTCACAAGTTCGTACAGTGTTGGAAAATTTCTAACAAAAAAAACAATGGTAATTTTTTTTTGCTAAAATCTAAGCGAAATAATATAAAACAACACAAATATTACTCTACATATAATTCGCGATGTATATTCTATATTTTGGTAACGTTTATAACTTTTTTTTTCGCGAAAAAAAACAATTTTTTTAGGTTTTTATTTATTCAACATAACTACAATAATCAAAGTTTTGCCTCCTAGCACTGAAAATGTCATCTTGAGCTTAAACTGCAGTAAAAGCAAAAGACGATTCGAGTTTCGTGAATCTTGGAATGCCTCGTTCCCTTTTTCGTGACTTCTTTGCCGAGATAGTTTACCGATTCACCTCGAATCTCAGAATGCCTCTGTAAATCATGCACTGGACTGTGCAAGTAGCACTTGCTGGGACTATTTACGAACAGGCATCAAGGTTTGACTTAGGAGCAGGATGATTAGCCTGCCACGGCAGGCATGGAAATTTCAGTGCAGGGAATTTTGTTGCGACCTCTGGTATTTTTCTCCGGCCAATCGGAGTTGATGGGTCATGTTTTGAGTGGTACCGCATCAGATCCGATGCCAGCATTTCAAGGCACCACCTTGTCGCAAAATCATGAGCACTATGTGATACTATCGGGGCTCAGTCAATTGATTTGAATGGTAGTGGAATGGAAATCAACTTAGCATTTAGAATCGCAACGAAAATGAAGAAATTCAGAAAAAGTACTTTGACTAATGATTAAATTATTATTTAAGTGTTTTATGTGATGTTTTTTTTTTTCCAGTACGGGCGTTGCTGTACCTGGCCACACGGTTGCTGGATTTACGGTAGAAGTCTGCATGCAATTGCTACGTTCTAAAGTTACACTCTCGTAAGTTTATACATTCATCATTCTTGCCTTTTTGGGTTTCTTTGATTTATTTACATATTATCTTTTATTCTCTACATTTTAGGTATTCTAGTACCAGATCCAAAGCTGGTACTATTAAAGCTGCCAAACCGTACAGTAAAATGGATTTACCGGATTTAGCTTTAAATTAAAAGAACAATTAAATGCGCAACATATTATTTTTATAATTCAGACTGTATATTTAAATGTTACTACATAATATTATACGAAAAATAATTAATCTAATAACTTAAATGTTAGGTATCGCATAAATCCTTAATGTGGTTGTATGCATAATTAAATAAATACATCGAAGAACTTAAATTCTTATTATTTAAAGCAATTCTTTTTTTACCCTACACCCGAAAGGATGGAGGATATATTTACTTTGTGCTTCCGTTTGTAACGCATTAAAGGAGTCTGCCTGTAAGTCTGTCAGTCCGTCCGTCTGTAGAAGTCACGATGAAGGGAGAACGAATAGAGCTATGAAATTTGGGACGAATATATAGACGTTTTTTAATATAGGACGTCATAATAGGCTGTTGGTTTTAAACAGCATACAGCAAACATATGCAATCTTGCATCTTAGAGCAAAAATCCAAGATTATCCAACTTTGAGAAATTTTGCTAGAATGTTGAAGCTATTGCAGCAAAGATAAAAGGAAAGAAAATTACTCATAACTACTTAAAATAAAGAATACTTCTAAACAAACAAATGGCGGAATTCTGTACATGTAATTAACATTATTTGTATCGTTAAATACGATATCTATAAATAAAACAGAAGATTTCATCTAAAATTTATTAATTTTTTAATTGTGGTGAAAAAATCAATTATATTATAAAGCAGGGTTACATTTTACGTCAACAAAAGGAAATTCGGAAAGTACGAAAAAGGTAAAAGTACTTTTTGTAGCACTCACTGTAAAGAACACAATAATTTTCTATTCTAGGAAGTAATTTTTACTCCGCGAAGCAAGAATAAACGTTTTGTTAACAGTTCAAGCACATTTATGCACTAATATATTGGTTTATTAAGGAAAACATCAAATTTATTTGATATTGTAGCATACCGGCAACACTGCTGTGGTACCAGAATTCATAAGAGGCGCAAAAATAGATGCGTTCTATACAAACGGGCAACACTAGTATCGGCAAATTCAAGGGCGAGGTGAACGAAAGTATGAGGGTATACCAACGCCATTTTATGTCTGCTCTTTTATTTTAACTGGATAATCAATTTGATTTTACAATGTTTTATTTTGATGGAATTGTTCATAGAATAGGTCATGCAGTCTTAAATAGTAGAAAGTATCAAATAGTGGAGGATTTGAGCGTATAAAACAATTTACATTAGATTTTTTGTTGTTAATCTGCACTTGCAATGATTTCTAAACTTAAAATACTTCCACAAAATAGGTTCTAATTAAGTAATAAACTATTTAAAAGTAAAATGGATATTAAATAGACTAAATATTGGCATAAAAAAATAAATAAAAATTGATGTCTTTGAATTCATTACTTATATGAAAAATTAACAAGTTGCTATCTCAATACACACGATTTGACTTAAAAATCTGAATTGTCATTGGGGTCTCAAAGCTGAACCCTCTCCGTCCCGATCACTCTTCATCACGGTGGTCTGATAGTTGAGTTTCTATTTCCAATAACCCCTTCCCCGCGAAAGTAATACCCGCAACAAACAACGAACTATGACTTTCCTATACGAAAAACCCGGTCCCCTTTCCTTAACGCTCTTCATCACGGGGGTCTGATAGTTGAGTTTCTGAGAAGCATTTTTCAGGTTTTTACAAACACTGCTTTACATCAGAGTTGCATTTTTTGCTTTATTTCAGCAGTTTCCTATCTCCTTATCTCTGTCAGTGGTCTGTAATGTTGAGTTTCTCTTGTAGTAACCCCTCCGCCGTGACTCATCAACAACAGGGGCACGTAACTTTGAGTTTCCTTTACAAAAAACCCCGTTCCCTTTCCATGACACTATTCATCCGGGGTCTGTAATATTGAGTTTCTGAGCTGAATTTTTGGCTTTTTCACGAACACTACTTTACGATTTGACGTAAAATCGCCTATCTCGTTATCTCTGTCGCTGACACAACAGTAGGCAACTGCCAGAGATAACGAGATAGGAAACTGCGTCAACGCCGATCGTATGTATATGTCAAAAAAAACGAAATTTGGTGAAACACGAATAGTGTAAGTGTCGTGAATATGGAGTTCACCACAAAACGTGACGTTTATATGACATTTTCTTTGTTTATTATTTTACGAGTTAGGTTAGGTTAGGTTGTTAAGAGGGACCTTATGGGTCATCCAGTGAAGTACTGGATACACCTAGGCCAATGGCCCATTGTGCACCTCCGTATAAGAAAGGAAGGAAGGAAAAGGAAGGGGAATGAATCAGGGCTGATGTAGCCTTTGCTCAAATAGCCTCGTGCATTTCACGAAGCTTAAAATTGCGACCCATCCCTTACTACCAACATCCTTAAGGGTGGCAAGCTGTGTTGAGCCTAATGTTTGTAACCTTATCCTGCCAAATGCAGGACAGTCGCACAAATAGTGCTCTAGGGTCTCAGGCTCCTCCTGACAGGATCTACAAATATCAGATTCCAACCTCCGGAATTTCCGCAGGTGGCCTCTGAGTTCGTTATGCCCCGTCAGAACACCAATGATCTTCCTGAGCTCAGCCTTACTTCTTGATAGAAGTTTCCTCGTTTGGGCTGCGTCAGGGTTTCCCCAAAGTAGTTTAGTAACTTTGGAGCCCGTTGACTCGTTCCATGATCTCAAATGCGTATCATTCGCCCATGCCGATATTTCATTTCTTATGGATTGGAAAGGCTTTTTGGCTGCAGCGGTAACCTCATTTAGTTGAGTTCCCCTTCGCGCAAGCTCATCCGCCCTTTCATTGCCTGTTATGTTGCAGTGTCCCGGCACCCATACCAAATATATCTTGTACTTTTGGCTTAGAAGTGTTATAGCTTCTTTACAGCTACGCACCACTTCCGAGGTTGTCCGGTCATTTGTTATAGCCTTGATGGCCGCTTGGCTGTCTGAAAAATTTTACAGCAACAGCCTGCAAGGCTGTTATTATATAGCCACATTGCTGCATTCATGATGCCAAACACTTCTGCCTGGAAGACTGTGTTGGAATCATCTAGCCTGATGCTATTTCCAAATTCATTATTTTTACAAAAGAAACCAGCTCCGGTGCGCCCTTCCATTTTCGATCCATCCGTGTATACATGGATGTCTCGGTCTACTTGTTCAAACGATCCGGAGTTCCAGTCTTCCCTTTTCGGTATTGTGGTCTCTACTGGAGTTCTAGAGTAGATTTCCTGGATGCGGTCGCATTCCAGAGCCAAGAGTTCTATATTCATTTGGCTCATTATGGTTTGATGTCCGGTAGTGCGGCCCCCATAGAACCAAGAGCCTAAAACCTTAAGTCTAGCCGCTGTTACTGCAGCTTCATATTTGACCTGGATGTCTATTGGTCGTATGGAAAGAATTACCTCCAGCGCCTTAGTAGATGTGGTGACAAGTGCACCACTCATGTCAATGCAACATGCCCTTTGTACCCGCTCCAGCGGTTTCACGTTGGTTCTGATACCTAGTGCGTTCCACAAAACTACTGCCGCATATGTTAGTATAGGGCGGATAACGCTTAGGTATAGCCATCTGACTATTTCAGGCCTTAGTCCCCATCTGGGGCCTATACGTCTCTTGCAGATAGCCCATAGTCTATAGGCTTTTGTTACTCTGCTTTCAATATGCTCTTTCCAGTTAAGCTTTTTGTCTAGGATTACCCCTAGATACTTAACCTTATCTTTCAGCTTCACCATTTTGCCCTCTAGTGTTGGGGGGACGAAACTAGGAATTTTCCTCCTTCTAGAGAAAAGGCATATCTCTGTTTTTTCAGGGTTTGCATACAGCCCTCTGGGTTTAGCCCAATTGGCAATTATCCCCAGTGCCTCCTGAATTCTCCTTGATAAATACTGAGGATACATTCCAGTGACTATGATCACTATGTCATCTGCATAGCACACCACCCGGAATCCTTCCTCAGTCAAGATTTTAGGAGACTGTGTACTACGGTCACCCATAACAAGGGTGATAGGATTCCGCCTTGTGGTGTTACCTGTAGCACTCTCCCTTTCACTTTTATGCCATATTGTTCACACGATATGTACCTATGGCTTAGCATGTGTTTTATCCATCTGGCTATGGATTGGTCCACATTAAATAAGTCCAAGGACGTATACAGTGTGTCCGTAGTGCCATTGTTGAATGCACCCTCTATGTCTACAAAAGCAGCGAGTGCGTATTCTTTAGAGTCTAAAGACTTCTCTATTTGTTGCACCACTTCTTGCAGTGCTGTTTCTACTGATTTACCTTTGACATACGCATGTTGCTTGAAAGTCAAGGTTTCCTTGGGAATGCTCTCCTTAACTATGTCATCGCAGATGCGCTCCAGAGTTTTGAGCATAAATGATGTCAGACTGATTGGTCTGTAAGATTTTGGTGAATTGTAGTGTGCTTTGCCCGGTTTTGGTATGAAGACTACCTTCGCCTGTCTCCATGCTTTCGGCGTGTATCCAAGTTGAATACATGCTGTATACAGTGTGGCCAGCCTACTTTCCAGGGTATCCACGCAGCTTTGCAGCATTGCAGGAAATATACCATCTGGACGAGTTAAAAAATGTTTAGCTTGTGAAAACTTCTCAGCTATTTCGCGAAGAGATTAGGGTTTTTAATGATTTTTAAAGAAGTTAAACCAATGACGTACCGAGGGGAGCGGGGGGGCGGTCCGCCCCGGGTGACGCCATTTTAGGGGTGGCACCCGAGCAAACTAAGTAAATAAACAACGCAAAAGGAGAGAATAAATAAGCACAAAATCAATTAATATGGGTTTAAAACTAATTTTAAACCCAGCCTTCAGTCCAAAGGGGTGACACCCGAGCAGAAAAATTGATATAACAATTACAAAATCAATTATTATGTAATAGTATTAGTCCAAAGGGGTAACACCCAAACAAAAAAATTAACAGAACATACAAAACATTTATTGAGTAATTTTCAAGTAGAAATGGAAATATTGGGTGTGTTTAAAACGATACGAATTTATGAAAATTCGTATACGGTGTTACTAAAGGCTTTCCGCGCTGAAAAGTTTCAAACGACAATATATTCAAAATGTTATAAAACTACTAAGCACTTTTTTTAACATTTCTTGACATATTTTTTTGATATTTTATAAGTCAAATAAATATATTTTGTTTTAAAGTATTTTAAATGTCAAATGTACATACATAATTTTTTGGAATTTCTTGCCTCAAAGAGGGCGTCGGTGGCTAGTTTATGCCTAATGCTGCATAGTCATCCAGTCCTGAGTTATGCGTAAAATTCTGAGTCTCTAGGTAAACTGAAAGTAAGCGAGCCCAAATTTCTTTCTTTTAAGTGGGTGTGGGTGGTAAATTTATGCTTAATATAAATCCAAATTTATGCTTTGTGATCCAGTTCTGAACTATGCTTAACATTATAGGTCAAAGGTCATCGGAAAGCTCGTTTCAAAACAATTTCAAAATCTGTACCGAAAATTTTAAGAGACCAAATTGCCTGCCTCGAGGCGGGCGTGAGTGGTAGGTTTATGCTTAATTTTCCATTGTCATCCACTTCTGTGCTATGCTTAAAATTTCGGGTTTCTAAGTCATCGGGAAGGTAGTTTGAAATTAATTTCAAAATTGGTAGCGAAAATAAAGGAAAGATCCCGTATATCCGGCCTCAAAGTGGACGTCAGTGGTTAGTTTAATATTGCATTGTCATTCAGTAATTTCGATTATCTGGGTCATCGGGAAGGTAGTTTAAAATCAATTCCAAGATTTCTACCAAACATGAAAAAAAGCAACCTAATAAAAACGTTTTAAAAAAGAACACAAAACTTTCATTTTAATTAAATTATATTATTTATTCGAAAGCCTAATACATGACATTAACATTTAGAAAAGACGTCAGGAATATGGTCACAGTGGTTGTTCTTGAAGAGTCGCATTTTGGACCATTTTTATCACCCTTGGCCGTATGTCACAAATAACATGAACAATCTTGGCCTCCAAGGCATCAATTGTTGGCCATTTATCAGCATACACTAGTGACTTAACTTGACTCCACAGAAAATAATCGAGAGGTTACAAATTACACAATATCACCATATTTTGATTTTAAGAATTTGATGGTTGCCGTAGCCATATAGTACGTAAAGTTGCGTCCTTTTTAAAACCACATCAAGATTTCGTGGTATCACACCCGGATCAATGCCATCCATATTTTCACACAAAAAATCCCTGTTTGGTGAAGACATTTCAATTGGTAACGAAATTCCGAACGACAAAATCCCGATGCGACAAAATACCAATGCGGATTAAATTTGTAGAGGGTCCTGCGTCAGCAGCCAAACGGTGCATATTTCTGGATGTAATGGAGTCTGTAGGGTACCTTGTGGATTTTTCATTGCTTAACACAATTTTGCGATAAAACAACAATTCAGTTTCCCTACCCTGAGCCAAGATCTTAGCGATAAATTTTCCACGTAGTGGATGGACATAGCTTTAATTCCTGGCGATCGACGAGGAAGCGATAAATTTGGACCTTCTTCCACACTTTAATATACAGTGTTCGAATCGATTTTGATTTTCAAAGTAAATTTGAATAATTTAGTAGCGTTATTTAAGCGTGAGTCTGAGATAATTTACCAAAGTATAGAGATAATAAGCGTCAACTAGCGCCCAATGGTGACACCACCACTTCCGCCCCGGGTGTCACCCACGCTAGCTACGTCGCTGGTTGAATCATGCACTGGACTACGCAAGTAGCACTTGCTGGGACTGTATACGAACGGGCATCAAGGTTTGACTGCGGAGCCACGTGCCACGGCAGGCATGGAAATTTCAGTGCAGGGAACTTTGTTGTGACCTCTGGTATTTTTCTCCGGCAAATCAGAGTTAATGGGTCATGTTTTGAATGGTACCGCATCGGATCCGATGCCAGCATATCAAGGCCTTGTCGCAAAATCAAAACACATCAGAACAATCAGACCTTGTCGCAAAATCATGAACACTATGTGATACTATCGTCGGGAGCCACGGTTTTAATACGTATACTCGGGGCTGTCAATCGATTTGAATTTAAGTGGAATGGAAATGTACTTAGCATTTGGAATCGCAACGCAAATGGAGAAATTAAAAAAAAAGTACTTTGACTAATGATTAAATTATTATTTAACCCTCTAACCGTTAAGAGTGCCTCAAGGCACGCATCTCAAAAATAACGTTTACCGCGTAACGGTATTTTTTTTACTGCAACATTTGTCAGGGAATTGTTTAACATACATATATAGTTTGATTTTATGCTAAAGTTTATCATTTTGATAGAGAGTTTAGCTAGTATTATCAAATTTGTGTGAAAAATTGAAAGAAAAAAAGAAAAAAAAAAAGGGAAAAAAGAAAAAGAAAAAAAAGTGTGAAATTCTAACCCGATTTGAGTAAAAAATTTTTGTTTGAAATGGTACAGTATTTTGCTTTCAATTTAATTTATAAAAAAACGAATTTATGTGTGTGTTTAGACCCGAAAACTGATCAGAGCCTCAAGGCACTGTTGCGGTTTGGTGTATATTTTTATTCGTTATATTTTATACGTTATATATTTTTAAATATCGTTAAAAATGACGATATCTTATAGAGATTCAAAATTATCCGTCTTGACTGATGAACAGGTGCGGGAAATAATGGAATTGGTGCAATCGGATGAGGAACTTGATTTTAGTAGTGACGATAATGGGTTGGTAACGAAATCCCGAAAGACAAAATCCCGAACGACAAAATCCCGAACGACAAAATCCCGAACGACAAAATCCCGAAATGACAAAATCCCGAAACGACAAAATCCCGAAATAACAAAATCCCGAAATTACAAAACTAGTTTTTCGGTATTCTCCATCTTCTTGAACATTTTAAAACCACTAGCAAACAATTCCAAGAAAGTAATAAAAAATTACTCTTATTTTACTTCTCTAAAATTATTATTAAAAAATAAAAAAAAACATTATTAAAAAAATTTTAGCAGAGCCCTCTCGGAGGCTCTGAGGTGAGGTGATGTGAGGTTTTTTGCATACAGGTTTTTCCGCGTATTTGCAGCCTTCGGCTGCGGCAGGGATCATAACCCTTAATCAGCAGAATCCTCACGGTCATGTGAAGTTTTTTGCATACAAGTTTTTTCGCGTATTGGCGGCCTTCGGCCGCGGCAGGGATCATAACCCTCAATCAGCAGAATCCTCACGGTCATGTGAAGTTTTTTTCATTCAGGTTTTTTCGCGTATTGGCGGCCTTCGGCCGCGGCAGGGATCATAACCCTCAATCAGCAGAATCCTCACGGTCATGTGAAGTTTTTGCATACAGGTTTTTCCGCGTATTGGCGGCCTTCGGCCGCGGCAGGGATCATAACCCTCAATCAGTAGAGTCCTCACGGTCATGTGAAGTTTTTTGCATATTGTAGATTATAACCTTCAGACAACAAAATTCTCTCGATATTACAACTTTGCTTTTCTACCATTGTAAAGAAAGGCAAGTAGGCGCGCACTTCGCTTCGGAAAAAATTTTGACTTAAATGTCATTTCTTCATTAATTTAAATCTTATTTCGTGATTTTCGGGATTTCTCATTTCGGTATTAAAAATTTTTCGGGATTTTGTCGTTTCGGGATTTTGTCGCATCGGGATTTTGTCGTTTCGGGATTTTAAAATTTTTCGGGATTTTGTCGTTTCGGGATTTTGTAATTCGGGATTTTGACTGTCTCCCGACGATAATATCGACGATCGAAACTACGAGCCAGGTGGAATCAGTTAGAAGATCACAAATGCCTATCACCGATCATTAGAACAATGCAGAGTTGGTAAAAAGGCAAAACATCCAGTTGATGATATCCGTTTCGACAGCATTGACCACTTTCCGATTGGTTGTTGAAGAAAGATGGCAAAAGGTGGTGGAAATTTTGTAAAAAGTCACTTTCAAGAAAAGTGAATGTTCATTTGTGTTGTTCAAACTAAAACAACTGTTTCAGAGAATACCACAAAAAAAAATAAATAATAACTGATTAAAAATTAAAAAATAATAAGTATGTTTTTTTTTAAGCTAAACCCGCAAAAGTGCCTTGAGGCACTCTTCCCTGTTTTTGATCTGGGAGGTTACCGAAGCTACCAAATGACTTTTGGATGATTTTTCCGATTTAGATGGCCATAATTAACTAAGAAAAAAATATTTAAACATTTCTCTGCCGTTTTTAAAGATTTTCGGGTTAGAGGGTTAAGTGTTTTATGTGATGTTTTTGTATTTTTTTTAGTACGGGCGTTGCTGTACTTGGCCACACGGTTGCTGGATTTACTCACGACCAAGTCGAAAATTTAGACTCATTCACGATCCAAAGATAAGCCTTCAAGCGGATATTGATTTTTATTCCGAAAGAAGTCTGCATGCAATCGCAACATTCTGAAGTTACACTCAGAATCCATTTCTGAGTTTAGCCATTCTTTGATTTATTTACATATTTTATTTTACTCTCTACATCTTAGGTGTTCTAGTACCAGATCCGTTACTCTCAAAGCTGCCAAATCGCACAGTAAAATGGTAAGTTCCAAATACTCCCACAAATCCGCGGGATTAACTTTAGCTTTAAATCAAAAGAACAATGAAATGTACAACATAATATTTTCTTAATTCAGACTGTAACAGAAAACAATAATAATACTCCACTATTTTATAGTTATAAGCATTTAAATGTTGTTACTACATAATATTTAAATAAAATACATTATATTTAAAAAGTAAATAAATACATCGGACTTAAATTCTTTTTATACCCTACACCCGAAGGGATGAGGGTATATTCACTTTGTGCTTCCGTTTGTAACGCATTAAAAGAGGCGTGGCAGGTATAGAAAAGTATATATATTTTGGCTTTTGTGTTTTGCATATAAAAATTACATGGTCATATGAATGCATTTGTGTTAGGGTCTCGAATCATAGAACTAAGGGACTTGTCAATTGTGTATACAGTCCTTATAAAACCTGCGAGTTGGAACAGCTATTTACTTACTTATCAACCAGTTCCCTGACTTTTGATATCACAATTGTCTGTGGTGATTTTAACGTCAACCTTTTGGTTTCTGATCCTATTACTATTAAGTTTATTGATCTTTTCTATGCAACTGGCCTCTCCGCTATTAACAACACTGCTCCAACTCGTTTCTGTCACACTGCGAGTCCGAGTCTGCTTGACTATTTTGCTGTATCAGACACGAGTATGTTATTACTTTTTTCCCCAGATTGATTTCATCTCTGACCATGACCTATTATTCTGTTCCTGCGACTTCCAATTAAATACTGGAAGAAATACTGATGAAAAATTACGGCTTTTTAATAATATTGTCTGGAATCTATTTGACTCCTTTGTACCATTGCGGACTTGTAATGTTAAAGGCCTATCCATGGCTTACTCAAAGAGCTATGATCTCCATTCGTAAAAGAAAACATGTTACGCTCCAAATGGAAGAGAAGCCCTACTTCTTTTAACTGGGATAATTATAAAAGGGCCCGTAATGCTGCGACACTCATAATAAGGAAGTCAAAGCAAAACTTCTTTTTGACTAAACTTGACTCTATTAACTCTCCTGAACAAATCTGGAAGCGACTTAGAAACATTAGTATCGGGTCTAAAAATCCGACAACATGCGACTTGAGCTTTTAAATTCACATTTCCTACATCGACCTGTTTCTGCGATTAACCCAGTAGATCCTAGGCTGAATACTAGGTGCAATTTTTTAGACTCTGGGCTGTTCGTATTCACTAATGTCTCAAAAACAGACGCAGCACGTCAGGCAAACTTGATCAAGTCCAATTCAGTCGGTGAAGACAACATTTTTATAAAATTTTTTACGAGGGTTGCCTTTTATGTTTTGGGATTTGGCAACCCTAGTGTTGCAATCTGGCAACTCACAGCTCTATCGTAAAGTTGGACATTTTTGAGGTTATACGTACTCAGAACGTTTTGACATACGAGCGCTATTTGTGTTGTTTACAGTGACTTAAAGATTCATCTCGGCCCGCTTCTTCAGGTGTCGAAAAACGTTGACCTCTCAGTTTGTTTTTTACGTACGGGAATAAAAAGAAGTCATTCGGTGCCAAGTCAGGACTATACGGCGGATGACTCATCAAATCGATGTTTTGGGTGCTCAAAAATGCAGTTGTTTGAGCCGATGCGTGAGACCTCGCATTGTCGTGGTAAAGAGTGATCCGTCTTCGGCGGTTGGTTTTCCTGATTTCTTGGTCAAATGTTTATGCAATATTGAACTAATGCCTAAGGTTGTCTTAATCTCACGATAGGTCACATGACGATCTTGCAATATCACTTCGCGCACAGCATCAATGGTTTTCGGAGCAACAACTGATTTTGGACGACCTTCACGAAATTCTTGGAGAAACTACGACCACGATTGAATTCACCATACCATCGATAAGCAGTGGCCTTGATGGAGCTTCATTGCCAAAAATTGAATTAAGTTTATCCATGCACTGTTAAGTTTATCCATGCACTGAGTTAATCCACGTCGAAAGTTGTAAAAAATAATCGCACGAAAATGTTCACGATTTAATTCCATTTTTGGGACGAGATCTTTCAAGTTATTGTAAACAACAAAAATAGCGCTCGTATGTCAAAACGTTCTGAGTAAGTATAACCTCAAAAATGTCCGACTTTACGATAGAGCTGTCAGTTGCCAGATTGCAACACGAGGGTTGCCAAATCCCGAAACATAAAAGGCAACCCTCGTAAAATCATCCTTCCTTTCATTATTTCCCCTCTAACAGCTATCGTTAATTTACTGAAGTAAATTATATTCACTAAATATATTCAGCAAATTATATTCACTACTCCATCCTTTCCGCATTCATGGAAATTGTCCACTGTTATTCCAATTGCTAAGAAATCATCTCCTAAAACTCCTACTGACTATCGTCCAAATAGTATTTTACCGGCGTTATCTAAAGTTTGTGAGGCTCTAATGGCCCAACAAATTAATAGTCATCTCGAAAGGCAGAATCTCCTTCATCCGTTGCAATCTGGTTTTCGAAAGAAGCATAGCTGTGCGACTGCCATGTTGAAGGTCACCGATGATATTTGAGTGTCGTATGACAATAGCCAAATTACATTATTATGCCTCCTGAACTGCTCTAAGGTCTTTGATTGTGTTGATCATAGGCTGCTATGCTGGAAATTAAAATCTCTGTTTCAATTTTCTGATACTGCAGTCAAGTTGATTGAATCTTATCTTTCTGGTCGTCACCAAAGAGTCAAAGTCAATGACACTTATTCCAATTTTATGCCTATCCTTATGGGTGTCCCACAGGGTTCTGTGTTGGGACCCTTATTATTCACTTTATTATTGAATGATATTTTTGCTATCGGTTGTTTTGTGTCCATCCACGCCTACGCAGATGATTTGCAGTTATACCTATCCCTTCCCATTCACTTGCTTAATGAACTATGTATTAGAATAAACTGATTTAGGCAAAATTGCTGAATGGTCTAAAAATAACTGTCTTAACTTAAATCCCTCTAAATCTCCGGTTTTACCTATTTATAAAAGGAATATCGATTCCCTCTGCATTTCACCTATATTTCTAAATGGTTCTCAACTTAAATTTGTTTCGAAAGCCAATAGCCTCGGTTTTTTTATTACGAGTAAGTCTACGTTAACTTGCTCTGATCATGTTAATATGATTGTAAGTCGTACTCTGTGCTGTGTAGTTTACGTTACTCTGCGGATTTTATCCCTCATGCTATCCGCAGGAAACTTATTTTCCAACTCGTTATCCCAATCTTATCCTACGCTGGATTAGTGTACTTCAACCTGGACTCTTCTTCATCACATAAGCTGGATGTGCTATTCAATAATTTAATTCGGTATATACATGGGCTTAGGCGGTATGATCACGTCTCTGAATACAGATGTTCGCTGTTTGGTTGCAGTTTCACGCGTTATAATGATTTACGCAACTGCTTATTTTTGCACAATTTGATACATGGTTGGCGGGTTATTTATTTGAAAAGCTTAATTTTTGTCAGTCAAGTCGCTTACTTAACCTTCTCATTCCCCGATACAAGTATCTAAATTCGGGTCGGTATTTCTTTGAGGAATTTTTGTGCAACCTGCAAGTGAGCACTTTAGTGGGTTATCTAGCTAATACCTGTTTTTGTTTACCTGTTTTTTATATTTTGCTGATACTCTTAGCTCTCCGTGGATCTTAAAACGAGACGGCTTCAGTTACGCACACAATACTTGTCTATTCTACTCCACTTTTATTCTTCTCTTCTTCTCCATGTTATCTACTACTTTAACATCAATTAAAGTAAACTTTATTACTATCATTAATGTTTTCCTCTTCTAAATCAATTATTTCATATCTCATTTAAAATCCTAATCTTTAGGCACTTACTGTAATATTTAGTAATTCATTTTATTATTTAATTAAGATTAATTTTTGTTCATGAAATAATTGTAACCAAGTTGTACTATATAAGAGCTAAGCTCTTCTTGTATGTCCAATAATATATAAAGGCTGAAAATAAATGAAATTAAATGAAAAACACGATTTTCGGAACGATATCGTCTCTCGGAATACGGGGGTTAATGGTTGAATTATTCGATAGTTTTTAGTAATTACTAATTTTAGTAAAACTATTTTCAATAGTCGCCTTGAAGGGGCGGAAACAATTCGGAAACAATACCTAAATCTGGGCTCGCCCAGATGGAAGGGGCTTTCAACCTGCAAAATATCTCGGCAACTATTACCTTCCTCCGATATGGGAAGGTCTACTTACCTCCTGTCCAGGGCCTGGAGAGATTCTTCTAGACTAGTTGCGGTGTTAACTGGCCACTGGATAATAGGAAGACACGCAGAAAGGTTGGGACGCAATCACAACTTACTCTGTCGTAGCTGTAGGGATGCTAACGAGGAGGAGACGGTGGAGCATTACCTCTCGCAGGTGTCCAGCTTTATCCCTAAACAGAATAATCTGCTTCGGGAAACCCTACTTTGACAACCTGAAGGATCTTTTAGCAATCAAACATGATAGCTTTATCATATTTATAAACGGGACAAAGTGGTTAATGCAGTCGGGTAACTAATTACTTTCCTTTTTACATTCTCCAATTCTGCATCTATAGGCGATACAGTTTCGTGGCAATAGAGCGTCACATTTGTGCTATTTAGCCCTTTTCCCTCAGATTCTGGGGTCGTGAGCCACCCAAACTAACTAACTAATTAACATGTTGGCATTTCACTCTGCTACCTTCGCCGCAAAGCCTTTTTATAAATTAGTAGTCTTTTTGCAGTTAATTTGTAAATACACTATTTCTTTTCGACATTTCAAACACAACTTTAGAAGTTTTGCATTAAAAATTTATAACGGGTAATGTCCGTGAAAATAGCTACGGTACCCTTTAGAAAAAAAATCAACTAGTGCACATAAAAAATAGTTCTGGAACTAGAGAAACTGGAGTAGCCACCGAACTAGTGCAAAGGAAATGCAGAAAGTGGATAGTATTAAAACTTATCTTTTTTTTACATTTAGTTTTGCAAATAATGCCAAGATGAAAAAATATATTGTGAATTGAAATATTAAAATGTGTGAAAAATTAAATGTGCTGATTTTATTTAATTATCAATTACCAATTATACAACAAACAATTATAGTAAAGTCGTCGCGCAAGTTCACATCTTATCCGAAGTAAGTTTAATATCTATACTAATATTATAAATGCGAAAGTAAGCCTGTCTGTCTGTTACCTTTTCACGGCTAAACCGCTGCACCGATTTTGGTGAAATTTGGTGTGGAGATAGCTGGAACCCTGACGAGGGACATAGGGTACCTATTTTATAAAAAGTCGACCTCTAAATAGGAGATGAAGGATTGTAGGGGAATTCAATCTCAATTTTAAATTTAGTAAACATTGTGCTGGACAGAATAGATGTCAATAACAAATGAATTTATATCGTGGTAAGACACAAACAAGAAAGAAGTATCTCTTGGGTCAAGGCAACCCTATAACGGTATGTAGGGGTTGTATGTATGCAAGCGAACGACTGTGATGTGTTCATATATCATAAAACTAAGTAAGCACAAGCACTATTTCACGCGAACGAAGTTGCGGGCAACAGCTAGTCTATCTATATACACATAAATCTAACTTTCATAATTTACTTTTAGATACTGCTACGCTCAACAAAGCCGGCGATCCTGAAAACTTATTTAGAAGTTCACTCAATTGATAGCGCTCCAATTGATGAAGAAACTACTTTACGTATAAAACACTTTGTAAGCGAAACGAAAATGAAATGAAGTGTAATAGCCTGAACACAGTCATTTCGTCGACGATGAGCGATGAGCGATGATAGTTGTCAAACAAACAAGAAAAGAAGAACAAGACGTACTATGTGGAATTACGTACTAAGGAATTAGAACACGAGCGACGACCGACGTTGCTTTCGTCGACGAATGCAACGAAATTTTACTTTT
Organism: Conops quadrifasciatus; assembly: GCA_949752815.1. Taxonomy (NCBI): domain Eukaryota; kingdom Metazoa; phylum Arthropoda; class Insecta; order Diptera; family Conopidae; genus Conops; species Conops quadrifasciatus. The sequence continues at coordinate 7,666,304 of OX457081.1, forward strand.
TTCTCGTTTCCCATAAGAGCCAATGTAATTTTGACACTAGCGACGTCATTTGTAGTCAACGAAATTTGACTGTGTTCAGGCTATAAAAGAAATGTTAGCGAAATAAAATGTTAATAAAATTTTAATGAAATAAAATGTAAATTAAATAAAAATTAAATAAAAGTAAAAGAAATGCCTACATGAAACTTATAAAGCTTATTGAAATGAAAATTAGTTAAAAATTTAACTAGTTCAAAAGGGTGAATTTTATAACTAGTGGAACACCGATACGATACTTCACTAGTTGCAAAAATTTTTGAGATGCACTAGTTTTTTTTTATTTTTCGGGACTAGTTCGGTGACTAAAAGAAAAGTTCTAGTTCGGCAACTAGTGCAAAGGTAATGCAGGAAGGGTTATTTTGCCCCCTCCAATGACATCTACAGTGAAAATTCACCAGTTCTCTCCACGTGAAGTAGATTGTGTTGGAACCAGTAGTGGTCCGCAGGAACTAGTAAAATCGATAGTTCTCTACTAGTGGACTTTTCTGCAGGGTAGTTAGCTATGATTAGGGTGGCTTACACTTAACAGAGCTCTAGAATGAGTATTTTAGCAAATTAATAAAAAATCAATTAAAGTTTAGATTAAGATTTTTGGTGTTCGCCATAAGCTGGCACCCGATCGCGCGTCTCAATATTACAGGGGAAAAAAAACCGTTATAAATGACGAAACCGACCGGGATGCCGGGACAATCCCGGTTAAACAGGGATGTATGGTTAACCCTACTTTTAACTGTTAACAATTCTTTTTTAATTTATTTTTAGTATTGTAAAAATCTGGTAGGTGTTTGCGAATGAACAGCTGTTTGGCAGTGATATTTGATAGAAATAGTTGTACATTAAAATCAAAGTTGAAATGTCAAATATCCGTGAGCGCTCTCTTTCTTGATAGTTTTAAAATGCAACAATGCAAGTGCTTATTACACTTGTTGAAAAATTTCTTTAATTAAGAAAAAACCAATCGAAATTAATTTTCCCGAAGATAAAACCACGACAGATTGATTTGCCATCGCAAAAACCACTAATTACGTGAACTTCAAAAATACGTATACGTGAACTTCAAAAAATATAAATAAAGCAAGAGCGTTAACTTCGGCATGGCCGAAGATCATATACCCTACACCCGCATCTGTCGAAGTGATGATAAAAACTGGGTTGGCGACGCCACTTTAATTTAATTTACAGTTAGTAAATTTTGATATATAACAACACCATTTACAACACCAATTTTCTCAACAAACACCTCATTATATGGTATGATGTCGCGCCAATTTTTTGTAAGATAACTTCCACCAATACGGTAAACACGGCAATGAAACTTGAGCTTTAAATCCGGACTACGAGCTTAGAAATTCAGTTTTCAAATTTAATTTTATTAATATTATTAAAAAAGTAGGCGTGGCAATTGTTCGATTTTCTCTATTTTCGATATTAAAGAGCATTAAATGGAAGAGAATATTCGTGGCAACTTTTATGACGATACTTTTACTCGTTCTCTTGTTATGGTCATTCTTGTCACAAGCCCATTTTCAGGATTATATTTTAGTCTGAGACGGTGGCCTCGGGAATAAAATGTTAGCCTAAAATTACCTCTAAAAGCTGAGATATTGAACTATAAGCACAGATTAGTGCATATTTGTTATACAAAGGAGGCTTGGCACTGGTCCGAATTTCCCATTTTCAATATACCAAACAGCGTAGGATAACAAAAAATATTCTTGCCAAATTAAATGATGATACCTCTATTCGTTCTCCTGTAATCTGTAAGACGTCTGTAAGACGGACGGACAGACGGACGGACAGACACAGACAGACGGACGGACAGACACAGACAGACGGACGGACGGACAGACACAGACAGACGGACATCATCCCTTCGGGTGTAGGATATTAAAAGCAAATAACAACATAGTATGTACATATAAAAATATTTATATGTACGTACTTACACTTCACCAACACTAGGGACAACACTTTGTCTTGCAGCAAAGCCTTCTGAGGGTTTTGATTTCAATCGCAGCCGTAGGCCGCCATGGGCAGAGAGCTTGCACAAAGGAATACTGTTGGCAGAAGCTTTTCTTTTTAATTACTGTTGGCAGTTAGAATTTCAAAATTACACACTGTGCGACGCTGAGAAAACGAAAAAGATAATGAACTGCTGACGCCTGCCTTTCTTTAGAGCGGTTTAGAAGTACTTCAAAGCGAACTAGCTTTTTTATACCCTACACCCGAAAAGATGAAGGTATATTCACTTTGTGCTTTCGTTTGTAACCCATTAAACGAGGCGTGGTAGAAAAGGTATAGAAAAGTATATGTATTCTAGCTCAGAATCACCGCAAGTCGATTTAGCCATGTCCGTCCGTCTGTCTGTCTGTAGAAACCACGATTACGGCAGAACGAATGTAGCTATCGCTATGAAATTTGGCCCTAATATTCTTTGTCATCATTGGGTGTTTGGTAATTGTTAGAAAATTATGAAAATCGGACCAGTGTCACGCCTACTTTTTATAGTAAATATGAATTTTCCTGTGCTTATAGCTCAATTTCTCAACTTGTAGAGCGAATATGAAGCTAAAATTTTGGAACAGGTTTACCGTTTGAGCCATGTTCCATGTTTTTGGAGCTGATTCTAATAAAGCCATCAGTTTTTGTCGCTCTCCTCTAGTTTAAAAGTTATAGCCCTCTAAAATTTGGAATTGACATGCCTATAACTCATAAACCAGAGAAGATATTTCGATCATATTGGTACCGTTAGAAAGCTCTCCAATTTCTTTGATATAACATTTTTCCAAAAGCTGTATAGTTTTTATGCAAATCCAAATTTTTAATTTTTTGAAATTTTTTTTTACATTTAATAATTTTTTTCGTTTCAAAGTGTGTAACCTATTAAATCTTTGGAATAACAATAAAGCTGAGACCCTAAGCTTTCTTTGAGTATTTTTTTCATTTTTATCAGTCTAATATTTGAGGAGAAAATAGCTCTTAAAAGTCAGAAGAGCTTAAGTAAAAACTACTTTTTTCCATTCTACTACTATTAAGATATTAATCTATTGTTGGTTTCACGTAATTTTTAAAAAAATATTTTAAATTTTTGCATAATAAGAAAACTTTTTTAATCTGCGCCGCAGGCGAACAATTTTTAAGAAAAATCGCGCGATTTTTCTTAAAAATTTTTAATTTTTAGACGAGTAATACAAAGTGTAGGTTTAGACTGTAGTAGTATAATGGAAAATGTAGTTTTTACTTACGTTCTTCTGACCTTTAACAGCTATTTTCTCCTCAAATACTTGACTGATAAAAATGAAAAAAATACTCAAAGAAAGCTTACGGTCTCAGCTTTATTGTTATTCCAAAGATTTAATAGGTTAATTACACACTTTGAAACGAAAAAAATTATTAAATGTAAAAAAAAAGTTCCAAAAATTAAAAATTTCGATTTGCATAAAAACTATACATTTTTCGGAAAAGTGTTATTTAAAAAAATTGAAGGTTTTTTAAAGGGCTTTCTAACGGTACCCATATAATCGAAATAACTTTTCTGGTTTATGAGTTATAGGCATATCAATTCCAAGCTTTAGAGGGCTATAACTCGTAAACTAGAAAAGAGCGACAAAAACCGATTACTTCATTAGAATCAGCTCCATAAACAATAACAACAACAAAAAATGCAAGAAAATTGGGGCATGGCTCAAACTGTAAACTTAAGCCAAAATTTTATTCCCGAGTCCACCGTCTCAGTCATAAATATACTCGCAGGGGCGCGGGCGTGGACCGCTTTCTGGTGACAAAAACCACGATTACAGGAAAACGAGTCGAAGCATAATCATGAAATAAAACTCAAATCATTCATTTCAAATTGCATTGCCATGATCACCGAATTGTTAAAATTCACCTCACAAAAATGGACGTGTCACGTCCACTGGTATACCATACCATAAAATGAGGTGCTAGTTGGTAAAAGCGGTCTTGTCAATGAGTTAATAGATAAAAATTTACTCTCTGTATATGAAATGAAAGTCGTCACCCGCCCACTTTTTATCCTCACTTTAACAGATGCGGGTGTAGTGTAAATGAGCTTCGGACCGGCCGAAGTTAACGCTCTTACTTGTTTTATTGTAAAACGCGAGGATAGCAGTTGGTCGTCTTATGAGTAATGGAGGTCAGGCTCAAAGTAATACAAAAATTACATTATCTCAGATTTTGCCAGAATGTGTGTTGGTTGCTTTCTGTAAAACTACGTTCAATTGTTGCTGGTTTATCAGTATAAACCAGTGACTTTACGGGACCCCACAGAAAATAATCTAGTGGTGACAAATTGCACAACCTTGGAGGCCAAATGAAAAGTCCGCTTATCGAAATCAACTTTTCGCGATATTTTAATTTTAACAATGTGGTGTGTTGCCGTCGACATATAGTACGTAATGTCCGGATCAACTTGCGGATCAATGTAATCCATATTTTCAAACAAGAAATAATTGGCAGTTTGCAATAAAGTAACTTCTCGTTTTTATAACCTACACCCGAAGGCATGAGAGTATATTCTCCTTGTTTTTTAGAATCGCCTACTCAGTAGATTTAGCTTCGTCCGTCCGTCTGTATGTGTGTCTGCCTGTCCGAATAGAGCTATCGTAATGAAATTTGGCTCGAATGTGTCAAAATAGACAGTTTGGGATTGAAAATGGACCAGAAAAATCGGACCAGTGCCACGCCTACTTTTTATTGGAATTTTTTATTAATTTTAATTAATGAATTTCCTTTTATTTACTTTTATTAATTTCCCCCCTTTTTTAGCTCAGTTTCTTAGCTTCATTCTACAAGCTGGGAAATTGAGCTATTTAAAGCTAAAATTTTATTTCCGAGTCCACCGTCTTAAGCTAAGATATACTCCCAAAAATAGGCGTGGTCCGCCCGTTTCCTTTTCAATAATTATTAACGGATCCGATTTGAGAGCTGAATTTCTCAGCTTGTAATCCAGATCTGAAAGTTAAATTTTATTGCCGTGTTTACGGCAATAATATTACGGAAATAATAACAACCAACCTGTGCTCCCACGATCCCATTACCACCGAAATAATTCTTTGCATACATGTGCATGGAACCACCCTTGCCGCGTGAGCATCCTGTTTTTCGTCCCGTCAATTCAGACAGGATACCATGCACTGAAACGTTCATCATATAAGACCAACCGTGACACCGATATGCGGTAATTATACTATCCTGATCACGCATAGCCGACTTCATACCTTCATAAAAAGGATGGAGTAATAAACACGAAGAAAGCCTACCAGTTTTGTACTAGAGGACTGCATAAGACGTCTCGAAGGTTTGTTCAAGACGTCTTGAAAGTTTCAGGGGTTGTTTGAAATGCTTCTATTGCTTTCAAATCAAGCGGTGATGTTTGGATGCGTTGCCGAAAAAATTGCCACATATGCTTTCGATATGCTTTCACGGCTTGATTCAAAATCAAATGGAAGCACTGCATCAACGCAAAAATGTTGCTATGTCAGTTTCGAATCATTCGAGACGTCTCATGCAACCCTCAAATTTGTACCTACCAACAGCACACGCCTCTTCACCACTGTACAAATGACAAAATCCACGAATTGTCTTCTTCTTATACATTGCATCAGCAGCACTTTCCATTCGTCGTATTGTTTGCATGTCTTTATAATATTTTACAGCTTGTTCTTTCTCTAGTTTGATACTACTTTCAGGACCTTCTTCTAAACAATAAAGTTTAAAAACCTATTATATAGGGATAATAAAATTCATATAATCCGGAAGTAAAGTGAAGACTATTCGATACACTTACATCGCCAAGCTCAATTGTTGCACTGAATGAATATTTCCTTAGTGGAAAATTAAAAAATTTAACGATCAAAGAATCACCGACTAACTGTTTTCCATGTACGGCGGTGAAAAGATTATTTAAGATTCTGAACATTTTTTTATTGCTGTCGTATCGTTATTTTATTAGACTATGATTGACAATTAGATCTTTCAGAAATACGTTTCTTTTTAAAAACGTTTTTAATAGGTCACTTTCTTTTATGTTCGGTACATATTTTGAAATTGGCTCCATTCATGTGACGGAGCAGCTCCGATCCGCTTTTGCTCGTGAAAGCATGTTTATCGGTAGCCCTCCTGTCACACGTTTTTATACGTTATGTCTCACATAGACCCTAACGCTCCTTTGTGTTTCTGGCCTATGTTCGCTTTGCTGAGTCACCGCACGTCCTACAGTTTATCCGCGATAGTTCAGACTCAGTGGCGTAGCTAGAGGGGGGCGGTCCGCCCCAGGTGGCACGTTTTCTGGGGCGACAAATTTTAAAAATTAAATATGTACCTCTAAGAAAATTTTCATATTGAAACTTTATTTTTAAATAATAAATTTATTATTTTATTAATTTCGTATCATAAAAATGTGTATTTAGAGGGTTGGCAACGAAATCCCAAAAGACAAAATCCCGAAACGACAAAATCCCGAACGACAAAATCCGGAAAAATCCCGAAAAATCTCGAAATTCTTGCACTGAATGTGTGGCAGGGATAAGAACCCTCAGCCAACAAAACTATCTTCTTTGCTGAAAAGTCTTCCTCTACTCCTTATGCGTGCCGGCCTTCGGCCGCGGCAGGGATTAAAACCCTCAGAAAACAAAACCATCTTCTTTGCTGAAAAGTCTTCCTCTATCCAGGGTCCTTCTGTGCAGGCAAAAAGTGTCATTCTGCATGGCGGCCTTCGGCCGGGGCAGGGATTAAAATTCTCAACCGACAGAACCATCTTAATGCTGGAAATTTTTTTTCTATCCAGGGTCATTCTGCGTGCCGGGCTTCGGCCGCGGCATGGGTAGTACCCTTGGGTAAGCAGAACGTCGGCTCCGCTGCTTATACGAGTATAATTTTCGCATACAGAGTTTTTGCATGTGGCAGGAGTTGTAACCCTTGGTAAACAAACCGTTGTGTTTGCTGCCAAGTTTACTCTCAGCCAATAGAACTCCCCGGAAAATTGCGGATATATCGCTTATTTTACGAAAAGCAATAAAAGAACGCTATGCAATGCCATTTTTTCGGGATTTTGTCGTTCGGGAATTTGTCGTTTCGGGATTTTGTCGTTCGGGATTGCTAAAAACGGCCGGGATTTTGTCGTTCGGGATTTTGTCCGTCTCCCGTATTTAGATACGAGGGCAGTCCGATAAATACTTAGCCTCACCACCCGATGGTCGCCACAATCGCAAGAGAAATTTACTTTCGTGTAGTACATTCTTGTAGACACCTACTGTCAAAGTTTCAGCCGAATCGGACTCGTAGTTTTGTTTTGACCGGGTGTGGAAGCGGGTGTGCGCGTATTTTAGAAAAATGGAAAAAGAGCAATATCGGTCAGCAATATCGGATCTATCTTCTATCTTTTTCTGTTAATATTCAATAAAAATTAATAAATAATAACGAAATAATAACACAAATAAGTTTACCTTCAAAATTTTAGCACTTAATTGGGGCGGCAATTTGATTAATCGCCCCGGGTGGCATAAACCCTAGCTACGCTATTGCTCAGACTCCGCTAACTCCGCTCCAACTCGTGCCCCCGCTGTTTGTTAAAGGCCGTGACACTAGTAAAAACCCAGGCATTTGACTCGACTGACAGCTAAGGTTGGCAGAGCAAGTGGTTTACCGTCTCTCTCTTCCCAGGTTGTCAACACTTCCTGAAGGATTCGTTGACAGCCTATAAGCGTAAATCCTATAGGCGTAAGCTGCAGTAAAAATGTGGTCTGTAATCATCCCCACGAGAACTCTACAATTGGCTTTGTGAGTGATAGTAGCCGTGTTTCTTTTGTCGTGACAAATAAAACGAGCACCCTTGCTTACGATTCTTATAATTCAATCTGTCAGAATTTATATTAAAACTAATATAACCCGTCCCGTCCCCGCGTTGCTGTGTCTCATTCTGGTTAAATGGTTAAAAAGCGTGTGTTGCTTCCGACCACAAATGAAGTATTCCTCATACAAACCAACCCCTTATACCACCTTAGGGGTCGAATTTCGAAATATCCGTTCTGAGTGCTTGTATTCATCATAAAGGAAACGTCTTTGCAAAATTTCAGCTTTCTAGGTCCAAGCGTTTAGCTTGGGCGTTGATGAGTCAGTCAGGACTTTCATTTTTATATATAGAGATTCAATCCAAATCTTATAATAGTCGTGTTTCTTTTGTCGCGGATGTACGCTTATTCCCCCGCACAGTGGGAAAAAATACCGTTTTTTACTTTCTGATGATCAAAACTCTGTAGTAAGATATTTTTACTGTAGTAAGATATTTTCATGCGGTTTTTTGCAAATAAAAGTAGGATAGGTAGGATAAAAATAAAAAGTAGGCGTGGTACTGGTCAGATTTTCTCCATGCGATTTCATCCCTTTGGGTGTAGGGTATAAAGAAACAAATTCTTTTCACATCGTTATACCAATAAAAATCAAAGCAATTTTTTAATTTGTCAGTTTCTATTTAATTAAATATAATAAATTTAGATATAAAAGTATCAATACACATAAAAATTAGTGTTACAAATTAAATATTAAGTAAATATTTTCTACGAATTACTAGTCTATCGGGTTCGTTAGCAATTCTTCGGATTCCTTGCCAATGGGTATAAAAGTTTTTATATATTTTTTCCTTTATGATGAAATGTAGGGATCTGATGAAATCAGCAGCATTTTTAATAGATCCTTATTGCGAACACATTGTTGTCCTTGTTCCGTTTTCCTTGAGCTTCCTCTGACAATTCTTCAATGGGAAGCAAATGGTGGTTTATTATTTGTTCATTATGCATTAGCACTTTGTGAACTGTTGGTGTCATAATTCTCCATGGATATAAGGTGTTGTATAATTCGGCTGTGGCTTTAGCATATTTTTCGAATTTTAGTAGGTTGGTTTTGATTAAATGGAAATCAACTCCAATAATTTGGAAAGTGGTAAATGGATTAGCGAAAATTCTTTTGGTTGCATTGCCATCATTTGTATATCCAAAACCATGTTGTGTCAATAATAAGGCCTTCCTTTCAAAATTCTTCTTGAACTCTCTTTTTTAAATTATACCCGAAGGGATGAGGATATATTCACTTTGTTCCTCCGTTTGTAACGCATTAAAGTAGGCGTGGCAGGATAATAAAAGTATATATATTCCGGCTCAGAATCACCTCCTGACTCGATTTAGCCATGTCCGTCCGTCAGTCTGTCCGTCTGTGGAAATAACGATTTCCAGGAGAACGAGTAGAGGTATCGTCATGAAATTTGGTACGAATATTCTTTGTTATCCTAGGCTGTTTAGTATTGCCTAGTGGAAAATGGGGAAAAATGGAGAAAATCGGATCAGTGCCATTTTTTATAGCGAATATGGATTCATCCTTGTTCATAGCTCAATAAGCAGCTTGTAGAGTGAATTAAAATTCACTTAGCTTCAAAGCTAAACATTTTTTTTTCTGAGTCTGCCATCTTAGAATAAAATACACTAAAAAAAATGGGCGTGGACCGCCCACTGGTATACCATACCATATAATGAGGTGTTTGTTAAGAAAATTGGCGTTCTAAATGAGTTAACAAATCAAAATTTACTACTTGTAAATGAAATGAAAGTAGGTCATAACTTTTTGTCATCACTCCGACAGATGCGGGTGTAGGGTACATGAGCTTCGATCAGGCCGAAGGTAAAGCTTTTACTTGTTGTAAATAAACTTTTTTAGGCGGTAGTACTTTGCAGTACATGGTGATTGGGTTTTTAAGATCAGGATCTGAAAAGTAGAAGGTCAGGTTTTAGGATCTACCGCTGCACGACATGTATCGTACAATTTTGAAGGCACAAGTCACATCATGAACATATCTGCATCGGTAACTACTTCTTCGATAAGTTGCTTGTATTCGCTTTGGCCTGTTGAGCCATCGCAACCCCATAACAGATTGTCCGCCTCTGCGCTTAATAACATCTTCTGGAAAAGTTTAAAAAAGGCGTTCTAAGGTCCAACAGTACTTGTAGACTACCTTCTGCTAACCTTGACGTTATGTTGCATTTTTCCGATATACAGAGCTTCTTAGCAGTTTTAATTTGCTCGTATGAAGGATACATTTTGATATCTATTTCCAACGCAGAAGACCTTATTGAGTCATATTGGTGCCTTGTCATCTTCGAGGTTATCTTCAAGGTATAGGGCAAGTACTTTATCAGGAGAAAGTTTTCCAGCAACATTGTCAACATCATGAAGTTGAGAAGGCTTTGGAAAGGCTTCTAAAACCCTTCTAAGACATTTTGGATTGGCGTGAGAGGCTTTTACAATGATGTCAGCCTGAAGGTATTGCTTAGCTGGAGGCATGTTCGTATATATACATAAAGGGTGTTTTTTTTAAGCCCGATAGAACTTCAAATGGTAAAAACTAACACAAAAAATTTAATTTTAATAGAATTTGTTTTATGCACTCGAAAGATCAAGACATGACATTAACACTTGAAAATTATTTCGGGGATATGGCCACCGCGGCTGTTCTTGACGTAGTGCATTCTTGACGTGCAATTTCGAGCCACTTTTTCGAGTACTGCTGGCCGTATGTCACAAATAACACGGATAATGTTGGCCTCCAAGGCGTCAATTGTTGCTGGTTTATCAGCACAAACCCGTGACTTCTGGCGTCTGACAACTCTAGTCGTCAGACATTTATTGAGTAATTTTCAAGTAGAAATGGAAATATTGGGTGTGTTTTTAAGCCCGATAGAACTTCGACTCTCTAGGTCCGATCTCTGGATTGCAAATAATCCAATAAAACACAAAAGTTTACTTGTTTCTAATTTTGCAGACTTATTATTCACACTTATCACTTACACTTATTATTTTCTACACTTATTATTACAACACTAGTCAGTTTGCTTGTCAGAAGGCACGATGTTTCTTGTTCAACAACCAAGTACGAGCTGCGACGACTTGCGGCCTATTTATATGCGAGCTGACACTTGGGTAGAAGGTTATGGAACTATCTAGTAAATTGTCGTTCTTTCTATCTCGCGATAGATGTCGCGTTCATTGCATGCATGCTGTCGAAGATTCTCGAACTATCTATTCCTTTCTATCTCGGATAGATGTCGCGTTCATTGCTTGCATGCTTTTACTATTCACGATTACTCACGATGTGTTTTTTAGTGTTATCGTGAATGTTCGATTGCAAATTCGTCACACTGCCCTCCACTTAATTCTGATCGTCCCCATCAGACACAAAATTCCTTGAGTCAAATGGGGCTAGTCTCTTCAAATGGACGACTTTTATTTTACCTCGTCTCTGTGTGTGGGATTGTATGCGATACACAACATCGTTCAGTCGCTTTATTACTTTATATGGCCCTTCCCACGATGTTTGCAGCTTAGTCGGTTTTCCTACCCTGGGCGAAGATCTTAGCGATAAATTCCCCACGTAGCGGACAAACATAGCTTTAATTCCTGGCGATCGACGAGAAATCGATAAATTTGGACCTTCTTCCGCACTATTTATACAGTGTTCGACCGATGCTAATTATAGATTGGGCGAATCGAGTGATTTTCAAAGTAAGTTTTAATAATTTGGTAGCGTTATTTCAGCGTGAGTCTGAGATGATTTGCCAGAGTACACAGTCAGTCAGTCAGTCAGAGTCAGTCAGCCCTTCAGTAATTTCTATCTAAGCAAATCAAAAACAACCTATGTATATTCTGCTTATATATCTCCCCAAAAAATTCCGGTCTGCTTGACCGGACTTTGGATTTGTCTAGAACCGTTTGTAGATTTTAATTTAAGCGGGCTTGCAGCGATTATCACATCTATACATAGCAAAATGAATTTAGTAAAAAAATATAAAGTTAGAAAAAAATATAAATTTTATATATATATATATATATATATATATATAAGATAACAGAGTAACATAAGGATTATTATATGAGTATTTATACACAAATATTAAAGTTTGCACCTCTGGAATGATTGGATTGCCCTCTTACTTTTATATCTCCTTTATCTGCTGTCTTCTTTCTTCCTTACTTCCTATACTATGTAATGCTCTTACAGATGGCCTTGTAGCTGTAAGATTTTCAAATAAGATATATGACAGACTCTTTTAGTTTCGGTAATGATGCTAACGTGAATCAGAGCGCTGATCAAGATTATGCGTAAGCAGTATAATGGTCTAAATGTTGTTCATTTTAACGCAAGAAGTCTGAATGCGCCGAAACTTGATTATGTTTAATATGTCTTTTAGGAATCTTTAGTTGATATCATATGTGTAACTGAAACTTGGTTTCATGCAGATATTTCAGATGCATTACTTTCTACACCGAACTACAAGTTGCTGAGAAATGATAGGCTAACTGGTAGAGGAGGTGGAGTGGCTATCTATTATAAATCGTATTTGAAGTGTCAGTTGGTGAGTTAACAGTTGTTGCATGTGGTCTTTATGCGCCAGATCTGTAACAAGAATGGCGCCCAAACAAAAAGGCTGGCTCCGCGATTGTTCCTCAACAGGGCTTTGTTGTAGCTTTTGAGCAGGTGGCTTGGTGTGGCGAAATTCGCGAGCTCCAATAGCATCGAGAAAGCAAAGCGCTGTGGATGAGTAATCGCGCAGAAAAACAGTAGATTGTGCAGGATTTTAGTTTCAAATTAATTTTATTTTTTTTTGTTGATGTCGAATATGGTTTAGCGTCAAAATATGATGGCGGCTAAGCTGAAGCAGACGGTGGTTGGTCCTGCGCAGAAATCCCCGATTCTGGTGGCTAGGGATCGGCAAGGGGTGAGAAAGGAGGAGTAAGGTAGGAAGCTCTATTTTGTAATTTTGTTTTTGTTTTGGAAGATTGGGCACTCAGGCGCTGAAAATAAGCCTAAAAAGAGCGCTACACGGAATTCCACCACGGGCGGCACAATTTGGCCTTTGTGAATTATTCACCGGCCCTTGGTACATATGGTTTCAGAACTGGTATACCAGAGAAAAAAGTTTGTATAAGCAGCGTCGACGAACGAAGCGGCCATTAAGTCGACAGAGCGGACGCCGACAGAGCAGATTCTCTGTGTTGCGTTATAACGCGAGCGGTGCGGGGGCGCTATCGAAATTGTACCTGGTTGGCGATTTGTTTTTATAAAATTTTCTTTTGGATCAAACATTATTATTTTTGTACCGCTTTAATATTTTTCTTTAATTTTATGGTAAAGTCAAATTTTTATTGAACGTTTTTTTTTTATACTATTGAAGGCCTGTTTATATATGCTTATTTTGTAATCACAATTTATTTTCAAATCTGTATTATTTGTATTATATGTTAGTATTTGATGCTTATTTTTTTTTTTGGTCAAAAGTATAATCATTTCTGTAAGGTGGTCGCGCCCTGAGTTCAAATCGGGTATCGAGAATTCATGGTAAATTTTTTGTTTGTTTGTTTGTAACACAATCATCGGGTAGCCAAAGAGAGCTCTTTTAGGATAACTGATCTTCGCGGAAACGTAATTTAAGCAGATTTGCTTTCGTGTTCTAGGGAAAGACCGCCAATTATTTTTATAAAACATATTTATTTGTGTGAAATGGTGATAATTATATTTAAATTTTGAATATTTATATTAAAATGTTTGTGGATATGAAGGATTAAATCTATTTGTTTTGCGGGTCGGGCGGGTATAGGATGGGGAGTTTAAGGTGAGCGGAGGAAACGGAAGTGTCGTCGTCTTTATATGTCGTTATAAAAATTTTCTTGTTACTCCTCGCCACAATCGGAAGGGTTAAGAACTACGCCCATGTACACTGAGCTAGCTGGGAAATCCGACTGTGGCTGATGACGTAAGGGGAGGATTTCACAGATTGGAATCATAACACAGTTAACAGTTACAAGTAATGTAATGTTGGTGTCGAGTTCATTAATGCAAAGGTTTCTGATAATAGTAAAATAATTATGTTGTCTTGTGTATATAATCCTAGTCGCTCTACCTCACTTGAGCCTTTTTTTAATCCTTATCTGAAAACTTAATTGATTTTGATTGTTCCGTTATATGTGGTGATTTTAACATAATTTGCTTGCTAATGACGGTCTGTCCAATAATCTTAAAGACAGGTTAAGTGGATTAGGTACTTCTATAGTTAATCTCCTTGAACCTACACGATTTTCTAATAATGCTATGCCTAGCCTGCTTGATTTTTTCTCAGTTTCAGATGTTAATAGGATAATGTTGAGTGACCAGTATCAAAGAATATAGAATGTATAGAAGTCGCATCTCATACAAATATTCGCATTTACGACCATTTTTTTTCCAATTTTTTCATAGAAAATACTTATTATACCCTACACCCGAAGGGATGAGGGTATATTCACTTTGTTCTTCCGTTTGTAACGCATTAAAGGAGGCGTGGCAGGTATAGAAAAGTATATATATTCTGGCTCAGAATCACCTCCTGATTCGATTTAGCCATGTCCGTCCGTCTGTCTGTCTGTCTGTCTGTCTGTAGAAATCACGATTACAGGAGAACGAATAGAGCTAACGCCATAAAATTTGGTACGAATATTCTTTGTCACCATAGGCTGTTTGGTATTAAAAATGGAGAAAACCGGTCCAGTGCCACGCCTACTTTTTATAGAAAGTATGAATTTTCCCGTGCTTTTAGCACAATTTCTTAGCTTGTAGAGCGAGTTTAAAGCTAAAATGTCATTCCTGAATCCATGGTCTCAAACTTAAAGACATTCCCAAAAATAGGCGTGGTCCGCCCACTGGCGACGAAAATCACGATTAGAGAAGAACGAATGGACATATAGTCTTGAGATTTGGCACAAATATTCTCTTAAAAATATTCTAAAAAATAATAATAAAAGAAAAAGTTATCTCACAGAAAATGGGCGTGACACGCCCACTGGTATACCATACCATATAATAAAGTGTTTGTTGAGAAAAGCGGTGCTGTAAATGAATTAATATATCAAAATTTACTATCTGTAAATTAAATGAAAGTGGGCGTCACCCGCCTACTTTTTATCGTAACTTCGACAGATTCGGGTGTAGGGTATATAACCTTCGGCCAGGCTGAAGTTAACGCCTTTACTTGTTTTTAAATACAAATTAATAAGGGAATGCTAAAATTACAACGGATGCAAATGAAGAGCGATTCTCAGAAATAAATAAGCTGATTCAGGAAAATTTCGCATGTTATCATGAAATTTACCGGGAAATGAAAGCTCAAACTGTTCAGACGACATTAGACAAATTTTTTTTATATGAAATTCGACTTACGACCGATGACCAGAAACCTACCTCGGTGGTAAGTCGGGAAATACCTGTATTTTGACTCAAAATTTCCGGCACTCGTCAGATTTTCATGTGCCATTATTGGAATGCAGTCGATAGCGCTGCTTGTGCGAATGCTAGCAGATAAATTCTAGGTGAATTTGTTCTACCTCATAAACGATTATGCGTAAGAAGAGTTGTCCGAACCAGCAATCGTATGCCAGATGAGGAGTAAAAGAAACGATTAAACGATTGCTGGTTTACAGCGGGTGACGAGGGAACGATGCAATTCCACTTATTGTGTTTTCTGCATTAAAGTAAAATTTGTTGTTGTTCAGAGTTTTTGACTGCGATTTTTGGCAAATTTGGCTATTTCAGTTTTTTAAAATTTTGTCTGTTTGGGCTTTTCTGCTATTTGCTATTTCTGTGTTTTCTATGCTTTTTAGATTTCATTTTTAAATTAGGATATTTTAGTTATTAGAAGTGGGTTGGTAACGAAATCCCGAAAGACAAAATCCCGAACGACAAAATCCCGAACGACAAAATCCCGAAATGACAAAATCCCGAAACGACAAAATCCCGAAATAACAAAATCCCGAAATTACAAAACTAGTTTTTCGGTATTCTCCATCTTCTTGAACATTTTAAAACCACTAGCAAACAATTCCAAGAAAGTAATAAAAAATTACTCTTATTTTACTTCTTTAAAATTATTATTAAAAAAAAAAAAAAACATTATTAAAAAAATTTTAGCAGAGCCCTCTCGGAGGCTCTGAGGTGAGGTGATGTGAGGTTTTTTGCAGACAGGTTTTTCCGCGTATTTGCAGCCTTCGGCAGGGATCATAACCCTCAATCAGCAGAATCCTCACGGTCATGTGAAGTTTTTTGCATACAAGTTTTTTCGCGTATTGGCGGCCTTCGGCCGCGGCAGGGATCATAACCGTCAATCAGCAGAATCCTCACGGTCATGTGAAGTTTTTTGCATTCAGGTTTTTTCGCGTATTAGCGGCCTTCGGCCGCGGCAGGGATCATAACCCTCAATCAGCAGAATCCTCACGGTCATGTGAAGTTTTTGCATACAGGTTTTTCCGCGTATTGGCGGCCTTCGGCCGCGGCAGGGATCATAACCCTCAATCAGTAGAATCCTCACGGTCATGTGAAGTTTTTTGCATATTGTAGATTATAGCCTTCAGACAACAAAATTCTCTCGATATTACAACTTTGCTTTTCTGCCATTGTAAAGAAAGGCAAGTAGGCGCGTACTTCGCTTCGGAAAAAATTTTGACTTAAATGTCATTTCTTCATTAATTTAAATTTTATTTCGTGATTTTCGGGATTTCTCATTTCGGTATTAAAAATTTTTCGGGATTTTGTCGTTTCGGGATTTTGTCGCATCGGGATTTTGTCGTTTCGGGATTTTAAAATTTTTCGGGATTTTGTCGTTTCGGGATTTTGTAATTCGGGATTTTGACTGTCTCCCATTAGAAGTACATATGTATGTATTTCAAAATATTTTTAAAATTAAATATTTTAAATTTGCTATAAAAGAGCTATGCTCTTAAGGCGATTCACTTTAAATAAATAAATAAATAAATAAAAAAGTAGTTTAATTTTTGAAATATACATTTAACTTATATTTTAATTATTTTATTTGTTTTTAAAATTCAATTTAACTTTAATTTACAAATCTATATAGCCTATATAAATAAAAAAATTAAAAATAAAGTAAAAATATTCTCAACAATTTGTAAATTCTACATAAATATTAAACTACATATTTTGAATTTATTTTATTGAAGTCAGGCATGGTGTAAAAAAATTATTTTTAAATACAGAACTCCAAAAATTATTACATATTTATTAATTGTAAATTCGTAAAAATTTTAATAAAATTTTGCTTTATAATGATCTAAAGAGTACATATTTATTTAAATTTTATAGCCTCATATTCACGAAATGCAAAAATTACTTTGCAAAACGAAATTGCCAAATATCAAGTGCTGCACACGCAACCATATACACAAATTATTATTTGCTCTCACACATGATACTTTCATAATTTCTTTGAAGAAGACAATGTACATGTGCATTCTCTTTTCTATGACCCAGTGCAAGCTTGCCATAGTAAAAGCACCAATGCGCGCATGCATGACAGCTTGTGGTATAGAAATCTAAAAATAGAACAAGGAAACTGATTTGTGAATTGTGAGAGGTGGAGAACAAGCAGCCGTTTTTTCTATTCATTAGTTCCTACCCTTTGTCCTTCCTGTCTTCACTAATTTTCTTAAACAAAGCAA
Source organism: Conops quadrifasciatus (assembly GCA_949752815.1). Taxonomy (NCBI): domain Eukaryota; kingdom Metazoa; phylum Arthropoda; class Insecta; order Diptera; family Conopidae; genus Conops; species Conops quadrifasciatus. The sequence continues at coordinate 7,683,890 of OX457081.1, forward strand.
ACCAAAGCAATAGAAAGCAATTAAAGCGTTATCTTCGGCCTGGCCGAAACTCATATACCCTACACCCGCATCAGTAGAAGTGATAAAAAGTGAGCGGGCAGGTGACTTTCTTTTTATTTCTTTCTTATTATTTACAGAAAGTAAATATTCATCTATTAACTCCCTACCTAATGGGCGGACCACGTCCACTTTTGAGAGTATATTTTAGCCTAAGACGGTGGATTAAGAAATAAAATTTTAGCTTAAAATTCTCTCTACAAGATGAGAAATTGGATTGATAGGGCTAAATCGACTCAGGAGGTGATTCTGAGCTAGAATATATGTGGAAATCACGATATTGTGCAATTTATATGAAACTATTTTATTCGTCTTTATTTGAAAAACTTAAAAACTGAACTGAAAAATTGTTGACATAATAATAATTGATCCTTTGCTTTTTAAATATACTACAAACATAAACAATATAAACAAGTTAATTTATAGGAAGTAAATATCAAACGATCTTATATTCCACATAATGACACTATTCACACGTTCAACTTGACCATTTCCTCTTGGAACTCCTGTAGTTGTGTAAGTATGTATAATTTTAGTTTCGTTACAAAATTCTTTGAATTCTAGCGAACTAAGAGCTGCGCCCTTATCTGTAATAATTCGTTGTGGGTAACCAAATATTTTTGTTAATATTTGAAATCGTTCTAAAACTTTTTTTATGCCCGTCGATTTCGTTGCAAATATCCAAATAAATTTAAAGAATCCATCTACAATGATAAAAAGCTGTTTGTATCCTTTATTTGTTGTGGTAAGTGGGCCAACATGATCCATGTGTATAGTGACTAGTGGAAAGTCATCTTTTGGTATCGGATTGAGCAATCCTTTTTGTTTACCAAGTTTTCGGTTGATGAGAATGCATTTTATACAGCAAATTTTCGATTTTTTTCTTTCATGCCTTCTATATGGTATTGCATTCTAATGATATTCTCAGTTTTCTTAACTCCGAAGTGTCCTTTTTCGTGGGCATTTTCTATCACTTCTTTTTCCATCATATTCGGTACGTTGATATTAAGATATCATTCTGTATAAAATAATTGTTATACTCTTGGGTTTCTAAAATTTTCTTTATAGCTGTAATGTGGTCATCTTTTCTTTGTTGATTTTTTATGATTTCTGTAAGTGAAGACTCCAAAATCATTATAGGGTATCTACTTAGAGCATCTGCGTGTTTCATTTGATCGCTCTTTCTATGTTCCATAGTGAAGTCATATTCTTCTAAATACAGTGTCCATCGTTTTACTCTCGGCGGAATATCAACTTTTCTTACAGTACGTTCAAATTCAGCACAATCTGTTATAATTTTGAATTTAATACCTAGTAGATATGGCCGTAATTTTTTAACAGCTTTCACTATAGCTAATACTTCCAACTCGTACGAGTGGTAATTTTTTTCCGAAGAACTTGTTGCTTTGCTCCAATAGAGAACAGGGTGAAATTGTTCTTCTTCTGATGGTTTCTGCATTATTACCGCTCTGAAACCCATTTTACTTCCATCGGTATGTAATTCTGTAATTGCTTCTGGGTCGTAGATTTGTAGAACAGGGTTCTGTGCGAGCTTCGTTTTAATTTCTTCGAAAATACATTGATGTTCTTTTTCGAACTGAATATTTTTATCGCCTGTTTAAATTTTCTGAAATAACCTGCCAATCCTAGGAAGCTTTGTAAATCTAAAGACAGTTTTTGGGATTGGAAAATTTATTACTGCTTTTACTTTAACTTCTGATTGATAGATTTTTGAATCTGAAATAATATGACCGAGAAATTCCACCTTATCTTGCAAAAATTTACATTTCTTCCAATTTATGTCTAAGCCATTTTCTTTGTTTGCTTTGTTTAAGAAAATTAGGGAGGGAAGGAAGGACAAAGGGAAGGAACCAATGAATAGAAACAAGTAAAAGCGTTAACTTCGGCCTGGCCGAACCTCATATACCCTACACCCGTATCTGTCGAAGTGACGATAAAAAGTAGGCGGGTGACGCCCACTTTCATTTAATTTACATATAGTAAATTTTGATATAGTAACTCATTTTTACAGCACCGTTTTTCTCAACAAACACCTCATTATATGGTATGGTATACCGGTGGGCGTGTCACGCCCATTTTTGGGAGTGTATTTAAGTTTGACACCATGGACTCGGTAATGAAATTTTAGCTTTAAACTCGCTTTACAAGCTGAGAAATTGAGCTAAAACCAAGAGAAAATTCATATTTTCTATAAAAAGTAGGCGTGGCACTGGACCGATTTTCTTCATTTTCAATACCAAACAGCCTATGGTGACAAAGAATATTCGTACCGTAATTTTATGGCATTAGCTCTATTCGTTCTCCCGTAATCGTGATTTCTACAGACAGACAGACAGACAGACAGACAGACAGACAGACAGACAGACGGACGGACATGGCTAAATCGACTCAGGAGGTGATTCTGAGCCAGAATATATATACTTTTCTATACCTGCCACGCCTCCTTTAATGCATTACAAACGGAAGAACAAAGTGAATATACCCTCATCCCTTCGGGTGTAGGGTATAAAAACGGCTGTTTGTTCTCCACCTCTCACAATTCACAAATCAGTTTCCTTGTTCTATTTTTAGATTTCTATACCACCATGCGCGCATTGGTGCTTTTACTATGGCAAGCTTGCACTGGGCTATAGAAAAGATAATGCACATGTACATTGTCTTCTTTAAAGAAATAGTGAAAGTAGCATGTGTGAGAGAAAATAATAATTTGTGTAGATGCTTTCGTGTGCAGCACTTGATACATATTTGGCAACTTCGTTTTGCAAAGTTATTTGTGCATTTCGTGAATATGAGGCTATAAAATTTAAATAAATATGTAATCTTTTGATTATAAAACAAAATTTTATTAAAATTTTTACGAATTTGCAATTAATAAATATGTAATAATTTTTGGAATTCTGTACATATTTAAAAATAATTTTTTTACATCATGCTTGACAAAAAAATAAATTCAAAATAGTTTAATATTTATGTAGATTTTACAAATTGTTAAGAATATTTTTACTTTATTTTTAATTTTTTTTACTGTTACTTTTTTATTTATATAGGCTATATAGATTTGTAAATTAAAATTGAATTGAATTAAAACAAACAATAAAATAATTAAAATACATATAAGTAAAATGTATATATCAAAAATTAAACTACTTTTTTATTTAATTTTAAAAATATTTTGAAATACATATGTACTTCTAATAACTAAAATATCCTAATTTAAAAATGAAATCTGAAAAGCATAGAAAACACAGAAATAGCAAATAACAGAAAAGCCCAAACAGACAAAAACTTCAAAAACTAAAAAAGCCAAATTTGCCAAAATTCACAGTAAAAAACTCTGGCCAACAACAAATTTTACTTTCATGTCGAAAACACAATAAGCGGAATTGCATCGTTCCCTCGTCTCCCGCTGTAATCCACCAATCGATCAATCGTTTCTTTTACTCCTCATCTGGCATACGATTGCTGCTTCAGACAACTGTTCTTACGCATAATCGTTTATGAAGTAAAACAAATTCACCTCGAATTTCTCTGCTAGCATTCGAACAAGCAGCGCTATCGACTGGATTCCAATAATGGCACATGAAAATCTGACGAGTGCCGAAAATTTTGAGTCATAATATCTCTTTACTATCTATACTCGTTGCTTTTGGTCTCAACCTCTCAACGAAATTGCAACTTTTTGTTTTGTGTTCTCTTCTCGCGTCTCCTTGTTATTTTTTTGGCTACCGATGTGTAGAAGAATTTTGAATGCATGTGTTTGTGTAATTTAGCGTCTGTGAGTGTCGTATGTAGGATAGGCGTTGTGTGGCTATTCTTGAGTTGGCTGAGTTGACGACGCTAGACGTTAACAAGAGATGAAAACAAACGAGGAGAATGCCTTTTTAGCAATAAGAAGAACGTAGCGCAACTGCGTTTTTTCTTATTGAAAAATTGAGGAAAAATGTCGCTGATGTCGCTGAATGATGCGACAATATCCGGTACAATAAATTGAAATAATTTTTGATAAAAGTACTCGAATTTAATCCTCGTTGTTTACTTTTTTTATTAAATTACAACACTTTTGAACATTTGAGATAACTATTCACTCCTTATGCCCGAAATACATGTGCAGATATTCCGATTGCAGAAAAAGTTTCCATTTGAAATACACGGGAGAGAATTCGTACAATCTGCGTGGGGAAATTTTCTGCCTGACGTCTCAAATTTAATATTTGCTGCGCAGGAACAATGGCTGCGTTCAAAACAAAAAGAATTTTGACATTTCGGTTTAAATTTCAAAAATTCAATTGAAATGAAATCTGCATATGTATTTTGACTGCAGTAAATCAAGCAGCGCTGCATGCGTTTTATCTGCACATGTATTTTGGGCATAATTCAATAAAAAAGGGATATATGTAATGTTCAAACTTCTAATTTAATAAAAAGGTATTATGCGAAATGTTCATACATATAGAAAGAATATAAATTTAATAAAGTAACCTTACAAATAAAATATTTATAGTATTATAAATGAATTAAAAATTCTTTTGAAAAATTAAATTGTATCTGTTAGCATGAATTGTATAGCAAAAAAATATCTGCTTGTAACAAATATTTTTGTAAAATATTAACTCGTTAATCCTTATAAAATTTTACCATTATTTTAATTCCCAATTTCTTATATCCCGTAACATTAAAAAATCTTAATGGCTTTTCAATTTGCAAAATTGAAAGTTGTAACGAGTTTTTTTCTTTGGCTGAGGTAGGCTCAGCCGCTCCAGGGTTCATGGTGGAGGGATCTCGTAACCCTCCGGAATTTGGTTTCTCTTGACCGTTGCCGAGTTGGGCACGATTGACGATTTCGTCAATCAATTCACTGACTATCTTTTCGATAGTTCAGCTCGGACGGTTGATGGGTGATTTTCCTTAATTTAAATACAATTTTAATGAGGCGAAGTTTCTGCGACAGAGGGTCGCTCACAAATGTTTGTCTGAATTATTAACTGGTGTAACCAGAGAAAAAATCCTGTTAAATTAAACAGTTTTCTACCAATTCTCATGTTATTTTTATTCAAACAGGTTATCGTGTGATCGCCTTGTTAATTCAAACAATTTTTTCATGTTAAATGTACCAATATATCGTGTAATCTTTACACTACACCTCATTCTTTTAACCGGTTTCTCATGTAAAACTTACCAAAATATCAAAATGTCTAACGTATATGTAAGTAAAATTTCATAAACAAAATATATATGGGGCATAGGCAGGAGCATAGAGTTCTGGATTGCGGGCTTAACAATCGCAGGTTCAATTTCCGATTTGGGAAGAATTTGTTTTTTTAATTTTATTTCATTTATTTGTTTTTATTAATGTTAATCATCATCTCTGCTCCACATTATACCTTAAACTTAATTATCTATGATTTTTAATTTAGTTCGTATTTCAAAATTGTACCTATAATTTTTTTTTGGCGTCGTCGGGATTTGAACCTCTACTCTTTGTATTCCAAACCAAGCACACATCCTCTAGGCTACGGACCGCTTTTGTTTCCAAACACTTTTTAGTTAGTTTTTTGTTTTTTTTTTTACGGGGAAAACTTGCTGTACTGTTTACTTTAACATGACTGTACTGTTAAAAATATCATGTACATTTTATTAATTTTTTTGTGATTTCGTATGGAGATATATATCATGTAAATTTAACAAGGCTCATGTTAAGCATTATTTCTCTGAGTGTAGTGTGGTCGCAGCGAAACAAAATAGAAATGTACATATTTGGGCAATACCCTGGAAATCAGTTACGAAGACAATATTTCCTTTCAAAAAGATAAGATGGTGAAAATGTGCTGTTGTGCGTATATTCTACTTACAATAGACAAGGCTGCCTTTGGAGTGTCGTTTGTCGCATTTCTGATCACAAACCGGTTGTGAATTATATCACGCTGGGTTATGGAAATTAAAAATGCATCATGACATTTTTATATGTAAGTATTGTATGTGTATGTATGTATGTTTGTTTGTTCTTCTGTTTGTTGTTTCGTTCTTTCGTTTTTTTTTTTTTTCTTATATATGTATATTTTTTTCCCAAATAATTTCTCTAAATAATTATATTGACAATTTAAAAAATGTTGTTTTATTTTATTTTAGAAAATAATTTAGAAAATAATGGAGCGTCGTCCAAAACAAATCAACTGACAAAATTAAACAAAACAAAAACTAACAAAATTAAAACATTATTATAATTTCTCTATCAGTTAAGTGAGACTATTAGACAGTTATTTAAGCAACAGGGCTCAACGTGTACGAGTTGGACAATAATTATCGAGATTTAAAAGGTTTGAAGTATGGTGTTCCTCAAGGATCTGTCCTTGGACCCTTACTGTTTTCATTAATTATTAATGATATTTTTAAGGTTTGTAAATATGTTATGATGCATGGTTATGCTGATGATTTGCAATTGTATTTGTCCAGTCTAAGGTGTCTCATTAATTACCTTTGCAGTAAAGTAAGTAGTGATCTTGACTTGGTTAATCAGTGGGCCTTACGTAACGGTCTAAAACTTAATCCCACCAACACATATGTACCCCCTGTGTGTAAGCGGGTACCTCAGGACTTACCTACTCTTTTTGGTGGTAAGCATCGGTAAAAGACGTAGGATAAGAATATGCGCTTATAGTTTCGACCCTTGGGTGGGACCACTAGCCTCTATCTTATCAAGATCGTAGTACGTGGTGCGGAACCACACTCTGCTCGAGGTGCCACTGCTCTTTTTTCGCTAAATACTACGGATCTTGACTGGGAAGTCAATAAATACCCCCCTCTAATCCAGGGTGTAATGCGACCCGTGCCCATGGAGGGTTTGCAGCCAGGGGTAACCGGCTGTATTCTAACGGAGCCTTCTCGACACCAGGTCGAATCGGGACGTAACGGTGACCTTACCATGACATGGGGCGCTGCCATGGCGGACCTTCTTTTCCCCTATATACCCCAGAGACCGCCGAGCTTGGCCTCACAGCCCGGCGAAGCGGTCGTAAGAAACAGAATAGACAAAACTAACAAACTTGCCTCTCAAAACCCTCGCGCAGACGCAAATCGTCGGGTGTTCTACATTCTTGACAAGATCGCCAAGAATGCCGAGGCTGGTAAAACGAACGAGCGAGATGCCTCCGACAAAGCTAAATACATGGCGGTGGTCGAGGAGTACGAGAAACTCCTCACCGTCAAAACATCCACCCCATCGGGCCAATCGGCGAAAAGAAACCGGGCCCAAACGGATACCACGCAGGTATCCAAAAAGGCTAAGGTTTCGAAGACTTCACCGACTGACCCAAATATACCTAAGGACAGACAGCGAGCTTACAGCGAGGTGATAAGAGATCACCTGCAGGTCGCCCTTATCGATGCCAACTCGAACAGCGGCAGACGTGTCTGCGAGGAGTGGAGTGAAGTGGGGACCAAACTTTCCGAGCATTTCATGGAGTATGTGCTCGGAAACAAGGGCGGTCCTCTACCTAGCTTCGACTCCGCGGATATAGAGGAGGCTGTAGGGTAATCAAATGTGAGGACGCGTTCTCCAAAGACTTTCTCAGCAAAGTCATCACCAAGTTTGGAGATGACTGGAAAGGTTTGAAGCTCAAACTCATTCCAGCTGGGGAAATTCCGAAGAGACCGCGGGCTCGCATTTGGATACCCAAGATGGAGTTGGAGGGACAGAAGTTGCTGCAGTACTTGCGACTTCACAATCCGGACGTGCCGATGGACGACTGGCATGTCATCCGAGCGGAAAAGCCGCAGAAATTCAGTACGTACCTTCTCTCCATTAATGAGGAGTGCCTCAGTGTCTTGTAGAGAAAAGACAACAAATTGAAGTGTGGCATCAGGCAGGCCAAAATAAAAATTTTCACCTCCCCTAATAAGGAATAAGACGATCAAAGTAGGATCGAGGATCCCAGTGAACATCTTGGTAGCATGTCACTGAGTGAGGAAGAGCCTACCTCCAACCCCAACAATTAAGCTGGCTCAGATTAATCTGCAGCACTCGAAGTGTGCTACAGATAATCTCATTGTCTTCATAAAGGAGGAAGACATAGATGTTGGGTTGATCCAGGAGCCATGGGTGAGGAACCTGTCTTTACAAGGACTATACAAGGACAAGGTGGGACGTTCCAGCTCTTCTATTGTAAAAATCAAGGTAAACCCAGATCATGCATAATCGCTAAGAAGCACATTAACGTATTTTTGTGTAGCAATTACAGCAGCGCAGACCTCACAGTTGTAAGATTGGAAAATTCCAGTGGGCGCAATATGTACCTAGCATCTGCGTACATGGCTCACGAGAACCCCTCTCCACCTACTGAAGTACAGGAATTGGCAGATGCTTTAGATATCGGTGGAAAGGATACCCTGCTGCTCGCATGCGATGCCAACGCAAGGCATACTCTATGGGGAAGCAGTGAGATAAATCAGAGTTAATTTTACAGTATAACTTAAGGATATGTAACAGGGGTAATACTCCTACCTTTTTCTTCCCGAGCTCGGATAGTTTCAGGGGGTGGGAAGAGGTGCTGGATCTCACGCTTGTCAGTCCGAATGCCGGAGAGATGGTGGAACGTTGGAGAGTGTCTGAGAGGATCTTGTCGGATCACGCTTTGATACTCTTCAATGTCGGATTTAATCCCGATCCGCCTCCGGTACATAGGAATCCCAGGAGGATCGACTGGCGTGTTTTCAGCGGCTCTATTTACTCTAATTTAAATTCTACGGTTCCAAACCAAAATCTCAATTGAGAAGAATTGGACAAGTATAGTGCGATCCTAGAGGGAGCCTTTAGAAAGGCCTTTGAAGTCGCATGTCCAATCTCTCGTAGCAAAAAGAAATTTCCACCATGGTGGACTGAAGAACTCGCACATCTCAGGAAGATGACGCGTAAGATCTTCAACATCCGCCACAAACACAATTTCTGGCCACCATATAAGGATTGCCTAACAGAGTACAAGAAGGCAATCAGAGTGGCCAAACAAGACACCTGGAAGACTTATTGCGAGAGCCTGAGGGGCGTTAATGCGATGTCCACACTCAGCAAAGTTCTTTCCAAGGAACATACCTGTCCAACCCTCATAGTCATAATTTCAATACTACCAGGCCCAGGAAGCTGAAATTTTGTATGGTGATTGGCCCTATGACGTAGATGTGCAATGAGAACACATTTTTAAGAATTCCGCCCCCTAAACGGTTAAAATGGGCGTGGCACGGTCTGAAACGACAAAAAATAGTCATAATTTCAATACTACCAGGCCCAGGAAGCTGAAATTTTATGGTGATTGGCCTTATGACGTAGATGTGCAATTAGGACACATTTTTAAGAATTCCACTCCAAAAATGGTTAAAATGGGCGTGGCACGGTCTGAAACTACCAAAACTAGTCATAATTTCAATACTACCAGGCCCAGAAAGCTGAAATTTTGTACGGTGATTGGCCTTATAACGCAAATGTGCAATGAGAACACATTTTCAAGAATTCCGCCCCGTAAATTGTTAAAATGGGCGTGGCACGGTCTGAAACGACCAAAAATAATCAAAATTTTAATACTACCAGACCCAGGAAGCTGAAATTTTATACGGTGACTGGCCTTATGACGTAGATGGGCAATGAGGACACATTTTTAAGAATTCCGCTCCATAAATGGTTAAAATGGGCGTTGCACGGTCTAAAACTACCAAAACTAGTCATAATTTCAATACTACCAGGCCCAGGAAGCTAAATTTTTTATGGTGATTGGTCTTACACCGTGGACGTGCAATGAGAACACATTTTCAAGAATTCGGCAAGTGTTAACCATTCACCAAGTGGTTGAAATGGGGGTTTCACGGTCTGGAACTTCTCAAAATAGTCATAATTTCAATACACTGTTTTGTAACCAAAGTGGTTACACGGGGGTGTTTTGATCCAATTTTTTTTTGTACCAATCAATAAGAAATCTCGGGAAATATTTATGATTTTGACTATGGTGAAAGGTAGGCAGCGACCACCCAAAACGGTACACCAATCGATAAGAAATATCGGGATATATACACGACTGTAATTATGGTGGGAGGTAGGTGACGAACCCCCAAAATGGTTTGTGGGTAATCGCATCTCTTAAGAATGACTGGACCGATTTGGCTAATTTTTAAAAAATATTTTTAATGGTAAAATTATAACCATTATAATTATGTAATATTCGGGACTGACGGTAACACCTTGACACCCGTTGTCGAAGCGAAGCGAGGCCTCGGGCCTCTAGTGTAAAATAAAATTTACTAAAAAATGAAAAAGGGCTAATTTATTGCTTATCTTTCAATAGATTTTGAAGTTTTGAAGCATACATTTATTCTATCATTTTTAAATCATACTCGTATTTAGTATTTCACATACATAATTTGATTCTTTAATTTAAAAACTTCATTCAATAATTTCAAAAATATCTCTACTCTTTGAGATTAAAGACCACATTTCTTTAAAAAAAACAAATTAATTATATGTTTTCAAAGAGTTTAAATTTGGAAAACATAAAATATATTCCTTAACTTTCGCTATAATTTTCAATTATTCAGTGATTGGCCTTCCTTGATTTGTTAACTTACTTTACATAAAACAAGGAATGTATTCGTTATACGGTGGAATAAACCATTCTGAATGTCATATAATTTAAATTCGCAGTATTATAAAATTGTTGACTATTGTATGACTAAAAATCAATAAATTAACTCCTAGAAAACAATGACGATTTTCTATAATATTATGGAATCTCTTTTCTATGTGTAGAAACATCACACTTAAGAATCAGGGTGCTAATACCAACAACATGACCGAATCTAGGCAAACCTTGAACATAACGAGCAGCAAAATTTACAGCAGTCTGCAGCTTGTGTAAGGACACAGCATCAAGTTTACAGTAAACTAGTTCAAAGTAATTTAAAACAGGAACAATCAGTTGAGTAACCAACCTATGTTTAGTATCTTGCGGAATGCACTCAGAAGAAAATCTTAAATTTCTCAAAACAAAATAATTTTTTTAAATAACATAATTAATATGATCACAACAGGAAAGCGATGAGTTAAGAATGTAGCCAAGATTTTTTAATTTAGATACTACCGTCAGACTAACATTATCCAAATAAAGAGTAGGTAGTAGTAGTAGTAGTACATGTGGCTGCCCAGGTTACCTCCTGGACACAAATAGCACTGTAACGAGTTTTTCTCTTTGGCTGAGGTATGCTCAGCCGCTCCAGGGTTCATGATGGAGGGATCTCGAAACCCTCCGTTTATTGGTTCACTACCGCTTCCGAATTCCGCACGATCGACGAGTTCGTCGATCAGTTCACTGACTACCTCTCGGTAGTTCAGCTCGGACGGTATATTGGTGATTGTTCTTATTCTAAATACAATAGTTATCCAGGGCAAGTGCCCGCAACAGAAGGTTGCTCACAATGTTTTGGTTACAATATTCTTAGCAAGGCGAGACAAGCAGAGCGCTTGGCAATAAAAGGTTGCTTACAATGTTTTGGTTACCGAGTAGAGGTTTATACAATATCTTAAGCTGGGAGAGACAAGCAGAGCGCTTGGCAACAAAAGGTTGCTTACAAGTTAGGTACGTCTGGGGGGGAACTAGAGTCAAAGGGAGGAAATTCGCTTAAAACCTTGTCGAATATTGACGTGTTGTTCTCTTAATATGTACTAGGATCTGTCGGAAGCTGACGTGATCCTTTCTTAGAATATGTGGTAGAATCTGTCGAAAACTGACGTGATTCTCTCTCAGAATATGTTTACCAGAATCTGTCGGAAGCTGACGTGATTCTCTCTTAGAATATGTTTAAGAATCTGTCGAAAGCTGACGTGATCCTTTCTTAGAATATGTGTTAGAATCTGTCGAAAACTGACGTGATTCTCTCTCAGAATATGTTTACCAGAATCTGTCGAAAGCTGACGTGATTCTCTCTTAGAATATGTTTAAGAATCTGTCGAAAGCTGACGTGATTCTTCCTTAAAGTATGTATTAGAATCTGTCGAAAACTGACGTGATTCTCTCTTAGAATATGTTTAAGAATCTGTCGAAAGCTGACGTGATTCTTCCTTAAAGTATGTATTAGAATCTGTCGAAAACTGACGTGATTCTCTCTTAGAATATGTTTAAGAATCTGTCGAAAGCTGACGTGATTCTCCCTTAAAGTATGTATTAGAATCTGTCGAAAACTGACGTGATTCTCTCTTAAAGTATGTATTAGAATCTGTCGAAAGTTGACCTGATTCTTTTAAACAAATTGTCTTCCAAAGTCCTGTCGAAGGCTGACGTGACTCTGGGAATGCTTGAACGAACCAAAGCTAAAGTAGTTTTACAAAGCGACTTACTTGAACGGAGGTCCATTTGCCAAGTGCAAACACGTTCATTAAGAGCAGTTCTTTACTTATACCTATTCGGAATTATATTGCGCGAGCAATAATGAAAAGAAAAATAAAGTGTCCATTCGTCTGTGAATAGTCAGCCCTATTGTGTATGTTTGTGTTCGTGTGTAAATAAAGAAATCTTATTTTTATAATAAAGATTACGTCTTATTTTTGAGACTTTATTGTTTGACTTCAGGATTAAAAAGTGATCTTAATATAGAATAAATTTCTTAATACTAGCCTAGCCTGTCCAACAAAGTGCTGAGTTGCGCATTATCGACAGAGCTTTGGCGCATTTTGTTTACAGTAACTGGACACTACCCAGCGATGCTCGCATATTGCTGTCTAAGCATTATGCTTGCGCTGTTGCTGCGTGACCGTGTTAACTCCTCCCTCACTTAGATGAAGGGCGTCCTCGGGCTTCTTTAAACTTTCAATGACGGTTTGAATAGTGTTCTGCCGATGGGTCCTTCTTTTTTTCTGGTATACTTTATAAAGAATGAAGCCCACGGCAAAGATTATGATTATAGCGAAAACGGATATTAATGGGATTGTTATAAACCCTTTCCTTATTGCATCAATATGGCGTAGGTTTTCGGTACTCAACCTCTTGAGGTACGGTAAACTTAATATTTCTTGGTGCTCCGTAATATTTAGAATTGTGGATGCCGCCGAGGCCGGAGACTTTTTAACCACGTTTTTGTGATTTCGGTATAATGATCCGTTGATCTTGACCTCGTCGTTAAAGGTGAGTAAGTATGTTCCGGAAACAGTTTTTTCAGCCTCATCGCCAATTTCTATTGTGACAGTTTCGTTGTTGATAATGATAGCACCGTCGTCAATTACTGTAAGTGGGTCTAAATGACTGGGCCGAGTGCTGCAGTGGGCAGTTTTGCCAGCATGGAGTTGTTGAGCACACGTTGGCCCGGACAATTCCCTACAAAATGTTGTCGTCAATGTTGCGCTGCAGTTTCCGATTGCTAACGCGCGATTTCCACAGTCTGCAATGTTGTTACCTCCAGCAAAATAAAGAATCGTGTAGTTATGTTGGACAGGATATAACGTTAATTTTTTACAGACTAAACTTGGCTTAGGATACTTAATAATAAAATACAAGAAATTATTGTTCAACAAAGCTCTGACATAAGAAACCTCCATTAGGTCCGCTACAGTTATATTTGTAGAGCGCTCATTGATTATGCTTTTTACGTCACTGGAGTCCAAAATTTGAGGATTTATTATTCCAACCTTTGTGAGTGCAATTGACAAAATTAAGCTTTCAAGTTCCGAAATTAGGATTCTATCTCTTGCAAGCAGAGTTTCGTACAAATGATTGCAATCGACTTGCTTGGACTTTGCATTTTTAAGAATGAGATTTACTGTATAAGATAGTTTGTTTATTTGCTCTTGTGTTTTTGTATTTATGAGTATTTGCCTATTTTCTGAATCAATGAGCTCCTGCTGTTTGAATTTAAGATTCTCAAAGTCGTCAAAGTCAGGGGTTCCTGCGATTATTTTAAGAGCAGTGCCCAGAAGGTTGATGCTTCTCGTGTGTCGGTGGTGAACGTTCATTACAGCTAAAAGTGTTCTTATACGTCCAATATCTGAGTCCAATATCCTCCTCATATGCGACTGCGACGAGGAAAAATGTTTCGTAAGTCTTTCTGTTTCATCGGCCATTTCCGAGTACATTGTGAGGTTCGATGAATGTTTTAGGTATTTGAATTCCTGCCAGATTGTCACATCTCCGTCAGTAACAGGAATATAGTTCGAGTTGGAATAGTCAGTTAATTTGGCCGTCGATGCCGCAACGAGAAGAAGCACAGTCAAAATCCTAAGGTGCCAAAAAAAGATAAATAATATCGGTTAGGGAGTAAGCTAAGCAAACTATACTATCTCAAATTGTCCTTATGGACCACCCTCCCTTTAATAAGAACTGTGGTTCCTAAGTCTGCTTCTATTTTTTCCTCCACATATAAAGGGGTCAATTTGTTACCTAATCTTCTGTTTCTCTTAACCAGTACGCGTTCTCCCACGTCAAATACTCTATTTTGTCTGGAGGGATTATTCCTCTCGAGCTGTATCCGCTGGGTTTCTGAGATCTTTCTGGATATCTCTTTTCTAACTTCAGGCGGTATGGCGTGAAGTATATCTATGGGTCTTCTGTCAGTCACAGAGTGAATAGTTTTGTTATATTCTACCGTAGCTAGTAATATAAGATCTACTGTATCGTCGATTTTTTTTTCCAATTTGAGGCACCTAGCAATCTCCAGGAGAGTACTATGGAGGCGCTCGACCTGCCCGTTCGAAGTACTATGAAGCGGAGGTGCGTTTACAGTATCGACATCGAACTGGTTTTTTAACAACGACGAAATCGTTTCAGAGTTTAGTGACGCTTCGTTATCGCAGTAAATGGTCCTGGTTCTCGGAAATAAGTTCATTAATTGAATAATTGGAGCTTTTACATCTATAATTGTCCGGGCTGATATAGGTTGAACCACAGCAAATTTTGAAAATTTGTCTACGCAAGTGAGAAAGTATTTTTTATTCGTTGAGAAAATGTCAATATGTAGCATTTCGCCTGCATAGGATGGCGTTGGGGTTACACCAAGTTCCTGTTTACGCGGGTGCCTGACGTACTTGGCTTGGGTACAAATTTTACAATTGGAAACAACTTCGTTTGCTAGTTGGGTCATTTTTGGGAAAAAATACTCTAGTAAAATTTGTTTTGTATTTTCTTGAGCGGCTCTGTGAGCTCTGTTATGCTCTGTAACTACGATTTCTTTTTGTTCGTCTCTATTGAAGATGTCGGTCACCATTCGTTTAGTATGACGGAAGGTTGTTGATGGAAATACCTCAACCAACTTGTGCTGAATAAATGCTAATATTGGAAGATCGCAATGAATCGCGTTTACCACTTCTTCCTTTACCGCGTCGCGTATTCTCTCGAATAGCATTTCTCTATCTGAGAAATGTATGAGATGCCTGGTTTTTTTTCCAAAAACAATAAAAGTGCGTGTTGATGGAATGGTGCTCTCTTCTATTACTATCTGATTTCGAAAACAATTAACTGGCTTATCGGTAGTTTCGATGGTGTAGGACAACGATATTTCGCTGTGCATTGTAGCCACATCAGACTGTGCATCGTCTTCAAGAGCGTGAATATTTTGTCGTGATAATGCATCAGCGACATAATTTTCTTTTCCTGGCTTATAAAAAATTTTAGCGTTGTGCTCATCAATAAAAGCTTTCCACCGCTTTATCTTAGCGTTTGGGTTTCGATCCGAAACCGCGAACGTAAGCGGCTGGTGATCTGTGAAAATATTCAAATTTTTAACGCCATATAAGTAATTTCTGAGGCTCTTTAAAGCCCAGACTATAGCAAGCAACTCACGCTCATTAGTTGCAAAATGCTTTTCCCTATCTTTCAAAGTCCTTGAGACCATAGTAATTGGCCTTCCATCTTGGGACAAAACTGCCCCCAAACCGCAAGCTGAAGCGTCAGTTGTCAAATCAAATGCTTTTGTATAATCTGGATAGAGCAACATAACATCTTCTGAAATAAGAACTTCTTTAAGTTTGTTAAAGGCTTGGCGTTGCCTTTCATCAAGGTTAATAGATATTTTTTTTGACTGGTTAGCGCTTACTTTGCCATTTTCGCCTTTCAGTATGTCTGTTAAGGGTTTGGCTATTGATGCGAAGCCCTTAATAAAGCATCTATAATAGCTTGCTAGCCCTAAAAAGGACCTAACATTGAATAATGTAGAGGGTTGTTCATAGTTACGAATAGCCTCTACTTTGCTAGTGCTCGTCGCAATTCCGTTCCGAGACACTACAAAGCCCAAATATTCGACTTCTTCTTTGAAGAAATTCGATTTTTCGCGAGAGACCCTCATATTGGCCTCGTACAGTTTATTTAAGACCCAGGCGATATGCTTGACGTGGTCTTTCATGTTTTCTGAGAAAATTATTACGTCATCGACGTAAACATAGCATGATTTGCCTATTTGCTCTCTGAGCACGTCGTCAATTGCTCTTTGAAAAATGCTAGGCGCATTTTTAAAACCGAAGGGTAGCCTACAGAACTCGTACTTGCCATTTCCCACTGAGAATGCAGTTTTTTCTCTGTCCCGTTCGGCTAGTAAAATTTGATGGAAACCTGACTTAAGGTCAAGTGTGGTAAAATACCTAGACTTTCCGAGATTCGATAGAATGGCATTCACATTCGGGATAGGATATTTGTCAGCTATCGTTTTTGAATTTAACTTTCTAAAGTCTATAACGAGTCTCTTCTTAGGATTTCCCTGTTCATCGGTGCCTTTTTTGTCTACCACCCAGACTGGATTATTATAAGGCGACCTAGATGGCCTTATAATACCATCTTCCAACAAATTACGCATTTCATTGTTGACAAAATCAGCCACGCCCATTGGGTATGGGTACAGTCTTGAGTATATGGGGTCTTCATTTTCAGTTCGAATGGTTGCTTCTACTTTGGTATTAAAAGGAAGTGCTTGGTTTGGGTCTGCGAATACGCCCATTCTACTTTCCAACATTTTCCGAAATTCGGCTGATATTGCCTGAGGCACTTCAATGTTTTCTAAATTCGTAAAATTCACGTTTTCGCATTTAAAAAATTGCATGATTTCTGATCCCGAATTTGTTCTCAACTCTTTGCTTTCAAAGTCTAGTGTCGCATTTACTTGTGTTAACAAGTCAAGCCCAATTATGCCATCAAATGTGGAAAGGTGTGGAAGTATAAAAAATGTTGTGTTTACATTGAAAAGATTTATAAAACATTTTTGTTTGACAGTATTACAACCATGAAGCGATTTTACCTGAAAGGGCTCAGCTACTGATTTTACATGTTTTAATTCCTGTAGTGGTTTTATGTAATTCTTCGACGCTCCTGTGTCTATTAAAAATTTGATTACCCTCCCTGCAATCGTCCTCTCTATGTACGGTAGCAGGGAGTTATGTCTAAAAAATTAATCTGGTCATATTCGACAAGCTCATCATTGATGTCCGCAAATTCCTGATTTGCCTTCGCTTGATAGTCGTGACCCAAATCATCAGGCATAACCTCCTCCTGAGCTAAATGGTTAATTCTCTGTTGTTTCGGTCCCGTTAGTCTTGCGGTACCGCTATTCGGTCTTTTCGTTGCCTGTTCCTGACCCTGGCAATTTTGGTATTGAGGCCGCCACTGATTGCCATTAATCTGTCTTTGATTGTTTTGATACTGAGTGGGTGCCCTAAAACGTGACGAAGAATCAACGTCCATCGGTTCTGATTCCTGATTTCGCTGATTTTCATTAGGGGGTTCCTGTCTTCTATTAAAATAAGGATTTTTCCTTTGTGAAGCGCCGTTATTATTTCCAGCTGTACCTCTATCTTTAGTTTGCTGTTTTTGCTCATTTTTTGAGCCCTATCCTCTAAACTCCTAGCGTAATTGCTAGCAAAGTTGTAACGCTCGTGATTTGATTCGACCTCTTGGGCTAAGGCCAGAGCAGAGGGAAGATCTTTTGGTCTTGCTGAAAAAAGTACATCACTTAGTGATTTCCTGGTACCCGATATGAACACGCGCAATGCGTCCATTCTGTATTTCTCGTTGAGTGGTGCAGCGACGGCACTATCGAATGTCATCAGTGTTTTATTCGTAAGTAGAGTTAGTTTCTTTTCTACTTCATCATAGTATTGTAGGAGTGTTAAATTTCCCTGCCGGAGAGTAGATAACTCCTGTTCTACTAAATATATCGGCCGCTTATCAGCGTATGTGAAGTCGAGTCTATTTATTATAGCTTTGAAATTTAATGGAGTACCAAAGGAAGCTAAAATCATGTCAGCCGGGCCTCTTACTTTATTTCGTATGATACCAAGAGCTTGATAGTGAACAGAGCTACCCTGATATTTTTCATAAATTTTGTACGCGGTACTTGCCGCTTTCCTCCACGAGACGTACGTCTCATGTTTTCCTTCAAAATCTGGTAGAGACTTTACGATATCTAAAGTTTCCCTACACACAACGCCTTCTCTAATGTCTGCTTCGCTAAACGTTTCGATTTCCGGTGTGCTAAGCGTCGTCTTGCTGAAACTTTTCCTAATATTTTCTAATTTTTGCTCAAAAATTCCTTCCTGTGCTGCGAGCGCGCTGTTAACAGCGCTTTCAATTATGGTTTTTAGCTGGTCTGGAGTTACTGCCATGTTTAAATTTACTTCTTGTTCTCTTTCGAAACTTTCTACGCACAAACTTCCAAAATTCTTAAGCAAACCGTCTAACTCGCTATCACTCATTTACGGTATTTACGAAACAATGATAGATTTTACCACTTTTTTTTTAAAAAAGTCGAGAAAAAAAAAAAAAAATTTGTTCGCACAATATTTCAATTCACTCAAAAAGGCCCACTCAAAAAGGCACAACAAATTTTATGCAGGCGATTATCTTTGAATCGTTGAGCACTCTACTTACATTCTTTACAGAAAGATTTAAATATTTCTATTAGTGTTGATTGTAGTTGTTCTTTGTGGTGGTTGTCCTTTGTGGTAGTTGTCCTTTGTGGTGGTTGTCCTTTGGTGGTGGTTATCCTTTGTAGTTGGGCGCCAATAAAGAAATCTTATTTTTATAATAAAGATTACGTCTTATTTTTGAGACTTTATTGTTTGACTTCAGGATTAAAAAGTGATCTTAATATAGAATAAATTTCTTAATACTAGCCTAGCCTGTCCAACAAAGTGCTGAGTTGCGCATTATCGACAGAGCTTTGGCGCATTTTGTTTACAGTAACTGGACACTACCCAGCGATGCTCGCATATTGCTGTCTAAGCATTATGCTCGCGCTGTTGCTGCGTGACCGTGTTAACTTGTATGTAATTCTTGCTTTTAAGTGTGAGCAACCGTGTTGTTATTTACTTTTAATTTTGGCTATTTGTGGCGGAATAAATTAATGTTTAATATTGTTCATATTGATAATTCTCCCTTGTTATTATTAAAAAAAACAATTTATAGAACATTGAAAATTTAATTGTTCGTACCGAGATTTGAACCTCGGTCCGTTGGCTTGAGAGGCTGTTGCTCTAGCCGCTAGGCCATCAAGCGTAATTAATGGTGGTCGCTTAATAATTTAAAAGAAGAGGAGAAAAGAAGTTGTGACGAGTTCTGATCGTTACATTCTATCCTGACTTAGGTGGAAATAAAAAAAAATAACGGGGACGGGATGGAAGCGAAAACACTAAAATGATTAAATTTAAAGTAAAGAAATTATATTTCCTGTTAGAATAAGTATACTAAAAAAGCAATTCTTTTATCTTTTTTCTCTTTTCGTAGGTTTTAAGTAATATCGGTGTGGTTGTTAAATTTAATTTATTCCATTGTTTATTTAATTAGTAATAACTGAACAATTCATGTATTGGGAATTGAGTACGTATTACACGATTCTCCTTTCAAAGCTCGGTTCCTGTGCTGTGTGATTCGCGTTGGTAGTAACTATCTTGTGAGTATCGCCGAACTGCATACGGGCCCAGCCGTTCTGGACAGTCACGCTCACGATTCCCCATTCTCTGATTATGTTAAATTGTCGACGTTTCCTGGTTCGTTGTGGTCCAATTACAATATCAACGAAGGGGTCAAATGGGGGTATTGAATCTCCTTTGTCCCCTATTTTTGGGCTTACATTGGCTGCCGGTGTTTCTGTAAGCGTTTGAGGTACTGTATCAGTAGATGACTGTAGAATGTGCGCGGATAATATTTTTGCTTTGGGTGGCCGCGTTTCGTTTTCAACCTCCTGCGCAATGGTGGTTGTCATAAATACGGATGGAGGACCAGGTTTGGACTTGTAGCGGGCACATGTGAGACATGTGCGAACGTACTTTTTGATGTCGTTGTGCATTCCTGGCCAGAAGAAACTTTCGCGAGCTCTTTGTAATGTCTTGCAGTAACCATAGTGTCCGGCGGTAGCTTGATCATGAACTTCTTTTAATACCGACGGCACCTGTCTGGCGGGAATACAACGTTGCCACTGGTTGCGTGAACTGTTCTTTGTGTATAATTTTTGTTCGTGTATGCGGAAATTTTGATTTCTTTCAGGGTGGTCTTGTGTTTCTTGAAATTGTCTTGTATACCAATCGATGTTTGGTATATGGCGGAGTTGATGAGTTTCTGGTAGGGCTTGTCGTGCTAGTGTCTCGTGAGTGGGGTCGATTTTAATATTCCTTCCAGCGATGCTTATTGTGCAGTTTAATTTTGGGAGAAGATCCATTCCTATGAGGAAATTCTCTTGCAAACCTGGTAAGAAATATACCTGGTGACGAATTCGCATGTTGCCTATCTCAAGGGTTACATGGTAACTTCGTTCGATCGTGACTTGATTATTATTTGCCAGGGATAGTAGTTGTCTTTTTCTGACTACGGGGGTAGTGCTTTCTAAATAATCATTTAATGATGCTCCAATGAAAGACAGCGAAGCTCCAGTGTCAATCATTGCCTTAATTGGCCTACCGTTGCATATTATTTCTACTCGGTACATGCGATTGTCGAATTCAGCTGTTTGGAACTGGGGTGTGGGGGTTTTACGACACTGACAATTTCGGGTTATTGTCCTTTGTTTCCTTTGTGACAATGGTTTAGCCGACACCCAGTTGGAAACATGGGAACGTTGGGTGCGGGCTTCCTCTCCTCGGATATGTTCATACTCATCGGTCTGGTTCATTAAGGAATCCAAATTATTGAAATCACTACGCCTTATGTATAGCCGGTATTCCGGCCTCAGACTTTCGTAGATCCTATCCACTTGGTCTTCTTGGCGTAATCTTGGATGCTGACGTATCAGCGCCATCATGCTCATGATGTAGTCTTTGGCGCGTTCACGTCCGCCTTGCCGTTTTCTAATAATATCTTCTTCTAGGCGTTGTAGGTATCGAGGGGGCAGGAAAAATTGGAATGCGGCATTTTTGAACTGAATCCAAGTCTTTACTTCCTCTTTCTTATACCTCCACCAATCTCTGGCACGTTCACGAAACAACTCATTTAGTGGTAGGAGTAGTTGATCGTGTGGTATGCGGTAACAGTCCGCTAGTTCTTCCATGTTTTCAATAAACTCCAAGATTGAACGAGAACCGTTGAAGTGTAGATTCCACTTCCGTACGGTGTTCATGACGTCGCACTCGGCCGAAGAGTTGGCACATGGTGGTTGATTGATCATACTGGGTATTTCAGGTGTAGGGAGGCTGTTTGCTCCAATACTTGTTTGTTCTGTTTTTGTTACGTTGTCTGCAGGTTTTTTAGTGCGACGTTCTTTCTGAAAGACGCTCAGCCGCTGTCTCATCTCTTTTACGGTTCCATCTGAAGGTAACCCCAACAAGAGCATCTGTGCTTCAAGCTCTTCTTTTTTTAATTTGTAAATGAAATTTAAATTCTCAGGAAGGCCTTCTTCCTTGGTAACTTCTATGTGTGGTGAACCGCTTCGCGAGGAAGACAGTCCCTGCTCGGGCGCCATTTGTAACGAGTTTTTCTCTTTGGCTGAGGTATGCTCAGCCGCTCCAGGGTTCATGATGGAGGGATCTCGAAACCCTCCGTTTATTGGTTCACTACCGCTTCCGAATTCCGCACGATCGACGAGTTCGTCGATCAGTTCACTGACTACCTCTCGGTAGTTCAGCTCGGACGGTATATTGGTGATTGTTCTTATTCTAAATACAATAGTTATCCAGGGCAAGTGCCCGCAACAGAAGGTTGCTCACAATGTTTTGGTTAAAATATTCTTAGCAAGGCGAGACAAGCAGAGCGCTTGGCAACAAAAGGTTGCTTACAATGTTTTGGTTACCGAGTAGAGGTTTATACAATATCTTAAGCTGGGAGAGACAAGCAGAGCGCTTGGCAACAAAAGGTTGCTTACAAGTTAGGTACGTCTGGGGGGGAACTAGAGTCAAAGGGAGGAAATTCGCTTAAAACCTTGTCGAATATTGACGTGTTGTTCTCTTAATATGTACTAGGATCTGTCGGAAGCTGACGTGATCCTTTCTTAGAATATGTGGTAGAATCTGTCGAAAACTGACGTGATTCTCTCTCAGAATATGTTTACCAGAATCTGTCGGAAGCTGACGTGATTCTCTCTTAGAATATGTTTAAGAATCTGTCGAAAGCTGACGTGATCCTTTCTTAGAATATGTGTTAGAATCTGTCGAAAACTGACGTGATTCTCTCTCAGAATATGTTTACCAGAATCTGTCGAAAGCTGACGTGATTCTCTCTTAGAATATGTTTAAGAATCTGTCGAAAGCTGACGTGATTCTTCCTTAAAGTATGTATTAGAATCTGTCGAAAACTGACGTGATTCTCTCTTAGAATATGTTTAAGAATCTGTCGAAAGCTGACGTGATTCTTCCTTAAAGTATGTATTAGAATCTGTCGAAAACTGACGTGATTCTCTCTTAGAATATGTTTAAGAATCTGTCGAAAGCTGACGTGATTCTCCCTTAAAGTATGTATTAGAATCTGTCGAAAACTGACGTGATTCTCTCTTAAAGTATGTATTAGAATCTGTCGAAAGCTGACGTGATTCTCTGTTAGAATATGTTTAAGAATCTGTCGAAAGCTGACGTGATCCTTTCTTAGAATATGTGTTAGAATCTGTCGAAAACTGACGTGATTCTCTTTTAGAATATGTTTACCAGAATCTGTCGAAAGCTGACGTGATTCTCTCTTAGAATATGTTTAAGAATCTGTCGAAAGCTGACGTGATTCTTCCTTAAAGTATGTATTAGAATCTGTCGAAAACTGACGTGATTCTCTCTTAGAATATGTTTAAGAATCTGTCGAAAGCTGACGTGATTCTTCCTTAAAGTATGTATTAGAATCTGTCGAAAACTGACGTGATTCTCTCTTAGAATATGTTTAAGAATCTGTCGAAAGCTGACGTGATTCTCCCTTAAAGTATGTATTAGAATCTGTCGAAAACTGACGTGATTCTCTCTTAAAGTATGTATTAGAATCTGTCGAAAGCTGACCTGATTCTTTTAAACAAATTGTCTTCCAAAGTCCTGTCGAAGGCTGACGTGACTCTGGGAATGCTTGAATGAACCAAAGCTAAAGTAGTTTTACAAAGCGACTTACTTGAACGGAGGTCCATTTGCCAAGTGCAAACACGTTCATTAAGAGCAGTTCTTTACTTATACCTATTCGGAATTATATTGCGCGAGCAATAATGAAAAGAAAAATAAAGTGTCCATTCGTCTGTGAATAGTCAGCCCTATTGTGTATGTTTGTGTTCGTGTGTATGTAATTCTTGCTTTTAAGTGTGAGCAACCGTGTTGTTATTTACTTTTAATTTTGGCTATTTGTGGCGGAATAAATTAATGTTTAATATTGTTCATATTGATAATTCTCCCTTGTTATTATTAAAAAAAACAATTTATAGAACATTGAAAATTTAATTGTTCGTACCGAGATTTGAACCTCGGTCCGTTGGCTTGAGAGGCTGTTGCTCTAGCCGCTAGGCCATCAAGCGTAATTAATGGTGGTCGCTTAATAATTAAAAAGAAAAGGAGAAAAGAAGTTGTGACGAGTTCTGATCGTTACAGCACTTTTGTGCCGTTTTGATACCACTACCCCATGAACTGCGAAACTTACTGCTAGTGATCTACACTACAGCAGGTTCGAAAATTTTATAATACGTAGTAGTGATATTACAGAAGCTTGTGTATACCACTTCAAGTTTTCCGGAAACATTTTCCCTGTTTCTGAGAATCTAGTCCGTGCTAGGGCTGGGCACTGACATAGCAAATGTTCTACCGACTCCATAACGCTGGAGTCTTGGCAGCTGCGGCATCCCACGTTATGTGGGATTCCAAGTCTACTGGCATGTCTCCCAATGGGCCAGTGTCCAGTACTGACAAAGACCACCCGTCAGATGTCGAGTCTAGACATCCTCAACAAGTCCATTGTCCTACTGAGATTGTATCGTGGCCATATTTCCCTGGATATGTTGCACTCTTGCAACGAACCCCATTTTTTATTGGCCAAGCTTTAAAAGTGATCATGCAGATCTTTCTTATTACTCCTAATTGAGATTTTCACATCCACTGCAAAAACCTGATCTAATTGTGAGCCCTTCATTGCCAGTTTATCAGCCGTCTCATTTCCAGTTATGCACGAGTGCCCCGGTACCCAAACTAGGGAGACGGTTGAGCTGCTGCCAAGGTGATTAAGTTCTTCTCTACATCTGCGAACAAGGGTTGAAGTGGCCAGCATAGCGCTAACAGCCTTGATCGCAGCCTGGCTATCTGAGAAAATTCTCACATCCCTTGGTTCAAGTCCGCTGTTCCTTACTAGCGTACAGGCTTGCAGTATCGCGAACGTTTCCGCTTGAAAAACGGACGCGTAATCTGGGAGCCTATACGCCTCTGCCAGATTGAGATCAGCAGAGTAAACTCCCGCCTTGACTCCTGTACTCATCTTGGAGCCGTCAGTGGAAATCCTATAGGAATTTCCTACAGGGTCAAAACCAGCTCTCCAGTCTTCTCTGTCTGGGAAAATTGTGCGGAAGTGACGCTCTGGAAGTAGTGCTTGGGTTGTGTAGTCGGTCCTGACTGCCACTACCTGTTGAGGCAATGAATTCAGGATAGAGCTATGCCCATATGATCTAGCCTTCCACAAGCCTGCCTCTCTGAGTCTTAGAGCGGCGCATGATGCCTCGGATTTCAGCTGAAGATCAATGGGTAGAAGATGTAAGATAACGTTAAGTGCGGCAGATGCTGTAGAGCGCATTGCTCCTGTAACGCATAAGCTTGCCGTTCTCTGAATTTTCCCCAGTTTTGTCACGTTATAGGCTTTGGACAGGGCCGGCCACCATACAATGGCGCCATAGCCCAAGATAGGCCGAACCACCAATTTGTACCACCGTAGTACAATATCTGGTGTTAGCCCCCACCTCTTGCCGAACGTTCTACTACAGGTATAGAGGGCAATGCTTGCCTTTCTCACTCTGGGTTCTATATTTTCCTTACAGCTAAGTTTTGAGTTGAAGTACTTAGCCTTAAGTGAAAGTTGAAGTGGTTGCCTATTTAACTTCGGCATGTTAAATGGACGAATTTTTGTCTTCGTGGTAAAGAGCACAAGTTCTGTTCTTTATGTACTTAATGTACTTTCATGTACTTCATGTACTTAATATACAAAAAATATTATTATTATTCAAAAAATAAAAATTTTTAAGAATTAGACAAAAAGTTTAAAAATTTACGTTTAACTAACCAAACAGAATCAGAAAAATTAATTACAGAATAAACAGTATTGAAATTCGAACAAGCATTCCGAAGAGGTTCATGCTGAAGATATGACGAACCGCAAAAGATTAAATTAAGAGGCTCATAACGTCTCGACGTACGACGAGGGACATTTAGTTGAATGTTGGCTAGCATATATGAGGAATCCGTAACACCAGATAGACAGCTCACAATGAAAATAGCGTTAATCATAATTCGAAGACTAACGAGTGAGTGAGTGGTAAGTTTATAAGTCTTAGTCGAGATTCATAAGACGGTAAGTTCATCGATTCGTCCCAGTGGAGATTACGAAGGCAGAAAAGCAGGAATTTCTTTTGAACCGATTCTATCTGCGACAAGAAGCAGCTATAATTTAGGCTCCAGACAGGCGAGGCATACTTCAGCATCGTTCTCACCAGAGAGGTGTACAGTATCTTAGTAATATAGGGGCCACCAAATTCCTTAGCCCATCGCTTTATAAATCCCAATGTACTATGCGCTCTGCTAGTCACGCCGTTTATATGACTATAGAAGCGTAATTTCCGATCCAGAACTACTCCTAGATTATTTACAGTCTCCACTACGTCCAGTTTCAAACAACCAATAGTGTAATTCCGGAAGAAAGGATTCAAACGGCGGGCAAACGAAATTTGCTTACACTTCCTTAAATTTAGACCCATGCAGTTTATGCTACACCATTCAATTAAGGAATCTAAATCAGACTGAAGTAACACCCAGTAACATCATCAGCAAACATAAGCACCTTTCCCTTTCCAAAACGGTTGAGAGATCATTTATAAACGAGGAATAACAGCGGTCCCAAATGGCTCCCTTGAGGAACTCCTGAAGGCACATCAAACTCTTTGGATACTGTATTACTGAACACAACCATTTGAGTGCGATTTCTGAGATACGACTGGATCCAGCACACAAGAGAAAAAAGAGAAAAAAAAATTTGGATCCAGGAAATCCAAATAGCTTCAGTTTCATAATAAGAAGCTTATGATTTACCACATCAAAACTTTACTGAAATCAGTATAAATAACATCCGTCTGCTTAGAATGCTTAAAATTAATTGTTTCCGACACAAATTCCAACAGGTTTGTTGTAGTTGATTTCCCCATGCTGGGCACTGAGCTTTGCACTAACACGATAATTATTTATAAGATGTCCGTTACCAGATTTATGCAGAGGGATAATATACGATGACTTCCAAGCACGAGGGAAGTAACCAGTACGAAGAGAGAGATTAAATAGTGCTGTAATGGGCATCGCTAACTCAACAGCGCAGTTTTTGAGAATACATGCTGGAATGTTGTCAGGACCGGGAGTATAAGTGTGTTTAATTTCATTTAGAGCATTAAGAACAATCAATTCTTCGATGATAGGCTGGACAATAGAACTCGAGCAAACATTTTAAGGGTGTATCCGAGCAATAATTCAAGGAAGAATACATTGATATAAAGTAGTCGGCGAAAGAATCACATATAATTTCTGCATTGTCAGACCCCATATCATCAAGCTTCATAAAAGTTGGGAAAACCGCAGTCCTCCTTTTGGTATTTACAAATTTCAATTATGCTTTAGGATCACCTCGTAACGTATATTAGATTTAACTTTAAAGATATTTTAAAGTACGCCTGCTTACATGACAGTCGATATCTGCTCCTTATGGATAAATAATTCGAAAGGTTTACAGTCGAACGCTTATTACAGAACAACTTGTAGCAGTGACCAATCTTGCACTCGGTAGCATAGACTCCATCACACCCGCGATGCATCTGACATGCGAAGCATAAATGTTCTCCCCAGAGTTTGGTGGAATATAGGAGCAGCATATACATATATATACAGAGGCTAACAAGTTTGACATAAACACAGAAAAACTCAATTTCTGAGGCCTCCTCCAGAATTATCTCACGTGAATAAAATTTCGAAATTACAGCAATCAACACACCTCCACCTCTGGTCAAATTGGTAAGCAATCGGTTTCGATCCTTCCGGTACACCACATAATTATTAGAAAAAAACTCAGGATTCCAAATATCAGGCCTGAGCCATGTTTTAGTGAACACGATAATGCTATAATCAGAACCAACGCTTTTAAAAAAGATTTGTCAGTTTGGTTTTAATTTCCTTGACATTTTGATAGAAAATATCAGAGGAAAACACATTTAGTTTTTTGCAGCAGCTCGTCGTCATAAATCAGCAGTAATACCAGGATTTCCTTTCGGTCTAAAAACATATTCGTGGATAACAGCGTTTTCCGGCAAAAAACTCGGATCCGGGACACTTTCCAATAAATGTACAGGTACATTAATATTAAAAGATGAGTAAGACCTTTTAGCGTTAAATTTGAATTTGGTGATAGCAAAACGAGACACGAAAATCGTCTTTTTAGGTTGCACAACCACTAGCTTTTTCTTAGTAGGCGGAGCAGGTAGAGCAGCAAGTGGTTTTCGAATTTTCGGAATCGCCCCGGTGTTAATACCTCCAGCAGTAGTAGGCAAAGCTGCAATAGTTGCCGGTGGGTAACTTCCATCAGGGACGCCGTCAACCGCTGTATTAATAATTTCATGGGCTGTTGCAGTGTTGCTAACCTCGCCTAAGTCACAAGTAGTAGGGCTTAAGAGATTTATAAGCAATGGTGGGTCACGTAAAGGATGGCCGATTGTAACATTCAGGATATTATTGTTATTTTGATAGCCACGAGAGTTTTTGTTATTATTACGCTTTCGCGTGGGCAGAGCTTCTTTCAAGATTTCAGAATTATTAAGAAAACGTTCATAGCAATTAAGCCAAATCATTTACAAGTTCTCTAAAGTTAGCACGCACATGACGCAAAACATGAAATACATCAACGTCTAACGATATACACTTGTTACACAACAAGTTACACAAGTTGTTAGGCTTCCACCAATTTTATCAGCAATTTTCACTGTAAGGCCAGCACATTTAACATGAAAGTCTTCATCGCATAGTGAACACGACACTAGCCTTCCCGTGTTACCAGTAATTTTGCAACCACGTAAATTGCAAGACATAATTTTCAAAAAAGTTTTTTCGAAATAAATTAAGAAATTAATAAATTCGACCTTTTCTAAAAAATTTGATAGGCACTGTAACACACCGTGTAATGTAGTAGTAAGCGATGCACAGTGGTCCAGAATAGAAATTCATCGGCCAAAAATCTGTAACTTTTGAACGGATAGGAATTTTTGAATGCGGTTTTTTGCAATCGACAGAGAAATGTTGAAATATCTTTGCACTGGCACCGAGATCTATGTAGATGTTTTAGGGTCAGAGCCGTAGGGCTCCAAAGTCGAAAAATATTTTAATTTTTTTAAATTTTGGCAAAAAAACGTATTCAAAAGTAAATTCTTGAAACTTTTTTGTACTTATCTATAAATTGAGGATATATTCGCAATGGCTGCGAAGTTTCAAGTGCATCCGTTGAGTTTTTCATAACTTTTTGGCCCCCTGAAAAGGGGTCTATTTTTGGATGCTTTGAAACTAAATATCTCCGCCATTTTTAAAAATTTCGATTTCCGGTTTTTTTTATTATATTATATGGGGTAAGAGTTTAAAAAAATGGGGAAAAAAATTTATATATATTTTGAAAAAAAAATTTTTTTTTAAAAAAAACCACGGAAAATTAAAAAAATTATAGCCCAACAGTCGACAACAAAAAAAAATTACATTTTTCTGATAGCCTTTGAGATAACCTTTAATCGTATACCCGGTTTTGTACCCGGCAGACCACGGCCCTAGGCGCTGGAGCCCTCTAAATGGTCTACATTTTTTCTTTAAAAAAAAACAACGAAAAATTAAAAAAATTATGGTCGACAACAAAAAAAATTAGATTTTTCTAATAGCCTTTGAGATAACCTTTCATCCTATACCCAGTTTTATACCTGGCAAACCACGGCCTTAGGCGCTGGAGCCCTCCAATTGTAGAATTTTCAAAAAAAGGGTACTTCAGACACTAAATGCATAAGTATTTCTTTTTTTAACCCTAATTTTTTTTCTTTATATACTCCTGAATATTACCTGTTTAAAAGTACCTG
Source organism: Conops quadrifasciatus (assembly GCA_949752815.1). Lineage (NCBI taxonomy): Eukaryota > Metazoa > Arthropoda > Insecta > Diptera > Conopidae > Conops > Conops quadrifasciatus. The sequence goes on from OX457081.1 coordinate 7,713,689, forward strand.
CTTCAAGGCCAAAAACGAAAATAATAAAATACCTGCGAGGTCAATGTTGCGGTTAATTACAATTTTTATATATTTCTTTATATACGAGTATTATACAATTTTTGTAAAAACAGATTGTTAATATTTTTCTCTTTCCGAATTTTCATTAATATTTAATAGTAACAATTTGGGTTCTGGACTTATATCTGGGTTTTTTGTAGTCCACACATATGCTGGATGCTGGAAATATATGGATCCGATGTGGCTAATAAAATTCCAAAAAGGTCTTAATTTGTTGCTTCTCTACTACATTTTCTAGTGTTATGTTCCCTAAAGAATCTATAATCTTTATTTCTTTTTTCTTGAGCTTCTTCTGATAAATCTCCTATTGGCAATAAATGGTGTTGAATAATGCTTTCTCCATGAAACAGAATTTTGTGGACTGTTGGTGACATATTTCGCCATGGGTACAATTCATTATATAATTTTATAAACTTTCATTAAGATCTTTTAGTTTCCGTCTCTGGGATCTTTTACTGCTCTCTTCAAACTCTTTAGTTGGCCTTCCACGTCCTTCGTTGCTATCTGCCTGATAAATGATGCAGAGTTCGCCTTCCATCCACTCCTTTAAACTAGCATACACTTTATTTTTGTTGAAGTAGGAAGACTTGTAGTGTCTAGACAAAATGGACACAAATGAGTTTATTTGTGCTAAAATTTGTTCCTGAATTTTTTTGCTACATTAATCAAATGGTACTTTAATTTTAATATATTCAACTATATCTTGTGCGCTTCTGTTTTTAAAATATACATCTGATAATTCTTTGTAGCTGTATGACTCCATGGCTGAAAGACGCTTGGTTTGATAATGCCAAAAATCTTTCAAATGTTTAATATTTATATAAAAAAAATACATATAAAGAATTGGAATTTTTGAAGAAAATTGTAATTAACCGCAACTTTGACCTTCAGGTATTTTATTCTTTTCGTCTCTCGCCTTGAAGCAGGAACTTTTTAACAGGTAATATTCAGGCGTAGAAACCGCAACATTGACCTCGCAGGTATTTTATTATTTTCGTTTTTGGCCTTGAAGCAGGTACTTTTAAACAGCTAATATTCAGGAGTATATAAAGAAAAAAAATTAGGGTTAAAAAAAGAAATACTTATGCATTTAGTGTCTGAAGTACCCTTTTTTTGAAAATTCTACAATTGGAGGGCTCCAGCGCCTAAGGCCGTGGTTTGCCAGGTATAAAACTGGGTATAGGATGAAAGGTTATCTCAAAGGCTATTAGAAAAATCTAATTTTTTTTGTTGTCGACCATAATTTTTTTAATTTTTCGTTGTTTTTTTTAAAGAAAAAATGTAGACCATTTAGAGGGCTCCAGCGCCTAGGGCCGTGGTCTGCCGGGTACAAAACCGGGTATACGATTAAAGGTTATCTCAAAGGCTATCAGAAAAATGTAATTTTTTTTTGTTGTCGACTGTTGGGCTATTATTTTTTTAATTTTCCGTGGTTTTTTTTTTTAAAAAAATTTTTTTTCAAAATATATATAAATTTTTTTTCCCATTTTTTTAAAACTCTTACCCCATATAATATAATAAAAAAACCGGAAATCGAAATTTTTAAAAATGGCGGAGATATTTAGTTTCAAAGCATCCAAAAATAGACCCCTTTTCAGGGGGCCAAAAAGTTATGAAAAACTCAACGGATGCACTTGAAACTTCACAGCCATTGCGAATATATCCTCAATTTATAGATAGGTACAAAAAAGTTTCAACAATTTACTTTTGAATACGTTTTTTTGCCAAAATTTAAAAAAATTAAAATATTTTTCGACTTTGGAGCCCTACGGCTCTGACCCTGAGACATCTACATAGATCTCGGTGCCAGTGCAAAGATATTTCAACATTTCTCTGTCGATTGCAAAAAACCGCATTCAAAAATTCCTATCCGTTCAAAAGTTACAGATTTTTGGCCGATGAATTTCTATTCTGGACCACTGTGCGATGGTGAAAATGTCAAAAAAGTGCAAAGCAAAAATAGCGAAATCAAATTGAAAAATTGTTCACAAATTTCAAAAAAAATATTTCACTGCGATTATAGAGTGCAAGAGTCCAAGATGTGCAAAATTCCACAGAACGATAGTTATTAATCAAATTTGAGAAAATTTCTCAGTTTATTATAACTTTTTTAAAAAACCACGGAGGATAAAAAACACGTCAGGTCGCAAAGAGTGAAGAAACGGCAAATGAGTTTTTGTTTTAAAGCATTAAAAAAATTACTTAAAATTCTTATCATTTTTTCTGCTATCGTTTTGGTATTTTATTAAAGTAATACTTAAACTTGTTTTTTGATTTTTCTTTAGATATGTATAACTTTAATAGAATATGGAAAACATAGAAATGTAGATTATTCCCAGCAAAACCAGAATAACTAATCACTAACACGTTCTCATTATTTTTTATATGGATGTCTGAGTGGGAAAGAGATGCCGATATTAACATGGCTGTTGCGGATTCTTTCCCACTAATCCCACTGCCATTACGAATTATCTGTCAACGTTGTAAACAAGTCTTCCTAAAGAAATCCAGCTACATAAAATATGTGCGCCACAGTTCCAAAAATATTGGTTCATGAATCAAATAAAAATTCAATTGGTATATTAAATATTTTTATTTTCAGTTTAATTCATAAAGGCGAAACTTATCGCAACCGTGTTTCCATAATTGAGAATAATTACAATATGTTCTCGAAATTGTAATATTGATGCATTGGAAGGTATTTTTAAACTTCTAATGAAAATTAGGCGCTATGAATTAACTCCCAATGAATTAACTCCCAAATCAAAAATGAATTAAGTCCCAAAATTCTTCCATACAAATTTGGGAGTTAAAATTTAGGAGTTAATTCATTTTTTTTGGGAGTTAATTCATTTTCATTGGGAGTTAATTCATAATCGAAAAAAGTTGGGACTTAATTCATATTTTCATTGGGAGTTAATTCATTTTTTTTTGGGAGTTAATTCATACTTGGAAAAAGTTGGGAGTTAATTCATATTTTCATTGGGAGTTAATTCATTTTTTTTTGGGAGTTAATTCATACTTGAAAAAAGTTGGGAGTTAATTCATATTTTCATTGGTAGTTAATTCATTTTTTTTTGGGAGTTAATTCATACTTGGAAAAAGTTGGGAGTTAATTCATATTTTCATTGGGAGTTATTTCATTTTTTTGGGAGTTTATCATAACCGTGATGAGTTTTCTGATTTAGGGTTATGATACCTGAGGGTTCTGCTGATTGAGGGTTAAGATCCCTGCCGCGGCTGAAGGCCCCCACACGAAAAAGCCTGTATGCAAAAAACCTCACATGACCGTGAGGATTCTGCTGATTGAGGGTTATGATCCCTGCCGCGGCCGAAGGCCGCCACACGAAAAAGCCTGTATGCAAAAAACCTCACATGACCGTGAGGATTCTGCTGATTGAGGGTTATGATCCCTGCCGCGGCCGAAGGCCGCCACACGAAAAAGCCTGTATGCAAAAAACCTCACATGACCGTGAGGATTCTGCTGATTGAGGGTTATGATGCCTGCCGCGGCCGAAGGCCGCCACACGAAGAAGTCTGTATGCAAAAAACCTCACATGACCGTGAGGATTCTGCTGATTGAGGGTTATGATCCCTGAAAAATTCAATGAAAATATGAATTAACACCCAACTTTTTTTGAAATATAATATACTCCTAGGGAAATGAAATAACTCCCAAAAAGAATGCTGTTTCAACCGAAGCCGGGGTTTTGCCTACTGGGAGTTCCAATCCTTGCCGCGGCCTAAGGCCGCCACACTTAAAACCCTGTATGCAAAAAACTTCACATGACCGTGAGGATTTTGCTGATTGAGGGTTATGATCCCTGCCGCGGCCGAAGGCCGCCACACGAAAAAGCCTGTATGCAAAAAACCTCACATGACCGTGAGGATTCTGCTGATTGAGGGTTATGATCCCTGAAAAATTCAATGAAAATATGAATTAACACCCAACTTTTTTTGAAATATAATATACTCCTAGGGAAATGAAATAAATCCCAAAAAGAATGCTGTTTCAACCGAAGCCGGGGTTTTGCCTACTGGGAGTTGCAATCCTTGCCGCGGCCTAAGGCCGCCACACTTAAAACCCTGTATGCAAAAAACCTCACATGACCGTGAGGATTCTGCTGATTGAGGGTTATGATCCCTGCCGCGGCCGAAGGCCGCCACACGAAAATGCCTGTATGCAAAAACCTCACATGACCGTGAGGATTCTGCTGATTGAGGGTTATAATCCCTGCCGCGGCCGAAGGCCGCCACACGAAAAAGCCTGTATGCAAAAAACCTCACATGACCGTGAGGATTCTGCTGATTGAGGGTTATGATCCCTGCCGCGGCCGAAGGCCGCCACACGGAAAAGCCTGTATGCAAAAAACCTTACATGGCCGTGAGGATTCTGCTGATTGAGGGTTATGATCCCTGCGGCGGTCGGGCATTGCGGCAAGGATTGCAACTCCCAGTAGACAAAACCCCGGCTTCGGTTGAAACAGCATTCTTTTTGGGAGTTATTTCATTTCCCTGGGAGTATATTATATTTCAAAAAAAGTTGGGTGTTAATTCATATTTTCATTGAATTTTTCAGGGATCATAACCCGCAATCAGCAGAATCCTCACGGTCATGTGAGGTTTTTTGCATACAGGCTTTTTCGTGTGGCGGCCTTCGGCCGCGGCAGGGATCATAACCCTCAATCAGCAGAATCGTCACGGTCATGTGAGGTTTTTTGCATACAGGCTTTTTCGTGTGGCGGCCTTCGGCCGCGGCAGGGATCATAACCCTCAATCAGCAGAATCCTCACGGTCATGTGAGGTTTTTTGCATACAGGCTTGTCCGTGTTGCGGCCTTCGGCCGCGGCAGGGATCATAACCCTCAATCAGCAGAATCCTCACGGTCATGTAAGGTTTTTTGCATACAGGCTTTTTCGTGTGGCGGCCTTCGGCCAAACCAAATGAATTAACTCCCAAAAAAATATGAATTAACTCCCAATGAAAATATGAATTAACTCCCAATTTTTTCCCAGTATGAATTAACTGCCAAAATAAAATGAATTAACTCCCAATAAAAAAAAAGATTAATTATGTCCCAACTTTTTTCGATTATGAATTAACTCCCAATGAAAATGAATTAACTCCCAAAAAAAATGAATTAACTCCCAAATTTTAACTCCCAAATTTGTATGGAAGAATTTTGGGACTTAATTCATTTTTGATTTGGGAGTTAATTCATTGGGAGTTAATTCATAGCGCCATATTATATTTCAAAAAATTATTAATTAAGAATTTTAATTCCTTTTTTTCAACCAGTTAAAAAGCTGGTTAGTTTACCGAGAGCGGTAACCAAATGAAATGGTATCACAACCATTTATGTTATTAAACTGGTTCAAAACTACATTAAAAGGTATCACAACCAGTTATTAAACTGGGTAATTTACCGAGAGCGATAACCAAATGAAATGGTATCAGAACTGTCTTGCAGGGTTTGCTGATATTCATTAGCAGCAAACTTCTTTTTAAGGCGGCTTGGCATTTAGTCTATAAGAATTTTATAATTCTTTTTACGGTTTTGCGACTTCAGAATAATGATAATAAAATTAAATACACACAAGGCTGTGTATATTTTATATACGGATATATTTTATCTTCATCAACTTTTGACTTAGGCTACAATACTAAAGTTGTTCGAAAATAAATAATTTAATGATTGCAACCATTATGTTCCTGAATGTGTTTTATGGTAAAACCAGTTATTCCACGAATGCTTTCTTCCATGTTCTTTGAATATACATCGGTCCATAAACCGGTAGGCGGCAGCTCCTTATCAGCTTTAGCATGAGCGGTAGCTTCGTCGATTTCTTTACGTACCCTACTATCGATAGCCTGAAACACATAAAAGTTTTTATTTTAAACTAGTATACGAGTATAACCTTTTCCAGAATATATATTTATTTCGTACCATAAAAATTAAGATCCCAGTGGTAAATGTAGCAAAGGCCTTTTGAAAATCATTGGTACTGATTCGTACTGATTTTGTCGATGAATTTCAAAGTACTTCGCCACGAAGGTAGTTGTAAGCCAAAAAAAATAAATACTACTTACGGACCTCCCCTACAGCGTAAGCTAAATCGAAGCAAGGGTCTGGATTACGTAAACACGCACCGAATTTATTACGTATACAGACTAGAAGTCTGCATGAGACGATCCAAAAGTACTTTCGAGATACAGAAAAAAGTTCGAGAATTAACTGCAGAGTATCTTTTAATTATTCGAATCGAATGAGACTGAACGAATACTCCGCTGAAAATTCTAGACTAGACGACTCGGAAGAAAACTATTATTCGTCGTTTATGAATTGGAGGGGCACCGAATAAAAAGATATTCATATCCCATTGATTAATTTTTGTTGGTGGAATCCATGGAAATACGCTTTTTTACTTTACGCCTAGGGGAAAAAGGAAAGTTTTTTGGTGCTTATCTATTTGCTGAAGGTTTTGTTAGTGGAATCGAAAGAGGTAGTCGCCGGTCTTTGGAGTTTGAGCAGTGAGAATGAGGAAGAGTTTTTTTCCATTTCTTTATTTGCCGATAATTTTCAGACGCTTATACGGCGGTCTGCTACCTGTGCTGCTACGACGGTAAGGCAGACGCTTATGTACATAAATGGCGGTCTGCTGCCTGCCTTGCTCCGACGGCGAATATCGAGAGAAACATGCTTTTAATTTTTGCGGGGAGGGGAGGGGGGAGTTTTTTCGTTTTTTCATTTGCACATTTTTCGGCCCTTATCTGCTGCCTGCCTTGCTCCGACGTTATCTGTTGTCCACCGCCTTTTCCCTCCATGCAGACACTGTCTAAAAATTACGTAGTTTCCTTTCTGTTATGTTATTTGTTATTGTATTATTTTATGGTTTTCGAAGCCTGTTGCCGTCCGTAATGAAGGAGGATATACATACAATGTTTGCATACATAACCCTGCGTTTACACATGCCAGTAATTCCTTGCAAGTTGAGAATACGTATTGTCTTCGAAATTGTATACATGTTTCGAAAATGAGCAGAAACTTGCAAGCGAGTTTAAACGAGCAAGTGCAAGTTCATTTCAAAAATGTTAACGAACACGTAGGTTCTGGTCAGAGCTGTGGAGTACTCATTCCTTTGGGAATTAAATTTCACCTCAATTTCAATTCCAAGAAATTAAAACTTTGGAATTAAGTACTTTTCAAGCAAAAGGAATTAAGTGAGCCTCCTTTTGAAAGGAATTGGACTTGAAATTGAGCAAAGAAATTCCTTTCACATGGTCCCAATTCTTTGGAATTGGATTTGGAATTGAAGATTTTAATTCCTTTTGGGGAATTAACCCCTTCGACCCCTTCGACTGGTGTCCCGGGCTATGTTCATAAAGCCCTAAAATCTTCGTTCTGCATATAAAATAGTAGAAAAACGTCCCAATCAGTAGTTGAAGTAGTATGTATTGTTAAGTACCGTTACCAACATCGCGCGTATTTTCGCGTGTTTCTTATTACATTCGGTTATTTGTAAAAATTGGCGGAGCAACGACGTGTTTTGCTTTTTGGCGAAATCTTTTATTTCTTTTTGTAATTAAACTTGTTTGTAATTGAACTTTGCGAATTTATACATAGGAACTATGCGAAATAATACATATATGCATTTATATTGCATATATGTACATATTGCAAAAATAAGTTTTGCAAAAAAAAAAAAAAAAATTCTAAAAAAAAAAAATTATATATTAAGGTACAAGCTTCGCTCGATTTCAACCAATAATATATTCCATTTCAACCCTAAATATTCAAACAAAACTTTCGTAAGAGCGCTCCACAAAAGTCGGGTCGAAGGGGTTAAGGGTGGAGGAATGCAAGTCCTTTGCTGGCGATTGAGATCTTACTGTGTGTATGATAGAGTGTAAGTTGAAGTAGAAGAAGATATGTAGGCAGATTTTGGCAAAAAAACTTTTATTGTTACACTTGATAGGAAATATATGTATAATATGTATGTGATATTAACACTAAATTTAATGGATTGTGTAGGCGGTGGGTGGAAATCCCTAAAGTGGTCACAAGGGTGTTTTTACCCAAAATTTTACTTTTATTATAGGAATTGTTTGGAAACGTCACGAAACGTAATTCGGATAGGGTCAGAGGGTCATAGGGTCGGGTGCCCCCAAAGGTGTCAAAGGCGAGGATTTGAGCAAAACAAATTTTGTAACAATTGGTATATGACTTCATGGAAGGATCTCCGCCTTTCCCCAGCTCTGGTTCTGGCGAAGGTTCTCGTTACACACATATGTATATACTAGATGTACCCGTCCCCGCGTTGCTGTGGCTCATTCTGATTAAATGGTTAGAAAGCGTGTGTTGCTTCCGACCACAAATGAAATATTCCTCATACAAACGTTGCAACCCGTTTTCACCCCATCAGGGGTTGGATTTTGCAAAATGCTGAAATATGTATTTGATTAATTATACCAAAGAGTAGTAAGACCAAGTTTCAAGCAAATCTGACCACAAATAAAATATTCCTCATACAAACTTTGCAACCCCTTTTCACCACCCTGGTAGAAAATATTCTCTCCTCTATTATTTATTATATTTGGCCATCAATTTATTATCTTTTTACAAAGAATAGTTTTAAAAATCAAAATTTTAAAATAATTTTTATTTCATGTTTTTTCTTATGTTATATTATACAACCTAATTCAAATTTATAAAAATTTTTTTATTTCTAAAGTAATATTTTAAAGTTATATAACTTTAGCTTGTAACAAACATATTTCGCACTCTGGTAATATACAAAACAATATAACGTCCTTTTTAAGAAAGTCTTGGCAATTATGATTTCTAAAATAAATGTAAAAATGCATGCAACACTGTAGCACTTATCAAAAGACAAAAACAAAATGTACACATCTGTCATTTTACTTGCAGCTATTGTCAAAAATTTACTGGCAAGCAAATTTCGTTGCCAGTAGCCTTGCAAGTTCGAAAGCTGTGAGTGTTAGTAAGAAAGTTTGACTGTGTTCCGTTTTTCGAACTGTTACTTGCACGTATAAACCTTGTATGGGTGTATACATACACGATTCATTCGATTCATTTGAAATCAACTTTTCTTTTTTACCCTGCGTTTACACATGCCAGTAATTTCTCGCAAGTTGAGAATACGTATTGTCTTCGAAATTGTATACATGTTTCGAAAATGAGCAGCAACTTGCAAGTGAGTTTAAACAGGCAAGTGCAAGTTCATTTCAAAAATGTTAACGAATACGTAGGTTCTGGCCAGAGCTAGGGAGTACTCATTCCTTTGGGAATTAAATTCCACCTCAATTCCAATTCTAAGGAATTAGGACTTTGGAATTAAGCTCTTTTCAAGCAAAAGGAATGGAATTAAGTGAGCCTCAATTCCTTTTGAAAGGAATTGGACTTGAAATTGAGCAAAGAAATTCCTTTCACATGGAATGGAATTGTAAGTCCCAATTCTTTGGAATTGGATTTGGAATTGAAGATTTTAATTCCTTTTGAGGAATTAAGGGTGGAGCAATTGAAGTCCTTTGCTGGCGATTGAGACCTTACTGTGTGTATGATAGAGTGTAAGTTGGAGTAGAAAAAAACATGTAGGCAGATTTTGGCAAAAAAACTGTTATTATTACACTTGATAGGAAATATACAATATGTATGTGATATTAATACTAAATTAAATTGATTGGGTGGGCGGTGGGTGGAGATCCCCAAAGTGGTCACAAGGGTGTTTTTTCCCAACATTTTTTTTATTATAGGAATTGATCGAAAACGTCACGAAACGTATTTCGAATAGGGTCAGAGGGAGGTCGGGTGCCCCAAAGGTGTCAAAGGCGGGGATTTGAGCAAAACAAATTTTGTAACAATTGGTATATGACTTCATTTAAGGATCTCCCCCTTTCCCCAGCTCTGGTTCTGGCGAACGTTCTCGTTATACGTATATGTATATATATGTATGTATGTATATATACAGGACTACTCAGATCCCATAATAGTTCATGTGAACGATATAAACTAATAATTTTAGTTATCTCAACTTTTGTTTAATTTAATATTCATTGATTGATTCAAAAACAATTTAATTGTCTTCGCGATTTTTAAACTGTCAGTCGTTTATATTGGCACACTTTTGAAATGCAACTGGAGTTAAGGACAAATTTTCAAAAAAGGTGCGATATTAAAAATCGCATTTACGCTGGGAAACAATTACAAGATTGGAAAGTGGCCCTGGTAGAAAATAATCTCTCCTCTATTATTTATTATATTTGGCCATCAATTTATTATCTTTAACAAAAAATAGTTTTAAAAATCAAAATTTTAAAATAATTCATATTTCATGTTTTTTCTTATGTTATATTGTACAACCTCATTCAAATTTATAAAAAATTTTCTATTTCTAAAGTAATATTTTAAAGTTATATAACTTTAGCTTGTAACATACATATTTCGCACTCTGTAAATATACAAAACAATATAATTTCGTTTTTAAGAAAATCTTGACAATTATGATTTCTAAAATAAATGCAAAAATTCATGCAACACTGTAGCATTTAACAAAAGACAAAAACAAAATGTACACAATTCATTTTACTTGCAGCTATTGTCAAAAATTTACTGGCTAGCAAATTTCGTTGCCAGTAGCCTTGCAAGTTCAAAAGCTGTGAGTGTGTTAGTAAAAAAGTTTGACTGTGTTCCGTTTTTCGAACTGCTACTTGCACGTGTAAACCCTGGGTTTGGTTCTACCCTAACTTCATTCGTACAAAAACGTATAGAGATTCGGTTTCATTCGACTCTAGTCGGCGTCTGTATTTTTGAGTTAAGGAGTAAAATTTGTATTCGAAATGTGCTGTACTGCAGTAGTGTATTCAAGGGTATTCGTGTGTTCAAGACATCCCATGCAGACCTCTAATACAGACCTCAGCCGTTACCCGCAAATACCGTAAAAGAAGAAACGAAGTACTCCCGGCCCTATGACACGTATGAGTTCAAATAATGAGAAAACTGGATGAAGAATCGAGTGGATACTAGAGCTGTGCACAAGCCGTTTTAAAACCACTTTCAAAACACACAACGTTTTAGCAGTAAAAATTGATAAAACAGTTCAGAATTTGCACTCATAGCCTTTATTGCTTGTGCTCTGCTGGAAACAAAAACAAAATTGTCAGTCGAAAATGACACAGCAGTTTTAATGCCACTTATTGCTAAATAGATATAAGAGAGGATACACACACGAAATGCACATACATATTAAATACATACATACGTTCAGCCGTCTCCTAGGCTTTTAGTTAGAAAAAAAGCATTGCGTGCCTCTCCCTTTTTTTCGTTTCTTTTTTTTTCGTTTTTCTCGAAAATGTGGCAGAACATTTTTTCATTGTTTTCAATCGTTGTTCGGGGCCACAATTTGTGGACCATTTACAACAAAAACAAAGTAAGAAAAAGACGATAATTACATGGAAAAATAGATAAGAATGGTTTTTGAGTTTGAGTGGAGGGAAAGAGGGGATGTTTTTTCTTTTTAATTTGGGAATGCTTTTCAGACGCATATACGGCGGTCTGTTGCCTGCAATGGTACGACGTCGAAAGCTTATCTAAAAAACGATAAATAAATGGAAAAATTAATAAATATGCCTTTGGAGTTTGAGCTGAGGAAAAGAGGGAGAGTTGTTTGCGTTTCTTTCGTTCCTTTGGAGATTAAGCGGAAGGAACGACAGAGAATTGCATCAACATTAAAACAGCAGCTGCAAATTTTCGAACAAGCAGTAAAAATGAATGTCGGTCGGGTAAAGGCACCACAGCAGTTGCTGTTTATTGCTATTTTCATACGGCAGTCACAAAACAGCAGTCGTGCCGATTTGTGCCTAGCTGTCTTCAAAACGGTTGTGCACAGCTCTAGTGGATACGGCACACAACTCATAACGATATCAGCGATGGTGATATTTACCACTGGGATTTTTGGTTTTTCCATTAACTTTAGCTGCCCAGAAACATCTGTAGCAAATATTTTTCTAAAATAAAATTTGACAAATCAGCGCAATAAAAAAGTAAACACATTTTCCGGTACCCGGCTGATTCATCGCAAGCAATTCATCGCGAGCAATTCATCGCAAGCAATTTATCGCAAGACAAATTCCTCGCAAAGCAATTCATCGCAACAGCAATTCATCGCGCAGCAATTCATCGCAATAGCAATTCATCGCAACAGCAATTCATCGTATTAGCAATTAATCACAAGGAAGTTTTGAGAAATGTTTGATAATTCTCCACAGAAAATTATGTAATTATCAAGCCACAAATTTTAAAAATTTAAAAAACTAATTTTTGCAGTTTCTTCAAAAATTTTCTCACACTATTTGGGATATAATTGCAACAATTGGATATTGTATACAATTTAACAATAAAGTTTTGTGTTATTGCCATTTGAAACGTTATTCATTACAACAGCAGTTTATCGCAAAAAAATTTATCGCGAGCCGAAGCAGAAAAATTTATATTTAAAATCGCGCGATTTGCAAAATAAATTTTTCTGCTTCGGCTCGCGATAAATTTTTTTGCGATAAATTGCTACGCGATGAATTGCTGTGCGATGAATTTGTCTTGCGATGAATTGCTGTTGCGATGAATTGCTCGCGATGAATTGCTTGCGATGAATCAGCCTAGAATCCATTTTCCTTGAATTTTCCTAAATTAAAATAAACATCAAATTGCAATTTAAATCGGTTTTTTTACTTGATTTTCATATAATAAAATCTATTTCCATTAAATCGAGATACTGAGTACTGACTTGTGTGACCTATGTAATAGAGAGTTGCACAAGACGTCTTAAAGACTCTATTCAGACAACAGTAAATCTGTGACTGTCATAAGCCCTGCTGAAGACAAGACGCAAAACTACAGTGCAAAATTACACTGCAGACAACGAATGAACTATTGCAAGATTGAAGATGAGCATTCTTGCTATGCTTTGCTACGCTGTGTGGAGATTTCAATGTAAATTTGATGTGTAATGATAGCTTATCAAAATCATTTCATGACCATGTGTCATCTCTTGGTATGTCAATAGTTAATAGCTCGGTGCCAACACGATTCTCGGATAAAGATTGTCCCAGTCTTCTTGATTACTTCATTGTATCTGATGGCTCTGTTGTGTTACTGTTTGATCAGATATATTTTGTGTCAGACCATAACCTGATTTTTTGCACCCTAAATATTAATCTGTAACATGTTGCCGTTTCGCATAATTTCTCGTATTATGATTTAAAGTCGATTAAGTACCCAGAGCTATTTTATGACCCATCTTATGTTGTATGGGAGGAGATTTGGAACCGTGCTACGGTAGACGATAAAGTTGATTTCTTTAAAAAAACTATAGATTATTTTTTTCATAAGCATGTACGACTCAAAAGGGTTACTGTCAAAAATGTATCCTGTCCATGGTTCTCAAACCGTGTGTAACAAGCAATTAATGATCGAAATAAGCTGCATTCGTTGTGGAAAAGAAATCCGTGTCCTTATACCTGGGGATATTACAAGCGTGCTAGAAATGTGTTATGTTTACTAGACAATCTAAAGGGAAATATTGCCCGGTAAAATTAAATGCCTCCCTGCCTTCAAAGGTCCTGTGGAGAAATCTGAAAAAATTAGGTATTGGGGCTAAGCAAAGTTCAGAATGCCATTTAGACCCTGATGTTCTAAACAATCACTTTCTTTCTAATAACTTGGGTGAAAGTAACAGTACTTGTACAGTTCTGACCCCTTCCTTGCAACAAACGTTTCAATTTAATGCAGTTACTGAAGATGAAGTGGTTATAGGTATAATGAAGATCAAGTCATGTGCTGTGGGCGAAGACAGAGTACATATTCGATTTTTAAAACTTATTCTTGCTTATATATTGAGACCATTGACCCATATTTTTAACTTTTGTATTGCTTCTTCTACTCTTCCTACACAATGGAAGGCTGCCGTTGTTATGCCTATTGCCAAAAAAACTTCTGCAAGTGAACCTAAGGAGTTTAGACCAATAAGTATTTTGTCGTCTCTGTCAAGGGTTCTGGAATCACTCATGCCTAATCAGATTGCGAAATATGTTCAGGATAATCAGTTGTTATCCCCAGTTCAATCAGGTTTACGTCCTGCTCATAGTTGTTCAACGACAATTTTAAAAATTCTAGAGGATATCAAGTCTGAATATGATAGTGGGTCTTTAACACTGCTCTGTTTACTTGACTTTTCCAAAAGCTTTTGATAATGTGTCACATGCTTTTCTGCCAAAAGTTGAAGCATTTATTTGGTTTTAGTGATAGTGCAGTTCGTTTCATTGAAAACTATCTCCGTGGGCGCCTGCAAAGAGTTATGTGTAGTAATAAATATTCTGTGTATATGCCAGTGGTGTGGTGTTAGTGGTGTTCCACACAATTAGTGGTGTTCCTCAAGGATCGGTTTTTGGACCTTTATTGTTTTCCCTTTTCGTTAACTACTGTTCACTTCATGCTTAAGCTGATGATGTGCAGATGTATCTCTCTGGTAAAGTTTTGGAGGATTTGGCCTACAGAGTGAATGAGGATCTCGGCAGAATTAACAATTGGGCAATCAATAATAATCTTCAGCTAAATGCATCAAAGTCATCTGTTTTACCAATTTCCACGTATAGGACAGTAAATAATGATATACCGTCTTTGTTTATAGGGAATAGCAGCTTAAAGGTAGTTGACTGTATTGTTAACCTTGGTTTTAAAATAAATTCAAAGTTAACATACATTGATCATGTAAACAGTATTGTTGGTAAGGTCTACTGTATACTTCGAAACCTGAGAACAACAGCTGATTTTATGCCTACTGAAACAAAGCGGAAACTTGTGGTACATTTAGGGGGTGATTCCTGAACACCCGGGCCTTTAACTCCCATGAATTCTTCTCAATTATGCTTTGTTATTTTCGCTGAACAGATGCTTGGCTTTCTGAAAAAGAAGAACAAGCAGGCGAGTCCCGATTTTACGTATGTTGTTGGTTTTCTTACATGCTTTTCAGGTCTGTAGATGAAAACATACGAATTTCAACCACTTTTAGAACCTGATGTGATGCGTCTCTCACATGTCATACAAGGCCCATCGCAAAACCATGCGTCTGCACACAACTATCCAAAAATGTGTGCATTATTTTTCTAAATTCTTATAAAAACACATTTAGATACACTAAATTATTACTTCAATTTGCATTTCTATCTAATGTATTTTGCAAAATATGCACAAAATATTATGAAAAAAGAATTTAACCCAAACTGCGCACCACCAAAAAAAATGCTTCAAGGCACGTTTTTGTTTACAGGCGGCCATTTTTTCACCAACAACAATCTTCGACATTATCTCTGATCACTTTATCTCTTTTTCACGCGTTTATTTATAGCCATGAACACAGCCGAAACAAAGTTCCACTGAAGTCTAGGTTTCTGTATACCAGCTAACATAGCTGATAAGACATGTCAGCAAACCGATGTTACCAGATACCACTAAAGCGAATTTTCGCTGCAAAATCTTTACATTTTTAAAAATTACTTAAAGAAATATGTAAAATACTTCAAGCTTGGTAACAATGTTTCGTCTGAGTTGGTATAGTGAAATACAACAAATGACAGACAAAGAAAAATAAACAAAAATCATTACGTAGAATCGTCCCATACCCTCAAAATATGTATGTTTTAAATGATGGGACTCGCCAGTCACTCCTGGGCGTTCAAGGCCCGGGCGTTCAGGAATAACCCCCTTAATATTTCCTGTAATCACACATTCTGATCTTGTCTACAGTAAATTGGACTCCCGCTCTCAGTAAAAATTACAATTGGCATTTAACTGTGTAACGAGATTTGTGTATAGTATCCGAAAATATGATCACATCTCCCAATTTAGGAAAAGTGTTATTGGTTGTGATATCATGAACTATCTCAAAGTAAGGAATTGCATTTTTCTTCATAAGCTTCTGCTAACTAAAAAACGTTTATATTTGTATGAAAAATTTGCTTTGCTCAATCAAGTAGAAGCAACCTGCTGGTTATCCCGATTTTTCGGACATTAAACTCAACGGGATTCTTTTTTATTAATGCTATTCGTTTGCGGAATCATTGTCGCAAGCTCTTAAAAAAATTTCTCAAGGGACCAGTTTTAAAAATGCCCTATTAAGTTATTTTTTCCAGTAAATTTCTTGACTACTCTGTTTTTCTTTATTGATCTTCTTTGTTATCTCTGCTTCTTTCTTCTATTATCTTTTCTTTTCTCTCTTTTTTTCTCTTCTTGATGTATTTCTTCTCTTCCTTGTTATATTATGTATTACTTAATATAAAGCTAAATCTCAGTAAATTGTGCTCAATATTATTTATGCTTTGTACATTAAAAGAACTTAGTTCTTGCAGTGCTAATATTATTATTAATAAATTGAAATTGAAATTCTTGTTATTTGTTCTCTTATTTGTTTAATAACTTTGTCTCTTTTGGTCTCAACCTCTCAACCAAATTGCAACTTTTTGCTTTCGTGTTCTCTTCTCGCGTCTTATTCACAACTCCATGTCAGGTGTTCTTTTTTTGGCTAACGATGGTTAGAAGAATTTTGAATGGATGTGTTTGTGTCATTTAGCGTCTGTGTGTTTCGTATGTAGGATGAGCTTTGTGTAGCTATTCTTGAGTTCTCTGAGTTGACGACGCTAGACGTCGACAATAGATGAAAACAACAGAGGAGAATGCCTTTTTAGCAATAAAAAGAACGTAGCGCAACTGAGTTTTTTCTTATTGAAAAATTAAGGAAAAATTTCGGTATGTTCGCAGCTTTTTATCCGGTACAATAAATTGAAATAATTTTTGATAAAAGTATCCAAATTTAATCCTCGTTGTTCACTTTTTTTATTAAAATAAAACACTGTTAAACATTTGGGATAACAATAAACTCCCAATTTAATAAAAAAGGGATATATGAAATATTCAAACTTTTTGAACAAAAATTCTTTAAAAAAATCGTATTTGGTTGAGCATTTTCAAATTTAAATTGTTGGAATATTCAGCCTGGTTCTGCATTCCGTGTCCCAAATGCAAAAATCGCATGTGTTAAAAAATTTCGATTTTTTTACAAACATCCAAATTCACCAACAAAAAGTTGGTCGGATTACTTCCGACAAAAAATTCCGATAAATCGAAATGCATAACACCGACAAATACGCAAACATCGGATTCGAATATCGGAATCGGAATACAGAACACCTTCGAGAAAAAAAAGATCGAAATCAAATCCGATTCCGTATGAATCGGAATGCAGAACCAGGCTGTATATATTTATATAACACTATGCCATTTGTTATGTTTGAACATTTCATATATAACTTTTTTATTGAATTACAAGTTTATTGTTATTCCAAATGTTGACAAGTGTTTTAATTTAATAAAAAAGTGAATAACGAGGATTAAATTCGGGTACTTTTATCAAAAATTATTTCAATTTATTGTACCGGATAAAAAGCAACGAACATACCTACGTTTTTCCTTCATTATTCAATAACAAAAAACGCAGTTGCGCTACGTTATTTTTATTGCTTAAAATACATTCTCCCCTGTTGTTTTCATCGTTTCCTCTGTTGACGATGTCACACACGCTAAATGACACACAGACCATAAATGACACAAACACATGGAGACGCGAGAAGAGAACAAAAATTTTTCAGCTGAAAATTTGATTCTAGGCTGATTCATCGCAAGCAATTCATCGCGAGCAATTCATCGCAAGCAATTCATCGTAAGACAAATTCATCGCACAGCAATTTATCGCGTAGCAATTCATCGCATTGCTGTTGTAATGAATAACGTTTCAGATGGCAATAACACAAAACTTTATTGTTAAATTGTATCCAATGTCCAATTGTTGCAATTATATCCCAAATAAGGTGAGAAAAATGTTGAAGAAACTGCAAAAATTAGTTTTTAAAATTTATAAAATTTGTGGCTTGATAATTACATAATTTTCTGTGGAGAATTATCAAACATTTCTCAAAATTTTCTTGTGATTAATTGCTAATACGATGAATTGCTGTTGCGATGAATTGCTGCGCGATGAATTGCTGTTGCGATGAATTGCTGCGCGATGAATTGCTTTGCGAGGAATTTGTCTTGCGATGAATTGCTTGCGATGAATTGCTCGCGTTGAATTGCTTGGATGAATCAATCGGGTACCGAAAATTTATATGAGATGCGCCTTCTATATCAAAAACTGCCAATTGTTATGGGGAATAGCTTGAGAGCTCAAAATACTCAAAAGTGAGTGAGAAATCGGTCCAGTACTGGACCGACCATACAAAAAATTTGTTGTTCAAGATTCGGTCTCTTATTATTTCTTACTCTATGGTTCAGTATAGCAACGACAGACGACACATTTTTACCAGATTTTAATTATTTTAAATATTGATTTAAGTCATTTTTAAAAGTGTAAAGATTTCACAGAGAAAATTCGCTGTAATGGTATCTGGTAACAACGGTTTGCTGACCTCTCTTATCAGCTACGAGGGCGTTCCGATAAATACTTAGCCTACAAAAGAAAAACGAAAACTTTGGAAACGAAACTTTTTTGATTTATTTCTCTACATGGCTCTCCGTGGCGGCGATAACGGCGGCGATTCTCATTCGACTCAAATTTCTTCCCGGCGAGTGACTTTTTCAAGTTTGGAAACAAAAAGAAGTCGCACGGGGCTAAATCTGGAGAATACGGTGGATGGGGCAGCACCTCGCAGCATAATTCGAGGCATAATTCAAATAACCAATTTGGCCGTGGCGACGGCGGAGGTGTGAGCCGGTGCGTTGTCATGGTGGAGCTTCGCCTTCTTCGGAGCACGTTCGCCGGGTGAAGTCAACTGTTTCGACTGTTCCTTGTTCTCTGGTGTGTACCAGTGGATCCATGTTTCATCGACGGTCACGAAACGACGCAGAAACTCCTTTCAGCTTCATACACTTGACCCAGCTATGCTCCAACTTCTTTAACCCGTCTGAAAAACACGTTTTCTGGAGGTCTGCAAAGCAGGCCTCCGTGGCGGCGATAACGGCGGCGATTCTCATTCGACTCAAATTTCTTCCCGGCGAGTGACTTTTTCAAGTTTGGAAACAAAAAGAAGTCGCACGGGGCTAAATCTGGAGAATACGGTGGATGGGGCAGCACCTCGCAGCATAATTCGAGGCATAATTCAAATAACCAATTTGGCCGTGGCGACGGCGGAGGTGTGAGCCGGTGCGTTGTCATGGTGGAGCTTCGCCTTCTTCGGAGCACGTTCGCCGGGTGAAGTCAACTGTTTCGACTGTTCCTTGTTCTCTGGTGTGTACCAGTGGATCCATGTTTCATCGACGGTCACGAAACGACGCAGAAACTCCTTCGGATTGCGCTTAAACAGTATCAAACACTGCTCAGGTTGCGCTTGTTGTCCGGTGTAAGCAAACGCGGCACCCATCGCGCCGACAGATTTCTCATGCCCAATATTTCATGCGCGCGCTTTTTTGAGATGCCTACTGTCTCAGCTTTCTCGCGCACCTTCAATCGGCGGTCTGCCAATACGAGATCGTACATTTTTTTCACGTTATCCTCCGTGGTAGCCGTTTTCGGGGCACCTAGGCGTGGTTCATCAAAAACCGACGTGCGACCACGTTGAAACTAGTTAAACCAATTTTTGCCGGTCGCCATCGAACGAGAAGAGTCATCGTACACAGCATTCAAGCGGTTTTTGATTTCGCTGCGCGATTTCCCTTCCAAAAACAAGAATCGAATCACCGACCGATTTCAACAGATTCGGCTGATATTTTGACAGTAGCTGTCTACAAGAATGTACTACACTTAGTAAATTTCTCTTGCGATCGTGGCGACCATCGTGTGGTGAGGCTAAGTACTTATCGGACCGCCCTCGTATGTGAGCTGGTATAAAGAAACCTAGGTGTAGAAAATATACTTCATAGGAACTTTGTTTCGGCTGTGTTCATGACTATAAATAATGCACATATTCTTTGATAGTTGTATGGAGACGTATTGATTTCGATGGGTGTTCTATGACATTTAAAAACGAATCACATCAGGTCCGAAAACGTGTTGGAATTTGTATGTTTTCTTATACAGACCTGAAAAGCATGTAAGAAAACCAACAACATACGTCAAATCGGGACTCGTCTGTTTCTTTTTCTTTTCGGATAGAAAAAATTTCTGTTTAGCGAAAATAACAAAGCAAAATTGAAAAGAATTCACGGAAATTAAAGTCCCTTGCTTTCAGAAATAACCCTCTAAAACTGCTGAGTCATTTCAACTGTCAATTTTGTTTTTGTTGCCAGCAGAACAGTAGCGGTAAGAACTGTTACTGCAACGCGAAAAAGTTTTTCTGTCTTTTGAAAGCCGTTTCGTGCAGCTCTCTAACACAAAGTAAGACATTAATCACTTCTAGGCTTGTTTTCTTTACTCTCAATTAAATTCTTTAATTTTCAATTTATTTTCATTGGCTGATAAAAACAACTGCAGAGTTACAATCCCCAGTTAAAATTTGTATTTCTTCACACTTGATTTAATTGAACTGGCGGTTAAAAGGCGGCAAATTTAAATCCATGTTAAGAATTTCCCTTGGATATTTTTTCAAAACGCCAAAAAACTTCTAGAAAATAATATCACAGATTTTTAAAAACCCAAAAAAATTATGAAAACCCAAAAAATTTTTATGAGCATTTTCAAGATTCTGCGGCATAAGAAGAACAAGATATGCTTAAAGAATTTATTGCGTAACGTCAATAAAATTCACAAAAATAAATTTCGAAGATTTTTTAAAGCTTAAAAAATTATGAAAAACAAGAATATATCAAGAAATTATATGAAAATTTTCAAGATTTTACGGCATAAGAAGAATAATATTCTTGCAAGCTCAGGGGTTGCGAGGAATTCTTATTCCAAGGGAATATCAACACATGCACGTGTTTAGATTTTTGTTAATGCAGACAAAACGCGAAGTAAAAGAGATGCACTCATATTCAAAGCTCATTGAAAGTAAACCATGTACGCAGCGTGTAAACGATTGCACCCAGTCCGAAGGTTTCTAATCGCACTGAAGCTTAAACTCGATTCAAATTCGAATAGGACACTAATTTTAAATGCACTGCGTACACGGGTTGTTTGCGTTCTGTTGAACGTCCTGTTGTTTAAAACGAAACAAAACAAACTGAATTTCATTTGATTGTTCACAACTATTGATAGCCTGCTCCATGTTCTTTTTTTTTGTTGTAAAAGTAATTTTAGTTGTGAGTGAAGAAAACGAAAACAAGGAAAATCCTTAATTAAAGGCCCTTACTGACTGGAATAGGTAAATTAACTAACTCCTCAATTGACCTCAACTTACTCCTCAAAGTTTTCAGTTAAAGAACTGTAATTTCTTAAGTTAAAATCCTTAACTGATAGTTAAGAAAATTAATTTTGCAAATTCTCCTTAACATGCAATTAAATTTAATTGAGAGTGAAAAAAATAAGGCCCGTTTTTTTGGGATAGAAGATTTTTTTTCTAAAAATATAGCGACTTCTCGACGATCCTAAAATCGTTTAGCCTAAAGCTTTTAAAGAGCTCCTCAGTTTTCTTAATATTTGAGACATTGAAATATGACCTAAAACAACCTTTCACTCCTAATATTCCATAAAAACTCCCAAAAGAAATAAAGATTAGCCTGTAATTATTTATGACCTCGTAAATCGTGGATTGGTCAAAAGCTTACTCCAAGATTCTTTTTGGAAGTTAATAGCAACAAAAATGTTCTCCCAATCGGAAATTTTCATATATTTGTAGAAAAAAAAATTGCGAAACCGTTTGGAATTTTGAAATTTTTCTCATCAATGCCCTTTATTGGCATTAGATGCCTTTTATTGCAAAAGGTCCCGGACATATTTTGCTAACAGACAGATACACGACTCAGGGATTTTATACATAAAAAATCTGTGCCCGTGTGACGACCAGCCGAGAAGCCACCAGTATTCTAGTTCTTCACTATTGACAATTTAATTATCATTGTTGTTTACAAATAATCACTTTTGAAGTTTGAATTTTATACTTAGATTTTTATATCTTGAATTGAATTTATTGGAAATTGAATTTTTGAAGTTTGTAAATTTAGATTTGGAATATTTACTTGAATTGGAAGTTCTAAAATTGTAAAAAAAAAAAATTAAGCAAACTGAGAAAATAGGAAAATTATATAAAAGGAGATCTGAAAATAAATAAGTCAGTCGAGCGGAAGCTTTGAGACAATAAGGTCTCAATTGAAGCTAAAATAATTCAATAACTTTATTTATTCGATCCGATAGGGTGGAAAAGAACTTCGGTTCGGCCACAGCCAGTTAGAGAGTGGAGAAGAACTTCGGTTCGGCCACTACAAAGAACCTTTAGGTGGAAAAGAACTTCGGTTCGGCCACAACTAGGATAATTACATGGAAATGAATTTCGATTCGGCCATCGTAGGAATGAATATAAATTTACCCAACTCATTAGCTCAAACCTCCGATAGACACTATTTAGGCGGAAAGGCTGATGTTTAGATCCCCAACAAAATAAATATTGTATCGAACCCAGGATTGACTGAGCGTACCTCAGACAAGAAAAGACACTTCGTTACACCCGGCTGATTCATCGCAAGCAATTCATCGCAAACAATTCATCGCAAGACAAATTTCTCGCAAAGCAATTCATCGCGCAGCAGTTCATCGCGCAGCAGTTCATCGCAACAGCAATTCATCGTATTAGCGATTAGTTGCTTAACAAGGAAATTTTTTTTTTAAATCGCGCGATTTTCAAAATAAATTTTTCTGTTTCGGCTCGCGATAAATTTTTTTGCGATGTATTGCTACGCGATGAATTGCTGTGCGATGAGTTTTTCTTGCGATAAATTGCTTGCGATTAATCAGCCTAGAACTAAAAAATTACTCTAGTTAAATGTAGTTAACTCACTTTAATCTCATCCTGAGTCATAAAACCCAATTCAATGCAGAGCTCCTTGAATGAAGTGATCGGATCACGTTTCTGACGTACTTCTTGAATTTCTTCGCGAGTACGATAACTAGTGCCTGGATCAGACATCGAATGGCCCGAATAACGATAAGTATTAGTTTCCAATACCAAAGGCCCATTGTGGGTGACATAATCAATGGCAAATTGTGTAGCACTCCGTACGGCTAAAACGTCCATACCATCAACCCAAATGCCGGGCAAAGCATCTCCTCGAGTATAGTAATCCGTATTGCAGGAAGCACGCTCAGCACTGGTGCCCATGCCTTTGATAAAAACGACAAACAAATACAACCATACCTAAATAAAATTTAAGTATACATTTATAGGTACAGACCATAATTATTATTTTCGCACACAAATATGCAAGGCAGCTTCCACAAGTACGCAATGTTGTAAGCCTCAAAAACTTGACCCTGATTGGCAGCACCATCGCCATATAAGGCCATACACATACCACCATTTTCCTTGTATTTACAAGCGAGAGCAACCCCAGCACCCAGAGGAACCTGAAATAAGGCAGCGACATCAATGCGGACTATAAGTACATATTACCATATTAGGTATTTGTAATAAATAAAGAGATATATTAGAAGTCTGCAGCGGATAGCTTTTCGTATATTAACATAATTAACATAAGGAGGTCAGGATACCTCCTATATATTCAGAGAAGGTCGATTGCAGACTTGGTTGCGGTACTTACGGGGCACTTCCTCGTAGGAAGACATGTGGCAATGCTGGGGGTTGTATCAAATTATTTTAATAGTTGCAGGGACCCAGAGGTGGTAAACATTGTTAAAAGATGCAGGATAAGACTATGCGATTATAGTCCTTGCTTCTTAGTATTGGACCTAGCCTCTGTCTTATCAAGACACGTGGTGAAGAACCACATCCTGCTCGAGGTGCCACTGCTTTTCTTTGCTAAATACTATGGATCTAGACGTGGTAGTCGATAAAATCTCCCCCCCTAATCCAGGGTTAGTAGCCAGGGGGTGGAGGCAGGTATTGAGGGGCTAGAGGACGTTCTGTCAAGCACCCTCAATTTAACCGAGCCCACAATCTAACTTTTATCTCGATGGTGCGTGTCGTTCAACTGAATTTGAGGCACTCCTGTGCAACGGATAATTTAGCCATATTCCTCGCGAAAGAGGATATCGACATCGCCATCTTGCAAGAACCATGGGTGCGCGACAGCACCATTAAAGGACTATCTTTGCGCACATACCAGACATTCTACAAGGTAGATTGTGTCAAACCTCGTGCATGTATTATCACCAAAAAATCTTTAAATGCATTCTTTTGCTCTAACCTTATTTCTCCTGACTTAACAGTCGTTAAGGTGATGGATGTATCTGGAAAGGGGACTATTATAACATCAGCGTATATGGCTCACGACAAACCGGCCCCACCAGATGAAGTGGTGGCTCTTACATCGCATGCGACTCGCTCCGGCTGTGGTCTTATCATCGGCTGCGATGCCAACGCCAGGCAGATGGTGTGGGGCAGTTCAACCTCTAACGAACGTGGTAAGTCTCTCTTTGAATTTATCTTATGTTCCAACCTTAGTATTAGTAACAGGGGTAATTCACCCACCCTTCAAGCTAAAACATCCTCCAAAAGGTCTGCTAAGTATTACTGAATTAGAGAAGGCAGTCAGCAGGTTCGAGAAAGGGATGAAAACTTCGTTAAATATCTCCTGTCCGGTCTCCCGGGGAAGAAAGCCATATCCGCCCTGGTGGTCGGAGCAACTAAGAAAGCTAAGAAAGGAAACGAGACGGGTTTTTAATCAACGCTTCATATCCAGAAACTGTCAACCATACATGAAGTGGCTAATCTATAAGAAGGCAATTAGGGTCGCGAAAAACAATTCTTGGGCGTCCTTCTGTGAATCCATCGAAAATGTCAAAGACTCTGCTAGACTTGCCAAAATCCTACCCAAATCGCATTCCAATCCTACCTATCTTAGACGTCAGGATGGATCATGGACAAACTCCACGATCAATTCTCTGACAAATCTGGAGATCATGGAGAGGGTAGCTCTGACTCTGAATTCATTCGCTCTTAATAACTACGAAGAAAATCAGCTGGGCGAGATCCAGCTTTCCTCCTTACAAATCTTCAGGCGCGGATGGCATTCTGCCGATTATGCTCCAGAAAAACGAGGAGGTGATAATGCCCTGGCTGGTACCTATATACCGAAACAGTCTTCGATTAAACTACATCCCTGCAAGCTGGAGGAAAGCGTCTGCAGTTTTTATCCCTAAGGCTGGAAGGACGGGCTATGAGTCTGCAAAAGGCTACAGGCCGATTTGTCTATCCTCCTTTGCGTTGAAAACTTTCGAA
The DNA here is from genome assembly GCA_949752815.1 of Conops quadrifasciatus. Lineage (NCBI taxonomy): Eukaryota > Metazoa > Arthropoda > Insecta > Diptera > Conopidae > Conops > Conops quadrifasciatus. The sequence continues at coordinate 7,739,138 of OX457081.1, forward strand.
CGCATGATGGACTATGAGATAAGAAATGGTCTTAGCATAGAAACTATCTCGCCAGCTCAGCATGCCTACCTCAAAGGAAAATCAACAGAGACGGCACTTCACGAAGTAATACGTACTATTGAGAGCAGTCTCCACTTCAAACAGTTTACACTTGCAGCTTCTCTGGACATAGAAGAAGCTTTCAACAACGTGAGTTTATCTAGCATTCTTGAGTCGATGGCGACCTTAGAAATCAATACAACCATTCAAAACTGGATCGCTTCCCTATTACGGACTCGCATGATACTGGCCTCATGGGGTGGTCTCCAGCAAACCAAATATATCCAACGGGGCACTCCACAAGGGCGAGTTCTTTCCCCGCTGCTCTGGTTTTTGGTGATTAACAGCATCTTGGTAAAACTCAGCAATGGAGGAGTTAAGGTGGTAGCATACGCGGAGGACGTAGACATTTTGGTATCGGGCCTATTTCTATCAACGCTGAGCGAAATAATGACCATGGCTCTGAGGAAAATCAGTCTTTGAGCGACTAGCAAGACAGAGCTGATGTTATTTACTATGCGAACCAAGATTCCACCTTTTAGGCTTCCTCTATTGGGGAACACTGAAGTCAAGTTATCAAGCAGTGCCAAATATTTAGGTATCATATTGGACAGCAAACTTACATGGAAATAAAACATTGAACAGCGGTTTAAGAAGGCATGTGTAGCTTTCTATGCCTGCAAGAAAATGTTAAGGAAAACCTGGGGCCTCAAGCCAAGTGTGGTTCTATGGACCTATAAGGCGGTGGTCAGACCTATTTTAACATATGGAGCTCTGGTGTGGTGGACGGCCACATCTAAGACTTATCAGCGTCAACGTTTAGTGAGAGTACAACGACTTGCCTGTGTGGGGGCCGTGGGAGCATTAAGGCCCTGCCCGACGGACGCTCCTAACACTATCCTACATCTTCTCCCAATTGATTTCGAAATTAAATTTACAGCAACAGCAAGCGTCCTTAAACTTAGGGAGCTTAACTGTTAGAAACAGTGGATCTATGGTCGCAGTAGTTTACTGGATTTGCCGAACAAAGCGGTAATCCCGAATAAGACAGACTACTTAAGACCGGTTGTTAGCTTCTCTCACAAATTCCAATGCTTGTTTCCTTCAAGGGCTCTCTGGCTGAAGAATTTGATATTTCTATCTTGACGGATGAATCTAAGATGGAAGCGGGTGCTGGCGCCGGTGTCTTCATTGACAAACTCGGGCTATCGCTCTGTTTCAGACTTCCAATCCATGCGAGTGTATTTCAAGCTGAGATTGTGGCTATTACGGAGGCCTGTAAAGCCATCCTTAATGCAAATATTCCCCCTTCAAAAGATTGGTATCTTCTTCGACAGCCGAGCTGTTATTAAGGCACTGGTGGCTGTGGAAACTAAATCTAAATCATTCCAACATTGCAAATATACCCTGAGACGTTTATGGAAAAAATTTTCCATCACCATTCTCTGGGTTCCCGGACACAGGACCATCTATGGCAATGAAATGGCTGATGAACTTGCACGTAAGGGTGCGAATATGGACACTCAGCCAGATGTCCAACTATCGATTCCCTTTAGAGCAGCAGCAACTAATATCAAAAATCATTACTTAAAGCTGGCCTCTACCAGATGGAAAGGGATTTATAGCTGTAGGTTATCCTACCAACTGTGGCCCTCTTACGAAAATGCCTCCAGTTGGGTGCAGTGCTGACTGGTCACTGGATGATAGGTAAGCACGCGGAAAGACTAGGCTGTAATCGCAACACATCCTGTAGAAGCTGTAGGGAGGCTGATGAGGAGACGGTGGAGCATTACCTTTGTAGATGCCCTGCCTTATCTCGAATCAGAATGAGCTTCTAGGGAAACCCTTTTTTGACCATCTAATGAACCTTTCATCAATTAAGCTTGAAAGTCTTCTCTTGTTCTTAAAAAGGACAAATTGGTTGTAGAAACTTAGCAACCAACTCCTAAATACCTGCTTCGATTGGCATTTAAGTTTTGTGGCAAAAACGGCACATCCGTACTACTTAGCCCGGACCGCTCGGATTTGCGAAGCGGGCGCCACCCTAAATAACTAACAGGGACCCAGAGGATAAGGTCTGTACTTGAATATTTTCAAGTACCGGCTTATATGAAGTTGAACTTCTAACATGCTTATTTAAAAGCTTACTTTTACCCGTCGTCGTCGGCTAAAAACAGCTGTATCGTCATTTGCTATTGACAAGTACGACGCCGTCTTTTTAGCAAGAGACGACACCTAGATTGCTGTCGTCTTAAAATGAACATTTTGACGCCTGCTGTCGTACTGTTAATAGCTTTCACCTCAAGGTCACCTAGTCTTGCCACTGCAATTTCTGTATGCTAACACTGAAACTATTATCTGGTACACAAACCTCTGAGCACATTGCAACTGATCTTAGTTGCAATCAAGTAAGCTTGTGAATACGAATTCTGCCAAAAAGTTTCGTTTCAAAGACGACGACGACGAGTGACTCGGTGAGCTTGTGAATAAGCGTATAAGTTCCGAAAGATAAACACTTATTTAGTTCAAATGCATCAATTGACGTGTACATGTACGAAATATTTTGTGCAGACTTCTAACGTGTATAATGCAGTGCTATTTCGTTCAAAACCTACTTGAGCACCAACAATACCATTTCCACCATAGAAGTTTTTACTATACATATGCATAGAACCGCCTTTGCCGCGTGCACATCCCGACTGACGTCCTGTTAGTTCAGACAAAACTCCAACTGGTGACACACCCATTAAATATGTCCAACCATGAACACGATAGGCTGAAATAATATTATCAACATCACGCATCGCAGCTTTCATCCCTAAAAATAATAACAAAACACTGGATGAACTTCTTCAGTAAGGAAAGGGTTTTACAATAATAATGATACACTAACCTACGGCACATGCCTCCTGCCCAGAGTATAAGTGGCAAAAACCACGAATAATTTTCTCTTTGTATAAATTGCCTGCTGCGGTTTCGATGCGTCGTATCGTTTGCATTTGTGTATAGTATTTGACAGCATCTTCTTTAGTTAATTTGAAGCTGGTCTCAGGACCTTTATCTAGCTTATGTAATTTAAAAGGCTAAAGAGAAAATAAAAAACGCAAAGGATAGTAAGTTAACTAAGTTTAACTTTAATACTTTACAAGGAAGTATTTAATATATTCAATTATATAAATTAAGAACGTATAGAACGTACGATGGTGTTGTGTATATTTTTGAAGGGACACTGTTCGGTGACTCCAGAAACGTACACAATTTGGTTTGACAATAACAGTCGTACTACGTACTGGAAACGGTAGTAATACTGATATGTATTGTAAACGATAACAATACTGCCACGTATTTAACAACGGTAGCAATACTGCTATTTAGTATGTATGTAAGTATGTCCTTACTGTATATGCTAAACTCAGCCGCGCCAATATTGCTGTGTATATTTATATCCTTTTATATTTCGGAAAACGCAATGTATTTATGTACGTAAAAAGAAAGGTTCCTTCTGTTAAAAAAAATTTGACTTATTATACGGCGAGTCACGCCAACTTAGGCTGGCCACCAGGCCTTGATTAGTATGTTTTGGCTTATTAGCGAGCCACGCTTGAACTAGTGTTGGCCACCAGGCCGAACTTGAAAGAATTAGAAGAGCCGGTTGGTTTGGCTGCTGTTAAAAATTCTCGCTTTATTCTGGATCGCTCGGGTTTATATATCCGAGCTGATCCCTTTATTTTCCTTAAAGTAAATATAATGACAATATTTATCTTATATAGTTGTAGTGCTCTTACATATTCTTAACATAGTGCTTGTTCTTATTACTCTACTTCCACTCAATAATTTTATGTTAACTCGTTACATTTTATGTCTTTCTTTAGTGTTTATTGAACCTTTCCCCAATCGTATTTTATCGCTTATCGATTTGGGCGGTTCAGCTTTGTAAATATATTCGTACTGTTTCCGCGTGCTACCGAATATATCGGTCACGGGGTAAACGTACTAAAAGTGCATATTCAGCTTTAAATATTATAAACGTTTTAGAGTGTCCAGGAGCGGACTGCAGGTGCTGTGTATTGTGTAGTTTCTGTTTGTGATTTTCATAACTATATTTATGAGTTCAATTATTTGACTCACAACATCCCTCCACCCTTAATGTTAGAAAAAATTAAGATCGTGAAGCGATATTAATTTTTTCTTTTTTGTAGCTTTTAAAGATTTGTTACTTTTAAACTTTTTTTTTTAAAACTTTTTTGTATCTTTTTTAAGATTTGTAAGATTTTGTAATAGTTTTATAATTAATTTTAGTCTGCGGTTGTTTTGATGGGTGTGGAATTGGTTTTGATGAGTTGTTGCTTTCTTTCGTTGTTGTTTGAGAGTTCCGCTGTTGGGTCCGTGGAGTATGTAGATCGGTTGTTTGTTTTGTTCACCTTTTGTTTTCGGGTGTTAGGCTTTCTATGTTTGATAAAGATTTGTTGAATTTCGAGACGTGGAATGCAGCTGGGTACAATTTACTTGAGTTGTGTTGCAACCATTTTTACTGGATTTCAATAATTTGGAGTCAGGCTTAAAATAATACCAGACGCTTCCTAATGTTGTTGTTAGGTGCCGGTATAGTTGCGCCATTCCTTTCCAAATTCCAGTCCAAAATAGTGAAAATGTTGCTTTAGTACATATGTATATGTGAGTTAGTCTTTATCTAAAACCACAGCTGATGATTAACATCGTCGTCTTGGTCTTCTGGTACCGTGTTGTTGTGCATTTGTTGTTTTGGTATCATGTTGCACTTGTTGTTTTTTGAATTGTCGGTGTTTTCTCGACCGTTGTCTTCACCATGAAGTTAGACTGATTTTTTTTTTTTACTAAAATATATGCTAAAAAATGGGCGTGACACGCCCACTTATATACTATACCATATGATGAGGTGTTTAGTACGAAAAACGGTGTTGTAGATGAGTTAATAGAAAAAAATGTACTCCCTGTAAATTTAAAAAAATTAGGTGTCACCCGCCCACTTTTTATCACTTCGACAAATGCGGGTGTAGGGTATATGAGCTTTGGCCAGGCTGAAGATAACGCTCTTACTTGTTTATTAGTTAGGTTAGATTAAGTTAATTGGGGGTTGGTCCGCCCGTGTTGGTATTCCGTGTTCTAATACTGGAGTGAATGTCAATTTATCTTAATGAGTTCAATAATATTATTCCTTGTAGGGTTGCAGTAGGTTGTTATGGAAGAGCTTAGGCTTATTTTTTATTAGTATTGAAGTGTTGACTGGGTTTCTGATTTCTGTTACCTCGTATGGTCCCAGCCATATTGGAGAAAATTTATTTTTCCTGGTTTGATTTTTCAATAAAACCTTATCTCCTATTTTAAAAATTACTGGATTTACTTTACTGTCGTATTGTTTCTTTGCTACCTCTTTTGCCCTCTCTTGATTTTTTCTAGCTAATTCATGCGCCCTTTGAATTTGAAATTTTTTTACCTTAACAGGATCGTCTGCGTTATACAATGGGCTGCATTTACGCATTAAATTTGTTTGCATTTCTGAGTCGAAGCCGTACAACATGCGGAAAGGACTCTGCTTTGTTGTTGTATGTGGGGTATGGTTGTGCACATGCATTGCTGCAGATAACCATTGATCCCAATTTTATCCGTCTTCTTTTGCAAAACTTCGTAAGTATTCTGTTAATGGTCTGTGACTACGTTCTAAAGAACCATTTGCTTGCGGGTGATATGGTGTAATGTGTAATTTCTTAATTCCTAACATTTCACAAGTTTCAGAAAAAATTTTTGAAACAAAATTTGTTCCAAGGTCTGTCACCAGGACTTTTGGAATACCATGTCGAGTTATTATTTCATCGAAAAAGGCCTTAGCTATTGTGTTGGCTTCTGCGTCTGGAATTGCTACGCAAGCCATGAATTTTGAAAAATCGTCTTGAAAAGTCAATATGTTTTTGTTTCCTGACGTTGTTTCTGGTAGTGGACCAACTATGTCCATGTAAACTTTATCGAAAGGTTTTTGTGGTGTATCTGTTAACACAATAGGCATTTTAGTTAATTTTGAACTTTTGTTCGTTTGGCATTTTAAGCAATTTTTTACGTAGTCTTTTATTTGTTTTTACATGCCTGGCCATCTGTATTGTTTTCTAATTCTTAAAAATGTTTTTACTGCACCTTGGTGTCCTACTAACGGGGAGTTATGAAAATCTTTTAAAACTGTTTAAATTTCTTTTGGGTTATTCAAAACTATTAGGTCTCTTTCATTGCTGGGATTTTCATCTTCGGCGTTGTTGTCCGATTTTTCTTTATCATTGTCTGTTGCATTACTAGTTTTCGTGTCTTTTCTTTCTTTCAATTTTGTTTTTGCACGTGTCGCAATATCATCACGATTTTTTGGAATTCTACTAAGTGCGTCGGCGTTTAAGTTTGTTTTCCCTGGTTTATATATAATTTCGATAATATTTTCAATCATATTCTGATAATTTATGCCTGAATCTAGCTAAACGAGATGTCTGATCTTTTAAATTTGCTATGCCCCTTAGTGGCTGATGGTCTGTAAAAGTTTTGAAAGGTCTACCTAATAAGTTTGCTCTAAAATTTTTAGTTGCCCAAACTATTGCTAAAAATTCTTTTTCTATTGTTGAGTATCTTTTCTCAGCGTCGTTTAATGCCCTACTTGCGAATGCTATAGGTCTGTCTTTACCTATTTCGCCTTTTGATAAAACTGCTCCTAAAGCTTCATTGCTCGCATCAGTTGTTAAATTGAAAGTTTTTGTAAAATCTGGATAGGGTAATATCGGAGGGGAACTTATTGCTGATTTTAATTTTTCGAAAGCTATTTGGCAATCGTCAGACCAGGTAAACTTTGTATCCTTTCTAAGTAATTTATTTATCGGTAAAGCTATTTTTGCAGTATTTGCAATGAATTTTCTATAGTAGTTGGCTAATCCGAGGAAAGACTTCTTTTTTTTTTTTTGGGTGGATTCACTTTTTCAACACATTCCACCTTTTGGGGGTCTGGAAGTGCCCCTGACTCCGAGCATTTATGTCCTAGATATACTATTTCTTTGCGTAGGAATTGGCACTTCTATGCGTGGTATTGGAAGAACTTGCTTTATAGTGATATCATTAAGTTTCCTAAAATCTACCACAAGTCTCCATTTTTCCCCTTCATTACCTATAGATTTCTTTGGAACTAGTAGTATTGGAGAATTCCAAGGGGAGGTGCTTGGAGAAATTATATCGTCTTTTATCAGTTTGTTTACTTGCTCATTTATTTCTTCCCTATGGGTGTGTGGTAACCGATACTGTTTTTGGTTGATGGGTGGGTGTCCCGGTTTTGTGGGTATTGTATGTTTTAGAGCCTGTGTCGCTGTTAATTTGTCACCTTCTAGTAGGAATGTGTCATGGTATTTTACACATACTCTTTCTATTGATTCTTTCTCTTCCCTGTTTAGAATAGGATCTATTTGTAAGACTTTTAAATAAATTACAGCAAACCCTTCTACAACGCGACACTTCTACAACGCGTTTTCGCTACAACGCGATTCATAAATTGAGGCAATTTTTCTCACAACGCGATTTTTTTCCTACAACGCGATTAAAAAAAGTTACTTTCTTAAAAAAAATCACTTTTCTCGGAATGTTTAAAATTTGACAAATTTGACATTTAACATTTGGTTGTTTTGTATAAATTTGTAAGTAAAAAATTAACTCCGTTTTTGAATGAAATGGACTCGTTTACTTACGAACCTATCCCTTGTTCCAATAGTTCAGATTCGGATATAGCACCAGCAAAACATTCGCGGCATAATCCGTTTAGCAGTGATGACGAATAATTTGCATAAATAATATGCATCAACATTTCTTTTTATATTTGAATTTTTATAAATTTGAATTTTTATTTAGTTCTTAATTTTGTAAAAACGTGAATTATTTTGTTTTGTTTTGTTTTATTAATTTATTATAATTTTATTGAAGGATTTCTAATAAAATCTTGAACATTAACTTATTGCAGTTTTTTATACTTAACAATTTTTATACTTAACAATGCAGTTTTTTATACTTGGAACCTAACCCCCTTTTTTCTATAGAGTTCATGTCTCCTACAACGCGATTTCCTACAACGCGACGTTTTCTAAGAACGTATCTGTCGCGTTGTAGGAGGGTTGACTGTATCTAATCATTCTTTTGTGCTCATTTGCTGTAACGTATTTATCGACTAGTGAATGGACTTTTATACTTGTTAAAATTCGAAAATTTAGGATACAAATTTTCTTTCATTGTAAAGTCGTATTCAGTTGAGTTCAGTATGGGTACATAAACTTTATTTTGTACAACATTTACAAGTGTTTCTGCCATATATACTCCTGGTGAAACTTCTTCTTTGTGGATAATTACCACTAGAATATTTGTATTAATATTTATTGGAACTGTTTTTATAGTTCTTGCGCGTATTGTTTCTTGTTTATTTATTTTTTCTAACTCTTGCTTTGATTGCATCAATAACGATGTTTTGTGCTTCCCATTTTGATAAAAAATTATTTTCTTATTTATTGTGTTAATTACAGATTGGTTCCATAAATTGTCTACCTATTATGCCATCTGCTGGTATTCCTTGTTTAAATGGAATTACGTTAAAATGGAAATCTAAGTCGTTATGAAATATTGAAAACGAGCCTTTCGTGGTTATGCAACCACCGAAAGCTCCACTTAAATCTTTAATTTCGTTCGAATTTAGTATCAATGATTCGTTTAACGAGTCTTCCTTCACGAGGCTTGCATATGCACCAGAGTCGACCAGTAATATGAGTTTTCCATTTTTTGCTCCTCTCAAAGGTATTTTAATGAACACGTCATTAACTGTATCGCTCTCTGTGTACATCACATGCCCGTGGAATTTTGACTCCAAACTATAGCTGCTATATCCCGCTGATTGAATCGGTTCAAAAGAAATTCTTGCTCTTTTGCCTTCGGAATCTCCATTGGGATGAATCCGTGAACTTACCGTCTTATGAATCCCGACTAAAACTTATAAACTTGCCAACACTTGTAAATCGTCGTATAATGCTTAATGCTATTTTCATCGTAAGCTGTCTATCCGGTGTTACGGACTCCACATATTTGCTAGGCAACATCGAACTTAATGTGCCCCGTCGTACGTCGAGACGATATGAGCCTCTTCATTTAAGCTTTTGCAGATCGTCATACCTACAGCATGAACCTTTTCGGAATGCCCGTTCGAATTTTAATAATGTTTATTCTGTAATTAATTTTTCTGATTCTATTTGTTTAGTTAAACGGAAAATTTTAAACTTTTTGTGTAAATTCTAAATTTTTTATATTTTCTTGTTATGAATTTTTTACCTGTTTGTAAACTATAAGGCAATGAATGCTTAGTTTGAATCTTAATAAATAAATAAATAAATAAAATTTTGTCCTTTATTTAACTTTCCCATTTTGTATAATTTATGCTTACGTGTGTTTAATAATTTATTACCTTTTTTATCATTTGTATAATTTTCTTTAACATTTGACTAATGTTTTGAGCGAGATGTATTTCAAGAAATGTTTGTTTAATTTCTTTAATTGTTATTTGTGCTAGAGCACACAGTAACTGTATTATATATGTTATTAAGAATAAACAATTTTCTTTAATTGCAGTATTTGGAACTTGCAAAGAAAGTTTGTCGATTACTGTATCTTTTTGATTTTTTGTTTTTTTTATGTTATTATTTGGTTCTGAATACTCTTGGTTATTTATTCTGGTCTTATTTTCTTTATATTCCAATGCTGTATTTTTTGCTTGCACTGACAGTTTGTCCGCGTCAGCATTTTTTTGCGTTATATTGTTTTTCTTTTACTATTATTTTCTTGATAGTTATAGTTTCTATTTAAATTTTTATTTTCTTGGCAATTAATTGGAAGCGTATCAACAGTCTTCTTGGACGTTTGATTTACAGTTTCCGATTTGTCTGGCTTAAAGTTACAATGTTTTTCGGGTTCCCAGATCAGTGGCCTAGTCTGGCCCCTGCTGGTTTCCCTGAAAAGTTTCCCAATTTCTTTTCGCGTTACAATTAAATGCATTATGTCCCGGCCTATTGCACCAGAGACAATATGGTCTCTTATTTCTTTCCCACTTGTTGTTATTGTAATTATTGTTATTTTGTTCTGGACTTTGGCGATTGCCGCCTTTAAACGAATTTGAGTTTTTCCAGTCATTTTTTGCTGGGTATCGGCTATCATTATTCTTGTTATAAGAATCGTTCTTCTTACACCTCCAGTTCGTCTCATGTCCGTATTTCGTACAATGTTCACAGTATGGAGTGTTTTTTCTTGTCCTACATTCGTCTCGTGTATGCCCTGACTTTTTACAAAAGGAACAAGTTGGTCTTATCATATTCGTTTGCGCATTGTCTTTCCATGTTTTGGATCGTACGTCGTTACTTATTTTTTGTTGTGGTCGATAGCTTACAGAATTAATTTTTACAATGTCTTGTTGTGAAGGAAAGTTTGATGTATTACCTAGCTCTATTACCTCCAGAACTTTTATTGTGGCGTCAATTAGTTCGTCTAACGTTTTCGAGTGTACATTTAATAAATGAATTCGTCACGTAGTGTCTGTCAACCCCGTCTTAAACGCTAACATTGTTGATAGCTGTAATTCATCATGTAAGGATGAATTGTTTGCTGTCGGATATTTCATATTTATTAACTCCTCAGCTTGCAATTTCAACGAAGTGAGACGTCTGGCAAATGAACGGACATTTTCATTAGGTAGTTGTCTACAACTCTGTATTTTCTGTTACACGGACGCCAATGTTATTGCCTCCAAATAAGTACTCTTCATCAGTAAGTAGTGCTCCTCTAATCTGTCGAATTTTCTTAGTCGGACCAAATTGAACGCATCGCCGTGTAGGCGCTGTTTAACGCAGGATATTAAATCCTGTGTCTCATCTGCATTAAAACCCTTACTAGCTAATTCACAGCCTTCAATAAATTTATAAATTTCGCTTCTTATGTCGGGTGATTGTGAACCAGAAAACAGTGGCACTAATTTATTTACAGTTTTTGCGATTTGTTCGATACCCATTTTTGTAATTGTTATTTTCTGTTCAGATTTTTTAATACCTGTTTGTATCTGGCTTATGTTAGCACTGTCGCCAGGCGAAGGTAGAGAGAGAGATCTACGATTTTGAAGTTTTTTCTGTTTTAAAATTCTATTCTCTTCTCTCAGGTTTTTGATTTCTAATTTCGCTTGTGTCAGTGTGGGTAGGTTCTGAATTTCTTCTTCTACTTTTAAGGCTGGAAAATTCAAGTTTCCAATCTTCAATGTTTCCTGCCAAGTTTTGTTGTTTATGTTCTAAAAACTTTAACAATTCGTCCAAAACTGCGTCGACTTTTTCTATTTTATTAATATGGCCTAGAGAATCTATTTTTGTTTTAATTAGACTTAAATGTTCTTTATTGTTTGCCGCTGCGGTAAGACTTGTGTAAATTTTTTCTAACAGTTCGTTCAGTTGTAGCTGTGAATCACGCTGTTCCATATATAATTGTAGAAATTGTTTTTCGTAGTCAGGTTTGTCTGAGTTAGGTTTTTCTGCCATGAATTAAACGAAGTATATTGTTTGATTAAATTTTTGATGAAAACCGAATTCCGAAGGAATGTGAATATACAAATGAAATACAAATTTTTTTTTTTAAATAAAAATTTTTTCAAAAAGAGAACTTTGTCTTGGTGTCGTAAAGACCCTAAAGAATTTTGTTTTGGTGTCGTAAAGACCGGCTGCGCCAATATTGTTGTGTATATTTTTGAAGGGACACTGTTCGGTGACTCCAGAAACGTACACAATTTGGTTTGACAATAACAGTCGTACTACGTACTGGAAACGGTAGTAATACTGCTATGTATTGTAAACGATAACAATACTGCCACGTATTTAACAACGGTAGCAATACTGCTATTTAGTATGTATGTAAGTATGTCCTTACTGTATATGCTAAACTCAACCGCGCCAATATTGCTGTGTATATTTATATCCTTTTATATTTCGGAAAACGCAATGTATTTATGTACGTAAAAAGAAAGGTTCCCTTCTGTTAAAAAAAATTTGACTTATTATACGGCGAGTCACGCCAACTTAGGCTGGCCACCAGGCCTTGATTAGTATGTTTTGGCTTATTAGCGAGCCACGCTTGAACTAGTGTTGGCCACCGGGCCGAACTTGAAAGAATTAGAAGAGCCGGTTGGTTTGGCTGCTGATAAAAATTCTCGCTTTATTCTGGATCGCTCGGGTTTATATATCCGAGCTAATCCCGTTCTTTTCCTTAGAGTAAATATAATGACAATATTTATCTTATATAGTTGTAGTGCTCTTACATATTCTTAACATAGTGCTTGTTCTTATTACTCTACTTCCACTCAATAATTTTATGTTAACTCGTTACATTTTATGTCTTTCTTTAGTGTTTATTGAACCTTTCCCCAATCGTATTTTATCGCTTATCGATTTGGGCGGTTCAGCTTTGTAAATATATTCGTACTGTTTCCGCGTGCTACCGAATATATCGGTCACGGGGTAAACGTACTAAAAGTGCATATTCAGCTTTAAATATTATAAACGTTTTAGAGTGTCCAGGAGCGGACTGCGGGTGCTGTGTATTGTGCAGTGTTTGTGATTTTAATAACTATATTTATGAGTTCAATTATTTGGCTCACAACAATGGCATAAGTAAAGAATAGGTGCATACCTCCCTTTTTACATTTTTTTCAGGGATAGCAAATATATACAAATTCTGTGATTGCCTACAAATACTGTATACTGCGTTGGTATTTACATACGCATATTCAGGGTTATAATAAAAAGCTTTACATTTTAATAATAATGTAAAGAATGCAAGAATTTTTGTTTGAAAATAACATTTTGGTTAAAAAGACGTCTTTCACAGCTGACAAATAGAATTTAATCGTGACTATTTAAAGTTAACCGGCACTGGTTAACAGAATTTTAATTGGCAGATCTACTTAATCAGATATTGTAAAAACGAAATTTGAGGTTGAATATTGAGGTTGAAAATAAATAGTACATAATAATACTATTTATAGTATAATACTACTAAAAACAACGGGTTCCAATATCAGGACCCAAATTTCAATTTCTATAGCGGCTCTGTCGCATTTCGCTACCCATACTTACAATTTATATGTCGAATCTCTCACACATGGCAACCCTCTCTCACTATTATCTGTGTATAGCCAATCATGCAGCAATATTGTATGCACGCAGGCGCACACTTCTATAAAAATTACAATTCTCTCTCACAGCCACACACAAGCTTTGCTATTTCCATGGCGACGCTCTCGCTAAAAACTGCAACGGCCATTTTTGCATGGACACCTTGAGTATTTATTCTTAGAGGGAACTATTTGTTTGATATCTTCGAAATAATAAATAATTAATAATCTTAATAATAATAATAATAATTTCTAATCTCTATATATAAAAATGAAAGTCCTGACTGACTCATCAACGCCCAGGCTAAACGCTTGGACCTGAAATTTTGCAAAGACGTTTTCTTTATGATGTATACAAGCACTAAAAACGGATATTTCGCACTACACGTATACAAGCACTAAGAACGGGTTGCAAAGTTTGTATGAGGAATATTTAATTTGTGGTCAGATTTGCTTGAAACTTGGTCTTAATACTCTTTGGTATAATTAATCAAATACATATTTCGGCATTTTTAAAAATCCTACCCCTGAAGGGGTGAAAACGGTTTGCAACGTTTGTATGAGGATTATTTCATTTGTGGTCTGAAGCAACACACGCTTTCTAACCATTTAACCATGAGCCACAGCAACGCGGGACGGGTACATCTAGTTAATAATAAGAATTAATAATCTCCGATGAATAATTTTTTTTAACTTTTTCAGTTAAAATACGGACACAGGCTTAGGTTAGGCTTCAATGAAAATCAGGTGTCAAAGAAAAAATTTTACATACTATCATCTAGAATAAGTAAAAACAGCTAATTTTTTCTCAGGCCGTGACATGGTCTAAGTGCCGGATTTGATGACAATACTGATACTCGGTCACCTGGAATCTCCTGAAATAACACGATGGACACGAAAAGAAAGTTTTACCTTAAAATAGCTCCATTTCTTAGAAATTGTGGAGTGAAGCTGAGAAAATAAGCTACAAAAACGGGAAAGTTCATATTGCCTATAAAAAGTAGACGTTGCTCTGAACCGATTTTCCCCATTTTAAATCCCAAACAGTCTATTATGTATGACAGAGAGTATTCTTGCCCAATTTCATTACGATGGCTCTATTCGTTCTCCCGTAATCGTGATTTTCACAGAAAAACAGAAGGATGGACAAGACTAAATCGACTCAGGAGGTGATTCTGAACCAGAATATATATATATATACTTTTCTATACCAGCCACTACTCCTTCAATGCGTTACAAACGGAACGCATATAACACAATCAGCCTTGTTCTGTATTCCGATCCGGAATTGATTCTGAATCGAAATTGAATTTCGATTTGTATTTTTAGAGGTGTTCTGCAATCCGATCGAATTTCACATGTTCGAAACGAAAACAATTCCGATTCGAACTCATCCAGCTATTTTTTATCTGTCACTTTGGCGTTTAATAACTTTTAACTGAAATTTGAAAATTGAAAGCAAGAATTGTAGATCTCAATAGCTTAATAGAGTAAGTACTCGCCTGGCATGTTGGGGATGTAGGTTCGAATCCCGCCAACGCACACGTGATCATAGAAATTTGATTATTTTTTTAACCTTTTTTAGATTGGTGGCTAATTATTGTTGCACCTAGTATTCCCTGGAGCGCTTTGTATTCTCCAGAAATACTTTTTTATAATTTTGCATTTCCCAGCATGTCTATGATTAATTATCATTCGTGGTAAAAATTAAATAATAGCAGGGCTACCTTTTTCCACTCGGCACTTTTTTCATTGGTGGACCAAAAATATTGAGTTTCTCCGCTAACTCTTCCCACAAAACTCGCATGTGTTAAAAAATTTCAAAATTTTTACAATAAAATTCAAATTCACCAACAAAAAGTTGGTCGGATTACTTCCGACAGAAAATTCCGATAAATCGAAATGCAAAACACCTCAATTCCGACAACTACGCAAACATCGGATTCGAATATCGGAATCGGAATACAGAACACCTTCGAGAAAAAAGTGATCGAAATCAAATCCGTTTCCGTGTGAATTGGAATGCAGAACCAGGCTGAATGTGAATATACTCCCATCCCTTCGGGTGTAGGACATAAAAATGAAAACTTACTTTATTGCAAACTTTATTGCAATTGAATAGTGTCTATCTCTGCAATTATTTTATTAAACACTATTATAACTATACCTACACGACGTCTTTTAGTTTTCGTTCAGTTAATGTTGTACACAAAATCAAATGCACCACGAATAGATCAAATATAATAATTGTTATTTTTTTCATGTTTTCCATGGGGTTGGTAAGGAAAACCCGAAAGACAAAATCTCGAACGGAAAAATCCCGAACGACAAAATCCCGAAAGACAAAATCCCGAACAACAAGATCCCGAAATGACAAAATCCCGAAACGACAAAATCCCGAAATTTCAAAACTAGTTTTTCGGTATTCTCCATCTTCTTGAACATTTTAAAACCACTAGCAAACAATTCCAAGAAAATAATAAAAAATTATTCTTATTTTACTTCTCTAAAATTATTATTAAAAATTAAAAAAAACATTAAAAGGGATCATAACCCTCAATCAGCAGAATCCTCACGGTCATGTGAAGTTTTTTGCATACAGGTTTTTCCGAGTATTGGCGGCCTTTGGCCGCGGCAAGGATCATAACCTTCAATCAGCAGAATCCTCACGGTCATGTGAAGTTTTTTGCATATTGTAGATTATAACTAGGGCTAGGATTTTGATGAAATTGCATCTTTTTTGTCTAGTAAGTCAGAAACATAGCTCCTTTTGTATTTATGCGTTATGTGATACACTGAGCATTTTATGACATATTTGTTAGGGCATTTTTTTGCATTTTTTGCCTGTTTAAACACATAAGAGCATTTTTTGAGCATTTTTTACACAATATATATTGTATTTAATTGATTTGATAGGGCATTTTTTGCATTTTTTGCCTGTTTGAACACATAAGAGCATTTTTACACAACATATTTATGTTGTTCGTAAATGTGAAATATAAATTTCAATTTTTAAGAATATAGGCTATGCAATAATTTGCTCCATATCAAAGGTTCTATCTGGAGAAGAATTCTCACTGTATACCATTGATAGTAATTTACTGACCAGTGCCATAGCGTACTTTAAGTATGCGCCTATTGTTTCAGTTGAGGTAGAAAGGACAATTTCTATGTACAAGACTTTGTTAGCCGACAATCGTCAGAGTTTTAATTTTGAATCTTTACATAAAAGATTTATTGTACAGTGCAATGCAGTAAGTACAAAACATTAGTTAAATAATGTGTCTTATGTAAATCTTTGGGAAAAAATGTAAAATAATTAAACTTTAATGTACTACAACTTAAATTACAACTCCAAATACTAAATAGTACAAAAGCTCATTTTTTACTAAGCTAATTTTAGGTCATTTAATAATTTTTAGGGCATTTTTAAGTGAATTTTTAAAAGGTTTTCAGGGCATAAATGCATTGTTTTAAGGGCATTTTTTGATTATTTATAGGTCATCAAAATCCTAGCCCTAATTATAACCTTCAGACAACAAAATTCTCTCGATATTACAACTTTGCTTTTCTGCCATTGTAAAAAAAGGCAAGTAGGCGCGTACTTCGCTTCGGAAAAAATTGTGACTTAAATGTCATTTCTTCATTAATTTCAAATTTTATTTCGTGATTTTCGGGATTTCTTATTTCGGTATTAAAAATTTTTCGGGATTTTGTCGTTTCGGGATTTTGTCGTTTCGGGATTTTGTCGCATCGGGATTTTGTCGTTTCGGGATTTTAAAATTTTTCGGGATTTTGTCGTTTCGGGATTTTGTAATTCGGGATTTTGACTGTCTCCCTTTCCATGCCCTCTTAATGACTTTTTTATGGAGAAACCATTAGTTTCAATGATTGTGTGTTTACATTCATCAAAAGGTTGCTAAATATAAGCGGAAAATGTTCATACAAAAGAGACTGCTGTTAATTTCACTAAATTCATTCTAACAATCTTAAACATACTCGTACAATATTCAAAACAAGCATTTATCATATTTATGCTAAATTAGTGTGTTTATTCTTGAATTAACTACAAAACAGCTTGGTTTTTGGTTCAGTGCAGACCCTTTTTTGTACCTTCGAGTTGCCTTTGTAACTTGTTTGTCTTGGAGATCATTTGGCGCCACTCGCAGAGGGCATGATAGATCCCCTTGCTCCCTCTTCGCTCCGACTCTGCTACATATAAATAAACCAATTTCTTACTACACCTTTTCCAATTGTAGTTCAGAAAGCGTCAAATGTATTTCAGAAATGGTCATTTTTATTTCAGAAACCGTCAAATGTATTTCAGAAATCGTCAGTTTTATTTCAGAAATGGTCATTTTTATTTCAGAAATGGTCATTTTTATTTCAGAAACCGTCAAATGTATACAAGAAATCATTTTCATTATTTGCCCTAAAAAGAAAGAAGCCAGAAGAATTTGCTTTCAGGCAGTCTCAACACATGCACACATATGAAACATGTGCGCTGGGCATTAAAATTGCTCTCTTCTTCTCCTTGGTTTCCCTTAA
This sequence comes from Conops quadrifasciatus, assembly GCA_949752815.1. Taxonomy (NCBI): domain Eukaryota; kingdom Metazoa; phylum Arthropoda; class Insecta; order Diptera; family Conopidae; genus Conops; species Conops quadrifasciatus. Next base: position 7,756,950 of record OX457081.1, read on the forward strand.
GCGTGCTTCCCTCCCGCATCAAAAAGCTCTCCGGCGAACTGACCGAGTTTAGTGCTGAGATGCGCATTCTGAATATTGTATGTACATATGTATATTCTTTGATAGTAGGCAGTAAGAACATTTTTCAAACGGTTTCAAAAGCTTTTAATATTTGCATTTATTTGACATTTAAATGCTTTCAAATTCCATATGGCTGCCTTCCGACAAAAATGGCTACTTCCGGTCCTAACGATAAATTTTTACGCTGACATGGAAAAAATCTGAGCCATTGTTAATTTGTTCGTGTACGATATATTTATTTATGTATGTGTCCTCAGCTTTATATTACTCAATTGGCTTGTGCTTATTATTGAATTAACGAATAGAAAAAATTAATAAAAGCGACTTCTGAAGCTAATGAAAAAGAAAAAAAGGAGATCAAACTACAGTCTATCAGATTGTATAAACATAACATTAACCCACGGTTAGGTAACCTGCGGCTCAGTAGAATCATACTTGTGGCTCTTCAAAAGTCTAATAGTATTCAAAAATTACTATTAAACGGCAGATGTATAATAAATACCAGCTTATATTTGGGTCCATAAAAAAAAAAATAATTCGAATTTTATGTAATTCGTATATGTAATTTTTTCCTTAAACAATATTTTATGGCACGATTTGTCAACATCACAACGATTTCATTACGTAATAAGCTAAATTTTCTTCAAAGGAAAACATTAAATTCCATGCCTGAAACTTACGCGATTCACTTCCACCATAGCCTCCGTGGCATAATTGTTAGTATTTTGCGCTCTAGCCTGTGCTTTACTCTGGAAGAAACCGAAAAATGATGATGATGAATAACTCTTTAAGGACTTTATAACAAATGTTGCAAAAGATCAAGCAGTCATACGATTTCCATTTAGTATACGACGACCACACTTAAGACGTTATTGTTGTATCCGCAAACACTAATTTTACCCACTTTTTGCAATTGCTTAATGACCACAGGAAGTTCAGTTCTTGCCACAGAACGAAGCATTTTTTCGAAAAGTTCAAAAAGTTTAATGAAATAAATCTTGGCCAAGTCAAGGCGTATCATACGATAGCAGAGATAAGGAGATAGAAAACTTCGTTACCGCGAAAAAATATGTCAAAAATAAAATTAATTTTTACAAAATTTTTAAGTGGGGATACACGCATAGCATATGAGTGCTGTATGTGAAATTCACCTCATGTCGTCACGTTTATATGACATTTTCTTTGTTTATCATTTTATGAAAACAAAAATGGATTAGCTTGTGAAAATTGTTTAGCTATTTCACAAAAAAATTAGGGTTTTTAGTAAATTTTATTGAAGTTAAATAATGCACTGGACCTCTTTTGTTGCGAAAATACTTTGGTATTTTTCTTCGGCCAATCGGAGTTGATAGGTCATGTTTTGAGTGGTACCGCATCAGATCCGATGCCAGCATATCAAGGCACCACCTTGTCGCAAAATCATGAACACTATGCGATACTATCGTCGGGAGCCACGGTCTTAATGCGTATACTCGGGGATCAGTCAATCGATTTGAATGGAAGTGGAATGAAAACTAAGCATATGGAATCGCAACGCAAATGCAGAAATTCAGAAAAAGTACTTTGACTAATGATGAACTTATTATTTAAGTGTTTTATGTGATGTTTTTGTATTTTTTTCTAGTACGGGCGTTACTGCACTTGGCCACACGGTTGCTGGATTTACTTAGGCACGAGTCTAAAGTAAATTTAGACTCATTCAAGAACCAAAGATAAGCCTTCAGGCGGATATTGATTTTTATTCCGATAGAAGCTCTGCATGCAATTGCAACATTCGGAAGATACACTTTCGTAAGTTTATCCATTCATCATTTCCTTTGCCTTTTTGGTTTTCTTTGATTTATTTACATATTTAATTTTATTCTCTACATTTTAGGTATTCTAGTACCAGATCCGTTACTCTCAAAGCTGCCAAATCGTACAGTAAAGTGGTACATTCCAAATACTCGCACAAATCCGCCGGATTTACTTTAGATTAAAAGTACTTTAAATCAAAAGAACAATTAAATGTGCAACATGATATTTTCATAATTCAGACTCTGACAGAAAATAATAATACATACTCCATTATTTTTATAATTATAAGCATTTAATTGTTACTACATAATATTGTAAGTAAAATTGATCATCTAATAACTTAAATGTTATGCATCGTATAAACACTTAAATGGTTATATGTATAAGTAAATAAATATATCGAAGGACCTTAATTCTTAAGAATTGAAATTAATTCTTATTATTTAAAAGCAATTCTTTTTATACCCTACACCTGAAGGGATGAGGGTATATCCACTTTGTGCTTCCGTTTGTAACGCATTAAAGGAGGCGTGGCAGGTATAGAAAAGTATATACTGGCTCACAACCACCTCCTGAGTCGATTTAGCCCTGTCCTTCCGTCTGTCTGTAAAAATCACGATTAAGGGAAAACGAATAGAGCTATGAAATTTGGGACGAATATTCTTTGTCATAATAGGTTGTTTGGTATACAATTTTGCATCTTGGAGATTTATGTATAACTTCACAACCATGTCCGTTATCGAGCTTTGAGAAATTTTGCTAGGATGTTTAAGCTATTGCAACAAAGATAAAAGCAAAAAAAAGTTACTCATAACTCTTCAGTTACTCATAACTCTCTTTATTTATGAAAACAAATAATACTTCTAAGCAAGCTAATGGCGGAGTTCTGTACATTTAGTTAACATTATTCGTATCGTTAAATATCAGAGATAAGGATATAGGAAACTGCTGAAAAATGCTAAGAAATGCAACTCTGGCGTAAAGTACTGTTTGTGAAAAACCTAAAAATGCTTCTCAGAAAATCAAACATCAGATCCTTATCAGAGACTAGATGTACCCATCCCCGCGTTGCTGTGGCTCATTTTGGTTAAATGGTTAGAAATCGTATGTTGCTTCCGACATAGAGTAAGAAATAACAAGAGGCCGAATCAGCCAAAGTTACTCAAACGGCATCACAGATGCGGGCGGTATGGACGAAGAAACGAAGAAAAGCATAGATGGAAAAATAAACATGGTAGGCGAGAGCACGCAGTTTGAACGATTTCTCTCTCTTTGTTCACGGCCCAAACACTTGCATTTCATTTCAATTACTTGCCCTTTCCTCCGTTTCATTGCTTATTCCGATCCGTTCTAATGCCGGTACACACAAAACACATGACAAGCAGAAAGCAGGCGATTTGAACGATTTCTTTCTTCGTCCATCGCCGAGCTAAATGCATTTGATGCCTATTTCTTACCCTTTCGTCTCTTCGCTTTTGTTAACAAACAGTTCTTGCTTTGTGTTGGGTAATTTTATGCGTCTGTGTATGCTTTGGTCGAGTGTTGGCAAGGTTGTCGGCGCTTGCGCCGCAGCTTAAAATTTTTAATAAAATAAAATAATAAAATAAAATAATATAATAAATGATAAATGAAATGAATAAAATAATAAATGAAATAATAAAATAAAATAATTTTTAATTCATTTATAACACTATGTTATATATTTATATAACACTACATTAATAATTTGTTATGTTTGAACGTTTCATATATCCCTTTTTTAATAAATTAGAAGTTTATTGTTATCCAAAATGTTAAAAAGTGTTTTCATTTAATAAAAAAAGTTAACAACGAGGATTAAATTCGGCAATTTTTATTAAAAATTATTTTAATTAATTGTACCGGATAAAAACCACCGAACATACCGACATTTTTCTTTAATTTTTGAGCAAGAAAAATCTCAGTTGCGCTACATTCTTCTTATTGCTAAAAAGGCATTCTTCTCTGTCGTTTTCATATATTGTCGACGTCTAGCGTCGTCAAATCAGAGAAATCAAGAAAAGCCACACAAAGCTCATCGCTTATCCTATATGCACACACACACTAAATGACACACAGCCGATAAATGACACAAACACATGTATTCAAAAGTCTTCTCCCAAAGAATATACAATAAATATGTACATTGTAAATTCTTCTTCTTCTACCCATCGCTAGCCAAAAAAAGAACACCTGGCATGGAGACGCGAGAAAGAACAAAAATGTTTCGGCTGAAAATTTATATGAGAGTCGTCTTCCATATCAAAAACTGCCAATTGCTATGGAGGAGAGTGAGAGCTCAAAATACTCAAAAATGAGTGAGAAATAGGTCCAGTACTGGACCGACCATAGAAAAATTTCGTTGTTCAAGATTCGGCCTCTTGTTATTTCTTACTCTATGCTTCCGACCACAAATGAAATATTCCTCATAGAAACGTTGCAACCCGTTTTCACCCCTTCAGGGGTTGAATTTTGAAAAATGCCGAAATATGTATTTGATTAATTATACCAAAGAGTATTCCCTGCAAGACTGCTACCTGGCAATTCACCGGATATTTACCTGGTAGCGCTACCCGAAGTTTCGGTTAAAGTTTCTATTATTTTCTTAAGAGCATCGGGAAAAAAGTACCATAGACTTTTGTGTACGTGTGATCGTGTATCCCTTTCCTTCACATACATACATTAAATCCATATGCGTAAATGTATAGTGCGCTCTTTCGCACCATTCGCACTCTTGTAGCGCTACCAGTTAATTAACTGATAAAATACCAGGTTGCGATACCATTTCCAATTTTTTTAATAACAAAATGCAAATGATTGTAAATATCATGTTTTTATTATTTTTCTTTTTAAATAAATTAAAGAAATTGTTTAAAAAATTAAATTATTAATTAATTACATAGGTACATTGATGTACATGATTACTTCGTGCATGAACATGAACATCTTCGTGCGTTCCGGTGACATGAAGGAAAATATAGCAGGAACTGTGGCACACATGTTTTATGTAGCTTGCTTTCTTCAGAAAACGTTCCAGAACATATAAGCAGCTGAAAATAAAAATATTTTGTATAATTTCTGCATTTTTTTTTATAAATTTTTGGAAATGACACTTCAAACGCAACTTTCCTTTTTCAGCACTGGTTTTCTTGCGCAAGTAATGGCAGAATGAAAAAATACACTTCAGCCACGTTAATATCGGCATCTCTTTCCGACTAAGCCACCATTGTCAAAAAATAGTGGGACCGTATTAGTGATTCGTGAAAATAATGCAATAGTGTGTGCGACTCGGTTATTCTTGTTTTGCTGGGTTAAGACCAAGTTTCAAGCAAATCTGACCACAAATAAAATATTCCTCATACAAACTTTGCAACCCCTTTTCAACACCTTAGGGGTCGAATTTCGAAATATCCGTTCTTATTGCTTGTATACATCATAAAGGAATCCGTCTCTAAAGCAAAATTTTAGCTTTCTAGGTCCAAGCGTTTAGCCTGGGCGTTGATGAGTCAGTCAGGACTTTCATTTTTATATATAGAGATAAGGAGATAGGAAACTGCTGAAATATGCTAAAATATGCAACTCTGACGTAAAGTAGTGTTCGTGAAAAAGCCAAAAATTTAGCTCAGAAACTCAACAATACAGACCCAATGGAAGAGTGTCAAGGAAAGGGAGTGTCAAAGGGTTTTTTGTATAGGAAACTCAAAGTTACTTGCCACTGTTGTCTGTGAGACGTTCGTGGCGGATGGGTTATGGCTCCGGCCCATAGAGTCCGTCAGACTTCGACTTTGAAGTTCTGAACTGTCAAACCGAGTTCAATGTATGCTTTCTTACGAACATCGGCCCATAAGCAACGGGCCCATAAGCAATTTGACAGCAGTTTGTTTACATATTAGTACAGTAAATTGAATGAAGTCGAAGTTTTCATTGGGCCATAGCAATACGTTGACGTTGAAGTCGAAGTCAAAGTTGAAGTCTGACGGACTCTTCTGGCCGGAGCCATTACTACAAGAGAAACTCAACATTACAGACCCCTGATAAAGAGTAATCGGGACGGAGAGGGTTCAGCTTTAAAACCCCAATGACAATTCAGATTTTTAAGTCGAATCGTTTGTTTTGAGATGGCAACTTAGTTAATTATTCATATATATAATGAATTCGAAGACATCAATATTTATTTATTTATTTATGCCAATAATTAGTCTATTTAATATCCAGTTTACTTTTAAATAGTTTATTATTTAATTATAACCTATTTGGGGAAAAGTATTTTAAGATTAGAAATCATCGCAAGTGCAGATTAACAACAAAAATCTAATGTAAATTGGTTTATACGCTTAAATCCGCCACTATTTTATACCAGAAACTGTATAACCTATTCTGTGAAGAATTCACGCAAAATAAAACATTGTAAAATCAAATTGATTATCCAATTAAATAAAAGAGCAGATATAAAATGGTGTTGGTATACCCTCATATTTTCGTTCACATCGCCATTGAATATACCGATACTAGTGTTGCCCGTTTGTATAAAACGCATTAATTTTTGCGCCTGTTATGAATTCTGGTACGAAAGCAGTGTTGCCGGTATGCTACAATATAATATAAATTTTATGTTGTTCATAATTAGCAAATATATTAGTGCATAAATGTGCGTGAACTGTTAACAAAACGTTTATTCTTGCTTCGCGGAGTACAAATTACTTCCTAGAATAGAAAATTATTCTGTTCTTTACACCGAGTGCTACAAAAAGTACTTTTACCTTTTTCGTACTTTCTGAATTTCCTCAAGTTAACGTAAAATTTAACGCTGCTTCATAATATCATTGATTTTTTCACCACAATTTAAGAAATGAATAAATTTTAGATGAAATCTATTTTATTTATATATATTTAACGATACGAAACATGTTAACTAAATGTACAGAATTCCGCCATTAGTTTGTTTATAAGTATTCTTTATTTTCTGTAGTTATAAGTAACTTTTTTTCCTTTTATCTTTGATGCAATAGCTTAAAAATGGGAGACAGTCAAAATCCCGAATTACAAAATCCCGAAACGACAAAATCCCGAAAAATTTTAAAATCCCGAAACGACAAAATCCCGATGCGACAAAATCCCGAAACGACAAAATCCCGAAAAATTTTTAATACCGAAATGAGAAATCCCGAAAATTACGAAATAAAATTTTTAATTAATAAAGAAATGACATTTAAGTCACAATTTTTTCCAATTCGAAGTACGCGCCTACTTGCCTTTTTTTTACAATGGCAGCAAAAAGCAAAGTTGTAATATCGAGAAAATTTTGTTGTGTGAAGGTTATAATCTACAATATGCAAAAAACTTAACATGACCGTGAGGATTCTGCTGATTGAGGGTTATGATCCCTGCTGCGGCCGAAGGCCGCCAATACGCAAAAAAACCTGTATGCAAAAAACTTCACATGACCGTGAGGATTCTGCTGATTGAGGGTTACGATCCCTGCCGCGGCCGAAGGCCGTCAATACGCGAAAAAACCTGTATGCAAAAAACTTCACATGACCGTAAGGATTCTGCTGATTGAGGGTTATGATCCCTGCCGCGGCCGAAGGCCGTCAATACGCGGAAAAACCTGTATGCAAAAAACTTCACATGACCGTGAGGATTCTGCTGATTGAGGGTATTGATCCCTGCCGCAGCCGAAGGCTGCCCATACGCGGAAAAACCTGTATGCAAAAAACCTCATATTACCGAGAGGGCTCTGCTAAAATTTTTTTAATGTTTTGTTAAAAAAAATTTAGTGGCTAAATTGAAGTTTGCTAGTGGTTTTAAAATGTTCAAGAAGATGGAGAATACCGAAAAACTAGTTTTGTAATTTCGGGATTTTGTTATTTCGGGATTTTGTCGTTTCGGGATTTTGTTATTTCGGGATTTTGTCGTTCGGGATTTTGTCGTTCGGGATTTTGTCGTTCGGGATTTTGTCTTTCGGGATTTCGTTACCAACCCCTTAAAAATACTAGCAAAATTTCGATAACGGACATGGCTGCGAAGTTATAAATCTCCAAGATGCAAGGATTGCATGTGTTCCAAACACCCATGTTGGTATTGTGTTTAATACCAAACAGCCTATTATGACAAAAAATATTCGTCCCAAAATTCATAGCTCTATTCGTTCTCCCTTAATCGTGATTTCTACAGACGGACGAGTGGACAGGCAGACGGTGATTCTGAGCTCGGATATATATACTTTTCTATACATGCCACGCCTCTTTAACTGCGTTACAAACGGAAGCACAAAGTGAATATATAAAAAGAATTGCTTTTAAATAATAAGAATTTAATGCCTTAAAAATTTAAGTTCGATGTATTTATTTACTTTTTAAATATTATGTATTTTATTTAATTATTATGTATTTCATTTAATTATTATGTAGTAACATTTAAATGCTTATAATTATACTTTTTATAATTATTGTTATTTTTTGTTACAGTCTGAATTATGAAAATATTATGTTGTACATTTCATTGTTCTTTTGATTTAAAGCTAAAGTTAATCCAGCGGATTTTGTGCGAGTATTTGGAATGTACCATTTTACTGTATTTGGCAGCTTTGAGAGTAACGGATCTGGTACTAGAATACCTAAAATGTAAAGAATAAAATAAAATATGTAAATAAATCAAAGAAAGCCAAAAAGGCAAAGGGAATGATGAATAAATAAACTTACGAGAGTGTAACTTCCGAATGTTGGAATTGCATGCAAAGCTTTTATAAAAATTATTATGTAAATAATTCCACAGACCTCCATAATTGTGTGAATGCTGATAATAATCTGCAGTTATATTCCGGTTCGTATTCGGGTGTGTCATAAGGGCCGCGTGCACCTATGCAAGAGACGCCAATACTACTGTTCTGCGGTCCTTACGGAGGAGCCGCATTTGTTGGCGCATGTCCGTAGCTATAGCTATCATATAGCTAGCATAAGCTTTTAGTCTCTAAACTCAGTCGACTTGACATTTTTGAATAGCCGAAAAAGACAGAATATATATTTTGATCATAAAACCTACCCGTACGTTTTGTCCATAGCACTTCTGGCCTTCTCAAGTATGGACATAACTTTCTGTTCAGGCGGTATGAGATTTTTGGCAAAAGAGGGCTAAGCCAGAGTCCTAAAAATTAAATTTCAAAATTCTGCAAGCATGCCATTCACTCTACCTGTAGCCTTGATGATGATGAAGCTTTTACCAATTTGTGATGCGCCGCCACCACCACCAGCACCACTTTCAGTAGTTGCAACTCCACATAATCATGCAACTTAGCCATCATGCTGGTATTGTCCATTAGCTCGCGCAGTCGCTCTTGACGAATGACATCATTACTGTCCGGAAATAAAAATTCCTAATAATTGCCGTGCTATTTTCGCAGTCCAGTGCATCGTTGTCTCCATTTTGCAATAAAACGTGTTAATCCAATTTGTGCAGACCAGGGACGCGTTCTCAGTTCTTAATTTTCGTCCGTTTAGTTAGATTAATTTTGTATTTCACCAAGAACTTTGTGTATTTTTGTCGCGGTATTGATGCAATCAAAATAGTTTCATTTAAATTCAATAAAACTCGGAAATTCTTCGCGAAATAGCTAACAATTTTTCACTTGCTAAACATTTTTGGAGCTCTTAAAATAATAAACAAAGAAAATGTCATATAAACGTCACGTGATGCGGTGATTTTCACATACAGCACACATAAGCTATACGTGTGTCCTAACTTAAATTTAACGAAGAAATTCAGTGTTTTTTTGACAAATTTTTTTGCGGGGACGAAGTTTCCTGTCTCCTTAGCCTGAACACAGTCATTTCGTTGACGATGAGCGATGAGCGATGATAGTTGTCATACGCTATCGACGGAACACAAACATATTTTCAAAGCGAAAGCGATGAGCGATGAGAGCTGTCAAAGTTCTCGCGCAGTTTTCATCCTGTTGAGATTTCACAGAAAATTTGGTGCAGTTCTTTTGCATTAATATTGTAACAACGTCTTTTCTAATTGATTATTAATAAATAATAATAAAGAATTTCTATATATATTTCAATATATATTTCAATTTGGTTTTGTTTCTGTTATTTAACCCAGAAAAGGTTATTATCCTTGGACTGATTAAACGGCTGATAATTTTCTAATTCTGTAAAGTCAAAAGTCTATGTCAATTTTTGTAAACAAACAAAAAAAAGAAGAACAAGACAAAATATGTGACGATGGAAGTAGAAATAGAGCGACCACCGACGATGGTTTTGTCGACGAAAGCTACGAAATTTTTTTTTTTTCGTTTCCCATAAGAGCCAATGTAATTTTGACACTAGCGATGTTATTTGTAGTCAACGAAATTTGACTGTGTTCAGGCTATATCTCTGTTCAATACGATATCTATTAGAGCCGCGGTTCTCAAAGTGTGTTCCGCGGAACCCTGGGGTTCCACGAACAAATTTAGGGGTTCCGCGTGACAAATTTAGTTTAATGTATTGACATTTACTAGGAAAGTTTCCTAGGAAAGTTTACAATCGGCCACCAAATTAAATTGAACATTTTTAAATAAGGTGGCTGAAAACACAAGCATCGTAATATTTAAGTAATATTTTGGTGCAATACGTCCTGTTTTACATTGGGCAATTATTGCTTTCAACTTTTTTGACGTTCCCCTTTGTGGTTGCCGTTTGCTTTAATATTGGGCAAGAATTGCTATCAAACATAACGTTATTAAACATAACACCCAATTTTAAAATAATCATGAAATTGGATTGAAAGCAGGTGCATTCTTCACATTAAAACTTTTTTATTTATTGTAGTTTATGTTTTGTATTTTTATTAATTATTTTTATGATGAACTGTTTTTTAAAGTTTTGTTTAATTCAATAAAAATCTGAAGTACCAAAATAATACTTGTTTCATTTAATATCTGCTTAAATTTTGAATAGTCGTTGGTTAAAAAAATATTCAGGGCTCCGCGATCATTGGCAAAAAATTTGGTGGTTCCACGATGTGAGGGTGAAAGTCGGTCCACCTCGTTTTCACCCCACCAACAATGACCATTTGTTATTAATTTGTTTTAAATCTTTATTTTTTATAAATTTATTTAAATTTTAATTTATAATTTATCAAAATGAATTTAAAATAAGAATGTAATAGAGTTAAGATAATGTAGTATTAGTTTAAAAGCGTAATCATGATCACCCTGTGGGAATAACAATAGGCAGTATGAGAAAACAGCTGATCTCGGGAGTCTCGAAACACTCTCGCGAGACTCAAACAGGACAGACCATAAGGTTATGAACAGAGATAACGAGATAGGAAACTGCTGAAAAATGCTAAGAAATGCAACTCTGGCATAAAGTAGTGTTTGTGAAAAACCTAAAAATGCTTCTTAGAAAATCAAACATCAGTCCCCCTATGAAGATTGTCAAGGAAAGGGAACGGGGTTTTTCGTATAGGAAAATCATAGTCACCACCCCTGTTGTTGATGGCACGTTCACGGGAGAGGGGTTAACATCAGACCCTGGATGAAGTGTGTTCGGGATTGAGAGGGGTAACATCAGACCCCAGATGAAGAGTGATCGGGACGGAGAGGGTTCTGCTTTGAGACCCCAATGACAATTCAGATTTTTAAGTCAAATCGTTTGTATTGAGATAGCAACTTAGTTAATTTTTCATATAAGTAATGAATTCGAAGACATCAATTTGTAATTATTTATTTATGCCAATATTTAGTCTATTTAATATCCATTTTAGTTTTTAATAGTTTATTTCTTAATTATAACCTATTTGGGAAAAGTATTTTAAGTTTAAAAATCATTGCAAGTGCAGATTAAAACCAAAAAATCTAATGTAAATTATTTCATACGATCAAATCCGCCACTATTTTATACCAGAAACTGTATGACCTATTCTATGAACAATTCAAGCAAAATAAAACATTGTAAAATTAAATTGATTATCCAATTAAAATAAAAGAGCAGACATGAAATGGCGTTGGTATACCCTCATATTTTAGTTCACCTCGCCATTGAATTTGCCCATACTAGTGTTGCCCGTTTGTATAGAACGCAGCTATTTTTGCGCCTGTTGTGAATTTTGGTACCAAAGCAGTGTTGCCGGTATGCTACAATATAAAATAAATTTGACTTTTTTCTTAATTAGCAAATATATTAGTGCATAAATGTGCTTGAACTGTTAACAAAACGTTTATTCTATCTTCGCGGAGTACAAATTACTTCCTATAATAGAAAATTATTGTGTTCCTTACACTGAGTACTACAAAAAGTACTTTTACCTTTTTCGTACTTTCTGAATTTTCTTTTGTTAACGTAAAATGTAACGCTGCTTTATAATATCATTGATTTTTTCACCACAATTCACGAAATGAATAAATTTTAGATGAAATCTTCTATTTTATTCATGGATATCGTATTTAACGATACAAATAATGTTAACTAAATGTACAGAACTCCGCCATTTGTTTGTTTAGGTGTATTCTTTATTTTCAGTAGTTATGAGTAACTTTCTTTCCTTTTATCTTTGCTGCAATAGCTAAACATTCTAGCTAAATTTCAAAAGTTCAATAACGAACATGATTGTGATGTTATAAATCTTCTGGACGCAAGATTGCATATGTGTTCCAAGCAACCATGTTGGTATTGTATTTAATACCAAACAGCCTATTATGACCAAGTATATTCGTCCCAAATTTCACAGCTCTATTAGTTCTCCCTTAATCGTGATTTCTCCCTTAATCGGACTGACTTACAGGCAGACGCCTCCTTTAATGCGATACAAACGGAAGCACAAAGTGAATCTATCCCTCATCCTTTCGGGTGTAGGGTAAAAAATAATTGCTTTTAAATAATATGAATTTAAGTTCTTTCATGTATTTATTTACTTATGCATACAACCACATTAAGTGTTTATCCGATACATAACATTTAAGTTATTAGATGAATAATTTTTCCTACAATATTATATAGTAACTTTTAAATGTACAGTCTGAATTATAAAAATAATATGTTGCACATTTCATTGTTCTTTTGATTTAAAGCTAAAGTAATTCCGGCGGATTTGTGCGTGAGTAAATCGAGCAACCGTGTGGCCAAGTACAGCAACGCCCGTACTAGAAAAAAATACAAAAACATCACATAAAACACTTAAATAATAATTTAATCATTAATTAAAGTACTTTTTCTGAATTTCTCCATTTGCGTTGCGATTCCAAATGCTAAGTTTATTTCCATTTCCATTCAAATCGATTGACTGAGCCCCGTGGCTCCCGACGATAGTATCACATAGTGTTCATGATTGTGTGACAAGGTGGTGCCTTGATATGCTGGCATCGGATCCGATGCGGTACCACTCAAAACATGACCTATCAACTCCGATTGTCCGGAGAAAAATACCAGAAGTCGCAACAAACTTCCCTGCACTGAAATTTCCATGCCTGCTGTTGCAGGCCAATCATCCTGCTCCAAAATAGCAAGCCGTTCATATACAGCCCCGGCAAGTGCTACTTGCGAGGTCCAGTGCATGATTTAACTTCATTTAAATTCACTAAAAACGCTAATTTCTTTGCGAAATAGCTAAACAATTTTCACAAGCTAAACACTTTTTATCTGTTAAAATAATAAACAAAGGAAATGTCATATAAACGTGACGTCTTGTGGTGAACTACATATACACGACACATACACTATACGTGTTTCACCTAACTACCAAATTTCGTTTTTTTTTTTTATACGATGGGTCTCTAAGCAGTTTCCTATCTCGTTATCTCTGGTTATGAAGACTGTGTGTTCAAATATGAACACAAATGTAGGAATAAATATCTCTCATGCATATTAATAAATACAGTCCATACTAATAAGATGTATAGGAGGAGGAGAACATATAAAGTAGATATATAAATTTATTATTTTATTACATTAGAATTGTAGAAACAGGATACATAAACTTATTATTTTATTAGAAACATATAAAAAAAGGGTTATTCTGAACAGACGTGAAGGCTGGTTCTGCATACTAAATTACTACCGAGCGCAAGCAGTAATTATGTGGTTGTCTTCTGCTTCGTCGTCGTCACTATGTTTAGAATGCGCCCCACACTACGTTTTTCACGCAGCATATTTAATTATAATCTTCTATAGTTTAGATATTTATATTACGACCAGCTTAAGACTATATAAGAAGAGAAATTGTCAAATAAAAATCAGTTTCGTAACGAAATTCAGTGTGAGAGTACTTATTTCAACATTTGGTCCTTCGAAGCCACTTTCAGAATTTTCCCTCACCAGTGGTAAGAGATTCTGAAAAGTTTCAGAAGTATAACCTAATAAAATATTAGGAATTTATCAAAAACAAAAATTGAATTCTAAAACTCTAAAATAGAGTAGAATTATAAAAAAATATTTTTGAGTTTTCCCCCACCAGTGGTAAGAGGCTCAGAAATATATAAAATAGAAGCCTTTTGAGTTTTCCCCCACCAGCGGTAAGAGACTCAGAAGTTGTTTAAAAATATTTAAATTAACTAAACATAGTGTTTGGTGAAAAGCGTTTCTGGGGCTTGAACACCAGAAAGTGAATAAGTGTAAAGCGTTTCTGGGGCTTGAACACCAGGAAGTGAATAAGTGTAAAGCGTTTCTGGGGCTTGAACACCAGAAAGTGAATAAGTGTGAAGCGTTTCTGGGGCTTTAACACCAGAAAGTGAATAGTGAAAAGGGTTGTGTTGTTTAAAAAAAAAAAAAGGAGAAATACGCATCGTAATGTCGACTCGACAAAAATTATTTGAGAAGCAGAAGCAGATTGGGAAGGATATAATCTGCATCTACAACAAGGCTCAGGAGAAAGGTATTCGCCAAGCCACAAAAGAGGAAAAAATAACTCGTTTAACCAGGCTATGGCAGGAATTTGAAAAAATCATCATAGTCTAATGGCTGCTGGAGTAACAGATGAAGACTACTTCAGCAAAGACTATTTCGATGCAATATTTCAAATATTTGAAAAAACTCTTAAAATACTAAACGAAACGAGTATATTACCGCCGCTATCATTAGACGATACGTCTACTCAAGGCACAGTTAAAAAGCCAGTACTCCAAACTCAACAAATTGAAAATATGGGAGAAAGTAAAGCAAATACGTCATCCAATATTCACAAACAACTGGTGACAAAAATAAGTAACATGGAGCAACTCCTAACGGAAACATTAAACAATGTGGAAAAATCATCACCTTCAGAGCTTGCCGTAGTCAAGCAAATACTGGAAAAAAGGTTTGCAACTATAGAAACAGCCTATGCAAAACTAGACGGTGAAACAAGTGATGCAAGTACACTAGATGCAGAATTTGAAAATATTTTTCAATTATATTTTTCAACAATGAAAACCGTAGCACGGAAAATCGACACACCAGAAATAAAACCAGCGACAAGCACGGTAAGACTGGAAGAAGTAAAAATTCCACCATTTTACGGAGATGTGAAGGAGTGGTCATCCTTTTACGATCTTTTTAACAAATTGATACATGAGGTGAAGCACATTTCGGAGGTGGAAAAAATGTACCGCCTGAAAACGATGGTCAAAGGCGAAGCAGGTAGACTGATACAGCACCTGAATGTAAGCAGCACAAATTATGAAGCAGCATTGGAAATATTGAAACAAAGGTACGAGAACCCCCGGATTTTATTTACCACATTGGTAGATAAGTTATTAGACCAACCTACAGTGAGCAGTGAATCAGCGTCAAGTATTCAAAAATTACTGGATACAACAAATGAATGTATACACGCACTAAAAGGTATGAAAATAAATATAAATGATGCTGATCCCATCATAGCAAGAATAATAATCCGTAAGCTGGACAAAGACGGATTGCGATTATATGAACAAAATGTTCGTAAAACGAAAGAAATCCAAACTCTTCGAGATGTACTGTCTTTTTTGGAGTCACATTATCAGACAATAAGTGCAGTTGCTAGGAAGCAATCAGGTAGCTATAACAGATACAACGCCGGAACGGCATTCAAGAGTAACAAGCAGAATTCGAATGTCTGTATGGTATCGCAAAAAATATGCCACTACTGCAATATATCCGGACATGAGACATCAGACTGCCGAAAATTTTTAGGGTTATCAATAGAAAACCGTCGCACGTTTGCTTACAACAACAAATTATGTTTTCTGTGTATTAATCACAAAACAAACACCAGATGCGTTAGCCCGGTAAGTAAATGCAAAGAGTGTGGAAAGAGACACAACACCTTGCTTCACAAGGATTTCCAAAATACTACGGAAAAACCTAACAGGAGCACAACCATGGTAATCAATGAACCATCACCAACAATTCTCCTCGCTACTGCCTTAGTAAAAATAAAGTCTAGTAGTGGAGAAAATATTTTGCTCCGCGCCCTAATCGACCAAGTATCGCAGATGACAGCAATAACAGAAGAGGCATCTCAGATCTTATCACTTCCACGTATAAAGATAAGAACAGAACTCCAGGGTCTTGGTAATTCAGATGTGGGCATATCAAAAAGTAAAGTCACCATTGAAATAAAGCCGAGATTCACTAGTGATTTTGCGGTACAAACAAAAGCTCTTATTTTACCCCACATAACTGGATCAAAACCTGACAACAACTTTAAGTATGACATCCAGCAGTGGCAGAACTACATTTTGGCAGATCCTTCCTTTAATAGGTCAGACAGAATCGACTTATTAATAGGAAGCGACTTGTATGGCGCAATAATCGATGAAGGAATTGAGAAAAAGGACGGAGTACTTGCACAAGCCACCAAACTCGGATGGATTCTTTCAGGCATCATAGAAAGAAAGGTAAATAATAATAAAAAATCAGTCGCGCTGACAAATCTAGAACGATTTTGGGAGCTGGAAGAAATACCAACATCACCCCCCACAAACACAGAAGACGAAAGATGCCTGAAGTTTTATAGCGAAACAACAAGGATTAATAATTCTGGAAAAATAGTTGTAAAGCTGCCCTTCATAGATGACAAGGAGTTAGGTGATTCCAGAAAACAAGCAATGGCCCGTTTTCTAGCTCTGGAACGAAAATTTGAAAAAAATCTCCAATTGAAAAACGACTACGTACAATTCATGAGAGAATACCTAGAGTTGGGCCACATGGAGGAAAGTCCACAGTTGCGAATGGGAAAATATTACATGCCTCATCAACCGGTAATTCGTCAAGAAAGTTTAACCACAAAATTAAGGGTCGTATTTGACGCTTCTGCCAAAACTTCCAACGGCAGAAGCTTAAATGACATAATGTTGGTAGGACCAAGACTTCAGAAAGACATCTTTGATATAATACTCAAATGGCGATACTGGCAAAATGTCATAACCGCTGATGTGGAGAAGATGTTTCGACAAATAGAAGTAGCAGAGGAAGACCAAGCGTACCAGTATATTTTTTGGAGAAGAAAAAGTAGCCATCTATACTCCGACAATGGAACAAACTTCATCGGAGCAAATCAAAAACTAGACGTGGAATTTAAGAAAGCGTTAAATGATAATTCGTCAATCGCACCGATACTGGCAAATGAGGGCATTCAGTGGCACTTTATCCCGCCTGGAGCTCCTCACATGGGAGGAATTTGGGAAGCCGGAGTAAAATCAGTTAAGTATCATATTAAACGAGTGATTGGAGAAACGAGGCTAACATTTGAGGAAATGACAACATTACTAACTCAAATAGAAGCAGTATTAAATTCGAGACCACTTTGTACATTGAGCTCAAACATTACAGAAGATTTAGATGTCTTAACGCCAGGTCACTTTCTAATTGGTCAGCCACTGCTCGACTTTCCTGAGGGAAATTGTGAGCCCAACATGAGCTCACTAGATAGATGGAAAGTAATTCAAAAAATTAAAAGAGATTTTTGGCATCGTTGGAAAGAAGAATACTTAGCTACACTGCAACAGCGAAGTAAGTGGAAATTCCCGCAGGAAAACATAAAAACTGGTGATGTGGTGCTAGTGAAACAGGAAACTACACCACCTTCAAGATGGCCACTAGGAAGGATTACTGACGTTCATTTAGGCAAAGATGGCAAGGCAAGACTGGTAACTCTAAAGCTGCAAAAGACTTCGTTGCAGCGACCAATCAGCAAAATTTGTCAACTGGGTATTACTGAAACTCAAGCAACAAAGGATGAAAGACCAAGGGCGGTCAATCTAACAAGTTTGAAATCAAAAGAACATAAAGGTCCGAATTACACGATTCTTTGGTTTCTTCTTCTTTACCTTATGCTGTCGGTAAAGGGCATAAAGGCGACAGCATTTCTAAACGGATCAGCCATCTCACCACTTCATGATGGAACCGCAATATATTTTGACAAAATTGGCCAACTCAACGTAGAAAGCTCTAAATGGAACCTAATTATATATTATGATTTAGGTTCATACTTAGAGGAAATTAAAACTATTCCAGGCTTCATTCATAGGCTCCAGGAACAATGCCATCGTCTGGAAAAATACAAGGAAGCATGCGAAGCTATGTCAACATATATGGAACGTCGTTACACCTTTATCAAACAAAATAATGAATTTCTTGTAAGAGGAAGGCGGCCGAGAAGAGCTCCATTTGAATTCGTGGGATCATTATATCACGTTCTCTTCGGTATAATGGATGCGGATGACAGAGAATCAATGGAGGAAAATATGAGAAATCTTTTAGATAACCAACGGAACATAAAGGATTACGTCCAGAAACAGACCTCCGTAGTAGATTCTACAGTAAACATTTTGAAGAAAACCACGGATGAAATCAACATTAATTTTGACAAACTAAGACTTCAATTGAGAGCATTCTTTGACGAATCCACAAAGAAGCAAAATGCAGATAGAAGTGTCTTGGTATTTCAGCTCATAACCTCACAGCTGAATGCAATTATAGATGAATGTAGCAGTATTCAGTCTTCGATAATAAGCCTTTTGATTGATATAAACCACGGACATCTCAATCCTCAGTTATTGAAGCCAGATCAACTGAATCACGAATTGGAAAATATTAAGAAGCAACTTCCACCAACAAAAGTGTTACCTGGAACCCAATCCGGAGAGGAGCTAGAAGAAGTTTATAGACTACTATCAGCTAAAGGAATCATAGTGGACCACCGATTGGTAATACAAGCGAAAATTCCACTACTAAGCAGCAAATCTGCAGATATTTTTAGGATTATTCCACTGCCAATTGAATTGAACAAAAAAATAGTAATAGCACAAGTAGACGCCGACTATATAATTTACGATTCTCAATCGATCTCATACACGTTGATGACCCTATCGGAGCTCAACACATGCCAAAGGGACTCGGATAGCCACTACTTATGTGACATAAACAAACCGCAGCGATCAGCATCTGACGATCAATGTGAGATTTCAGCATTTAAAGGAATCAGACGCAACGTATGCTCCTATAGAGAAATACAACAACGCGATTTCTGGCAGGAACTCTCAACAAGAAATCACTGGGTTTTCAAGTTATACTCCAATAATCCTTTGTATGTCGACTGCGGTTTCAACAAACAATACTGGCGAAAACTTCCTCTAAAGGGAACTTTAGAACTCAAGGCAGACTGCACAGCCATCTTCAATGGGACATCTCTTAACTCTTACAAACAATACGAATCTCAAGTGTATGAGGTCAAGAAACCAATCTCCTGGGCAAAAAACATCAGCACACTCGACGAGAACCAGATTAGGCCACCAGAGGCGACGATGATCGATAATAGCCGGAATATACTCGAGCTGAGACAACACCTGGAACAGTTGAAGGAGGCGCACATAGACCTGACGGCACTAAAGTTTCACACTCTAAGCGGGCACACATCCCTTATATTAATCCTCATAATTTCAATAATAATTCTAGTTATATTCATTAAGCTCAAGTGTTGCAAGGATAAGAATAAAATCAAAATAGATTTCTCTCCTCCTCTCCCTCGGCAGAATGTTCAAATATGAACACAAATGTAGGAATAAATATCTCTCATGCATATTAATAAATACAGTCCATACTAATAAGATGTATAGGAGGAGGAGAACATATAAAGTAGATATATAAATTTATTATTTTATTACATTAGAATTGTAGAAACAGGATACATAAACTTATTATTTTATTAGAAACATATAAAAAAAGGGTTATTCTGAACAGACGTGAAGGCTGGTTCTGTATACTAAATTACTACCGAGCGCAAGCAGTAATTATGTGGTTGTCTTCTGCTTCGTCGTCGTCACTATGTTTAGAATGCGTCCCACACTACGTTTTTCACGCAGCATATTTAATTATAATCTTCTATAGTTTAGATATTTATATTACGACCAGCTTAAGACTATATAAGAAGAGAAATTGTCAAATAAAAATCAGTTTCGTAACGAAATTCAGTGTGAGAGTACTTATTTCAACACTGTGAAACGACACGCCGGGAGCAAGCGTGTTTCTTCCATTTAAACCTATGTATAAACACTTCCCTTTACTTTGTCATAACCATACTAGCATGAAGCGCTTTCTCTTTTTCTCTTATGTTATTAGAATAATACTGTAATAGTTCTAAGATTGTCTTTTTCAAGAAATGTAAAATCTTTATCTTTAACTCTGTATTTAAAGTCTCAATAAACTGAACTGAACTGACAGTGAAACGATTGATTGTAACCGCAGAATACCGCGATGCGCGATGCGCGAATCTCTCTCTCGTCGCGCGATGCCCTTAAATAGACATCGCGTGACGCTGTTAAAAATTTGTTTACGTTCCATATTTCTGGAAACATGTGCTTGCTTCTGCAATTTGTTCGCCGCCACCAGCCGCTCACCAATTGCCTTACAAATCTTGTCCTTCTCCAATATATTTTTGTTCCCTAGAAATAACAAATAGTACAGCACTCCGTTGCGCTGAACATTTTATATTCCGCCTTCATATTTTATTTGCATTTTAAAAATTTGTGGAAATTTTTTGCAAATTAAACTTTTACTTGTAAATTTGAATAAATTTTGAAGTCTAAAACATATGGTTCTAGTTTACATTTTCTATACAAAAGCAACGAGTAAAAGCAGCGAAACAACAAGTCCTCCAGTTTTTCGGTAAGAGGTGGCCATTTTTTTTCTGAGAGTGAGTAAAAACAAAGACATCAAAAAACAAGAGAGCAGCGCGATAGAATAGATCTATCGAATCGCGACACATCGCGCGATTCTGTGACGTCAAATTCCTATAGAAAACACATAGGGAGAGTTTTACGCATCGCGCATCGCGGTATTCTGCGGTTAAGCATTAAACACAATCACAGCAGCGAGAAGCAACTTCATTTCTCAACTGTCAAAATTACATGGGCTCTTATGGAGATCAAGAAAAAAGTTTGATTTCCATTTTGCTGCCCTTACTTGCTGCTGAATCTTCAATTTGCTGTCGAGCTAATTCGAATTTTGACGGCAGCAAAACGCATTTTTGTTGTTTTACACAGCTGTTTTGAAACAAACGAAATTTTTACATTTGATTTTCTCATATGCAATTTTTTGCTGCCGGAAGATGCTGCTCTGCCATTTGGTTTAACGACACGCTATTTCTTGCAGCCCTTACTTGAAGTTGCTTCTCGCTGCTGGGTTTGTGTTTAATGCTTTACAATGAAGCAGTGAGTCAAGCGGCGACGGTCAAACAGGACAGATCGGTGAACTACGCAGACCTCCGAGTTGAAAGGAACGCGAGCAACAGACGAAGAGCGAGCCGGGCCTAGTAGGTCGTCGGTACGTTATAACGACAGAGACAACAACAGACGGAGAGCGAGCCGGGCCTAGTAGGTCGTCGGTACGTTGCAACGATACAACGACAGAGACAGCAACAGACGGAGAGCAAGCCGGGCCTAGTAGGTCGTCGGTACGTAGTAACGACAGAGACAGCAACAGACGGAGAGTGAGCCGGGCCTAGTAGGTCGTCGGTACGTTGGAAACGACAGAGACAACAACAGACGGAGAACGAGCCGGGCCTAGTAGGTCGTCGGTACGTTGGAAAAGACAGAGACAACAACAGAGAACAAACGGACATTTTGTTTTTTTCCGGACGGAAGTGGACATTTTGTTTTATTACATATAATTAAATATCACTTTTAAAAAGAGAGCCAGCAGAAATCGGCACGATAGTAACTTAGCTCTAACTAGTTTAAGAATAAGGAAGAAATTTAATAAAGTGAATAATAGAAAAGAAACAGTGTTTTTGTTTTCTTTTCCCCGGTCCTCTGCGAATCAACAAATTTTCTGTCACGAACCCTGGACATCCGGCGAGCATACCCGGAGCAAGAAAAAGTTCGTCACAACAACCAAAATAGTTTGACAACCACTGCATTAGAGGTCTGCATGAGACGATCCAAAAGTACTTTCAAGATACAGGAAAAAGTTCGAGAATTGACTGCAGAGTATCTTTTAATTATTCGAATCGATTGAGACTGAACGAATACTCCGTTGAAAATTCTACACTAGACGACTCGGAACAAAACTATTATTCGTTGTTTATGAATTGGAGGGGCACCGAATAAAAAAATGTTCATATCGCCTAGGGGAAAAAGGCGTTTTTACTTTACGCCTAGGGGAAAAAGGAAAGATGTTTGGTTCTTATCTATTTGCTGAAGTTTTTGTTAGTGGAATCGAAAGAGGTAGTCGCCGGTCTTTGGAGTTTGAGCAGTGAGAATGAGGGAGAGTTTTTTTTAGGGAGAGTCTTTATTTGCCGATAATTTTCAGACGCTTCTGCTGAAAGCAGACGGCGGTCTGCTGCCTGCCTGCTAGGACGGCAAATATCGACACAAACATGCATTTGATATTTGCGGGGAGGGAAAGGGGGGGAGTTTTTTGGTTTTTTTATTTGCACATTTTTGGGCCCTTTTGCCTGCCTTGCTCCGACGTTATCTGTTGTCCAACGCCTTTTCCCTCCATTCGGACACTGTCTAAAAATTACGTAGTTTCTTTCGGTTATGTTATCTGTTATTGTATTTTGTTATTGTTTTCGATTCCTGTTGCCGTCCGTAATGAAGGAGGATATACATACAATGTTTTCATACATAATGTACATACATGCTTCAGAGCAAAAAAGTTTATTCGATGGACGTAGCCGTACGTCTATGTTGCGCCACATTCTTCGTACGCCCATGTTTCGCATCATCATGGATTTTACGGCAGCTTCTTTTATCAGCATCAAAGCCGGCAGGAATTTCGCCTTTATTTATGGTGTGTGAAGCAATTTTTTCATGGGGCTCGATAGCCTAGTAGTAAAGAATATGTAATAAATAGAAGGTGCATCTTATACATGTTTCAGAGCAAAAAAGTTTCTTCGATGGACGTAGCCGTACGTCCATGTTGCGCAACATTCTTCATACGTCCATAACCTGAGGTTTCTTCTATGGAGGTAGCCGTACGTCCATGATGCACAACATTCTTCGTACGCCCATGTTTCGCATCATCATGGATTTTACGGCAGCTTCGGTTATCAGCATCAAAGAATATACCAATTTCGCCTTCATTTATGGTGTGTGAAATTGTTTTTTATAGGGCTCGATAGCCTACTGGCTAGAGTAGCTTGCTCGCAGGCAGAAAGGCCTGGGTTCAAAACTGGGAGCGGGAGTGGTTATAAAATTTTTTTTTTCTAACTATTTTTTCAATTTAAACATGATTTTTGTAATTTTTGTCCATTTTTCTTTTTATTCGCGTCTCCATGCCGGTAGCGCGATTCTCTAACTTCCTAACGATGAAATTCGATATCGTTATCGGTAGTTACCAACATTTTTCGAAGAAGCTATTCTGTATGTAAAACTTAACGATAATACTCGAAATACTGACAAATAAATGAGCGAAAAAAATCGTTTCTTCTTAAAAGTTGTCGGTATCTCAGCGACAGCATTGAAAGGCTCGATAAGACTACCGAATTTTAAGACGTTAGATTTTTGAAGTAAATTCTGAGAACTTTTCTGAAATTTGAAGAATTGCGAATTAAGTTTACGTTTCAAATTGTTACAAACCTGCAAATAATTAATTCAAATAAATAATTCCAACTGTGGTAAGTACTTTAAATTGGAACAAGAGCGATAACTTCGGCCTGGCGGCAACTTATATGGTATACCATGTGGGCGGACCACGTCCATTTTTTTTTAAAATAAAATTTTAGCTTCAAATTCGCTCTAGAAGCTGAGAAATTGAGCTATAAGTTCGGATAAATTCATATTTGCTATAAAAAGTGGGTGTGGAACTAGTCCGATTTTTCACATTTTAAAAACCAAACAGCCTAGAGTCACAGAGAATATTTGTGCTAAATTTCATGGCAGTATCTCTATACGTTTTCCTGTAATCTTTATTTCCATAGACGGCTGAAAAAATGTCTTTAGGATACCTTGGCTTCCAAATTGAGGACTTGGAGTACCGAGGATATAATTGTCAACGACGCAGTTATAGATGGCTTTTGAGGGAAATAGAAAACCCATTCGACTTAAATGATAGTGATTTTAAATTATTTTATAGATTAAGTCCGAATCTGACTTACAGAGTAATTGACTCCATAAAAAGCAGGCTTCAGGGTTCGAGAGTCACAAATCTCACTGCTGAAACACAGGTAAAAGCTTATTTGCACAAATAAATATATGTAATACTAGTTACATATATTGATAATACCTATATGTTTAGGTCTTTCATAAAAGTCTTTCATAACAGTTATTCAAAGACTTTTAAAATAAAAGTCTTTGGATAACTCTTATTCAAAGACTTTTAAAATAAAAGTCTGGATAACTGTTAAAAAAAGACTTTTATAAATGACTTTTAAAAATAAAAGTTGCAAGGTTTTTCTTCTTGAAGACTCCTTTAAAATGTGATGAACACTAAAAGGCATGTTTTAGGTTAGGTTAGGTTAGGTTTACAAGAGGGACCCGTCTGGGTCATCCAGTGCGAGCACCGGATACACTTAGGCCAAGCGGCCCATTGTGCGCCTCCGTGTAATACAGGGATACAGAAGTCGTAATGATTTAAGGCTCGTAATGCCTTTGCTCAAATAGCCTCGTATCTATTACGAAGCTTTTCCTCCACCCTCTAAGCCTTCCACCCTCTGCTACCAACATCCTTGAGGGTGGTAAATTGTGTTGAGCCCAGTGTTATCAACCTTATTCTGCAGAATGCAGGGCAGTCACACAGATAATGCTCTAGTGTTTCAGGCTCTTCCAGACAGGATCTACAGATCTCGGATTCCAGATTTTGGAATTTCCGAATGTGGCCTTTAAGTTCGTTATGACCCGTCAGGATGCCTATGAGCTTCCTTAGCTCATTTTTACTTCTTGATAGAAGTTTCTTAGTTTGGGTCACGTCAGGCTTTTCCCAAAGTAGCTTTGCTACTTCGGAGCTTTCCGACTCATTCCATGCCCTAAGGTGTTGGTCATTTGCCCAATCCGCTATTTCATTTTTTATAGCTTGAAAAGGTTTTTTAACTGCTGGGGTAACCTCGTTTAATTGAGTGCTCTCCCGCGCTAGCTCGTCTGCCCTTTCGTTACCTTCTATATTACAGTATCCAGGCACCCATATCAAGTACACAGAGTGTACTTGACTTAGAAGTGTTATAGCCTCTTTGCAGCTACGCACCACTTCTGAGGACGTCCTGTCGTTTGTTATAGCTTTGATAGCTGCTTGGCTATCCGATAAAATTTTACAGCAACTACCCGACAAGCTGTTATTTAATAGCCATTTCACCGCCTTCATAATGCCAAACACCTCTGCCTGAAAGACAGTGTTCACATTATGTAGCCTGAATTTATTTCCAAATTTATTATTATTACAAAGAATCCCGATCCGGTGCGCCCATCCATCTTCGATCCATCCGTGTATATATGTATATGTCTCGGTCCAGTCCTCCTAGCAATTCGGAGTTCCAGCTCTTCCTGTTCGGAATGGTGGACTCCACTGGAGTTCTGAAAATTTCTTCCTGGATACGGTCGCACTCCAGATCCGCGCGATCTATGTTAAGGCATGTTTTACTTCGCGCTTATTTGTTTTTTACTATTATTATTTTGAACTTATCTTCAAAAGATGAATCATCAATTCTGATCAATTTCTTATAGGATTTCTAACTTTTCTAAGCGAATTTGATTTAACGCGATTAAAAAAATGTTCCATTCCTTTTTACAATTTAAGGCGGTCGAAGAAAATCATTTAAAAAAAAATTTAGTTAGAACAAGTAAGAGCGTTAACTTTGGTCTGGCCGAAGCTCATATACCCTACACCCGCATCTGTCGAAGTGAGGAAAAAAGTGGGCGGAAGACACCCACATTCATATCACTTACAGATAGTAACTTTTGATTTATTAACTCATTTACTGCATTTTTCTCAATAAACACCTCATAATATACTATGGTATACCAGTGGTCGTGTCACGCCAATTTTTGGTGCAATGAGTCTCACTAACACTGTAAACGCGGCACTGAAATTTCAGCTTCGGATCCGAACTACAAGCTGAGAAATTCAGGTATCAAATTGGATGCATTGATATTTACCTAAAAAGTAGGCGTGGTGAACAGATAATTTTCGACATTAGAGAGCTCTAAATGAAACAGAATATATCATGATTATGCTTCCACTCGTTTTCCTGTAATCGTGGTTTTGTCACCACGAGAAAATTCATATTTGCTATAAAGAGTAGGCGTGGCACTTGTCCGATTTTTACCAAAAAGCCTATGGTAAAATATACTATTCGTGTTATTAATACACACTCACGTCTGTCCCCGTTGCTAGTCTTTTTATGATAATAGACATGATTGTTACCTTTGAAATATAAGTTTCGAAAAGCACCCCCTAAATTAAATTTTTACATGCGTGCGAAGTACGAGTTTTTTGCATTTTTTGAAACGAAGTACGAGTTTTTTGCAATTTTTTGTGAAAGTGGTAGTGAAATTTCAGCAAAAATGCATATGTGTTAAGTGGCGAATTCGAAGTGTCTTTTCTCGTATTCTCTGGTTCAGTAGCGCGATTCTCTAACTTCCTAACGATGTAAATCGATGTCGTTAGTTAGCTATTTTTATAGCTTGCGATAACGAGTGAAATCGTTAAGAGTGATTCTCTAAAATTACCCAAGCGATTTTTGTCGGTTATAATTTGTTGAAAAATACCGACAAAAATCGGTATGAAAATTAAACAAGTAAGAGCGTTATCTTCGGCCTGGCCGAAGGTCATATACCCTACACCCGCATCTGTCGAAGTGATAAAAAGTGGGCGGGTGATACTTACTTTTTTCTAATTTACAGGGAGCACATTTTGATCTATTAACTGATCTACAAAATCGCTTTTCCTACCAAACACCTTATTACATGGTATAGTATATAAGTGGGCGTATCACGCCCATTTTTGGGAATATATTTAAGTCTAAGATGGTGGACTCGGAAATAAAATTTTAGCTGAAAATTCGGTCTACAAGGTGAGAAATTGAGCTAAAAGCACGGATGAGTGCATATTTTCTAGAAAAAGTAGGCGTGGCACTGGTCCGATTTTTCCCATTTTCAATACCAAACAGCGTAGGATAATAAAGAATATTCATGCCAAATTTCATGACGATACCTCTATTCGTTCTCCTGTAATCGTGATTTCCACAGACGGACGGACGGACAGACAGACAGACAGACGGACGGACATGGCTAAATCGAATCAGGAGGTGATTCTGAGCCAGAATATATATACTTTTCTATACCTGCCACGCCTCCTTTAATGCGTTACAAACGGAAGAACAAAGTGAGTATACCCTCATCCCTTCGGGTGTAGGGTATAAAAAATACGGCATCTCAGCAGTTTTAATGTCAATAAATTCGAAATTTTATAATTTTGATAATTTTGAAATTTTTAAAAATCGTTGCAAAAGATGGAAGATCCAATCTAATGATGTAAGTATACTATTTTTAAAATTTATTTTAGTTCGGTTGCAATATGTGTGCAAAACGAAAACAAATATATGTACGTATTTCTTAATTTAAAAATTCGTTTGAAACAAAAAATATGTAGAAAGAAAGCGGACGAGCATCTTCGCAGCAGTACACTTATATGGTGGACTATTTCCTAACCGAAAAAGGTCTAGCGGAAGGAAAAATTAAAAAGCTGACGGGCTACCAATCTTTGGCCCAAAATAACCAAACTGAGCTAAAAGTTTTAAATTTACTTGGTTCTGCATATGTAGAGGGAAGTGCTGATTGTGCAGACAGCATTCCGGAAGAAGAGGTATTAATATTACCTTTTAGGGTATGTATTAAAACCTATCCTTCAAAAATATTTATATCTAGGAAGCTCAGCTGCAACTCTCAGAAGGAATAGTTTCAATGCAGGTTTCAATGCAGGCACCCATACACTGCACATTCATGGTTTCGTCAAGTTCGTACTCTCTTTCCATGCACAGCTTGCATAAAAATGTGCGCTCTGGATCGCACTTTCCGTAGTAAACAACGGAAAAAGAGTTGCCAACCACACGCTGATTTGCAACTTGAATTTTTGCAACGTAAAATCTTATTATTTTTAGTTAGTGTTTTCCTATTGAAAAGTCCCAGAAAAGTGCTACAAATTATTAAAAATAATACTACCTGACGCCCTTTTAAGTTTTCAGTTAATTTAATGCAATGTTCAATGATTTTTTCAGTTTCTAAAAAGCGTACACAGAGATTCTCAACTTTATTTGTGCGTATTGGCAACCCTTACAAATTTTTTTGTCATAATGCTACAAACAGCTATTTTGATTGATTTCTATTCCATGCATTGCTTGGTCGTCGTACTGATGCATGAAATGAATAGCTTGAATTTCGTTTAATTCTCTCTCGAAACTTAACATGAATATGCATTGCCTGGTTCAGCCTTTAGCAGAGATAAGGCGATAGGAAACTTCGTTCCCGCAAAAAAATATGTCGAAAAAAGACTGAATTTCTTCCTTTATTTTTTACGTGGGAACACACGTATAGCATATGTGTGCTGTATGTGAAGTTCGCCGCATTGCGTGACGTTTATATGACATTTTCTTTGTTTATTATTTTAAGAGCTCAACAAATGTTTAGCAAGTGAAAAATTTTTAGCTATTTAGCGAAGAAATTACGAGTTTTAATGAATTTAAATGAAATTATATTGATTGTATCAATACCGCGACAAAAATAAACAAAGTTCTTGGTAAAATACAAAATTAATATAACTAAACGGACGAAGATTAAAGGCTCAGTTTCATAGACTCCGTTTGCGTGCGTATCCGTCAGAAATCTATTACAACTATAACAATTATTGTTGTAAGCGCACGGACTCTATAGGCTTCCTGTGTATCCCTGTGTTTGCGCAGCTCTTGAACGGATTCTATGAAACTTGAAAATTTTCTGTTCCGTCGCTATCCGTAAGTTGTAATAGATTCCTGACGGATACGCACGCAAACGGAGTCTATGAAACTGAGCCTTAAGAACTGGGAACGCGTCCCTGGTCTGCACAAATTGGATTAACACGTTTCATTGCAAAATGGACACAACGATGCACTGGACTGCGAAAATAGCACGGCAAGAATTAGGATTTTTTAATTCCGGACAGAAATGATGTCATTCGTCAAGAGCAACTACGCGAGCTAATGGACAATACCAGCATTATTGTGGATTATGTGGAGTTGCAACTACTGGAAGTGGCGGTGGTTGTGGTGGCGGCCTCGGCGCATCGCAAATTGGTAAAAGCTTACCACCACATCATGGCTACAGGTAAAGTGAATGGCATGCTTGCGGAATTTTGAATTTCATAATTTTTTGTGGATTTTTAGGACTCCGGCTTAGCCCTCTTTTGCCAAAAATCCCATACCGCCAAAACAGAAAGTTATGTCCATACTCATGAGGAGACCAGTGCTATGGACGAAACGTACGGGAAGGTTTTATGATCAAAATATATATTCTGTCTTTTTCGGCTGATCAAAAATGTCAAGTCGACTCATTTTAGATACCGAAAGATGTGGATTATTATTGTGAAAGTAAATTTTTCTTCCTTTCATTGTAGACGAAGTTACGACGAACACGTTGCTTACAAGCAAGAAATTTATGATGGCTATAGCTACGGACATGCGCCAACACATGCGCCTCCTCCGCACGGACCGCAGAACAGTAGTATTGGCGTCTCTGGCATAGGTGCACGCGGCCCTTATGACACACCCGAATACGAACCGAAATATAACCGCAGAGATTATTATCAGCATTCACCAAATTACGGAGGTCTGTGGAATTATTTACAGAAATTGTTTATAGTAGTAAATTTTTATAAACACAAACAAACCCAAATTAATAAATGCTAATAAACACAAACAGACAAACAAATTAAATTACAAAAGAACCAATACATTTTTATTGTAGTTAATAATAGTTAAAAGTATAAAAATTTTCGGAGTAAATAGGAAATTTTTTTCTCTTTCAGCCACCGGTGAAAGTAAATCCAAATAGCGACCTCAATCAAAGTCGCAATAGAAGCCATGTTAATAGGTGAAATTTGTTTGCAGCGGGCCACTTAAATACAAATGCCCCCATGTCGGCACAAACAACCACCAATATTAATTAAATACTCTCTCTACAGCAGCAGCAACAACAGCAACCGCCACAGCAGCAGCACCAATAACAGCATCAACAGCAGCAGCAGCCATCACAACCAACACATCAGCAGCAATTATCATCGGTTGGATGCAGCGGCGGTGGGACCGGCACTAATAAAACAGCTTCAACAGCAATTCCGGCAATTCACTGCAATAATTGCAGTGAAATTTAAGGACATTTTATGTCTTTGTGATTAACATCATAAATAATGTTACTAGAAACAAATAAAGATAAATGCATTTCCACACCACCCAAGAGGTATGCACTGTGATGCGTTACCGTTTTTTTTTTTGGGTGTTCGGTTCCCCAGTAGGCCTATGTCACCCATTACAAATAAAGTTATATTAGAATGTTAACTTCAAAACTACACAATCCATTAATATCTTAGTGTGTTAATAAATACAAATGCATAATAATTTAAAATTAAACGCATTTTACCATTAAATAATTTGTTAGTAGTAGTTAGGAGCAAAATAGCAAAACAGAAGTTGATCGATTAGCTTTCTCTTATTTAGATTAACAGCGTTATGGCTTCCACAAATTCATTGTGAACTAACATATATGTGAAAAATGCGGTTAGGGCTAGAAAGCGTGAAATTAGCTACGAATACTTAGCTACGATTTTCTGATGGCAAAAAAATTCTTAAGTTATATTTTTGTAATTTTTTCAAGTTGTATTGCACCGATTGGCCTCATTGAGGTATCAAAATATAGGAAAAACTTTAAAGTTTTGAACCAACAGGTTGTCATTTTAATCGTATGATTGTAAATATACTTTATCATCGATTTAAAATAAAAACTATTTTGACCAATATTTTGTGTACCAAAGTGATTACGATTATAATTTTGGTACCAAAATATATCTAAAATAGTGCTTTATTATTGCCCATATGCCTCAACTATCTAGATAATGTTTAAGTACCTCATAACGACACTTGAAATTTTCGTTATGTATATTTAATGAAATATCTTTTGAACCTAAGTTAATAGGATTATAATTTTGTTAGCGAAACTTTTCTAATATTGTCTCATAAAATATTTATAAGGCTAAACTTAGCAAAAAAATGTTTAACTATATAAAAAAATCAATTTTAAAAAGCTGCTATATTTATTGAAATATCTTGTATACTAAGGTCAATTGAATCATTATTTTGGTACCAAAATATTTCTAAAATGGTACTTTATTATTGTCAATATGCCTCAACTTTCTGGAAAATGTTGAAATATCTAAAAATCAATGAAAATATTATCATACATTTTGGTTATTATCTTGCAAAAAAATAACAACAAAATGGCTGACCCTTTGTTTACATTTCCTTTGCTCCAGAAATTTTGTAAACAAAAATAATTAAAACAAAAGGTGACAGAACGACTACTCCCTATTTCCATTTCGTTTACTTTTTTAAACTTCTTAAAAATGGCCGCCAACCCATTTATATGTATATAAGTACTAATTGGTCTATATTCTCATTTCTTTCACTCCTTCAATCTTGCTCCAAAAATCAGCAAAACCGAAGTTAACAGATTAGCTTTCTCTTATTTAGATTAACAGCGTTATGGCTTCCACAAATTCATTGTGAACTATATGTAAAAAGTGAGGTTAGGGCTCGTGCGTGAAATTAGCTACGACGACTTAGCTACGATTTTCTGATGGCAAAAAATTCTTATTTAGTTATATTTTTGCAATTCTTTCAAGTTTTACTGAACCGATTGGCCTGATTGAGGTATCAAAATATAGGAAAAAAGTTTTGAACCAACAGGTTGTCATTCTAATCGTATGATTGTAAATATACTTTATCATCCATTTAAAATAAAAACTCTTTTAGCCAATATTTTGTGTACCAAAGTGATTACGATTATAATTTTGGTACCAAAATATATCTAAAATAGTGCCTTATTATCGCCCATATGCCTCAACTATCTAGATAATGTTTGAGTACCTCATAACGATACTTGAAATTTTCCTTATGTATATTTAATGAAATATCTTTTAAACCTAAGTTAATAGCATTATAATTTTGTTAGCGAAACTTTTCTAATATTGTCTCATAAATTATGTATAAGTTTAGACTTAGGAAAAAAATGTTTAATTATATAAAAAAATCAATTTTAAAAAGTTGGTATATATATTGAAATATCTTGTGTACCAATGTGATTATGATTATAATTTTGGTACGAAAATATTTCTAAAATACTACTTTATTATTGCCTATATGCCTCAACTTTCTAGAAAATGTTTAAATATCTAAAAATCAATAAAAATATTTTCATACATTGTGGTTATTATCTTGGAAAAAAACAACAACAAAATGGCTGAAACTCTTTGTTTACATTTTCGAAATCTGGTACTCAGAAAAATTATCAAAGCAATAACACAAGGGCTAATACATATATTTCTCTTTATCTTACTTTAGAAAACCCTTTCAATAATATGCTAGTACATAGCAGAAGTTGAAACAATATTCGTTATTATTTGTCCTTTGTCTGTTAATAACAGAAACTGTGGATTCTGTTTCTCACAAATTGTGCGCTACTTCTCTCCCACACCCTGAAACAATCGTCGCCCTCTCCTATGTTAGCACCACGTGTTCCAAGAAAAATTCCTCTGTGAAACCAAAACAAATGTAATTGTTTCTTTATTAATAGATTTCTCGAAAATTAAAAAAGATATCAACTCCGTTGAGGTATCAAAATTTAGGGAAAATTAGTTGCTTCTAATTTTGTTATAGAATTGCAAAAGATTCTGTCAAATAAATTACCTAAATGCGTTTAAAAAAACCAGTGATAGTTGGTCTGGTTTTTCTTCTATAACTTCTATACTAAAGTGGTTAGGGATATGACCTTTGTACCAAAAAATTTCTAATAATATGGGCTATAGGCTGAAATAGGTGCCATATGTCTAGATAATAGGTGCCAGCTACGGCGATTTTCTTTTAGGTTCCAAGAAATGTTAAACTGTTTTCGTTAATATCTCGGTACAAATAAGCCGTACGATTATAATTCGTGCACAGGCTGAAAGAGCATAATTTTCTGAATAAAACTGCATTTTAGTTTTTTTAATTATAACTTTTATTGATTTTAAATTTAATTTTGAAAATTAGTATTTCGGAGCTCTGTTAAGTAGGGTGGTTTACACAAAATCGTAGCTAACTGCCGTAGCTAATTTCACGCACGTCGCGGGAACAATCTAGTGACAGGAACGAATATTGGTGTAAATATCGTGAAACAAGTCAGTGACAGGAACGAATATTTTTGTGTGAATATCGTGTAACAAGTCAGTGACAGGAACGATTATTTGTGTGTGAATATTGGAACGAAGGCAGTCACTCAATAATATTTCATTCATGAAACTTTACAGAGACCAAGAAAACCTGTGGAATTGTTTCGATAAAAACTATCGAAATAGAGATATGAGAAAAGCATCTTTGGAACATATGGCAAAAGGAATGCACCTAGGTAACACCATTGAGGTAACCAAGAAAATGAAAAATTTACGATCCACCTACAATCAAAAAGGCCGCACTCACACAGGGAACATATGTCCCCAGTTTGGATCCAGGAAACATTTTCAGGAGCGTTCATATTTATGAGCTCAAAAAAGACTCCTTTTTCGGAAGAAAATATGTGTGCTCCAAAAAAGGACTCCGAAAAGAGTGGTTTATATCTTATATCTTATATGATTCAAATATGAATGTACAAATATATGACTCCGAAAAGACTCTTGTTTATGAACCACACCTGGGCACAGAATATTTTGACTCAGAAAACAATCTTTTTTATGAGGAAAATATGAGCCTTAAATTTTTTTTCCAAAAAAATATTGAAAAACTATACACTCTAATTTAGGACTCCGAAATGACTTATATTTATGTCTATATTGTAAGTCTACTTGATATATCTTTTTTCAAACTTTGCTTTTTAAGTAAAAAAATTTATTTCAATTGAAAAATTATAATATTTGATAAATTCATAGTCTTTTTGAACATTATCTTGAGTTGTCACTGTTTTTTGTTGACCCACATGTTCATCATCATCCGGCGATTCGCGACCTTCTTTAAAACGCGTAAACCACTCATGAGCTCATCATTAACGCACCATCAACTTTTTTCAACAATTCGTGCGTTGGGAAGGAAAATACACATATTTCAATCTTTTGGTAAATTAAAGTTTAATTTATATCGTATAATTTAAGAAATCCTAAATACATTTTACAGCATAAATATGAACATTTTTGGAGTCTGGAGCGATTAAAATTGTTTTCTCATATACCTTATTTAAGACTCTTTTCAGCGAGCCGTCTAGGAGGGGAAAACGCACATACGTCTGTGATTCTTTTATGAGTCCAAAAAAGCCGAAATTGCAAGTTAATCATAAAATGCTCAGAAACGATTCATAAAAGGCTCCGAAAAGATTTATAAAATGAGCAGAAAAGAATCATAAAAGGCTCAGAAAAGAATCATAAAATGCTCAGAAAAGAATCATAAAAGGCTCCGAAAAGAATCCTAAAAGGCTCCGAAAAGAATCATAAAAGGCTCCGAAAAGAATCATAAAAGGCTCCGAAAAGAATCATAAAAGGCTCAGAAATTATTATATTTTATTGAAATTTTACACATTGACACATTTTTTCTGAGTCTAAAAAGACTCATATTGTTTGCTGGGGAACTATTCATTTCATGTGTCCCCGATACCACTCACACAGGGGACAAATTGGAATGTGGGTTGTAGTGACGTATGATTTTGCAACAATATTTTTTAAAACGTTTTGCTACTTTGTAATACTTTTTTCCTAAATGGTAGTCTTTTCAATACTTTCGCAAATTATTTAATTAAATTTCATTTCGTGATACCGCGCATGAAGTTTGAAATGGAAATTTTAAAAAGATTCAAATTGCGTTAATTTCGATGGCTATAGACTGTGGAAGCATTATACATCATTCAGGATGAAGATGCAGAAATTATAAAGTACATTTTAAATACTGTGGAGCTATTGGAAGAAGTTTGGGGAGCTCGCCAAAGAAGCTGTTCAATTAAGAACTGGCGAAATGAAAAAAATTCAAATGGAGCTTTCGCGGTTCTGTCAATAATATGCAAATATGCGATAAATATTCCTACCGAAATTATTTACGAATGTCGGAGGATAAGTTTATCGCATTAATAAATTTGGTAAAAAATGATTTGAATAAGGTTGAAACGCATATGCGGAAACATATACCACCCGATGAGCAGCTGGCCGTAAATATTCTTTAAAATAGTACACAGTTCATTTTGTCGATTTGCTGGGAAACAACAATAATTCGTGTCCCAACGTTACAACGTTATTGAATTTGATCCAATGATCCAATACTCAGAGCGATTATAAATGCTAATGTGAACAACATGCAATAATGTTTTTAGTTATGGTTTAATTTCTCTTTGAAAAATAAATGAATAAGTACCACGTCATCATTGAGATAGTTAACTTTTACTTACTTGAAAATATTCGTCCAAAGCTTCAGAAATAGCATCACAAACTTCTGGTATAAATTTCGATATAGAAGCTTTAGAAATCCTGAAAAATACTGATAGCAGTCTGAATTATATTCCTGAGCTTAGGAAACACAGGGTTACTTTCAACTTTACCCTTACTGGTATGGCATCTCTCATCAATGTGTCTTGACGTACTATTTTTGTTTTTATAGTCTTTCGACTTGGTCAGGTGTCACTCTCATCACTGCTTTATATTCTCGGGGGTCTTCATGGCAAAGCTCGTAGAGAATCATACGTGTTGCCCCTAAAGGTCTTCTAGCCATCCAATCTCTAATCCAAATCCTTTTCTTTCGCTCTTTTTTTTTTTATATTGGCTATGGTTATAGATATTTTCCAATTCCTGACATAATATTGTTGTCATAGAGCGTATCACCGTTTTTTTTATTAAAACAAGTTCACTCGACATCGCGACTCGACTAGGACTGGGCAGTAGCTAGGTGTCGTGTAGACAGCAAAGGCGAGCCGAGCTGCTGCCTAGGAATTTAACAAGCCTAGTAGCTGTCTACTGGCCAGGCAGCAGCTTGCACTATGTAAACGAGACATAACAGTGACAAAGTAACCGGTACTGAAATATCGCTCATCTCTAGCGTTGACGCAGTTTCCTACAGAGATAACGAGATAGGAAACTGCGTCAAGGCTCGAAAAACTTGCAACTCTGATCTGCGATTTGACGTCTAATCGTAAAGTAGTGTTCGTGAAAAAGCCGAAAATTGAGCTCAGAAACTCAACATTACAGACCCAAGATGAAGAGTGTCGAGGAAAGGGAACGGGGTTTTTTGTATAGGAAACTGAAAGTTACGTGCCCCTGTTGTTGGTGAGACGTTCGCGGCGGAGGGGTTACTACAAGAGAAACTCAACATTACAGACCACGATGAAGAGTAATCGGGACGGAGAGGGTTCAGCTTTAAGACCCCAATGACAATTCAGATTTTTAAGTCGAATCGTTTGTTTTGAGATAGCAATTTAGTTAATTATTCATATAAGTAATGAATTCGAAGACATACATTTTTATTTAATAATTTATGCCAATATATAGTCTATTTAATATCCATTTTACGTTTAAATAGTTTATTACTTAATTATAACCTATTTGGTAAAAGTATTTTAAGTTTAGAAGTAATTGCAAGTGCAGATTAACAACAAAAAATCTAATGTAAATTGTTTTATGCGCTCAAATCCGCCACTATTTTATACCAGAAACTGTATGATCTATTCTATGAACAATTCAAGCAAAAGAAATCATTGTAAAATCAAATTGATTATCCAATTAAAATAAAAAAGCAGACATAAAATGGCGTTGGTATACCCTCAAATTTTTCGTTCACCTCGCCATTGAATTTGCCGATACTAGTGTTGCCCGTTGGTATAGAACGCATCTATTTTTGCGCCTCTTATGAATTCTGGTAGCAAAGCAGTGTTGTCTGTATGCTATAATATCTTATAAATTTGATTTTTTTCTTAATTAGCAAATATATTAGTGCATAAATGTGCTTCAACTGTTAACAAAACGTTTATTCTTGCTTCGCGGAGTACAAATTACTTCCTAGAATAGAAAATTATTGTGTACTTTACACCGAGTACTACAAAAAGTACTTTTACCTTTTTCGTACTTTCTGAATTTCCTTTTGTTAACATAAAATGTAACGCTGCTTTATATCATTGATTTTTTCACCACAATTGACGAAATGAATAAATTTTAGATGAAATCTTCTATTTTATTCATGGATATCGTATTTAACGATACAAATAATGTTAACTAAATGTACAGAATTCCGCCATTTGTTTGTTTAGGTGTATTCTTTATTTTCAGTAATTATGAGTAACTTTCTTTCCTTTTATCTTTGCTGCAATAGCTAAACATTCTAGCTAAATTTCAAAAGTTCAATAACGAACATGGTTGTGAAGTTATAAATCTTCTGGACGCAAGATTGCATATGTGTTCCATACAACCATGTTGGTATTGTATTTAATACCAAACAGCCTATTATGACCAAGTATATTCGTCCCAAATTTCACAGCTCTATTAGTTCTCCCTTAATCGTGATTTCTACAGACGGACGGACTTACAGGCAGACGCCTCCTTTATTGCGATACAAACGGAAGCACAAAGTGAATCATCCATCATGATTCTCATCCTCATCCCTCATCCTTTCGGGTGTAGGGTAAAAAAGAATTGCTTTTAAATAATAAGAATTTAAGTTCTTTCATGTATTTATTTACTTATGCATACAACCACATTAAGTGTTTATCCGATACATAACATTTAAGTTATTAGATGAATAATTTTTCCTACAATATTATGTAGTAACATTTAAATATACAGTCTGAATTATAAAAATAATATGTTGCACATTTCATTGTTCTTTTGATTTAAAGCTAAAGTAAATCCGGCGGATTTGTGCGTGAGTAAATCGAGCAACCGTGTGGCCAAGTACAGCAACGCCCGTACTAGAAAAAAATACAAAAACATCACATAAAACACTTAAATAATAATTTAATCATTAATTAAAGTACCTTTTCTTAATTTCTGCATTTGCGTTGCGATTCCAAATGCTAAGTTCATTTCCATTTCCATTCCACTTCCATTCAAATCGATTGACTGAGCCCCGAGCAATTGCATTAAGACCGTGGCTCCCGACGATAGTATCACATATGTGTTCATGATTGTGCGACAAGGCGGTGCCTTGATACGCTGGCATCGGATCCGATGCGGTTCATGACCTATCCACTCAAAACATTACCTATTAACTCCGATTGGCCGGAGAAAAATACCAGAGGTCGCAACAAACTTCCCTGCACTGAAATTTCCATGCCTGCCGTTGCAGGCCAATCATCCTGCTCCAAAATGGCAAGCCGTTCATATACAGCCCCGGCAAGTGCTACTTGCGAGGTCCAGTGCATGATTTAACTTCGTTTAAATTCACTAAAAACGCTAATTTCTTTGCAAAATAGCTGATAATTTTTCATATGCTAAACACTTTTTATATGTTAAAATAATAAACAAAGAAAATGTCATATAAACGTGACGTCTTGTGGTGAACTACATATACACGACACATACACTATACGTGTTTCACCTAATTACCGAATTTGGTTTTTTTTTGACATATACGTTGGGCCTTGACGCAGTTTCCTATCTCGTTATCTCTGGTTTCCTATCTCGTTATCTCGCATCTAGAAATGCGTTAATAAACTCATTGGTTTCACAAGGAATTATAGTAAAATGCCAAAAGAGCAATTTCGTGAAGCAGATGTGATTAAAAAAATGTAATTTCCACATTTAAAATTTTTTCGAGTACATGAATTCTACTATAAAAGTAACTATTTATTTCAGCTCACATGTTCAATTTACGATCAGCAGCCCCCAAGAGATTCAGCAAGAAGCCCATCTACAAATTGTATCCAAGAATTTATACCAGGGGCAAAGACAACCAGTTTCTTATGGAGTCTTAGATAAACGAATGGTAAATCTTTTTTAGTTGAATTGCAAGTTGCATATTGATATATTTCTATCAACATTTCTTCACTAAGGGTGTCAGTACTAAGGATGTCACATGCGAAACATGTGGCCAGGGTCTCAATGAATGCATTGGCCATTTTGGCTACCTAGATTTGTCATTACCTGTATTTCACATTGGACATTTTCGAGCTACCATCTCCATTCTACAAATGGTCTGCAAGAGCTGTTCGCACGTAATGCTTAAGGAACAGGTCAAGAAAATATACGAAAAAAAGTTATTGAATCCAAATTTTTCATACCTCGCAAAAAAATCTTTGCATTCACAAATACTCAACAAAGCTAAGAAACAGAGCAAATGTCCAAATTGTGACGCCGTCAATGGTGGCGTAAAAAAAGGGCCGGGTTTGCTAAAAATACTTCACGATCCATTTAAAGGCAAAAAGACAGATGCTCTCTTTAACAATGCTTTAGACGAACTACTTAAAGCCACGGAAAGTAATCGTGAATTGGTTCAAACAATATCCTCATATAATCAAGTCGAGGAGCTCAATCCGCTGATTGTACTGGAATTGTTTAATGCTATTCCCAAGTGTGATATACCCCTGCTTGGAATGACAGCAAAGGATTCGAATCCCTCAGATCTGATTGTAACACGCGTTTTCGTGCCTCCCGTTTGCATACGTCCATCCGTGCTATCGGATGTAAAGGCCGGAACGTAAGTATGAATTAGACAAGATTATCGTGAACTTGAATTTTCATTTAAACTTCTAGCACCGAGGACGATTTGACTATGAAACAAAGTGAGATACTTCTTATCAACGATGTGATACAGAAGCATATGTCCAGCGGAGGAAAAGTTGAACTCATACAAGAGGACTGGGACTTTCTGCAATTACACGTGGCTCTCTATTTTCACAGCGAAATCTCGGGTGTTCCATTGAATATGGCACCCAAAAAATCAACGCGAGGCATTGTTCAACGTCTGAAAGGCAAACAAGGTCGTTTTCGAGGAAACTTGTCGGGTAAACGTGTAGATTTTTCAGGACGTACTGTTATATCGCCCGATCCTAATTTGATGATACATCAGGTGGGCGTGCCAGAGCGTGTTGCCAAGATTCTTACATATCCTGAGCGCGTCAATCCCGCCAATATCCAGAAAATGAAGGAACTTGTACGAAACGGTACACAAAAACATCCGGGCGCCAATTATGTACAGCAACGGGGCTCAACCTTCAAGAAATATTTGGCCTATGGTAATCGCGACAAGGTTGCTCACGATTTAAAATGTGGTGACGTTGTAGAACGTCATCTTTGTGATGGCGATATAGTACTCTTTAATCGCCAGCCGTCATTGCATAAAATGTCTATAATGTGCCATCAGGCAAAAGTGCAACCACAACGTACTTTTCGCTTTAACGAATGTGCCTGCACACCATACAATGCCGATTTCGATGGTGATGAAATGAATTTACATTTACCGCAGACTGAAGAGGCTCGCGCTGAAGCGTTAATTCTCATGGGCAACAAATCAAATTTGATTACACCGAAAAATGGAGAAATATTAATAGCCGCCACGCAGGATTTCATCACCGGTGGTTATTTGTTGACACAGAAAGACGAGTTTCTCACAAAAGAGCAGGCCATGCAATTAGCCGCTTGTTTCTTGGCAGGGCCCGATTCAAATATGCATATCGATATGCCACCACCGGCCATCATGAAACCGCGTAAAATGTGGACGGGCAAACAAATTTTCAGTCTTCTTCTACGTCCCAATAAAAAGTGTCCAGTATTAGCAAACCTAATCACTAAGGGACGCAATTATACAAGTAATTATGATTTGTGCGTACGAGATTCTTGTAAGTTTTAAGTTTTAAAGGACTTTTTTCAAGCAAATTACATTTTTTCAATCGTAGGGGTCACTATACGTAATTCCGAACTTATTTGCGGTGCTATGGACAAGAATACCTTAGGATCGGGTACTAAGAATTGCATTTTTTATGTTATTTTAAGAGATTTCGGCGAACTATACGCTACGAAATGCATGTGGCGTTTGGCCAGAGTAAGTTACAACAGCTAATTTTTTAATTGGATTAATAATTGATTGCTTTCGAAATATGTGTGAAAGTTTAATATTTATAAAATTTTTTAAGGTTAGAATAATTATACTAATCTGTGAAGAAATAAGAGTTTTTTAATATTTTAGATTGCTTCGTATTTCATACAAAATCGCGGCTTTTCCTTTGGTATCGGAGATGTTACGCCTAGTGCGAAACTTTTGGAGGAAAAACAGAAACTACTAGAACGCGGCTATAGTAAATGTAATGAATATATCCTCGACATTAAGAAGGGAACTTTACAATGTCAACCTGGTTGTACTCCCGAGCAAACTCTAGAAGCTGTGATGTTGCGCGAATTGTCCAGTATAAGAGAGCAGGCAGCAAAAGCTTGTTTCAGCGAACTCCATCATACCAATAGTGCTTTAATTATGGCTTTATCTGGTTCGAAAGGCTCTAATATTAATATATCCCAGATGATAGCTTGTGTCGGTCAGCAAGCTATAAATGGTAAACGTGTACCTAATGGTTTTGAAAATCGTGCACTACCACACTTTGAAAAATTCTGTAAGCACAATCAGTACTAAATTTACCAACGTATAGTTAATAAGATTTGTTGTTGTAGCGGCTATACCTGCCGCACGAGGTTTTGTACAGAATAGCTTCTTCTCAGGTCTGACTCCCACAGAGTTCTTTTTCCACACTATGGCTGGGCGCGAAGGTCTAGTCGATACAGCTGTAAAAACAGCAGAGACTGGCTATCTTCAGCGTCGTTTGGTTAAGGTAAAATTCAAGGAATGATGACACATTTGCAACTTCACTTAAAAGGTTAATTTTTGTGCTTCTTCTGTGCTCAGTGCCTGGAAGATCTGGTTGTGCACTATGATGGATCCGTACGCAATGCCATTGGAGAAATTGTTGAGTTGATATATGGTGGGGATGGCTTAGATCCTGTTTTCATGGAAGTTAAAAACAAACCGGTGGATTTTTTACGACAATTGAATCATTTACGTGCAGTACATCCGTTTCGAAATGAGGAGGCACTAAAGGCTAAATTTATAGAGCCTACAGTACAAAAAATTTTAGCAGAGAGTGAGTTTGCCCTCAGTCGTAAAGATTTCCAAAGTGAAGTGCTGTAAGTTTTCTTTTATATCTTACTTCCTTGGACATTTTTTTTTTTAATTTCACATTCAAACTGAAACAAGCTGCCACAAGAATACATTTTAATTTACTTGTCTTTTTAGTAACTTCTTAAAAACAGTTGCTAACAAAATCGCCGACGTTCAGAATAAATACAAAAATCACACAAAATTAGCCAATGAAATTGAACGCATCACCGAGGGCCAAATACGTACTTTTATGCGCTGGACAAATGATAAATACAATCGCGCAGTTACCGAACCAGGAACTGCGGTGGGTGCTGTAGCAGCTCAAAGTATTGGTGAGCCTGGCACACAAATGACCCTAAAAACTTTTCACTTTGCTGGCGTTGCTTCCATGAATATTACTCAGGTGATTAAATCTAATGTTTTTGTATAAGAAAATATAATTATTAAAATTTATTTGTAGGGTGTACCTCGCATAGTCGAAATTATAAATGCGACAAAAACCATATCGACTCCAATTATTACAGCAGAAATCAAAAATAATACTAGTATGGAATTTGCACGGAAAGTTAAAGCACGCATTGAGAAGACTACACTGGGCGAGGTATGACCTCAATATTAACCAAAGAAATTCGGATTTATTTCGAAAAGTCATTTCTTACCAAATTTATTGTGCCACTTTTTTATTTTCTACGGTTGGCTTAAAGTTTTAAATCAGCGCCTACAATATATTTATTAATTATTCCCAATTGAGTAAGAATAAAAAGGTCAGGCCTTCTCTATAAGAAACTCGTTTAAGGTCAGCTAGCGATAATCTCACTTTAGTCTCTTTCTATTAGAATCCAAATATTGCGCGAGATATTTTGATCATAACTAAGATGAGACGAATTGAAAGACAACACTTCATTAATACATTAACATTTCTAATAAACTAGATTTCATCTTATATCGAAGAAGTCTATAAGCCGAATGACTGCTTTCTAGTGGTACGTTTGGATCTGAGTCGTATTCGAGTCTTGGGCTTGGAAATAAATGCTGAAATCATACGATATTCGTAAGTTTTAACATCGCCTTGTCTTACACTGTCTTTTCATATACTCCCTCACATTTTACCATCTAGTATTTGCACTTCAAAATTGCGCATTAAACCGTCTTTGGTAGACATAGTCGGTTCCTCAGTCATTATTATACGTATTGATAGCTCCAAGCATGGCGCTACTCT
This sequence comes from Conops quadrifasciatus, assembly GCA_949752815.1. Classification (NCBI taxonomy): domain Eukaryota; kingdom Metazoa; phylum Arthropoda; class Insecta; order Diptera; family Conopidae; genus Conops; species Conops quadrifasciatus. The sequence goes on from OX457081.1 coordinate 7,800,796, forward strand.
TAATGCTGAGCTTCAACGTTTGACTTCCTCCATTCAGAACGTTGTTGTTGCTGGTCTTCCCAACATTTCTCGTGCTGTTATAGCAGTTGATGATGCACGGCTGCCGGCCACTTATAAACTGTGCATCGAAGGAGCTGGCCTGCGTGATGTGATGGCGACGTATGGGGTTGTTGGAACTCGTACCAAAAGCAATAATATTGGCGAAGTATTTAACACACTTGGCATCGAAGCAGCTCGAACAACAATAATGACAGAGATTACTAATGTTATGGAAGGGCATGGTATGAGTGTAGATCATCGCCATATTATGTTGCTGGCCAGTCAAATGACTTCACGTGGTGAAGTTTTGGGCATAACACGCCATGGATTGGCGAAAATGCGCGAAAGTGTTTTTAATTTAGCCTCGGTAAGGTCTATATAATGTAATTTTTGCACAACTTTTTAATTTTGTATCTTTATATAATAGTTTGAAAAAACTGCAGATCATCTCTTCGATGCGGCCTACTATGGCCAGACAGACGGTGTGAATGGAGTTTCGGAACGCATTATTTTGGGGATGCCAGCGGCAATCGGAACTGGTTTATTTAAATTGGTGCACAATCATGTAAATACCGAATTACCTGAATACGAACCACCAGTATTTAGCAGTTTTGCTGCATGAAAATACAGCGATTTCCCAGAAGTCTGAATAAATCTATCTATCTACATATCTATCTAATCTTAATAAAGGAGCTAAAATTGTATATATGTTTTTAAGCTCGAAAACGGCTCTAAGGATTTCTTTGATATTCACATATTAGGTAGATTAAGAGATTGCAAATTGATCTGTCGAGGTTTTCTCTATTAAAGGGTTGATCAACAAGTGTGTTAATAATTTCTTAACAAATATTGACATTGTTTTGTTTTTAAATTTTGTTGTATTCTAAAATAAAATGTCGATATGTATTTAAAAATATTTGTTTTGTTTCGTAAAACTTTAAAAAATTAATCAACAGGTGTTAATGTTGTCAAGGCAAAAAATTTCTATTCAATTTCAAAAAGTTATTATTCGTATATACAGGGTATTCGTATATACAAGTATACAGGGTAAAGTGTTTTCTCTTCGCTTAAAAAATATGGAACGGCCTTTTTTACTAATCACACTGCAAAAAACCAAAACACTTTAAATTTTAAAAATTTTTCACCCATTAAACCTAATTCATAAAATCTAGCAACGTTCGAAAAAAAGTTCTGAGCAACTGCTCGCCAGGTTCTGAATATTTAAATAAAAGTAATCTAAACATTGGTAAACGATTTGTTCACAATTTTTTTTATCCAACCCTTGCTATAACAACCCTTGTTATAACGATTATCATAATATCTTTTTAAATTATAACAAAAAGAATAATGTGGTAATTCTATAAAAGCTGACAAATATACATTATTATCATTTATTTTTCTGTGCTTTATTTGGTTTTGTATGCGAAAACCACAGAGACAGACCTAGAACAAAGCTAGCCCTATGCCAACGCAAGTTTCCAAGGATCCCAATTTTCGCATAATTTGGGCCCTACAGTCCTGGATGTAGAACGTGGCCTCAGTCCCAACTGAGCAAAGTCTCCAGGACACACCATAGGGATTTGTGTTACCTTCCGATGTGCGGACCCACGGTAAGGTGGAGTAACTCGGTAATTGCCAAAAAAACTCTGATTGTGACAAAATTAAACAACACAATCACCGTAAACAACAACAACACTACATGAACGATTTTGGGAAAAACAAGTTCTCGTTGCATTAAACCACAACAAGTACAGCATTGGCAAAATTTGGAGTAAACAAGTTCCCGTTAAATTTGCAAAACAGGAGATTTTTATTGTATTTATTGTAAAGATGAAATAATAATAACAAAAATGAAAAAATATGAAGTACAATATCAATCTGATTTGTTCATATAAAAAACAATATTTAACAGGTATCTAAACACAGCGGGAATTCTTAAATATAACATCCCCACTAGAATTTGCACTCGTTGAGACCTAGTGATTTGCAACAATGATTGTGCTTAGGTGGTGTTAGTCCCTTTGTCATGATATCAGCACTCATTTGTTCTGTGCTGACGTGCGATATTGTCAGCTTTCTTTCGTTGACTAGATGACGCAGGAAGTGATGTCTAATGTCAATGTGTTTGGATCGGCCGTGATAGACGTTATTTTGGGATAAGTTTATCGCGCTCTTGTTGTCACAAAAAATTTTAATGGTTGGAACAGGTGTATACAGTTCATACAGAAGATAATTTAGCCACAGGGCTTCTTGCGATGTATATGCCAAAGCCATGTACTCTGCTTCTGTAGTAGAAAGTTCCGTTGTGGGTTGTTTCTTGGATCCCCATGAGATGCATCCTCCTTGATATTGAAACGAGTAACCCGTTACTGATTTCCTGTCATATATATCGTTTGCCCGGTTTGCATCCGAGTAGCCTTCTAACAGTCCATTATCATTTCGGTTGTACTGCAGTTTGAGATTTATTGTTCCTTTCATATATCTTAGGACGCGTTTGACGGCGGTCCAGTGAGCTTTCCCTGGGTTGTTGTTGAACTTGGATAACATCCCCACTGCAAAGCACAGGTCCGGTCGACTTACTTGTGCTGCATACATTATGCTACCTATTGCTTCTTGATATGGCACGTTTGCCATGTATGTCTTATCTTCTTCGGATTTCGGGCAGAGTTCTTTGGAGAGTTTTTGGTTGGTATCAATGGAAGTCGTCGCCGGATTGCAGTCCTCCATTTGAAATTTCTTCAGAGTGTCTTTGATGAATCGCTCCTGGTCTATCCATAATATTCCTTTAGGGCGATCTCTTGTGATCTGCATTCTTAGTATGAATTTTGCTTCTCCTAAATCTTTCATTTTAAACTGAGCTTCTAGACTCTCTCTTAGTTTTCTCTTATATTCTTGATTATTTGTGAATATGAGGATATCGTCCACATATATAGCCACGTACGTTATGTTGTCATCTTTTGTTTCATAGTATATACATGAATCTGTCTTCGATTGTTTCAGTCCACATCCTTTTAGCGTTGTATCCAGTTTTTTGTTCCAGACGCGGCTCGCTTGCTTGAGACCGTAAAGGGATTTCCGTAGTTTGCATACTTTCCCTTGCTCTGCTGGGTACCCTTCGGGATGTTTCATGTATATTTCTTCTAGCTCGCTTTGCAGGAATGCTTTCACAACATCCATCTCGTCAATATCGAGGTCGTGACGGACAGCTAGGCTTAGAAGTAAGCGAATTGACGCGTATCGCACAACTGGTGAAAAGGTTTCTTGGTAGTCGATACCGTATTGCTGTGAGTATCCCTTTATTACTAGACGAGCTTTGTACGTCACCGCTTGCATTGCGTTTTTCTTGAAGGTCCATTTACAATCGATGAGCTTCTTTCCTTTGGGCAGTTCTACCAGCTCCCACGTATTGTTTTCTATTAGGGAGTTGTATTCCTCCTTCATCGCGTCTTTCCATTTCTCGGCGTTTTGGTTTTCCATTGCTTCTCTTAGTGTTTTTGGATCCCCGTCGTGGGTTTCACTAGCAATGTATGACACGTATTGGTCTCGGATAACTGGTTTGCGCTCTCTTGTCGATCTTCTCGGTTTTTTTATGGCTTTTGGGAGGTCGTTCGTTACGGGCTTGACGATGGTGTCATCAATATCTTAATCTATATCTTCATTTTCGTATTCGTTGCCGGAGTAGAAGTTCTCATCTTCATCAGTTTCAGTTGGCAAATCGTTTGCTGGATCGGTTGGTTTTGTCACTGAGTGGTCTGTAGTGTCTGGGAAATAGAAACCGTTTGTTTGGGAATTAGAAACCTCTAGAAACCTTCTTGAGATGGATTCGGAAATTTGTTTTCGAAGAATACAGCATCTCTGGATGTTTTTATTTCCCTTTTTAAGGGGTCGTAGAAGCGATAGGTTCGATGATGTGTACTGTATCCTATGAATATCACTTCTGTTCCTTTTGCGTCTAATTTCTTCCTTCTTTCCTGGTCAGGACGAAAACCAAACCTAAAAATGGTTTTCGTCCTGACCATGCTTCTTCTGGCGTGATGTCCTTCAGACCTTTAGGTTAGGTTAGGTTAAGAGCCAGCTGGCACTAGGTACCCTACATGGACCTTACGGTCCTTAGTGTTACTAGCTTGTGTTTGGTTCCTTGAGTCCTTACGAGGTCGCTAGGTCGTTTGTTTTGTCGGTTTTTATCTACCGCGGAAAACTTCGCTTAGGTCAGACTGCTGCACACGACCTTGGAGAAGCGCATCTAGGTCATCTAGTGGTGCCTCCGCTGCTTGCTTTAGGTCGTGGCACCAGTAAAGGCCCAGGCATTTGGCACGACTGTCAGCTAAGGCTGGACACTGACAGAGCAAGTGTTCCACAGTCTCTCTTTCCCCAGGTTGCCTTCAGACCTTTGCACGGAGTTCTATTAATCAAATAAGCGGCAGTGTTTACTGCTTCAGCCCAGAATTTCTTTTTTAATCCTGCATCGATTAGTAAACTGCGTGCCTTTTCGATTATTGTACGATTTATCCTTCCAGCCATGCCGTTTTGTTCTGGCGTATACGGTGTTGTTCTTTGATGCTGGATTCCATATTTGATGAAAAGTTTTTTTTTGTGTTGCAGTATTCGGTGCCATTGTCGCTTCTTACTGACTTTATCCTCTTTCCGGTTTGGTTTTCACTGAAGTTTTTGAATTCAATGCATTTTTTGGAGACTTCGTGTTTGCCTCTAAGAACCAACTCTAAAATTTCGTTTGCTCTTGTTGCGGTGTCGTTGAAAGGTGTGCGTCTGATTTTTGCTTTGACGCAGGTGACGCACTTTTCTTTGTTGGGGTTGCTGTTAATACCGTTGACAGCACCTCTGATCATTTTGTTAAAGAGCTCGTTGCTTGTGTGACCGACACGCTTGTGCCATAAGGCTGGTCCCTCTTCTGCACTGCAAATGTAGGCTTTTGATTTCGTCATTATGTCCAATTGAAACATTTCGTTGACGTGTGAACCGGTCGCTATAGTGGTTCCTTTTGGATTAATGACCCTGCAGCCCTTGTTGTTAAATATCACTTGATGGCCCTTTTTGGACAATTTTGGATACTGAAAGTAGGTTTGTGCACAGATCAGGTACGTGAAGGACGTCAAAGAATTCCACATTGCTTGTGTGTTTGTTATTGTCTGTGCACAGCATCATTTCCACATTCCCAATTCCATTGACGTTTACATTTGAGTTATTCGCGATCATTACGTCTGCTTTGTTTGGCGTGATCTCTCTTGTAAAGTAGTTCTTGTCTGAACAAATGTGTGCAGATGCTCCAGAATCGAACTATTATTCAGATTTGTTAATTGCCGTTGCTGCAAATGATCCTAGCATTGCTTGATTTTTATTTCTATTGAATCTTGTACGGTTCTTGATTGGACAGTTGGATGCGTAGTGTCCAAACTCTTGGCAATTGTAACATTTTTGTCCTTTGTTTTCTTTTTTGCCTCTATGAAAATTCTTTCGTCCATATAGAGCTGCTTCCTTGTCTTCTGATTCGCATTTGACATCCTATAGAAGTTTCATTTTAATTTTGTCGCCTGTGATCGCTATTCCGGAGCTTTGGATTCCCATGATCATAGGCTTGTATTCGTCTGGTAGTCCGGCCAGCATCATTGAACCGGTCCATTCTTCATCCACGTTACGTCCGACGCCGCGGAGCTTGTGTGCGTTGTTCAGTACCTCATTGATATAGCTTTCTATATTGCTAAAGTCACTCAATTTAATACTGCAGAATTTCTGGATGAGACCAACTCTTCTTACAAGGCCAGAGCCTTCATAGATTCTCTCGAACGTTTGCCATATTTCTTTCGCAGATGTGCACTACTGAATATGTGCGTAGTTATGTGCGTAGTTTTTCTCCACCATCAGGATCAGTTCTGATTTTGCTTCGATAATTTTGTCCACGTTGGTTTCTGTTCCCTGTACAGCTTTCCACAGATTTCGCATCTGTAGGTAGGCTTCTACTGCGAATTGCCAATCCTGGTAATTTTCGCTCCCACGAAGCTTCTCGATTTGATGTTGTGTTGGTGGCATCTTGATTTTTCTCACAAAAAACTAATTGATTGTATTTCAATAATTTTTTGAAGGTAAGGCCCATAACCTATTGTATTTATTGTAAAGATGAAATAATAATAAAAAAAATTAAAAAAAATGAAGTACAATATCAATCTGATTTGTTCATATAAAAAACAATATTTAACAAGTATGTATCTAAACACAGTGGGAATTCTTAAATATAACAATTTTAAACTGCGAAGCAGAGCACAAGGAAGGGTTAATTGTGACACAACCGGCAAAGCTACTAGTAGTTAAGTAAAGTGAAAACATAAGCAGTAAACATAATTAGTCTTGGAGCCGATTTCGATAAGATACTAACGAAACAGTATTCCATCCTTTAGCTCACGTGACGATAAAAAGTGGGCGGTGACGCCCACTTTCATTTAATTTATAGATAGTAAATTTTGATATATTAACTCATTTACAACACCGCTTTGCTGAACAAACACCTCATTATATGGTATTGTATACCAGTGAGCGTGTCACGCCCATTTCCTGTGAGATAACTTTCACAATTACGGTAAACACGGGAATAAAATTTTAGCTTTAGATCCGGATTACGAGCTGAGAAATTCAGTTCTCAAATTTGATTTCATTAATATTATTAAAACAGGTTCGATTATCTCCATTTTCGATATCAAAGAGCTTTAAATTGCAACTAAAATGCTAAGTCAGTCAGATCATTGAGTCTATTTTGTTTTTCCAATTTTCTGCCTTTTTGTCAAGAAAGCATCTAATGTAGTTTGCGTTTTCCTTTTGCGTTCTGTTAGAAGTTGTTGTTGATAAGTGGATAAAGCATCTACAACACCCCGTCTTGCATTTTAGTTTCCACTGAAACGCTTTTTCTGGTTGCTTTCTTTTCTTGTTTTTCGTTATCACCCATGATAAAAACTAAAGATCATAATATTTGTCACTGTATTAATCGTTATAGTATTATATAAATTTATACTTACAATAATGTCAACAAATGCTTCAAATGATAAAAATGCGTCCGTACAGCACCGCACCAAACAAGAAACACAACTACACTGTACATACATATGTTATGTACATATTTGAAAACCTAGCGCTGCGCACAATTTCGGGGAATCCCCGTGTTGAAATAAAAGACCGCTAAACCGAACGGCGCTAAACGAAACGGCGTTAAGCGGAGTCTTACTGTATTATATAACCTTATTCATATTATAAACCTTTTTCATATATTATATAGCTTATCCTTATGCATATGCATGCAGCGTAGCTCAGCGGTAAGATTGATAAGATGATCAGCGGTAAGATGATCTATGTATATCCTGGCCAATATATAAAAACTAAAATATAATAAATTCGCTTTAAACAAATTTTCAATAAAACAAACATTCTTTATTATAAATATACATAGATTTATTGAGGTTTATTCCACAGATTTGTCATTTCATTTATTTATTTATTAATCTAATTATTTAAATGTACAATAAGAAAATAACAATTCTTTTTTAGTACAGACAATTAAAAAAGCAAATGGAAAAAAGAAAAAACTAACAAAAGCAATGTATGTTTAACATTTCTTATTAATACTTTATAAAATAAACTTAACTATACGGCCATTAAGAGAGAATCTAAAGGACAGAGGCATAGAGAAAGAAAAGAAAACGAAGACGAGAAAGCAAAAGTAAATTATATGATTCAAATATTGTATGAATAGTGTTCAAATACTGCATGCCTAAACTGCGTTTTCGCTGTTAATATTTTTAGGTGAATTGGTAAAGAATTGTACAATCTTGCTGCGTTGATAAAGAATAATCTAGTGGAATTAGCATAATTAAAGTGAGGTATAATAAGGGGGTTGGTAACGAAATCCCGAAAGACAAAATCCCGAAGGACAAAATCCCGAACGACAAAATCCCGAAATGACAAAATCCCGAAACGACAAAATCCCGAAATAACAAAATCCCGAAATTACAAAACTAGTTTTTCGGTATTCTCCATCTTCTTGAACATTTTAAAACCACTAGCAAACGTCTTCCTGCGCGGCCTGTATCCAAAATAAAAAGATATTAGTATTATTAAAATTAATACTATTATTAATTAAAAAAAAATTTAGCAGAGCCCTATCGGTAATGGGAGTTCTTTTGCATACAGGGTTTTCCGCGTATTGGCAGCCTTCGGCTGCGGCAGGGATCATAACCCTCAATCAGCAGAATCCTCACTGTCATGTGAAGTTTTTTGCATATTGTAGATTATAACCTTCAGACAACAAAATTCTCTCGATATTACAACTTTGCTTTTCTGCCATTGTAAAAAAGGCAAGTAGGCGCGTACTTCGCTTTGGAATAAATTGTGACGTAAATTTCACTTCTTTATTCATTTCAAATTTTATTTCGTGTTTTTCGGTATTTCTCATTTCGGTATTAAAAATTTTTCGGGATTTTGTCGTTTCGGGATTTTAAAATTTTTCGGGATTTTGACTGTCTCCCATAATAAGGATGTTACTTCTGCCCGATAAGCCAAATTGTAACTTCTCAAAAAGATAGTTTGGCGTTTTGCTATGTAAAAGACCGTGCAAAAAAATACAATTTCGAGCATTTAGATAGCTTATTATATCGCAGCCCAGAACACTAAATCTTAATTGGCATAAGTGATCAAACAGCAAGCTTGCGTCTAGTCGTTGTCGGAATGTACTCAGCTGATGCTCGCAAATTGCGCAAAATAAAATATACTCTTTTTACAACATTATTTATATGATCTGTACAGGTTAGGCCACTATTAATTGAAAAACCAAGATTAATAACTACGCTAACTAATTTCAATTTCTTATCATCAAGAAGAATATCAGGGATATCCTCAGCGTGAATACTGTCTTTAGCAATAGGTAGAACTTGCGACTTTAAAGGGTTAATTTTAAGCCAATTTTCACAAGCCCATCGATACGGATTAAGTAACTCACAGTTCAACCTAAATGCCAAGTCCTCTTTTAGATTCTGTTTCCCTGATATATAGAGCTGGACATCATCCGCGTAGGCATGAATACACGCGTATACACACACATAGAAAATGTCATTCACGAACAACGAAAACAATAATGGACCCAGCACAGATCCCTGAGGCACATCACTACCAACTACTTTGTACTGCGAATACAAGTCACCAATTTTGACCCTTTGCCTTCTATTGGTCAATTACGAGAGAAGTTAATTAGAAGCGCTATCCGAGAAACGAAACTTATATTTAAGTTTCTGATAAAGCAGTGCGTGGTTAACACTGTCAAATGCCTTAGACAAGTCTAGCAAGCAAAGTAAGGTGAATAACCGGAGTCGTAACTTGGTCTGATATCATCTCTTTTCAACATGGCGGGAGAACAACTGTGACCAACTCTAAAACCAGATTGGTTTGGAGAGAGCATATTATTTTCTGTAACATAACGAGACATCTGTTCCGCAATTAGAATTTCACAGGCTTTTGATATAGAGGACAAAATGCATATAGGCCTAAAATCTGAAATATCACAAGCATTTCCCTTTTTGGGTAGTGGTAAAACCACTGCAGTTTTCCGTGCTTCAGGTAAAGTAGATGTGGCAAAGCAGTGATTAATTATATGCGTAAGTGGACTAAGTATGCTCGGAAGTATTAACTTAATAAATTTTAAACTTATTCCATCATCCCCAATCGCATTAGATTTTATCTTTAATATACTTTTTCTGACATCAGTCTCAGACGGCTCTGGGAAATAACGCCCAAATGAAATAAAGCCCAATTTTTTTTTATATGAAAATTTGAAATCGTAAAATTTGGGCGTTATTTCATTTTTTTGGGCTTTATTTCATTTTTAATAAAAATTGAAAATGAAATAAGGCCCACTGTGGGCTTTATTTCATTTTGTTGTGGGCTTTATTTCATTTTTTTGTAAAAATTCTAAAAATTTTGAAAATGAAATAACGCCCAAAATTACGGCGTCGACTGAACTTTAATGTGGATATGCAGAACTTTAATGCATGCAGAAAGACCCAGAATAGAGGAAGAATTTTCAACAAGGAGATGGTTTTGTTGGCTGAGGGTTTTAATCCCTGCCACGGCCGAAGGCCGGCATGCAGAAGGACACTTTGCCTGCGCAGAAGGAGCCTGGAGAGAGGAAGAAATTTTTTAACAAGGAGATTTGGAGGAGTTTTGTTGGCTTAGAGTTTTAATCCCTGCCCCGGCCGAAGGCCGACATGCAGAAGGACACTTTGCCTACGCAGAAGGACCCTGGATAGAGGAAGACTTTTCAACAAGGAGATGGTTTTGTTGGCTGAGGGTTTTAATCCCTGCCACAGGAAACTTTGCCTGCGCAGAAGGACCCTGGATAGAGGAAGACTTTTTAACAAGGAGATGGTTTTGTTGGCTGAGGGTTTTAATCCCTGCCACGGCCGAAGGCCGGCATGCAGAAGGACACTTTGCCTGCGCAGAAGGACCCTGGATAGAGGAAGACTTTTCAACAAGGAGATGGTTTTGTTGGCTGAGGGTTTTAATCCCTGTCACAGGACACTTTGCTTGCGCAGAAGGACCCTGGATAGAGGAAGACTTTTTAACAAGGAGATGGTTTTGTTGGCTGAGGGTTTTAATCACTGCCACGGAGGAAGGCCGGCATGCAGAAGGACCCTGGATAGAGGAAGACTTTTCAACAAGGAGTTGGTTTTATTGGCTGAGTGTTTTAATCCCTGCCACGGCCGAAGGCCGGCATGCAGAAGGACCCTGGATAGACGAAGACTTTTCAGCAAAGAAGATGGTTTTGTTGGCTGCGGGTTTTAATCCCTGCCACAGCCGAAGGCCCGCATGCAGAAGGAAACTTTGCCTGCGCAGAAGGACCCTGGATAGAGGAAGACTTTTCAACAAGGACTTGGTTTTGTTGGCTGAGGGTTTTAATCCCTGCCACGGCCGAAGGCTTGCATGCAGAAGGACCCTGGATAGAGGAAGACTTTTCAACAAGAAGATGGTTTTGTTGGCTGAGGGTTTTAATCCCTGCCCCGGCTGAAGGCCGGCATGCAGAAGGACACTTTGCCTGCGCAGAAGGACCCTGGATAGAGGAAGACTTTTCAACAAGGAGATGGTTTTATTGGCTGAGGGTTTTAATCCCTGCCACGGCCGAAGGCCGGCATGCAGAAGGACCCTGGATAGAGGAAGACTTTTCAGCAAAGAAGATGGTTTTTCTGGCTGAGGGCTCTAATCCCTGCCACGGCCGAAGGCCGGCATGCAGAAGGAAGACTTTTCAACAAGGAGATGGTTTTGTTGGCCGACGGTTTGAATCCCTGCCTTCCTTCTGCATGCCGGCCTTCGGCCGTGGCAGGGATTAAAACCCTCGGCCAACAAAACTATCTTCTTTGCTGAAAAGTCTTCCTCTATCCAGGGTCCTTCTCCGCAGGGAAAGTGTATTTCTGCATGCCGGCCTTCGGCCGTGGCAGGGATTAAAACCCTCAGCCAACAAAACCATCCCCCTTGCTGAATAGTATTTGTATATTAACCCGTCCAATAAGTCCAACAGCTGCTTCGTAGCTAACGCATTTCAGCATTTATCGCAAAATTTGGCGTTATTTCATTTTTTTTTGGGCTTAATTTCATTTTTCGGAAAAATTTTTAAATTTCTTAAAATGAAATGAAATTTTAAATTTCATTTTTTTATGAAATAACGCCCCATTTGGAAAAATGAAATAAGGCCCGCATTGGGCCTTATTTCATTTGGGCGTTATTTCCCGGAGCCGTCTCAGACACATTCGTGAAACTAAAAGTGGAATTATTTCCAGCACTTGTGCCAAGTACAGGCGGCAAAGTATTGGTCACATTAGCAGAGAATGAAAGAAAAAAATCCCTCATAACATCAGGTTCTATATCACAACTAGGCATTTGTTTGTCCCCAGCTAATCCTCTAAAGTTTTTCCAGAGTTGCTTAGATGGCAACGTGGCAATTAGTTTAATAGCGTAATAACTACGCTTAGACTGTTTGGCTATGAATACAGAAAAATTTCTTGCACACTTATATGACTCCCAATTTTGTAAAGTGGGTTTCCTTTTCCAAATACTGCGTAACTTATTCGCTTTCGTATAGCATTCTGGACCCGCTTCGTAAACCAGGGGCAATTATAATTTTTAACGGAAACAGTTTTTAGTGGTACGTTATTCTCAAATAAGCTATTCACTAAATTCGTAAAGATTGCCAGTTTCCTATCAACCGAAGCGTGGAACCAAATCTCATTCCATGCTACCATGCTCATTTCCTGATAAAGATTTTCATAATTAATAGCTTAAAAATCAAAGTAAGAAAATTTGTTTGCAACGATAGAGCGCTCAAAATGAATGTCAAATGTGCAAAATATTAGGTCATGGTCAGACACGAAGTCTAGTTGGTAAAAGAGACGAACGGAAGACAAACCTGACACGATAAAATAATCAAGCAAACTAGGGATATGATTTGCCATGAAACGCGTAGGCATGTCAACATTAACTACAGAAAGACCAACAGTTGCTATTTTATCTAGTAATGAGCTAGAAATGGAGTCCCTGCAAAGAAGATTTACATTAAAGTCACCACATATTATCAACTGATCAAACTCTATCGAGAATTCATTTAAATTAGAAAAAAATTCATCGACACTAGACGATCTATGAGAATTATATACACAGGAAATAAATACCTTTTTGTAGTTATCAAAAACGCACAAGTTAATATATTCCACACCATTACTTGACGATTTATCAATAAATTGCACACGTAAATTGCTACGACAGTAAATTGCCACTCCGCCTCCTGATTTGCCTATCCTATCTATTCTGAATAGATTGTAATTGTTTATATTGTATGTATAATTATTGACTTCATTACTGAACCAAGTTTCTGAGACACAGATAATGTCAACAGCCGACTCTGCAAAAACATATCTAACATAATCCAACTTGATAGAGTTTAAACTTCTTGCATTGAAGTGAACAACCTTCAAACCTGTGTGCCTACGGCACAAGATTTCCACTAGACATTTATTACATTCACTACCGATTACACACAAAGTTACAGCAAGTCACTAAGAGAAAACGCATCTCATGCATGTCATTTTGGACAGCAATCGGAAAAATCAAAACAAAATATAAACTTTAGCCTCAGTTCATTTCTCCACAGCCGACGCAACAGCCTCGAGATCCATGTTGTTTCTCCATGTTGCATTCTCTTCTCTTCTCCTAAAATATTTTAAAAAATAATAATAAAATAAAAAGTTATCTCACAGGAAATGGGTGTGACACGCCCACCGGTATACCATACCATATAATGAGGTGTTTGTTGAGAAAAGCGGTGCTGTAAATGAGTTACTATGTATGTACATATATCAAAATTTACTATATGTAAATTAAATGAAAGTGGGCGTCACCCGCCTACTTTTTATCGTCACTTCGACAGATACGGGTGTAGGGTATATGAGCTTCGGCCAGGCCGAAGTTAACGCTCTTACTTGTTCTCTGTAAATTTACCGCGGCATGCAGAAGATCACGGGTACTCTTAACCAAGCTCTCATTGAGGTAGCAGCTCCTTTCACAGTCAAAGCCAACGTCACATAAAAAGAGATCTCTCCCAGAGCTCTTACGGTACAAGAACGCTTGTTGTAAAACTGCATTTTTCTCAGAAGAACTAACAAATTTCAAGATAATCGGAGAGGGTGTAGGGGATGTGAGGTTATTCCCTCGCTTGTTGCGTCCAGCCCAAAAGATGCTCTTAAGAGTTGGTGGCTTACACCCAATGGAGAAGCATAATTTATTATTACATATTAATGTCAGGTTCTCTTCATCGCCCTCTGGAACTCCAAACAATACACCATCAGCAGCCACTTGACTACGCTCAAGAGAAAAGATTCTGTCATTTGTTCTCTCCATTTCTTCTTTAAGAGCAACTAGATCAAGTGATTTAATTTCTGCCATTGTTTTTCCTGCATTGCTCATACGTTCGGAGACATTTTTTAACTCATCTCTGAATTCATTATACCCATTATACTCTGAATTTTGATACCCACATATTCTCGATATCGCTCAGCTTTTTATTAAATTCATCACGCAAAGCAGCAATTTCCATGATTAGCAACTCACTTTGCTTACTAAACCGATCGTCAAGTTGATTAAGAGTACGACCTAACTGTGTTTTGCTTGTGTCCAGCGGTGAGTTAATTTGAAGAGGCGGCGAGAGAGCATTTTTTGCCTGCGATGCTTTAGATCTGGAGATCATTTCTCTTCATAGTCAAATTGGCGCGAAAGTAAGAAATAATGCGAGAATTAATAATTTTTTTATTTTCACAGAAATCTTTGATTATCTCTTCTTAATCTTAATCGTTTCTTAAATTTGTGACCGGCTATTAAAATAATTACAATATGCTCGCCAACATGACCAAATATATGGTGATGAACTGATTTTTAATTCTTTTCCGAGGAGCCGAAATGAATACGTCTGCTTACTAGTCAACATTTTTCCTTTTTTGCTTTGTCGTTAATCTCTATATATAAAAATGAAAGTCCTGACTGACTCATCAACGCCCAGGCTAAACGCTTGGACCTAGAAAGTTGAAATTTTGCACAGACGTTTCCTTTATAATATATACAAGCACCAAGAACGGATATTTCGAAATTCAACCCGTAAGGTGGTGAAAAGGTGTTGCAAAGTTTGTATGAGGAATATTATATTTGTGGTCAGATTTGCTTGAAACTTGGTCTTAATACTCTTTGGTGTAATTAATTAAATACATATTTCGGCATTTTTCAAAATCCAACCCCTGAAGGGGTGAAAACGGGTTGCAACGTTTTTATGAGGAATATTTCATTTGTGGTTGGAAACAACACACGCTTTCTAACCATTTAACCAGAATAAGCCACAGCAACGCGGGGATGGGTACTTCTAGTTATAAATATTTTTAATTTTATAAAAATTGTTCTATTTCTATTTTAGTATTTTTTCAAAGTTATATAACTTCAGCTTGTAACAAACACATTTAGCACTCTGGTAATATAAAACAATAGAACGTCCCTTTTAAGAAAGTCTTGACAATTATGATTTCTAAAATAAATGCAAAAATGCATGTAACACTGTAGCATTTATCAAAGGACAAAAACAAAATGTACACAACTGTCATTTTACTGGCAGCTATGACGATAATTACATGGAAAAATGAATAAGTGTGCATTTGAAGGCGAAAGCTTTTAAAAAAAAAACGATAATGAAATGGAAAAATTAATAAGTGTGCCTTTGGAGTTTGGAGGGAAAGAGGGTTTTTTCTTTTTAATTTTTTAATTACTTTTCAGACGCTTATGGTGAAAACAAAGTACCATCGACGGAGCGGCGAGCGACGCAAATTTTTTTCTTTCGTTCCTTTGGAGTTTAAACGAAGGGAACGATATAGAAATGCCTCAGCAGTAAAACTGCCACTGCAAATTTTCGAACAAGCAGTAAAAATTACTGTCGGTCGGGTAAAGGCACCACAGTTTTGTTATTTATTTCAATTTTCATACGACAGTCACAAACCAGCAGTCCTGTTGATTTGTGCCTAGCTGTCTTCAAAACTATATAACTTAAACGACTACTATAGCAGTGTGTTAGAATTAAACAAATAATGCAAGCATTCGTTTCTAAAAAATACAAAATATTATTAATGCATTGCTCATCATAATAATTGGATTAAAATTGTTCTGTGCAAAATTTGGAGCAATTTTAGAATTGTAGGACCGGTTCAATATTTTTTAAATAGTAATTAGTGTTTCACTGTTTAAATTTGATGAAACTCTGGTTTAAGATTTATTGGTTTAAGTTAGTGGTTATTGGTTTAAGAATCAAACTTGTATTTATGCAAACCTATAAAGAGTATTTGGAACAAGAATAGGTGCTTCGCTCTGATTTTTGTAATTTCGTTTTTACCGTTACGATTTACCATTCGAACCGGAAGTAGCAAAAAGTATTACACAAAAGTAGTAGTATTTTTTGGGCTGGAAATCAGCCATAAAAGCGCTTTTTTTTTGTTCTTTTATCACTCCACTTGGGTGCATACGTCTTCCACTTAGCATCTCCATCTCATCTAGGTGTTCTTGGGCCGGCCTCTGGATCTTTTGCCTTGAGGGTTCCACTCTAGCGCCAATCTGGTAATTCTGTCGGCTTTTTTCCTAATGGTATGTCCGATCCATTTCCATTTGCGTCTCTTAATCTGTGTCACAATCGGCTCTTCTATTGCCATTTCTAGCAGATCCACGTTTCTGATGATGGTCGGCCAGAATATTCGACATATGGTACGGAGACATTTTTTGATGAATACCTGAAGTTTCTGTATGATGTTGTTGGAAATCAGCCAGGTTTCGCTACCATATATCAGTACTGACTTGACACATGAGTTGAATATTCTGAGCTTCGTGTTTCTGGAAATCAGGGAGCTCCTCCATATAGGTCGTAATTGTCCGAAAGCTGCTCTTGCTTTTCGAAGTCTGTTAACAACATCTGCTTCTACACCGCCGTCTGTTGTTGTTATAAATACTACCCAGATAGCAGAAGCGATCTACATATTCGACGGGATCTTCTTCGATGTCTCCTCTATGCAGGTGTTGATCCTCATGGATTTAGTTTTCTGGATATTTATCTCCAATCCGGCGCATCGTGTTATAATTTAGCTTGGATGTCGCTGAGCTTGTGTGATATTAGACAGATATAGTCCGTATAGTCTAAGTCCTCGAGTTGACGTGTGAGACTCTAAGTTATTCCCCGTCTCTATGCGCAGACGTGTGGTGAGGTGTGGTGAGGTGTGGTGAATTCAAGCGATATGTTGCTCGCCTCGACATTTTTTAGAAGTTCAAACTTAGAGTTATTTACTTAATTTTTTTATTGGATAATGCTAAAAAATGACGAAAAACCCCACCAAAATGCAATTGCTTTCCATGAAAAATTTGCGACAAATTCACCTATTAGGTGTGGTGAATTTAAGCGATATGCAGCGGGCCTCCACATTTTTTAGAAGTTCGAACTTAGAGTTATTTACTTCATTTTCTTATTGGATAATGCTAAGAAATCAAGAAGAACACTACCAAAATGCAATTGATTTCCATTTAAAATTTGCGACAAATTCACCTATGAGGTGTGGTGAATTTAAGCGATATGAGCTCGCCTCGACATTTTTTAGAACTTCGAACTTAGAGTTATTTACTTAATTTTCTTATTGGATAATGCTAAAAAATCACGAAAAACACTACGAAAATGCAATTGCTTTCCATGAAAAATTTGCGACAAATTCACCTATGAGGTGTGATGAATTCAAGCGATATGCTGCTCTTCTCGATATTTTTTAGAAGTTTGACCTTAGAGTTATTTACTTAATTTTCTTATTGGATAATGCTCAGAAATCACGAAAAGCACTACCAAAATGCAATTGCTTTCCCTGAAAAATTTGCGATAAATTCACCCATGAGGTGTGGTGAATTTGAGCGATATGCAGCACGTCTCGATATTTTTTAGAAGTTCGAACTTACAAATATTTACTGAATTATTGGATAATGTTTAAAAATCACGAAAAATACTACCAAAATGGAATTGATTTCCATGAAAAATTTGCGAAAAATTCACCTATGAGGTGTGGTGAATTTAAGCGATATGCAGCTCGCCTCGACATTTTTTATAAGTTCGAACTTAGAGTTATTTACTTAATTTTCTTATTGGATAATGCTTAAAAATCACAAAAAACACTACTGTTAACGCCTGTTTTGACGTCCTTTGGCTAAATTAGTGCAAAACCAATTTAGGTGTTGAATTGACTATCTGGTACTTAACCAGCTAGTCGTTGTATGTTTGATTGATTGATAGACCGGAATTCTTGATTGAACTGAACTGTTTATTCCTTATAACGTTTCCTTGATAATTAAATTCTAGACAGATTATTAAAAAACAACAATACAAACAACAGAAATGAAAATGACAAAGGTATAGGGTGGTAAAACTTTTCTCACAGTCAACGCAGTGATTGTTTTTGTCACCTTCGCGTTTCCACCTGCTTAAACTGTCACACGGTGAAATCAGAAGCTCGCGCCAAGCACTGTCTCACTGTGAAACAAGAAGCTCGCGTCCAAGCACTCACACGGTGAAACAAGAAGCTCGCGATCAAGGAATGTCGCACAATGAAAGAGGAAGCTCGCCAAGTTATCACGCTGACCGAGGTTACTGCGTTGAGTGTGGGAATTTGTTTAATTTGAATTAGTACAATATTCTTGGAATTTTGGACGGTATTAAATTTTATGTGAAAATGAAAATGATTGCGGCCTTCTGCACAAACATCCTCCCCGGCGTTGAGCGATCGTCGTTCAACCTAGATTGTGAACTCCGAGGACCGAGGATTGTGAACTCAACCGGAGCGTCAGAATCTGCTTTTATTGGTTTCGTCTTTCTGGGTGTTTGTGTTCGGACTTTGTGGTAGAGTATCCAGCCCAGAATCGACCCAACAATTATGATAAAGATAAGGTTTCCATATCCGAGAGTGTAGTGATGAATGTCATGGCTTCGCAAATTATCGGGATTATTGACCTGAAATCTTGAGATATCCTGTTTTAATTTGGTCAGCTGAGGATTTGGAGTCGTTGAATGTAGGCTGGAAATTAGCTGTAAAGTGGTTGCTTCTTCTGATGAATGCTTTACTTCCATAAAACTGACATTCACGGACGGAATGTATGATGTGTATCGTGTTACTTCGATGGATTGATGCCCTTGGATCGTCAGGAATGGCAATTTGATGGTGCATCCTTCTTGAATTCTTAAAATTCCTGCGTGCTCCAATACCAATTGCGTGAGATTATCATTACATACAGCATTCACAAGAGTTTTCTCCGACATGGCATAGATCCAGCTGTTTGGGTCATGGAGTTGAACACAATAAGAAATTGTGCTGACTGATTGCACGTTGCATGATGCTAAATTTTGTCCATCGTCGAGAAGGTTGACTTCGCAAGATGCCGTTGAAGATCCTCGCTTTAGAACCGGGTTGTGTAATCTGCAGAGGTGTTCGTTTTCCTTGAGTGAAGAACATTGTTCAAGTTCTGTTTCCCTTAAGGGGTAATATTGATCCCTATGCAGGTTTACCATCAGAAAGGGTGTTGATGGGCTTATCATTTTGAAGCCGGTATCGCTTTTCCAAGGTATGGGCGTGAGCTTTAAGAGTTCAAAGGATTCTGTTGAAATTAGTGGAATCCTTACTTTAAAGATGATGTATGTTTTTGTTATTTGGCTTTCTATCACCATTAGTTGGTAACATTTCAGGAGATCACTTGTAAATGATGGAAGCCTCATTGACCTCGGCAGATTAGTCTGGGCCTTTATTAACTCTGCTTGCAACAGATCGGGCGGAGTTAGTTCTGGATTCATTTTCCCTTGGTGAGAATCAATTAGTATATTAAGTAGAGAATTTTGAATTAGTTTGTAGTGGTTTAAAATTGTTTACGTATGTAGAGACATCTCGTAAAATCTGAGTCGTAAATCAAAGTGTTGTTTAAACTTTGAAAATTGAGAGTTCACATGCTGGATTACTTCCTTGATTTTGGTGAATTCTCCTTCAATTTCCTCTTGAGTTTTTTGCATAATATTTAGTGTGGTATCCAGAAATGAAGTCTGGTTCCGTATTGCTGGCGTCAGATGATCTTCATTTAGGTAAATTTTATCAATTGTCGCGGCTATTTCTTCGGCATATTCTGAGTCTAAAACACCGAATAAGCTGCGTGCTATGTTACCGACAATATTTAATGCACCTCTTTTGTTTCGTCGCGTAGCTGCAGGGGTTAACATTTTGTTTGTTTGTTCTACGTCATAGCTGAATCGTTTTATTTGATTTACGAGACCACACAGGCTCTATCGGTCGCCTTAATTATTTCACATATTTCCACCAATGATCCCAAATAGTGCTTGATTGTTTGAAATTATGCCCAATACGGTTCTAGTTTGAAAAACGTGATTAGGTTCCTGTCGCTTACAATGATTTCCTCTGAACCGAGGTTTTCGAAGTAAATTCCTGGATCGTTATTGAACGGTTGAATTTGTACGTCTCTACCTTGGCCTGGAACAACGAACACGAAGACCATTAGAAGGTTGACTATTGTTCAGGCTAGACTTATGCGTTTCTTTTTGGTCCTTTGCTTGCAAGTTTCATTGGGTACAGCTTTGGTTCGTTTTGTGATTCTTTGGTCGGCCTCAATATGATCTTGATTGTAGGAGCTACTGGCCTGCTCACTGGTACCGGTGTCTATTGGAAGGGGCGCTATTCTGTGTATTGGACGTCGTATCACATTTGTTGGGGTACGCACATCTATTACTCGTACTAAGCCGTCATCGCCGCAAATCACCTTTAATACGCGTCCGAGAGACCATTTTAGTGGTGGTAAATTGTCGTCCTTTATGACAACCAAGGTTCCAGGTGTAATGTTGTGGCATTCCTTCTTCCACTTGTGTCGCTGTTGTAGTTGACTTAAGTACTCTTGGCTCCATCTCTAATACCAAAAATTGTTAGCTGCAATTTTTTCTGGAGTCAAGCCTCTGGACACTATATCAGCAGGGTTTTGATGGGATTGTACATGTTTTCATTGTTGAGGTACCGTGTTGCGCTGGATTGAAGCAACTCGATTAGCTACAAAGGTGTGATAGTTTGCTGAGCTTCCGTTGACACAATCAAGAACAGCCGTTGAATCTGGCCACATGTGGATTGCTTCATTATTGACGTTCAAGTCTTTCTGAATTCGTCTCATCAGATCCACAGCTAATTTTGCTGCGCAAAGCTCTAACCTTGGTAGGCTTATTGGCTTGACAGGAGCGACTTTTGATTTAGCACAAAGAAATCGTACTAAAACCGTGCCTTTTAAATCGATAGTCCTTACGTATGCCACAGCACCATAAGCTTGTTCAGAAGCGTCTGCAAATATGTGTATTTGGATCTTCTTAGGTACATGGTGGCCAAAAACATGACGTTGAACTGAGATATTTTTCAACTCTGTCAAAGTTCCCTTGAAGTTTTTCCAAAAGGTGTGAAGATCTTGTGGTAAAGCCGCATCTCAATCTAACTTCAAGCGCCATAGTTTTTGTAGGATGATTTTTGCTGTCACCACGACTGGAGCGATGAAGCCAAGTGGATCGAAGATGCGAGAAACGTCTGCTAGAGCTGATCTTTTCGTAATTCTTTCCTCAATCGGATTGCCTGTTCTTACGGCGAAGGTGTCGCTTGCGGGATTCCATGTAAGTCCCATTGCCTTGGTGTGCTCCTCACTTCTATTTTCAACATCAAGTTGTAGTATCTGATTTGCCAGTGGAATATTTTGCAGTAATCTTTTGTCGTTTGAACACCATTTGCGTACAACGCAACCTGCTGATTTAAGTAAGCTGCGGAGTTGTGTCTGCATATCCATACAATGGAAATGCTGTCGCTTCCGCAGAGACCATCGTCCACATAGAAATTGTTTTTTATTGCCTCAGCTGCTAACGGATATTTGTGTCCGAATTGTTCCGCTAAATGTTGAAGAGTTTGAATAGCCAAAAAGGGGCGCAAGTCGTGCCGTAGGTTACCGTATTTAATTGGTAGCACTGAAGCTGTACAGTTGAATTCTCTCTCCACCAGATGAGCTGATACTTTCGGTCTGATGGGGAACCCAGATTTGCCGATACATTTTTTCTATATGGGCTGTAAACACATATCTGGGCATTCGAAAACGAAGTAATATAGTGAAGACGTCAGCTTGTATATTGGGTCCTGTTGATAAGATGTCGTTCAACGAGTAATTGGATGATGTCTTCGCCGATGCATCGACCACCACTCTGAGTTTAGTGGTACTACTGTCGGGTTTTAGCACTCCGTGATGAGGAAGAAAGAAGTGCGGATTCTCAATTTTATCAAGGTCCACTTTTTCCATGTGACCCTAGGCTTAATATTCTCGCATAAAGTTTACGTATAACTCCTTAAATTCGGTGTTTCTTTCAAGTTTCCTTTCGATTGCTCGGAAACGCTGAAGAGCTATGTTCTGTGAGGCTCCCAATTGGCTGGGTTCTCCTTGAAACGGTAACCGCACGATATATCGTCCATCAGAGTGTCGCTGAACGTTATGATTAAAATGTGTTACACATCGTCTTTCTGATGTTGTCAATGCATCTGTCTGTCCATCACATTCTTCCAAACGCCAAAATTTTTCAATAGCTTCATTTAAAGTATTTTCGCTGCTAATTCTACAAGTTATTGTTGATACTTGAGATGATTCGTTGTTGTATTCGCCACCAATAACCCAACCGAAGAGCGTGTTTTGAAGAACTGGGAGATTCGGTGTTAAACGTATCTGTCCGACACATAATATGTTGTAAAATAGTCCTGCTCCGATTAGTAGATCAACAGCTCCAGGTGTTGAAAATTCTGGATCTGCAAGCGGTAAATTTTGTGGAATTTTCCAGCCTTCTGTGTCAATTTGTTGAGTGAGCTGATGTGACACAGTTTTGAATAGAGTTTGTGCCTCTATTCTTTCAGAGAAGTCTGTTGTTCTGGATGTCAGCTGTATGTTAACTCGGTCAGTGGTATACCTTCGAGTCTCTCCTATCCCTTCAATGCCTATTATATGTGGGATTTTGCGTATACCAAGTTTAGTTGCTAGTCGTTTGGTTATGAAGTTTGCTTGCGAACCACTGCCTAGAACTGCGAGACATTCCACCTCTCTTCCCCAGTTGTCTTTTATTTTGAGCTTGACGGTGCTAAGTAAAGTTGTTTTTGCTCTAGCGTGCTGTGACGTTTCTGGCGTCATTGGAACTGCTGATAATGAAGTTGCTGATGACGAACCAGCAGTGTTTGGAGCTGCTGATAATGACCTTTCGATTATGTTATTGGCCAATGATGAATGAGTTTTTGATGTCTGCGGCTTTAACGGCGCTGTAATTATTTTGCTGTCCAAGTGCAAAAGAGAGTTATGTTTTTGTTGCACTTCGTGCAACTCCGTGAGGAACACTCTTTGGCAGTATGCCCACCTTTCAAACAATTGACTTGGTGTCATTTGCAAGAACCGGTCACACATGAATAAGGGATGTTGATTGTTGCAAATGATGCATGATTTGGAGCCTATTGTTACGCCCAATGATCTGTATAAATCCGATCGTTTAACTGATTCGGTTTTCGGAGTGTTTGCTCCCAATGATTCCAGAGCTTGGAAACGCCGTTCTAAGAACTGTATGAATTCCTTCAATGTTGGCGTCTGTCTGGGGTTTCTATTGATTGCTCCCACAATACATGCGTAGCTTTGCTAAGTCGATTAACAAGAATGTGTAGTAATAATGGATCCCAATTTTGGGTTTCTACTCCTAAACTCTTCAGGCTGAGCAGGCATTCCACTGTTGTATCATGTAGTAGTTTAACGGATGCTACTGTTTCTTGATTGTTTGCTGACTGCGTAATCAATTTTGTGATTACTGCATCTGTTAGTAAGCGAGAATTTCGTAGCGCTCGGTTATTATTTTCCAAGCTGCTTCATAATTCGCTTCTGTGCTGGTGAAGTGTTGGATTAATCCAGCTGCTTCCCCAGTTAATGCCGTTTTGAGGTACCACATTTTTTGGCATATAGGTATCGGCTGATTATGCGCTAATTCAGTGAATAAGTCGCGGAATTGTCGCCAGTACAAATACTGACCGGAAAACTTTGGCAATTCAATTTTCGGAAGCGGAATTGTGGAGTTTCTGCTTGCTTCGATGTTTGATGATGCCGAAGTCGATGAGCCCCCTGCCCTCATTTGGAGTTGCAAGAATTTGTTGCTGATGTCGTCTTCTATATTTAGATATTTGTTAAAGTCGTATGTGCCATCATCAATAGTTTCCAGTGATTCCCAGATCTTTTCATGTAGATCTTGAACACTCTTGAAATGCCTTTCACGGGTAGGAATTTTGCTAAAGTAGTACTGGGATGGATGGACACTCGGGTCGTCAAGTAATTTTTCGAGTGTACTTGACAACATGTCTATGATTTTCTGTTGCTTTGATATTAAAAGGCTCGAGTGGCGTTTTGAGTCTTTTTGAGATGGTTTCGCGCCTGTCTGCTGCAGCCTTTGTTTTCAAGAGCTGGAGCCAAGTCATCAGCTCTTCTTCTGTTTTTGATGCATGCTGTCGAATTACATTATCCCACTTATCGAAAGCCTTCCACAGATCGTCTAATTCATTTATTTTTCGCTCAACGAATTCTACTGATCTTTTATCCTTGGAGGTTTTCTTATAGCCGGTTATGATTCGCTGCAAGGCAACCGCTATGTCATCCTGCTTCTGCAGATAATCTTCTAACTTGTTAAAACAACAATACAAACAACAGAAATGAAAATGACAAAGGTATAGCGTGGTAAAACTTTTCTCACAGTCAACGCAGTGATTGTTTTTGTCACCTTCGCGTTTCCACCTGCTTAAACTGTCACACGGTGAAATCAGAAGCTCGCGCCAAGCACTGTCTCACGGTGAAACAAGAAGCTCGCGTCCAAGCACTGTCACACGGTGAAACAAGAAGCTCGCGATCAAGGAATGTCGCACAATGAAAGAGGAAGCTCGCCAAGTTATCACGCTGACCGAGGTTACTGCGTTGAGTGTGGGAATTTGTTTAATTTGAATTAGTACAATATTCTTGGAATTTTGGACGGTATTAAATTGTATGTGAAAATGAAAATGATTACGGCCTTCTGCACAAAGAACCACCAAAATGCAATTTCTTTCCATGAAAATTTTGCGACAAATTCACCTATGAGGTGTGGTGAATTTAAGCGATATGCAGCTCGTCTCGAAATTTTTTAGAAGTTCGAACTTAGAGTTACATATTTACTTAATTTTCTTATTGGATAATTCTAAGAATTCACGAAAAACACTACCAAAATGCAATTGCTTTCCATGAAAAATTTGCGACAAATTCATCTATGAGGTGTGGTGAATTTAAGCGATATGCAGCTTGTCTCGAGACAAGTTCAAATTTAGAAATATTTACTGAATTTATATTTATATAAATACTAGTAGCCCCGGCGGACTTCGTCCCACCCAAAAATACAACGAAACTATTGCAAGACAATGCAATTCTAACAATGCCACTTCAACTTTCATAATCCAGAAGATACAAAATGAAAAAAAAATTGAAAAAAATCGAAAAAAACTGTCGTAACACGCTGGGTGGTCAAAATAAGACATTTTGAAATTATGATTTTTTGACCTTTTTTTTCGATTTTTTTTTCTTTTTTTTTGTAAAACCCATACTGAGAAAATACCTTTTCATCAAAGTACAAATCATCAAAATCGGTTGGGCCACTCTCGAGTTATGGGATTACATCGCTTCGGACACTTTCTTTTATATATATAGATTTACTGAATTATTGGATAATGTTTAAAAATCACGAAAAATACTACCAAAATGGAATTGATTTCCATGAAAAATTTGCGAAAAATTCACCTAAGAGGTGTGGTGAATTTAAGCGATATGCAGCTCGCCTCGACATTGTTTGAAGTTCTATCTTTGAGTTATTTACTTAATTTTCTTATTGGATAATGCTTAAAAATCACAAAAAACACTAGCAAAATGCAATTGCTCTCCATGAAAAATCTGCGACAAATTCACCAATGAGGTGTGGTGAATTTAAGCGATATGGAGCTCGTTTCGAAATTTTTTAGAAGTTCGAACTTAGAGTTACATATTTACTTAATTTTCTTATTGGATAATGCTAAGAATTCACGAAAAACACTACCAAAATGCAATTGCTTTCCATGAAAAATTTGCGACAAATTCATCTATAAGGTGTGGTGAATTTAAGCGATATGCAGCTTGTCTCGAGCTTTTTTAGAAGTTCAAATTTAGAAATATTTACTGAATTTATCTTAATATATAAAAACGTTGGTGCGTATGTATGTCCGACCTTCACGGCTGAACCACCCGACAGATTGACTTCATACTCACAGCGTATGTTATTTAGGTTGCAAGTATGGTTTTTAGATAGGTTTTTTTCCCCTAAGGGGGAACTCTGTCCCCTATGTAGTTAAGGCGTTAAGGGGTGTTGCATGGTCTGAAATTACCAAAAATGGCCATAATTTCAATACTACCGGGCCCAGGAAGCTGAAATTTTTTATGGTGATTGGTCTTACGCCGGTGATGTAGAATGAGAACACATTTTCAAGAATTCCGCCCCCTAAATGGTTAATATGGGCGTGGCATGGTCTGAAACGGACAAAAATAGTCATAAATTCAATACTACCAGGCCCAGGAAGCTGAAATTTTTTATGGTGATTGGCCTTACGCCGGTGATGTAGAATGAGAACACATTTTCAAGAATTCCGCCCCATAAATGGTTAAAATGGGCGTGGCAAGGTCTGAAACGGCCAAAAATAGTCATAAGAGCTGCATCGACATTTTTTAGAAGTTCGAACTTAGAAATATTTACCGAATATTCTTATTGGATAATGCTAAGAAATCACGAAAAACACTACCAAAATGCAATTGCTTTCCATGAAAAATTTGCGACGAATTCACGTATTCGTATTCTTATTGGATAATGCTAAGAAATCACGAAAAACACTACCAAAATGCTATTGCTTTCCCTGAAAAATTTGCGACAAATTCAACTATGAGATGTGGTGAATTTAAGCGATATGCAGCTCGCCTCGACGTTATTTATAAGTTCGAACTTAGAGTTATTTACTTAATTTTCTTATTGGATAATGCTAAGAAATCACGAAAAACAATACCAAAATGCAAAATTTGCGAAGAATTCACCTATAAGGTGTGGTGAATTTAAGCGATATGCAGCTCGCCTCGACATTTTTAAGAAGTTCGAATTCAGAGTTATTTTCCTAATTTTCTTATTGGGTAATGCTTAAAAATCCCAAAAAAAACTACCAAAATGCAATTGCTCTCCATGAAAAATTTGCGACAAATTCACCTATGAGGTGTGATGAATTTAAGCGATTTGCAGCTGGTCTCGACATTTTTTAGAAGTTCGAACTTAGAAATATTTACTGAATTTTCTTATTGGATAATGCTAAGAAATCACGAAAAACACTACCAAAATGCAATTGCTCTCCATGAAAAATTTGCGACAAATTCACCTATGAGGTGTGATGAATTTAAGCGATATGCAGCTCTCCTCGACATTTTTTAGAAGTTCGAACTTAGAAATATTTTCCGAATTTTCTTTCGAAATATTTACTGAATTTTCTTATTGGATAATGCTAAGAAATCACGAAAAACACTACCAAAATGCAATTGCTCTCCATGAAAAATTTGCGACAAATTCTCCTATAAGGTGTGGTGAATTTAAGCGATATGCAGCTCACCTCGACATTTTGTATAAGTTCGAACTTAGAGTTATTTACTTAATTTTCTTATTGGATAATGCTAAGAAATCACGAAAAACACTACCAAAATGCTATTGCTTTCCCTGAAAAATTTGCGACAAATTCACCTATGAGGTGTGGTGAATTTAAGCGATATGCAGCTCACCTCGACATTTTTTATAAGTTCGAACTTAGAGTTATTTACTTAATTTTCTTATTGGATAATGCTAAGAAATCACAAAAAACACTACGAATTGCCTTTTGTGAAAAGTGAAATTCGTGAATTTGTAAAGAACATTTTGTAATTTCATATCTCATCTTTCTTTCACTTTGTTTATAACTTTTTATAACAATTGTTTTCCGATAAGAGCGAGTTTACAAAAGCGTCACTTGAGTACGCTAAAGCGTTGATAACTTCATTATTGTTAAAGCTCGAGAGTAATTTCAAGGTAATGCAAGCACACTATATATTAAATATTATAATATTATTCGATATTATAAATACCGATATACGAGTACTTACGTATTATCGTATTTGTGTAATAACGGTAATAATTTTTTACGATTTGCTTTTGACAAACAATCCAGCAAATATTTTTTTGGCAAAATTCACAATTTATCGTATATTACCATGTCGAGTCAGAGGCGCATTTGGCTGTTTGTTTTTAAGAAAGTTACAAAAACCGGTTCAGTGATTTTTAGGATACTTGTATAAAGAATTTGTAGTCAAAAACTATACGTGTAATAAAAAAAAGAATAATCATCAAGAATAATTTTCTGGGATGGTATAGTATCTTCTATTGCTTAATAGTTTTTACCCGGGAAGGGAGGATTCGGAACTGTGCACAACCGCCGTAAATAAGCCACTCAACTTTATTAGCAAATATTATTAACTAACGTATTATCTATAGTCTAGAGTCTAGACTAATTAAATACAAAGTAGTTTATTGTGTGTGATATTTTTTCCTTGAAATTGTTGTTTGTGGAAACGTTTTTAAAATGTATTTAAGAAACATACGAAAACTTTTAGAAAGAAAAAAAAAGGACCACAACATAAAAATTAGAAAAAGAAAAAACGCACAATATAAATTATTAATGCAAAAAAATTTTGTGATTGTACTCGTATAATTTATAATACATATAAAATTATGCTGCCAAAAGTGTTTGCCATGGAAGGTACAAAAAGAGCAAGTCTGTAGATATAGCCACAAAATAATCATCAAAAGGCACATGGTCCCTGAATGGACTTCTGAAAGATAAAATTTTTTATTGTTATTTCCAAATATTCCAATGCCACACTTGTAAAATTTTATTTTTAGCATTTATTCAATATTAGAATGATCATGTGATAATCACGCGTATTTTTGTGATTTTGATAATTTAATAAAATATAAGATCAGAATATTTGAGAGGCTCTGGTTTTATATTTTTTTTAAACCAATATATTAAATATCTGCGTTTTTGATGCTATCAAAATCAAGTTTATTTAATTTGATTCATTTGTTATTTCTTCAAAATAAGAACGAAGAAATATTGTTGACAAGCTTGCAATATCGTGAAATCAATTGAAGCGACAATCAGTATGCTTAAATGATTGAAAAACCAAATTATTCAATGACACCGCAGTTCAAAGAATTTATAAATAATTTTGCAAGCATTCAGAATTTGTTTAACAACAGTTTGCAACGTTTCAATTAGACTGTGAAAACATTGAAATATTGACTTTACTTATTATTCATCATATCAGTAATTACGTAATTATATAAGAGGGGGGAGGGGGGTTACTTGAACGACTAAAATGGCTGTAACAACAACTACAAACCAGTCTGACTGAACGAAAATAAACAGGAGACGAGGGTTTCCTCGAGACGGATTAAAAAACAATGAAATATTTCGGCGACACGAAAGTTTTTGTAAAAATGGAATTTCTTACCTACGTAACGGTCACCGGCTTCATTCGTTTACCGCATCTTTTATTTATGAATTCTGCGAGATAATCGTTTAGAATTCTGGTACACGTATTATAACGAGTGAAAATGTTCAATAAAATGCGAATGTTCGTTCCATCAGGTATATTTTGGTTGGAACTTAAGTCTTATGTCTTTGATTTTAATTTTGTTTTTTTTTTTTTTATTATTATTTTATTTTTGTTCTAATTGCATTACTTCTGAACAACGGAATGTTTCAAACGCTTACTTTTACTTCTAACCATTTCGTTGTGAAATTTGAATTTTTTCCTTTATCCAATATAAGGCTTTATTTACCACGGAAGTATTTTTCACCATATCATCACTAAATGCATTGCATACGTTTTGTTTATACATTTTAAAAAATATACACTAGGCTTTTTTAAAATTTTTGTTCTTTTTATTGATGAATTTTAGAAAACGAAGTTGTCAACGATTATACAAAACAAGCACACCCGAAAACTTCAAAAAATAAAATGGAAACTCTAAAAACATTTTTCGCTGCTCAATTCAAGCCTTCCGATATGCCCGATAATCAACAGAACAGTTACAGCAATAACAACGAAGGTTCTGTCACTCGGATGGGAAGTAATCATTTGACAAGTGACGTCAACGGAAATACGAATTCAAAAATAACGAACCGTTACGAGATGAAGTCAAAAGACAGAGATAATTACTTTTATATAATGTAAGTTCTGAAATTCTAAAATACGAGTACATAAAAAGTGAAAGGAAAAAGGATTATATAAAAAAAATTAAATTATCAATTTATTACCACATTTTATTTATGATGAGTAGAAAGTGAAAGCTTTTCCATAACGGTATTCTTTTTTATTAATACAGTTTTCAACTTTTTTCTACCACAGCTTTACAGTTAAATACTTAAAGCTTAAATACTTAAATACTTAACCATTAAATGTTAAAAAACAAGACTTTTTATACAATAATTACCCAAGTATTAAAGGATTATTACACAGTGAAAACATTTAACTATGATCTAGTATTATGACGTTAAATTTCCTTCAAACTGATGCATTTAATTTACTCAGAAATTCAAATAAAGTAAACTTCTTACCTTGAAAACGACAATAATAACAACAATAATAATAATCATAATAATAATAACAACAACAAAACAGTTATTAACTCGCTTTTTTTGGCATTACATTTAACATGAATGAGAAAGAGAACAAGTATTTTATTACTTACTAGAACTAGTTATTGAAACTGAGAGTAGATCAAAAACCAGTCAATCATTTCCTTTGCCAGCTGGTTCCAAGCATACTTAAATACAAGTTTAGCAAAATTACAATTAGTTGTGCCGGATCATTTACACGGTTAGTGACGAAAGGAACACGTCTTGCCGACAACAACATTCATAACACATCAAACCAAAAGCCATATCAGACTTAGATTGTTGGACATACGTATACATATACGAGTATACGTGCATATATACATACACATCTAAATTCGATTTAACTGATTATAAGCACATTTTCGAGCTCCACTTTAAGCCTCATATGGCGTTTTGTTGAGGTGAGGTGAGATGAGTGCGTGAGGAATTTAAGCGATATGAAGCTCGTCTCGAAATTTTTTAGAAGCACAAACTCAAAGTTATTTACTTAATTTTCTTATTGGATTAAGATAAAGCGACATGCAGAAAGAAGGAAGGAAGGAAGGAAGGAAGGCAGGGATTCAAACCGTCGGCCAACAAAACCATCTCCTTGTTGAAACGTCTTCCTCTATCCAGGGTCCTTCTGCGCAGGCAAAGTGTCCTTCTGCGAAAATTACCAAAATTACCTTGCTTTCAATGAAAAATTTTCGACAAATTCACCCATGAGGTGTGGTGAATTTAAGCGATATGCAGCTCGCCTCGACATTTTTTAGATGTTCGAACTTAGAGTTATTTATTTAATTTTCTTATTGGACAATGCTAAAAAATCGCGAGAAACCCTACCAAAATGCAATTGCTTTCCATGAAAAATTTTCTACGAATTCACCAATAAGGTGTGGTGAATTTAAGCGATATGCAGCTCGTATCGACATTTTTTAGAAGTTCGAACGTAGAGTTATTTACTTAATTTTCTTATTGGATAATGCTAAGAAATCACGAAAAACACTACGAAAATGACCTTGCTTTCCATGGAAAATTTGTGACAAATTCACCTATGAGGTGTGGTGAATTTAAGCGATGTGCAGCTCGCCTCGACATTTTTTAGAATTTCGAACTTAGAGTTATTTATTTAATTTTCTTATTGGATAATGCTTAAAAATCACAAAAAACACTACCAAAATGCAATTGCTTTCCATGAAAAATTTGCGACAAACTCACTTATACGGTGTGGTCAATTTTAGCGATATGCAGCTCGCCTCGACATTTCTTAGAAGTTTGAACGTAGAAATATTTACCGAATTTTCTTATTGGATAATGCTAAGAAATCACGAAAAACAATACCAAAATGCAATTGCTTTCCATAAAAAATTTGCGAAGAATTCACCTATAAGGTGTGGTGAATTTAAGCGATATGCAGCTCGCCTCGACATTTTTAAGAAGTTCGAACTTAGAGTTATTTTCCTAATTTTCTTATTGGGTAATGCTTAAAAATCACAAAAAACACTACCAAAATGCAATTGCTTTCCATGAAAAATTTGCGACAAATTCACCTATGAGGTGTGATGAATTTAAGCGATTTGCAGCTGGTCTCGACATTTTTTAGAAGTTCGAACTTAGAAATATTTACTTAATTTTCTTATTGGATAATGGTAAAAAATTACGAAAAACACGATATGGAGCTTGTTTCGACATTTTTTAGAAGTTCGAACTTAGAGTTACATATTTACTTAATTTTCTTATTGGATAATGCTAAGAAATAACGAAAAACACTATCAAAATGCAATTGCTTTCCTTGAAAATTTGCGACAAATTCACCTATGAGGTGTGGTGTATTTTAGCGATATGCAGCTCGTCTCGACAGTTTTTATAAGTTCTAACTTAGAGTTCTTTACTAAATTTTCTTATTTGATAATGCTTAAAAATCACAAAACACACTACCAAAATGCAATTGCTTTCCATGAAAAATTTGCGACAAATTCACTTATAAGGTGTGGTGAATTTTAGCGATATGCAGCTCGCCTCGACATTTCTTAGAAGTTTGAACGTAGAAATTTTTACCGAATTTTCTTATTGGATAATGCTAAGAAATCACGAAAAACAATACCAAAATGCAATTGCTTTCCATAAAGAATTTGCGAAGAATTCACCTATAAGGTGTGGTGAATTTAAGCGATATGCAGCTCGCCTCGACATTTTTAAGAAGTTCGAACTTAGAGTTATTTTCCTAATTTTCTTATTGGGTAATGCTTAAAAATCACAAAAAACACTACCAAAATGCAATTGCTTTCAATGAAAAATTTGCGACAAACTCACCTATGCGGTGTGGTGAATTTAAGCGATATGCAGCTCGCCTCGACATTTTTAAGAAGTTCGAACTTAGAGTTATTTACTTAATTTTCTTATTGGATAATGCTAAGAAATCACGAAAAACACTATCAAAATGCAATTGCTTTCCATGAAAAATTTGCGACAAATTCACCTATGAGGTGTGATGAATTTAAGCGATTTGCAGCTGGTCTCGACATTTTTTAGAAGTTCGAACTTAGAAATATTTTCCGAATTTTCTTATTGGATAATGCTCAGAAATCACGAAAAACACTACCAAAATGCTATTGCTTTATTGAGTTATTAACTTAATTTTCTTATTGGATAATGCTAAGAAATCACGAAAAACACTATCAAAATGCAATTGCTTTCCATGAAAAATTTGCGACAAATTCACCTATGAGGTGTGATGAATTTTAGCGATATGCAGCTCGTCTCGACAGTTTTTAGAAGTTCTAACTTAGAGTTCTTTACTTAATTTTCTTATTGGATAATGCTTAAAAATCACAAAAAACACTATCAAAATGCAATTGCTTTCCATGAAAAATTTGCGACAAATTCACTTATAAGGTGTGGTGAATTTTAGCGATATGCAGCTCGCCTCGACATTTCTTAGAAGTTTGAACGTAGAAATATTTACCGAATTTTCTTATTGGATAATGCTAAGAAATCACGAAAAACAATACCAAAATGCAATTGCTTTCCATAAAAAATTTGCGAGTAATTCACCTATAAGGTGTGGTAAATTTAAGCGATATGCAGCTCGCCTCGACATTTTTAAGAAGTTCGAACTTAGAGTTATTTTCCTAATTTTCTTATTGGGTAATGCTTAAAAATCACAAAAAAAACTACCAAAATGCAATTGCTTTCCATGAAAAATTTGCGACAAATTCACCTATGAGGTGTGATGAATTTAAGCGATTTGCAGCTGGTCTCGACATTTTTTAGAAGTTCGAACTTAGAAATATTTTCCGAATTTTCTTATTGGATAATGCTAAGAAATCACGAAAAACACTACCAAAATGCTATTGCTTTCCCTGAAAAATTTGCGACAAATTCACCTATGAGGTATGGTACGTCGCGAAATTTTATAAGAAGTTCGAACTTAGAAATATTTACTTGACTTTTTTATTGGATAATGCTACAAAATCACGAAAAACCCCACCAAAATGCAATTGCTTTCCATGAAAAATTTTCGACGAATTCACCAATAAGGTGTGGTGAATTTAAGCGATATGCAGCTCGTCTCGACATTTTTTAGAAGTTCGAACGTAGAGTTATTTACTTAATTTTCTTATTGGATAATGCTAAGAAATCACGAAAAACACTACGAAAATGACCTTGCTTTCCATGAAAAATTTGTGAAAAATTCACTTATGAGGTGTGGTGAATTTAAGTGATATGAAGCTCGTCTCGACATTTTTTAGAAGTACGAACTCAAAGTTATTTACTTAATTTTATTATTGGATAATGCTAAAAAATCACAAAAACACTATATTTATTTAATATGGGAGACAGTCAAAATCCCGAATTACAAAATCCCGAAACGACAAAATCCCGAAAAATTTTAAAATCCCGAAACGACAAAATCCCGATGCGACAAAATCCCGAAACGACAAAATCCCGAAAAATTTTTAATACCGAAATGAGAAATCCCGAAAATTACGAAATAAAATTTTTAATTAATAAAGAAATGACATTTAAGTGACAATTTTTTCCAATTCGAAGTACGCGCCTACTTGCCTTTTTTTTACAATGGCAGAAAAGCAAAGTTGTAATATCGAGAAAATTTTGTTGTGTGAAGGTTATAATCTACAATATGCAAAAAACTTCACATGACCGTGAGGATTCTGCTGATTGAGGGTTATGATCCCTGCTGCGGCCGAAGGCCGCCAATACGCAAAAAAACCTGTATGCAAAAAACTTCACATGACCGTGAGGATTCTGCTGATTGAGGGTTACGATCCCTGCCGCGGCCGAAGGCCGTCAATACGCGAAAAAACCTGTATGCAAAAAACTTCACATGACCGTAAGGATTCTGCTGATTGAGGGTTATGATCCCTGCCGCGGCCGAAGGCCGTCAATACGCGGAAAAACCTGTATGCAAAAAACTTCACATGACCGTGAGGATTCTGCTGATTGAGGGTTACGATCCCTGCCGCAGCCGAAGGCTGCCAATACGCGGAAAAACCTGTATGCAAAAAACCTCATATTGCCGAGAGGGCTCTGCTAAAATTTTTTTAATGTTTTTTTAAAAGAAATTTAGTGGCTAAATTGAAGTTTGCTAGTGGTTTTAAAATGTTCAAGAAGATGGAGAATACCAAAAAACTAGTTTTGTAATTTCGGGATTTTGTTATTTCGGGATTTTGTCGTTTCGGGATTTTGTTATTTCGGGATTTTGTCGTTCGGGATTTTGTCGTTCGGGATTTTGTCGTTCGGGATTTTGTCTTTCGGGATTTCGTTACCAACCCATTTAATATTCTTGTTGGATAATAATAAAAAAATTACGAAAAACACTACCAAAATGCAATTGCTTTCCATGAAAAATTTGCGATAAATTCACCTATGAGATATGGTACGTCGCGAAATTTTATAAGAAGTTCGAACTTAGAAATATTTACTTGATTTTTTTATTGGATAATGCTACAAAATCACGAAAAACCCCACCAAAATGCAATTGCTTTCCATGAAAAATTTGCGAGGAATTCACTAATGGGGTGTGGTGAATTTAAGCGATATGCAGTTCGTCTCGACATTTTTTAGAACTTCGAACTTAGAGTTATTTACTTAATTTTCTTATTGGATAATGCTAAAAAATTACGAAAAACATTACCAAAATGCAATTGCTTTCCATGAAAAATTTGCGAGGAATTCACCTATGAGGTGTGGTGAATTTAAGCGATATGCAGCTGGTCTCGAAATTTTTTAGAAGTTCGAACTTAGAAATATTTACCGAATTTTCTTATTGGATAATGCTAAAAAATCACAAAAACACTATATTTATTTAATATTCTTGTTGGATAATGCTAAAAAATTACGAAAAACACTACCAAAATGCCATTGCCTTCCATGAAAAATTTTCGACAAATTCACCAATGAGGTGTGGTGAATTTAAGCGATATGCAGCTCGTCTCGACATTTTTTAGAAGTTCGAACGTAGAGTTATTTACTTAATTTTTTAATTGGATAATGCTTAAAAATCACAAAAAAAACTAACA
Source organism: Conops quadrifasciatus (assembly GCA_949752815.1). NCBI lineage: Eukaryota > Metazoa > Arthropoda > Insecta > Diptera > Conopidae > Conops > Conops quadrifasciatus. The sequence goes on from OX457081.1 coordinate 7,836,821, forward strand.
AAATGCAATTGCTTTCCATGAAAAGCTTTCGACAAATTCACCTATGAGGTGTGGTGAATTTAAGCGATATGCATCTCGCCTCGACATTTTTTAGAAGTTCGAACTTAGAGTTATTTACTTAATTTTTTTATTGGATAATGCTAAAAAATCACAAAAACACTATATTTATTTAATATTCTTGTGGGATAATGCTAAAAAATTACGAAAAACACTACCAAAATGCCATTGCCTTCCATTAAAAATTTTCGACAAATTCACCAATGAGGTGTGGTGAATTTAAGCGATATGCAGCTCGCCTCGACATTTTTTAGAAGTTCGAACTTAGAGTCATTTACTTAATTTTTTTATTGGATAATGCTAAAAAATCACAAAAACACTATATTTATTTAATATTCTTGTGGGATAATGCTAAAAAATTACGAAAAACACTACCAAAATGCCATTGCCTTCCATTAAAAATTTTCGACAAAATCACCAATGAGGTGTGGTGAATTCAAGCGATATGCAGCTCGCCTCGACATTTTTTAGAAGTTCGAACTTAGAGCTATTTACTTAATTTTATTATTGGATAATGCTAAGAAATCACGAAAAACAATACCAAAATGCAATTGCTTTCCCTGACAAATTTGCGACAAATTCACCTATGAGGTGTGGTGAATTCAAGCGATATGCAGCTCGCCTCGACATTTTTTAGAAGTTCGAACTTAGAGCTATTTACTTAATTTTATTATTGGATAATGCTAAGAAATCACGAAAAACAATACCAAAATGCAATTGCTTTCCCTGACAAATTTGCGACAAATTCACCTATGAGGTGTGGTGAATATGCAGCTCGTCTCGACATTTTTTAGAAGTTCGAACTTAAAGTTATTTACTGAATTTCCTTATTGTATAATGTAAAAAAATCGCGAAAAACACTACCAAAATGCAATTGCCGTCTATGAAAAATTTGCGACAAATTCACCAATTAGGTGTGGTGAATTTAAGCGATATGCAGCTCGTCTCGACATTTTTTAAGAAATCATATGCTAAGAAATCACGAAAAACACTACCAAAATGCAATTGCTTTCCATGAAAAATTTGCGACGAATTCACCTATAAGGTGTTGTGAATTTAAGCGATATGCAGCTCGCCTCGACATTTTTTAGAAGTTCGAACTTAGAGTTATTTTCTTAATTTTCTTATTGGGTAATGCTTAAAAATCACAAAAAACACTACCAAAATGCAATTGCTTTCCATGAAAAATTTGCGACAAATTGCAATTGCTATCCATGAAAAATTTGCGACAAATTCACCTATGAGGTGTGATGAATTTAAGCGATATGCAGCTGGTCTCGACATTTTTTAGAAGTTCGAACTTAGAAATATTTACCGAATTTTCTTATTGGATAATGCTAAGAAATCACGAAAAACACTACCAAAATGCAATTGCTTTCCATAAAAAATTTGCGACGAATTCACCTATAAGGTGTTGTGAATTTAAGCGATATGCAGCTCGCCTCGACATTTTTTAGAAGTTCGAACTTAGAGTTATTTACTTAACTTTTTTATTGGATAATGCTAAAAAATCACAACAACACTATATTTATTTAATATTCTTGTGGGATAATGCTAAAAAATTACGAAAAACACTACCAAAATGCCATTGCCTTCCATTAAAAATTTTCGACAAATTCACCAATGAGGTGTGGTGAATTTAAGCGATATGCAGCTCGCCTCGACATTTTTTAGAAGTTCGAGCTTAGAGTCATTTACTTAATTTTTTTATTGGATAATGCTAAATAATCACAAAAACACTATATTTATTTAATATTCTTGTTGGATAATGCTAAAAAATTACGAAAAACACTACCAAAATGCAATTGGTTTCCATGAAAAATTTGCGACAAATTCACCTATGAGGTGTGGTGAATTCAAGCGATATGCAGCTCGACATTTTTTAGAAGTTCGAACTTAGAGCTATTTACTTAATTTTATTATTGGATAATGCTAAGAAATCACGAAAAACAATACCAAAATGCAATTGCTTTCCCTGACAAAATTGCGAAAAATTCATCTATGAGGTGTGGTGAATTTAAGCAATATGCAGCTGGTCTCGACATTTTTTAAAAGTTCGAACATAGAAATATTTACTGAATTTTCTTATTGGATAATGCTAAAAAATTACGAAAAATACTACCAAAATGCAATTGCTTTCCATGAAAAATTTGCGACAAATTCACCTATGAGGTGTGGTGAATTCAAGCGATATGCAGCTCGCCTCGACATTTTTTAGAAGTTCGAACTTAGAGCTATTTACTTAATTTTATTATTGGATAATGCTAAGAAATCACGAAAAACAATACCAAAATGCAATTGCTTTCCCTGACAAATTTGCGAAAAATTCATCTATGAGGTGTGGTGAATTTAAGCTATATGCAGCTCGCATCGACATTTTTTAGAAGTTCGAACTTAGAGTTATTTACTTAATTTTCTTATTGGATAATGCTTAAAAATCACGAAAAACCCTACTAAAATGCAATTGCTTTCCATGAAAAATTTGCGACAAATTCACCTATGAGGTGTGGTGAATTCAAGCGATATGCAGCTCGCCTCGACATTTTTTAGAAGTTCGAACTTAGAGCTATTTACTTAATTTTATTATTGGATAATGCTAAGAAATCACGAAAAACAATACCAAAATGCAATTGCTTTCCCTGTCAAATTTGCGACAAATTCATCTATGAGGTGTGGTGAATTTAAGCAATATGCAGCTGGTCTCGACATTTTTTAGAAGTTCGAACATAGAAATATTTACTGAATTTTCTTATTGGATAATGCTAAAAAATCACGAAAAACACTACGAAAATGCAATTGCATTTCATGAAAAATTTGCGACAAATTCACATATGAGGTGTGGTGTATTACAGCGATATGCAGCTGGCCTCCACATTTTTTAGAAGTTCGAACTTAGAGTTATTTACTTAATTTTTTAATTGGATAATGCTTAAAAATCACAAAAAACACTAACAAAATGCAATTGCTTTCCATGAAAAATTTTCGACAAATTCACCTATGAGGTGTGGTGAATTTAAGCGATATGCATCTCGCCTCGACATTTTTTAGAAGTTCGAACTTAGAGTTATTTACTTAATTTTTTTATTGGATAATGCTAAAAAATCACAAAAACACTATATTTATTTAATATTCTTGTGGGATAATGCTAAAAAATTACGAAAAACACTACCAAAATGCCATTGCCTTCCATTAAAAATTTTCGACAAATTCACCAATGAGGTGTGGTGAATTTAAGCGATATGCAGCTCGCCTCGACATTTTTTAGAAGTTCGAACTTAGAGTCATTTACTTACTTTTTTTATTGGATAATGCTAAATAATCACAAAAACACTATATTTATTTAATATTCTTGTTGGATAATGCTAAGAAATCACGAAAAACAATACCAAAATGCAATTGCTTTCCCTGACAAATTTGCGACAAATTCATCTATGAGGTGTGGTGAATTTAAGCTATATGCAGCTCGCATCGACATTTTTTAGAAGTTCGAACTTAGAGTTATTTATTTAATTTTCTTATTGGATTATGCTAAGAAATCACGAAAAACACTACCAAAATGCAATTGCTTTCCCAGAAAAATTTGCGACAAATTCACCTATGAGGTGTGGTGAATTCAAGCTATATGCAGCGACATTTTTTAGAAGTTCGAACTTAGAGCTATTTACTTAATTTTATTATTGGATAATGCTAAGAAATCACGAAAAACAATACCAAAATGCAATTGCTTTCCCTGACAAATTTGCGACAAATTGACCTATGAGGTGTGGTGAATATGCAGCTCGTCTCGACATTTTTTAGAAGTTCGAACTTAAAGTTATTTATTGAATTTTCTTATTGTATAATGTAAAAAAATCGCGAGAAACACTACCAAAATGCAATTGCCGTCTATGAAAAATTTGCGACAAATTCACCAATTAGGTGTGGCGAATTTAAGCGATATGCAGCTCGTCTCGACATTTTGTAAGAAATCATATGCTAAGAAATCACGAAAAACACTAACAAAATGCAATTGCTTTCCATGAAAAATTTGTGACAAACTCACCTATGAGGTGTGGTGAATTTAAGCGATATGCAGCTCGCCTCGACATTTTTTAGAAGTTCGAACTTAGAGTTATTTTCTTAATTTTCTTATTGGGTAATGCTTAAAAATCACAAAAAACACTACCAAAATGCAATTGCTTTCAATGAAAAATTTGTGACAAACTCACCTATGAGGTGTGGTGAATTTAAGCGATATGCAGCTCGCCTCGACATTTTTTAGAAGTTCGAACTTAGAGTTATTTACTTAATTTTTTAATTGGATAATGCCTAAAAATCACAAAAAACACTACCAAAATGCAATTGCTTTCCATGAAAAATTTGCGACAAATTCACCTATGAGGTGTGATGAATTTAAGCGATATGCAGCTCGCCTCGACATTTTTTAGAAGTTCGAACTTAGAGTTATTTACTTAATTTTTTTATTGGATAATGCTAAAAAATCACAACAACACTATATTTATTTAATATTCTTGTGGGATAATGCTAAAAAATTACGAAAAACACTACCAAAATGCCATTGCCTTCCATTAAAAATTTTCGACAAATTCACCAATGAGGTGTGGTGAATTTAAGCGATATGCAGCTCGCCTTGACATTTTTTAGAAGTTCGAGCTTAGAGTCATTTACTTAATTTTTTTATTGGATAATGCTAAATAATCACAAAAACACTATATTTATTTAATATTCTTGTTGGATAATGCTAAAAAATTACGAAAAACACTACCAAAATGCAATTGGTTTCCATGAAAAATTTGCGACAAATTCACCTATGAGGTGTGGTGAATTCAAGCGATATGCAGTTCGCCTCGACATTTTTTAGAAGTTCGAACTTAGAGCTATTTACTTAATTTTATTATTGGATAATGCTAAGAAATCACGAAAAACAATACCAAAATGCAATTGCTTTCCCTGACAAATTTGCGAAAAATTCATCTATGAGGTGTGGTGAATTTAAGCAATATGCAGCTGGTCTCGACATTTTTTAGAAGTTCGAACATAGAAATATTTACTGAATTTTCTTATTGGATAATGCTAAAAAATTACGAAAAATACTACCAAAATGCAATTGCTTTCCATGAAAAATTTGCGACAAATTCACCTATGAGGTGTGGTGAATTCAAGCGATATGCAGCTCGCCTCGACATTTTTTAGAAGTTCGAACTTAGAGCTATTTACTTAATTTTATTATTGGATAATGCTAAGAAATCACGAAAAACAATACCAAAATGCAATTGCTTTCCCTGACAAATTTGCGACAAATTCATCTATGAGGTGTGGTGAATTTAAGCGATATGCAGCTCGTCTCGACATTTTTTAGAAGTTCGAACTTAGAAATATTTACCGAATATTCTTATTGGACAATGCTAAGAAATCACGAAAAACACTACGATAATGCAATTGCTTTCCATAAAAAATTTGCGACGAATTCACCTATAAGGTGTTGTGAATTTAAGCGATATGCAGCTCGCCTCGACATTTTTTAGAAGTTCGAACTTAGAGCTATTTACTTAATTTTATTATTGGATAATGCTAAGAAATCACGAAAAACAATACCAAAATGCAATTGCTTTCCTGAAAAATTTGCGACAAATTCACCTATGAGGTGTGGTGAATATGCAGCTGGTCTCGACATTTTTTAGAAGTTCGAACTTAAAGTTATTTACTGAATTTTCTTATTGTATAATGTAAAAAAATCGCTAGAAACACTACCAAAATGCAATTGCCGTCCATAAAAAATTTGCGACAAATTCACCAATTAGGTGTGGTAAATTTATGCGATATGCAGCTCGTCTCGACATTTTTTAGAAGTTCGAACTTAGAAATATTTACTTAATTTTCTTATTGGATAATGCTAAAAAATTACGAAAAACACTGCCAAAATGCAATTGCTTTTCATGAAAAATTTGCGACAAATTCACTTATGATGTGTGGTGAATTTAAGCGATATGCAGCTCGCCTCGACATTTTTTAGAAGTTCGAACTTAGAAATATTTACCGAATATTCTTATTGGACAATGCTAAGAAATCACGAAAAACACTACGATAATGCAATTGCTTTCCATAAAAAATTTGCGACGAATTCACCTATAAGGTGTTGTGAATTTAAGCGATATGCAGCTCGCCTCGACATTTTTTAGAAGTTCGAACTTGGAGTTATTTTCTTAATTTTCTTATTGGGTAATGCTTAAAAATCACAAAAAACACTACCAAAATGCAATTGCTTTAGATGAAAAATTTGCGACGAATTCACCTATGAGGTGTGGTGAATTTAAGCGATATGCAGCTCGCCTCGACATTTTTTAGAAGTTCGAACTTAGAAATATTTACCGAATATTCTTATTGGATAATGCTAAGAAATCACGAAAAGCACTACCAAAATGCAATTGCTTTCCATGAAAAATTTGCGACGAATTCACCTATAAGGTGTTGTGAATTTAAGCGATATGCAGCTCGCCTCGACATTTTTTAGAAGTTCGAACTTAGAGTTATTTTCTTAATTTTCCTATTGGGTAATGCTTAAAAATCATAAAAAACACTACCAAAATGCAATTGCTTTCAATGAAAAATTTGTGACAAACTCACCTATGAGGTGTGGTGAATTTAAGCGATATGCAGCTCGCCTCGACATTTTTTAGAAGTTCGAACTTAGAAATATTTACCGAATATTCTTATTGGATAATGCTAAGAAATCACGAAAAGCACTACCAAAATGCAATTGCTTTCCATGAAAAATTTGCGACGAATTCACCTATAAGGTGTTGTGAATTTAAGCGATATGCAGCTCGCCTCGACATTTTTTAGAAGTTCGAACTTAGAGTTATTTTCTTAATTTTCTTATTGGGTAATGCTTAAAAATCAACAAAAACACTACCAAAATGCAATTGCTTTCAATGAAAAATTTGTGACAAACTCACCTATGAGGTGTGGTGAATTTAAGCGATATGCAGCTCCCCTCGACATTTTTTAGAAGTTCGAACTTAGAGTTATTTACTTAATTTTTTAATTGGATAATGCTTAAAAATCACAAAAAACACTACCAAAATGCAATTGCTTTCCATGAAAAATTTGCGACAAATTACAATTGCTATCCATGAAAAATTTGCGACAAATTCACCTATGAGGTGTGATGAATTTAAGCGATATGCAGCTGGTCTCGACATTTTTTAGAAGTTCGAACTTAGAAATATTTACCGAATTTTCTTATTGGATAATGCTAAGAAATCACGAAAAACACTACCAAAATGCAATTGCTTTCCATAAAAAATTTGCGACGAATTCACCTATAAGGTGTTGTGAATTTAAGCGATATGCAGCTGGTCTCGACATTTTTTAAAAGTTCGAACATAGAAATATTTACTGAATTTTCTTATTGGATAATGCTAAAAAATTACGAAAAACACTACCAAAATGCCATTGCCTTCCATTAAAAATTTTCGACAAATTCACCAATGAGGTGTGGTGAATTTAAGCGATATGCAGCTCGCCTCGACATTTTTTAGAAGTTCGAGCTTAGAGTCATTTACTTAATTTTTTTATTGGATAATGCTAAATAATCACAAAAACACTATATTTATTTAATATTCTTGTTGGATAATGCTAAAAAATTACGAAAAACACTACCAAAATGCAATTGGTTTCCATGAAAAATTTGCGACAAATTCACCTATGAGGTGTGGTGAATTCAAGCGATATGCAGCTCGACATTTTTTAGAAGTTCGAACTTAGAGCTATTTACTTAATTTTATTATTGGATAATGCTAAGAAATCACGAAAAACAATACCAAAATGCAATTGCTTTCCCTGACAAAATTGCGAAAAATTCATCTATGAGGTGTGGTGAATTTAAGCAATATGCAGCTGGTCTCGACATTTTTTAAAAGTTCGAACATAGAAATATTTACTGAATTTTCTTATTGGATAATGCTAAAAAATTACGAAAAATACTACCAAAATGCAATTGTTTTCCATGCAAAAAATTTGCGACAAATTCACCTATGAGGTGTGGTGAATTCAAGCGATATGCAGCTCGCCTCGACATTTTTTAGAAGTTCGAACTTAGAGCTATTTACTTAATTTTATTATTGGATAATGCTAAGAAATCACGAAAAACAATACCAAAATGCAATTGCTTTCCCTGACAAATTTGCGAAAAATTCATCTATGAGGTGTGGTGAATTTAAGCTATATGCAGCTCGCATCGACATTTTTTAGAAGTTCGAACTTAGAGTTATTTACTTAATTTTCTTATTGGATAATGCTTAAAAATCACGAAAAACCCTACTAAAATGCAATTGCTTTCCATGAAAAATTTGCGACAAGTTCACCTATGAGGTGTGGTGAATTCAAGCGATATGCAGCTCGCCTCGACATTTTTTAGAAGTTCGAACTTAGAGCTATTTACTTAATTTTATTATTGGATAATGCTAAGAAATCACGAAAAACAATACCAAAATGCAATTGCTTTCCCTGTCAAATTTGCGACAAATTCATCTATGAGGTGTGGTGAATTTAAGCAATATGCAGCTGGTCTCGACATTTTTTAGAAGTTCGAACATAGAAATATTTACTGAATTTTCTTATTGGATAATGCTAAAAAATCACGAAAAACACTACGAAAATGCAATTGCATTTCATGAAAAATTTGCGACAAATTCACATATGAGGTGTGGTGTATTA